>OX276333.1:12172925-13373413 GCA_946251845.1 Andrena fulva
ACACAACACCTCCCTTTTCAGTTACAATCTCAGCCACTTTCATACATTACATAGGCCGGTATTCACAAACGTGTCTTAAGATTAAGCAAATGCTTAAGCATTCGGCATCCTTTACTAGCTACTAGGGTTAGTAGAGGATGCCGCATGCTTAAGCATTTGCTTAATCTTAAGACACGTTTGTGAATACCGGCCATAGGTAATCTTTAAATCTACAGGGGGGTCTTGTATTTCTCCTTGGTCTTTGACTCACCCAACCATTTTGACTTGTCTCCTCACTTCCGCTACTATTTCTCAATTCACCCTCAGATGCATCCTTATACATACTCACTTCAGCATCCACATCATCATTACTTATATCAATAATACTATTGCCTTCATCCTCATCACTCAAACACGCATCATTAGACTTACTGACAAACTTATTACTAGATTCTCTTAGAAAACTACTGTTCCTCCTTAAAATCGTACCATCTTCAGTCTTAATTAAATATGATCTCGGCTCCTTACATTTTTCTATAATTCTCGCATGTTCCCAAGTATTACCCCTTCTTTGCGTTACACTTTGATCTTTTTCAAATGGAGCTTGAGACCTTGTTCCTTTATCATAATACCTTTTGTTTCTATCCTGCTTTTCTACTAACTTAGACTGAATTTTCTCATCATCCCTCTTAAACTTATTTAACGTTTTTTGTTTACTTGGCATTTTCGTCCTTATTTGCCTCCCCATTAATAATTGCGCTGGAGAGTACCCAATTCCTGTAACTGGCGTAGCTCTATAATTTAGTAGTGCTGTATCTAAATCAACTTCTTTTTTTAGAAACATTTTCGCTATTTTTACACCACTTTCCGCTTGGCCATTACTTTTCGGATAATGCGGACTCGACGTTATTAATTTTATACCTAATTTTACTGTAAAACTTTTAATCTTAAAAGATGCGAAAGGCATATTATCACCAATTATAACTTCTGGCAATCCATGCGTCGCAAAACATCTTTTAAACGCCTTTATAATACTTAACGCTGTTTTATCTTTTATTTGTATAATTTCTAACCATTTTGAAAAATAGTCCATGATAATCAAATAATTGGATATGCCATACTGTGCAATATCCACCGCAATCTTTGCAAAAGGTCGACCCACTATCTCATGTTTTATCATTGGTTCAGAAATCTTGCATGGTCTAAATTTCTCACACATTTT
The DNA here is from genome assembly GCA_946251845.1 of Andrena fulva. Lineage (NCBI taxonomy): Eukaryota > Metazoa > Arthropoda > Insecta > Hymenoptera > Andrenidae > Andrena > Andrena fulva. The sequence goes on from OX276333.1 coordinate 12,174,127, forward strand.
ACATTTACTTATAAACTCAACAATGTCTTTTTTCATTTTAAGCCAGTACAACGCTTCCTGCATTCTTTCCAGCGTTTTACTTATTCCAAAATGTCCCTCATGTCCTAATTTTAACATTTCTAACCTTAACGCATTTGGTACTACTGCTCTATTTTTATATAATAATATTCCTTCTAGCACTATCAGCTCACCTCTTATGTTACTATATTCTAACAGTTCCTTATTTTCTTTGATCCCCACTTTTGGCCATCCTTTTTCGCAGTAGATTTTGATTCTGCCTAGTGTTTCGTCCTTTTCAGTTTCGGTCTGAAACTTTCCTTCCATTTCGTCCGTTATGTTGATAATAGCCTTGACGCTGTGAATTACTTCAGCCATCTCTGGATCCTCATCTACTTTGTCCTTAATGAAATCCCGTGACAGCAAATCCGCCACGTACATATACCCTGATAACCAGATGACTGCAATCTGACGTCAGATTGGCAGCAGGGTCTGCCGTGAGAGCGCAGAGCCTGACGTCAGATCCGTAGTCATCTGTGACCGCATTCGGCTGCGTTCTGAGGTACAGGGCCTGACATCAGGACCTGACGTCAGATGGGCAGCAGATCCGCAGCAGATTCTGTCGTTCGCCTGACACGTATAATAGCGCCATCTGAGATTCAGAATTGGCAAACAATTCCCTACGCGTGACGTCACATGGCCGTCCCTACGCACCAACACAAATGTATCGTTATTCGTGTAGGTGTATCCCTCCCTTTCTACTACGCGTGGTGATAGGCAGATAGAAATGGAGCAGTAAATTCTGCTCACATAACCTGCGAGCAGATTCTACAGTTTATTAAAAAAATTTATATTTATTTCTAAAGGTATTTATTTTGTAATCTTACAATTACAGAATAATAAAAGTGGCACATATAAATTATTCAATATTTACATTTAGAAGTGGTGATTCTAGATGCAAACATAAGTCAATTTTTTGGAGAACGAAGAGCGATATCAGAAACTTTTATTCTATATTTCCGACTTATTTGTTTGCGCAGAATCGCCACTTCTTCTTCGCTTGTGTTAACTCTGAAAACAACTAAAATATTAGCATACAATTGAAATGATACTGGGAAAGTATCGATCAATGAATATTTTATTAAACGGGCGCTGAAAAGTGCAGATTAGTGTTCATTGTGAACGTCGAGAGGTAGTTCCCGTTGTACTCGGTCGGGGCTGCCGTCGCCCGTGGACCACGCTTCCTGCTGCGACCCTCTCTTTCGCGGTCCGAAGTGCTCGCTGCATCGACACTTGAAAATCCGATCGGAGCGGCTTGTCGAAATGCGGGTTCCCAGACACCGCTTCTGAAAAAGTAATGCACGCAAAGTACGTTAGCATAATTATGTATAAAAACATGAAGATGCTTATTGCTTCGTACCGTAAATCGCCATCGTGATACGGGTGTTGTAAAACGGTCGTTGTCCTGTTCGGCCGAACCACGTGAAGGACGTTGTCACGTCGTCGATGAGGGCCTCCTTCATGCAATAGTCGACCGCAGCCTTCAGGTTGAACCCACCCACGTATTTGAAATATTGAACCTAAACCAAGTAAGTAAATATTGATGTAAGTATGTATTATATAAAAGTAAATAAAAGCATAATTTCGTTTTCACTTACAACTTTGGAATACGTTTCGTCATCGATGGTCTCGAAACAGTCCACCTCCTCCGGTGACGATAGAGGAATGACGGCTGGTTTTCGTGGTAGACCGTTACGGGTGGGCTGAACACATTGGAGAACACTCTCCAACAGAGTATTCATTCTTCTGCAAGCAGAACGGATGGAGACGTAACGTATTAATAAACACGATAACATGCGATACTTACGTCAGCTCCGCCTCCATGGATCCTATACGATCATGCACGCTTCTGCGAACATTAACATTTATAAGAAAATGTCCTTACAGTAATATTTTTATAGCAAAAAAAAAAAGAAACGTGTAAATTTACCCATTATCAGGAGGTTGGGTCGGCGCTGTATTTTGCTGCAACGGCTCACTGTGGATCACAGTGGCGCGTGCATACGATGTCCCTGGATCGGTGAATCCTTTGAGGACAGGAACAGCGGCCGCATAATTATCCTGAAACAGATACATAGTATTTGCGTTAACAGTAGGAACACACGTTGTTGAACCGTGTTCCTGCAGGACCATCCTCAGATCATGGATGTCCTGATCTATTGGTGGTCTCGGCGTGGTGGACGTCCTTTGGCGTTTCGGAACTTCCTCCTCCGAAGATGTTGTTTGGTAGCGTGTCGGTTTCCCAACCACGCGTTTGGTTCGTAGGGACATCACAGCCTGTAAGTAAAAAAAGTTAAGTGCAGCACGGTATCGCACGCGTAAGTTGCTTCGCACTTCGCGCATAACCCTGCTTCTTTGCCTCTCCGATAGCGCGTGTCCCGATTTTCGCGACGTAGATAATTTGAAATTATTAAATTCCATAATTACTTACGTCTTGTGGATGTCTCGGGATAATGCTCTGGATTTAACGCTCTGGAAATTATTTGGTCTGCCGTCGACGACTGTCACCTCAGAATGAACGAGAATTCGAAACAAACGCGAACTGGGAAGTAGAGTCCCGACCAATCACGAATGTCCGCGAGGCGGTGCAGCCAATCCGAGCGTTCGTTTTCAAGCACAAAGGGTACCACGTCGGACAAAGGGTACCACGAGGTAACATTTTGGCGGCACAGTGGACTACGCTCGGATTGGCTGCACCGCCTCGCGGACATTCGTGATTGGTCGGGACTCTACTTCCCAGTTCGCGTTTGTTTCGAATTCTCGTTCATTCTGAGGTGACAGTCGTCGACGGCAGACCAAATAATTTCCAGAGCGTTAAATCCAGAGCATTATCCCGAGACATCCACAAGACGTAAGTAATTATGGAATTTAATAATTTCAAATTATCTACGTCGCGAAAATCGGGACACGCGCTATCGGAGAGGCAAAGAAGCAGGGTTATGCGCGAAGTGCGAAGCAACTTACGCGTGCGATACCGTGCTGCACTTAACTTTTTTTACTTACAGGCTGTGATGTCCCTACGAACCAAACGCGTGGTTGGGAAACCGACACGCTACCAAACAACATCTTCGGAGGAGGAAGTTCCGAAACGCCAAAGGACGTCCACCACGCCGAGACCACCAATAGATCAGGACATCCATGATCTGAGGATGGTCCTGCAGGAACACGGTTCAACAACGTGTGTTCCTACTGTTAACGCAAATACTATGTATCTGTATTGAACCATTTACCGCCAGCGAAGAAGGATTCAAGCACCTGTGCGTCCTCGTTGATGGATACACAAAATTCGTAATGCTCTGTCCATTGCGCGAAATGACGGCACAAGAAATGGTAGAAACGTTAGAACCGAGACTCCTTCTGTTCGGGACGACAAAGAGACTAATCATGGACCAAGGAACGAACTTCACAGCGAAGCAGGTCAAGACAATGCTTAAGGAGGTAGACACGGGTAAAACAGCGCTCTGTAATCGACACTAAATTGGCCCGAAATATGGGTTTTATAGGATACGTTGTTTGTCTTTATATGAGCACATTTTGGGCTGGGTGAGGTCTCATTCGAAAGAGGAAGGTTCAGTGCAGCGCGCTCTGGTCATGGTTCGACGAGATTGTGTTATTATCTAATAATATGAGTGTACAAAGTAGAGCAAACGTTGAAAAAAAAAGTGTTTTGTGACTCAAACGATGACCAGAGCGCGCTGTATCGAGTCTTCCTCTTTCGAATGAGACCTCACCCAGCCCAAAATGTGCTCATATAAGGACAAACAACGTATCCGCGTGACTGCATTCCCAAATACGAGTTCCGCCATATTGGCGATAAGCAGAGCAAGTCACGTGACAAATTTAGTTCAGCTAGAGGATACGAGATGGCGCCTACTCGGGAGGACTGCCAGCGTGGAATAATAGCAAAACTGAAGCGTTAGCTGGATACATGTGCCACAGTAAAAGCGTGATGCAGTCAATGTATACATTTTCGTACGATTAGAGGTTAGGTTATACAGGGTGTCCCAAAAATGCTGCGGTTCCTTAAAGGGGGTGATTCGGGTGGTGATTGCAAACAACTTTTTCCTTTGCGAAAATGCCCTCCGAGGTTTCGTTAACGAGATATTAATAAAAAGCACCGACCAATCAGAGCGCGAGCCTTCCGCTGGAGGTCCCGCGCTAGCGTGGCCGCGCGCCGGGCCGCGCTGCGACTACGAACAAGCAAGGCGGCATGCCTCGAAGGAAATTGCGTAGAATGGCAAATGAAAAAGACGTAACAAAAAAATCCAACCTTTTGCCATGGTTTGTTTGCCATTTAAAGTGAATAATGAATAAAGGATAAATGAGTGAAAATCACGTGTAACGTAAAAAGACGAATACACATTTTTTTTAGAAGATTCGAAAATAATAATTATTTGAAGTGGGAGGATAAGGAATACGTAAAATTCCTTGTGTTAATAACATATCCACGAAAAGGTAATGTAACAGGAAATTAACGAAAAGTGATCGCAGTTCGTTATTGTGATAAAAATCCGTAACTCAATAACGGCCAGCACTGTTGCTGATAACGAATAAGTCTGTTTAAAAAGCCCGAATAAATATTTTCGTACGAGAATTTTGAGAATTATCGCCGGAAATAAGCCATAGCTTGCGTTAAATTTAAAAATGAATGATCACCATTAAAGTAACTAAAACTCACCCTTGTAGAAAATTCACCTGCAACTTGAAAACTTGGGTCACTGAACCGATCCTGGTCATCGATGGACAAGCCCAGTGCACAGCTGATCCCAGGTATACGACACTACCCAAAGTTAAGGGTCGCAATGTCAGGTGCGTCCAGGTCAACGTAGGGTAGGTGTGGGTATTACTGCGGATGTCCCGATTACTGCGGATATTCTAAAACAGATCATATTTAGTGTTGGAAAGTACATAATCTCTTGAAAATTTTTGATAAAATTATTTTAAACTCTATTACAGATAATTATTAATAAGTATGTACAGCAAAGTTATTATTAATTCTTTTATCGTAGTTTGAAATTCGTCAAGGCGAAACTTCGGTCGATTTCCGATATGGCGGTCATGAACACCTACTTGAAAAACATTTATATTTTTGTTATTAACAGTAATACATGTACTGTAACGGTATTGCTCGATAGAATAAGAGTTATTTTTTCAGAAAAACAGTAAATCAGTTGTCTACATTTTAGTTTTAATTTTTATTTCTCACCGCAGTATTAGGTGCACTACTTGACACCATGTGCATGTATTACTGCGGACCTACTACTGCATTTAAATTTATTTTTCTTGAAATTTCTATAAATATAATTACTTATTCTTGTCATAATTTATCTAAATACGATTATAAAATGCAAAACATGTAGAAGCCCAGTTACTGGTTGGTTTACCCTACAAGTGATATTTGTACTAAGGTTATGTTTGGCTTGACATCAGACCGCAGTAATACATGCGCAGTAACTGGTGTTTTGTCAGTAACTGGCACGCAGTAATACATACATGTCCGCAGTAACTCGTGCAATGACATTGATCGACAAATCTCTTTGTTTTTAATTAACTGTGCTTATTACCCCGCCCTTATATTTTTTTATGGAATTATTAAGGTCCCACCTTTCTTTTAAAAAAAGAAGGAGGAACTTTCATTCATTTGAACGCCGTATCGAGGGTTCTAAAGTTAACCTACCTTAAAAGTCCGCAGTAATACCCACACTTACCCTACCGAATATTCACTTCACTGCACGGCTACTAACACTGGTCACTTAATTTATTTTTCATGGAACGTGTTGTTGCTACGTTCTAAAAATTGGTGGAAATGAATTTTTACTTGGCGTTCGGAGCCGTGGGCAATTCCCGCGCAAATTCTCACGCTGCAGCACTTGCGTCCTCGTTGTTCGGGGGTACACACAGAACATCGCGTAATACTCTTGAGCAGAGATCATTTGTCTGCGACGCGATTGCTGACTGCTGACTGACAAGATTTTTTCCAAGCGACTTCTTCTACCCCCAAATAGTTTCTCTCGTTCCATTATGAAAAGAAACCAGCACATTTTCGGAACACACGTGTTTTGCAGAAGTGCAACGAAAACTTTCACAAAAGTCCGCGCTCCGTCCTTCTACTGCCAATGTACCCATTGCTTCGAGATAGAAAACAGACACCACGTGTATCGGTTCGAAAGGGTCCGAAGAGAAGAGAGCATTTGTACAGTCTCTTAGTTAGGTTATATTTTCTGTCACTTCGATGAGCGAATTTTCTGTCCTCAAAGTGACAGAAAATATAACCTATACGCTAGACCCGATTTCCTAAAGATACTATTGCGGCGTAATAATAATGTTTAGGAAGGATGATAAAAAGTTCACAAATGTAGCGTAAAAGAACGAAATAGATAATAAACATTTATTGTCATGAAGCATATAGGTTATATTTTCTGTCACTTCGAGGACAGAAAATCCGCATCTCAAATCCGCTAATGAAAATGCGCAGGCTGGATGCGCGTGAATATTATATGGTTGGCCCCTCAAAGTGACAGAAAATATAACCTATGTATATGTTATATGACAATAAATGTTTATTGGCTATTTCGTTCTTTTACGCTACATTTGTGAACTTTTTATCATTCTTCCTAAACATTATTATTACGCCGCAACAGTATCTTTAGGAAATCGGGTCTAGCGTATAGGTTATATTTTCTGTCACTTTGAGGAACAGATTTTCTGTCCTTGAACTGGATGCAGGATACCACCTTTGACTGCGATTTTGGAGGCGTTTTTCATGAATTTTTTTGCATACAAAGAATGCGCAGAAACAAAATCGGTTTCAGTCATTCATTAATGTAACTTTAATCTGTAATTACACATTTTTTGAAACTGAAAAAGTGAAAAATAATCTCTTGTAGGTGGCGCCAAAATACACTCCTTTGGAGGAACATCGTTAGACGGCGTGTCAAATTCCGCTTTGTACGTGGCTCTTAGAAAAAAAGCCAAAGAATGTCCCTATTAACAACAATATTTTTTAATGCTGTACGTAGGGGTTTTACGAAATTTCGATTTTTAAGAAAATGGCGGTCGTTTTAACAAAAAGGTCAATTTTTTAGAGTGAAAAAATTTAAAAAAGTTTATAAAATTGTGCACCAAAAAAAAAATAACAACGCTACAGCAAAAGTCCTACGTACATCATTAGGTTATACCACGGGGAAGAATTGTGCAAAGTTTCAAGTCAATCCGATGAAATTTTTAAGAGTAATCTGACACGCCGATTTGAAAAACATCGTTTCGAGAAAAACGCGTTTAAAGTTTTATATAGATTTATATATCTGCTCCAAACCGGTTTTTACACAAGAAAAAGGTTTCGGCCACCTTTCTAATGAATGAATTTCGATTCTATACACTTGAAAGAGTACTTTAAGATAAAAAAAAAATTCAATTTTTTTTAAGAGCAAAGGTGGTATCCTGCCTTAAGAACCACGGAATCGAGGCACACTACATCGCAACCGCAGGAAGTAGGGCCAACGGACAAGCGGAACGATATGTGTCGACCGTCCTGAATATGCTAACCTGTGAAGTTCTACAAGGAAAAGGATGGTCGAGCGTATTGGCGAAGATGCAACTCGTCCTGAATACAACCGTGCAAAAATCAACCGGCTGTACACCACTTGAACTGCTTACGGGAATGAGAACGCAAGTAGCAGAAGTTACACTCCTGGGCGAAAACCTCCCCGAGTCGGATGAGCCCATTGATGTAGTCAAGCTGCGCGAGACGGTGGAAGAAAGATTACGTTTCAATGCATTGAGACAAAAAGCGAGGTTCGACCGCATGAGAAGTAACAACTCCAACTACGAGGCCGGTGACATCGTCTACATGCAAGAGCAGAGGACACGGCTCGGCAAATTGGAACCAAGGTACCAAGATCCTAACAAGATTACGAAAGTACTGGTTCGAGATAGGTACCAACTCCAGCACTCCAAAACGAAGCGGTTCGTGACAGCACCTAAAGATCGACTGCGTAGGTGGAACGGTGACGCAACCGAAGATAACGCGCCGAATACTTCCGACGCGGATGGAACCGTGTTAGCGGCTGTCTAGTAGCAAAAAAAACCACGCGGGCACTCGTAGTATTTACGGGTCACTCCCTGGGCTATAAGCGAGAGAGACGGACCTATTCACGGGTTACGGCACCCGGGCATTGCGTTGCAATGCGAAAGCGCCGGAATAAAAAAAATTATTCACGGATTATGGCACCCAGGCATTGCGCTGCAATGCGAAAGCGCTGGAACTATAATATTTACACATGGGAAATGACACCGAGCCTTGTCGAGGTGGAGGACAAGAACACGATGGGCGCACGATTCATAACAGAAGGAACCTGGGCTTCTCCTGGGAGCTCGGATGCCTTCGATTTATCTGTTTCAGGTCACGGAAAACGGTGTATCGAGAGCGATCCACAGGTCAGGGTTGGCCGTGTTAGCGGCAACGCCGTTTTCCCCTAAAAAGACAACCCAAAATGCACCCCTACGACCCGATCGCGTGAAGCTGCACCGAGCGAGCCCTGACGAGCGAAGGGGGTGCGAGCGCGAGACAAGACAGCCTCGAACGAATTGTCATTGTCTCGATAACAGCCTTCGCTTTGATAACGGCCATTAAACTTTGTAACGTCAAGCGACGAGGAATAAAATTGTATATTGCGGTGTCTCTCCTCCTCAATTTCTAACACACGTCTCTTCACTTCTGCTCTCGGGGCTCGAGTGTCCTTTCAAAGGCAAACGCTTTTAAATATTTTATTACCTATTGGTCCATCTATTTCCTTTCGGTTATTGATTTGTAGAAACAAGCGTTTAACAACATTGCGCTGATTTTACACGCTTAGGAGAAGGGAGCAAAGTAGAGTTCATTTATTCAAACACCCGTTTCCAAGTGGGTATTGATTAATTTATAATCTTGAAGTTTACTTATTAAAAGAATCTCTAAGAGCGGTATTTTCAGTCGTTGCTTATTCTTAAGCAAATGCTTAAGCATTCGGCATCCTTTATTAGCTACTGGGTTAGTAGAGGATGCCGCATGCTTAAGCATTTGCTTAAGAATAAGTAGCGACTGAAAATACCGCCCTAATTATTTTCAAACCCCTCGGGCTTGTGCGAACTTCGCTTTGTTTGCCTTTCCTATTAAGGTGCGTTTAGACCAAACGAACGAATGCTCGTTCGCTCCCCACTTCGACAAAATTCGTGCTCATTTAGTATAAAAGGCAATCTTCATTTGGAACTCTTCATGACTTGGATTTTGTCGAAGTGGGGGTGAACGAGCATTCGTTCGTTTGGTCTAAACGCACCTTTACATTCGTGTGATCCGTTTCGAACTTCGCGCTTCTAAAGTTTATACTACACGCCGCTAGACGGGAGTCGCAACAGTGCTCTATCGCAACAACCCGCTCTTCGATGTGCTGAACAGCGATGCCAGGGATTGTTCGTGGCTAAACACCTACAGGAGTGGTGGTAATGTGTGCGTGAACTGACGCTAGCGCCAAGGCAGCCAAGTGGCTCGAACGCGAAGCCAACCACGGCCAACCAGCGTCGCTGGGGAATCGGTTGTCGACGAGTGTGTTACGGTGACATGGAAAAAGCCTAATGTTAGAAGGCTCTACATTGTTGTGTATTCATCAATTCACCATGTCACTTTGCCGTTATCCTGCTACGATGTGAACGAAGCTTCGGAGGGAAATTCAAATGGAATTACACGAAGTTGTTGGTTTTATTGTAATCTTTATTCATCGTCGTGGAAAATATGTAAACGCTCGTTTAAGAAACAAAATGTATATTATTTATGTTAACAACGAAAATAGTAGACATAATTCATTCTGTAATAAGAGTCGACCCAGTCAAGACGTATTATAGAGATTAGGGTAGATGTCCCGATTACCGTGCCCTGACGCCGACTTGCTCACGACGGAATTAATAACTGACTTCTCTCACTATAATTTTGCTTGGTGAAAATTTATATTGGTACTTTGAACCTTTCTCTTTAGTAAGGCATTTTTTTCGGGTTGAAAATGTTAATTTTTCATATTTTGTTAATTGAAATAAAAATACATGTTTTTGTCCCAGTAACCGTGCCCTGAAAAAATGCGTTGTCCCAATTCCCGTGCCCCCAGTTACCGTGCCCGTTTTCGAATAGCGTTCCCGCGGTTAGGTTATGTCTTTCAACTTTGAACTGTTCGAAACATTTGTATGCTCTACGTGAGGTGTTTTTATGTAATTTTAATATGACCTTTTCATTACGAAAGCAAAATATGCAAATATAAATTTCTGTTCACCCGTTCTGACAAACGAAAGTAAGGTTAGGTTTAGCAGTTACAGAGGGCGCCAGTGGGCTTGGAGGGCCACGGTAATAGGGACAAGCGTTAAATACCTGTCCCAATTACCGTATTCACTTTAAAAATACGAAGACGTTTCAAAAGTGCTCATTTGGCTATTTTTTAATAAAATTTGGACCTTTTATGATATAATAAACACTTTACATGAGTGCAAATCATGATAATTATCAATTTATTCACTTCTGTAAAGTACGTGTTCCTTACCGTTTCCGGTAAGGATTTAGGTAAATCCATCGAAATCTTCATATGCATTTTTGAAAATTTTTTTACTATGCTTTAGTTGTTTAAAAACGCAACTTTCTCGTTTGTAACACATACATTAATAGTTTAACTTAATTAAAAAAATTTCTTTCCTTATTTATTTACGCGAGTTTTTTTGTACGGCGTCTTTAAGTACAAAAGCACGGTAACTGGGACCGAGCACGGTAATCGGGACATCTACCCTATATAAATACATAAATTGTTCTATCTGGAAAGTAAAGTTTCTTGGAGTTCCTTTTATTCGCGAGTCAGAACCCCGAACGCATTCACGGAGCAGAGTGCTTTAGCACTCCCCGGGCCTCGATCCCATCCCCAGAAAACGGACGCTGATTTCCAAGGAGCCACGTAACAACTGAGACCGCGGCCAACCAGCGTCGACAACCGATTCCCCAGCGACGCTGGTTGGCCGCGGTCTCACTAGTCGGCGCTGACGTCGGCAAATTTTTATCTTGGCGTTGATTGGTTTGACGGTCGGTTGGGGATATAATGGTGGGGGATCTACCCCCACTCCTATATTGCTTACATGGCTACAGATAGAGCACTAAAGAGGTGAGTATGCGCATCCGCCATATTGGGTCCTCTGGGGATAGAATATTATTGAGTACCCGCCTTTTTGAGTATTGTCAAAGTCGCTTTATAAACCAAATATAAACTTAAGTGTAATATAATACTCTAATAATGTGTCGTACTACCATGTACCAATATCAACAACGCATATTTTGTTTATAAAGTGAATCTGGCAATACTCAAAAAGGCGGGTACTCAATAATCTTCTCTCTCCAGAGGACCCAATATGGCGGATGCGCATACTCACCTCTTTAGTGCTCTTGTTGCGATCCTCGCTGATGTAAATAGTGTGATTACGTGAAGTTAGCTATAAGACATAGAGATATCGACGTTAAATGTAGAGCGTAATTCAAAATCCTTTGTAGCGGAAAGATTTATTGTAGGCATGCGGGCTTGAAACGAGCAACACATCTGGAAGGTTTTAAGTGAGATTGGAACGGGGACGAGGAAGAGTTTATTGCCAGGACTCGTAAGCACCTAGAGCGCGTTGTGCTTTTCGAGGGTTTTATATGCCAGTTTTTCAGACGTGCTCGTACAATATTAGTAGCTGATACCTGAACTCAGAAGGCATACGAGAGCCTGGGATAGCATTCAGTAAATTTCAAATCTACAGTTAGGCCAAGCGAGGATAATAAATAGCTTAACTTTTCCTTCCACATCTGCGTGCCAAATTTCGACGAAGGGGCAGCTGCTCGTCTCCTAAAACGACTTAAAATTCTGTCCTCGCTTTCAATAATTGCCGATGTCCTGTTAGGGTAAAAACTCAGTTCGGGAAAGGCTGAAAGTCATAAAGTCATAAACTTTGCGCCGGCGACGCCGTCTTGACCCTGGGGGTTGCGCTTACCTACCTGTTAGAAATGTATGTACACTAAGGGCCAGAATCGGCTTCCCTTCGGAAATTTGGCAACGTTGCATGTCGGGTCCCCCTATGTCGAAGAACCACCGAGTTATGCCTAGTGACAATGGTGACAATTTCACAAGTTATTATTTAGTTTGCTAAAATGAATTTTGCTTGATAAAAAATTACACGTAAGAGGATGATGGGCTCGATTCCTCATCTATTTGGCAAAGAAGTAGCATGTATCGTAGGTAGAAAGCAGTGGTGGGTCCGTATTTTACCTGACGTAGAAAAGTGAATTCTCTACGTGTAGAATAAGACGTAGTAAATAGCTTAACTTTATTACGTTCATGTATTTTACTGTATAAAATCATATTGTTTGAAAAAACCGTTGCAGACTGTGGAACGCCATAACCTGCATGGACATACATGCGCCGTATTCATTAAATTCAGAATTGCAACAACATACTTATTGTTGGATGATAAATTTTTCAACCATCTAAAAACAGAACTGCATCTTCGGATTCCACACCGATTATTGATTTTTTGTAATCTTAACATTTTGCGTTAAGCAAATTATTCGACAATGTCTTTCGAGTTGGAATTTTATAAGATGGATTCAATTTATGAACAAAGTTCCTGAAGTGGTTAGATTCAATAATACTAAATGGAATGTTACATCCAAAGAAATAATCTGCTAAAGCTTTATCAATTTCTTCAGAATCCATGTTGATATATGTAAGAATTCGAGTATCTTTTGCACACCAAAGATATGAAATTTACTAAAAAATTTAAAATTATTTATAATTTTTATAATTACATTCCAATCTTTCTCTTTACAGTAATTTAAAATAGTGTGCAGTAAAATGCAACGCAATAGGTAGAGGTTAATAGTTTGTATTTGAATTTTTGACATTGAATACATTTTCTACATTTTATACAATTATTTACATTTTTTACGCGTGTCACGTAGTAAATTCGATGTAACGTAGTAAACCCACCACTGGTAGAAAGTGAGGAGCATCGATATTGCTCCTTCGTAAGAAATAACTAGCCTCTTCGCGCCAATTCGCTGCACGGGAATGACGGAGAGCATGCGGTAGACAGGGATGGTGCTAAACAAGGACAGAGCTTTATGTGCAAGTGAGAGGGTCTTATGCGGCCCGCGGCTACCTGGGGGTCGCGGCGGCCAAAACGCCTTCCCTCGCCTTCCCTTGCTGGAACACCGATATAGGGATTTCGTGCGTTTACCTAGACTTCGGCCTGGCAGTCTAAAAACTTTCTACCTACGATACATGCTACTTCGTTGTCAAATAGATGAGGAATCGAGCCCATCATCCTCTTACGTGTAATGTTTTATCAAGCAAAATCCATTTTAGCAAACTAAATAATAACTTGTAAAATTGTCACCATTGTCACTAGGCATAACTCAGTGGTTCTTCGACATAGGGGGACCCGACATGCAACGATGCCAAATTTCCGAAGGGAAGCCGATTATGTCCCTTACGGCCGATTTCTTCACCTCCAGATATTTGCCAGTCAGAGTTATCTGGCAGATATCTGGCACATGCCTATTTCTTCACCTCCAGTCTCGAGTTATCTGCCAGTTGTCCTCCGGTCAATTTGACTAGAGGTTCGGGCACCGGATAACTGCTAGAACTGCCAGTTAGTGCGTTTTTGCAGTAGTGGGGGAAGTAGGGAATGTGAAACAGAGTCAAAGAGTAGGTATAATAAGAGGCGTCACTCGACAAGGACAGAGATAACCTAGGGAAATCACTAGACAACCAATTTAAATGCCCATTCGGCAATGATCGCTAAGCTTCGGCAATGATCGCTAAGCTTCGGCAATGATCGGTCAACTTCGGCAATAATCAGCCAATTGCTGTAAGGTACATTTAGTCGATTTGAATATCCCGCTCGAAATAGACAACCAATTTAAATGCCAAGGTCAAGCAAGGACTTCAAAGGTTCCGCCCGGAGTGACGCCTCTTATTATACCTACTCTTTGACAGAGTTATGCTTGTGAAACTGTTCTGGACGCCAGTGTATACTTTGCGACGTCAAGCGATTTTAGTTTTGTTGAAAAAGGGCAATGTGATCCCACGCCTGGTTTTTATCTTTCCAGGTTGAAGCATTAGTTTTCTTATTTTCTATAATATGTTTGTATTTCATGACTGTATCTATTAATAACTCCTTCTCTTCATGCGTCAAATTAGCGCTTCTGCTCATTTTATCCTGTAAAGAACAATGTGAAAATAAATGAATGTACATATCACTCATTTACTGCAATAACGACATAACTCCAAATTCACGATTTTAGGGGAAACGGGTTTGAAAGTTTCGTTAGACAACAACCGCTTTTTCTATACTAATAACTCAAAATGTCGTTGTTACAGCAAATGAGCGATATAAGTGTAATGTACTGCAATAATCCACCTCAATGGCTTCAATCAGCGTATATCCCTTTTTCAATACTGTTGAACAGCGTTCAATAGCGTCAATCGATCGGATCGATTACTGGCGATCACTATGCGATCACTTTTGAACAGCTTCGCAATGAAGTTGTCGCTTTACCTTTTTTGCGGCGTTGCCGCGTCAACCTTTCAGTCAGTTAACCATAGGATCCAAAAGCGTGAAGAAACACGCACTACTGCCATCTGGCAGATAGCATCTAGCTGGCCGCTAGCTAACCGGGACTTTGTTCAGAGATGAAGAAATCGGGCGTTAGTGTACTGTACACTAAGGGACATAATCGGCTTCCCATCGGAAATTTGGCAACGTTGCTTGTCACTAGAACCACTGAGTTATGCCTAGTGACATGCAACGTTGCCAAATTTCCGAAGGGAAGCCGATTATGTCCCTTAGTGTACGCAGCCTATGTAAAGTATATGTAATCGGAAAGCGTGCCTCGACCACCAGCCGAGAGTGGAGGGAAGCGCGAAGGAAGGGCCAAGGACGGAGAGATGGTTAGAGGACAACCCACTGACGAAACTTAAGGGATGTCATTGCCTTGATTGGACGAAGGAATCCGAAGAGGGAGTCGGAGGAACACGCCGAAATTGGAGGAGTAGGGCGCTCGGAGGTGACAAGCGAGGAGTTAATTTGTAAGAAGGCAGATCGAACTTGTCAGTAGACCAGCTAACGTCGAGCTACATATTAAAACTTCAAACATTGAAATATTTGGAAATCTTACATCTATTAATTTCCTTCATTGAAATTCCCGCGCAAACTCGTGAGCTGAGTGCTTCAGCACTCCACGGGCACGGACCCACCAGTCTTATAGCAATCCCCACGAAATCGCGCAACACTCTACTACAGATCAACCGAACGGTGGGACACCCTGCTTGCGCCCTTCCCTGATCCCTGGGCAACGCTGGTGCTGGATGTGCCAGGGGGTGGACAGTAGTATAGGCGCCGTGAAGAAACATAGTTCATCCCGTTTTGAGTATACACTAGATGGCGTTGTTTCGCCCCCCACACCCCTCACTCCGCTGGCGCTAGGTTGCGTCTGTCTTCGTTGCACTCAGTAATCAGTTCAAATCAGTTGCACGTTGCACATGGCCGCCATTCACTGTCATTGTATCTGATTGTCAGCAATCATCAGCAATTGTCAGTGATATTTTTGTCGGTAAAGTGCAGTAAATTGTATTCATTGTAAATCTCATGTAATTATCAAATACGGTATTTTTTTACTTTGTAACAAACATTTAATTGAAAACCCAATACCTCGTAACGCCTCATAACCTATGATAACTGTTGTGTGGAGTTAGGAGTAGATTGAAAGATGGCGTCTTGAGTAAGAGTCACGTTGTAAGCGCATAAGAGTTCTCTGTATTTAGCTGTATAATACTTATAATAAAGTCAGTATTTTGATAGTACAAACCATAACATGGCGCAGTCGTAAAAATTTAAAGTATTAAGGCAGAAAAAGTAAGGGGTAGAAAGCCTTAAGACAGTAAAACGTTAAAAGGTTAAGTGGACCACGTGTTCAGACGCACAAAAATGGACACAAAAATCCCGGCGCAGCTGGAATTCAGCGGTAACATTGCGAAAAATTATAAAAGATACAAACAAAGGTTTGAAATATATCTGACGGCAAATGATTTTCAACAAAAGTCAGATGAGGTTAAGGTCGCAATGCTGCTCAATACAATAGGTGAAGAGGGCATTGAGATATTTAATAATTTTGATTTAAGTATTGAAGATAGAAAGAAGTATGATCTAGTAATACAGAGATTTGACGCTTACCTTTTACCAAAGAAAAATGTAGTATATGAAAGATATGTATTTGTTTGGGAATGAGTAGTTCTTTGCGCCGCCGTACTCTCGATCACCGCAGCACCTCCTGGGCAGCGGAAGTCGCAGTCGATCCGCGATCAATCAACCAATCAGCGTCCGTCTTGTCGATCGACGCTCGAGAATGTTCGAGAAGACGCTGCGGCGGAAATGCGCATCCATCTTGAATTCAATCTGTTCTCAACCGTGCGCAACGTAACACACCTTTTTGTTCATTGTCAAATAGTCTTGCTCATCTAACAAATTCAGTGCACAAATCACGTATTCTCAACTGTCGACTCAACGCGGTGTTCGCGACACAGTTCGAAAGTATAGATCATCTGATTGTGCATTCGCGATTGTGCGTGTTCTCGCGTCCACGCGGTTAACCGGTGGTATTGTACGATAAAGTGTACGGGGGCTCATCCTCCATCTTCATCGTGTGCACAACGGCTTGTCCGTTGGCAGACGTTTTAAATAAAGACCTCACATTCTTTTGTGCAACTCAGTGTCTGTGTGGCTCAACACCGATCCTAACCCTACCAGCCTCCTCGTGCTCATCCTAACCTAAGAATTTTACAGTTTGGTCCTTCGAGCCGGATCGGTGATTGTGTACCACAGTGCTGTGTAGTTCAGTTTCGAGGGCTCACAAGCTCAACTCCTGTGCTTCGCGATGGCTGATCAAGATGATCAAAAAAGCACAAAGTCAGCGGGCTCATCAAGAGCATCCCTGCGACTGCTGTAAAGCAGCCCATTTTATAGTGACATGTCCATCGTTCTGGAAGCTGCCTGTGGCTCAACGCCGGAACCTCATCGCAGCTCTAGAGCTGTGTCACAATTGCTGTGGGAGGCATCCTACTGCAAGGTGTAAGACAGCACTTCGGTGCAATTATTGTGGTGCAGTGCATCATACAATGCTGCATCTGGCACCAGCCCAACCTCAGCCCAAGGATGCAGAGGTGACGCCTATGGCTCACCAGCTGCCCAAAGGGGCAACCATCAATATCACAGTGTTCATCACCTGATCATAAGGAAACAAGGTCCAGCCAATGACGGAGCGTGGACTCGTCTCCAATCACCAGCCTCAAGATTGGAGGGATCAACGTATCACATTGAAGAATTCAGACCCACCAATCTTCACATCAATTCTCAGGTGGGTCGTTTCAATACTTTACAAGCCACTGATGGCCACATTCCCATGTGTGCTCACAGCTCGCTCCTCGAAGAGGTACGCCTGTTTACAGATCAAAAGAAATACAGTCGGTGCAGTCAATACTCTATCGCCATTCGCAATCAGCGAGTAGCATCAACCACTCAGTAGCAGAAAGCTCTGAGATCACCTACGTCAAGAAGGATTCATCCGTCGCCTCAACCCTTAGTGCATGCCATCACCCAACATGATCATCGAAGCTGGAGCCCAGGAATCTACTCTATTGTGGGTGGCACCAAGAGTGCCACGGACTGGAGCCTCAGTGACAGATTTGGACTGTCTAAAGATCAGCCATTCTGGAGTCTCTCAGATTTCTCCCTGGGAGCTCAACACACTCGCATTTAAGCTCACTCTTGGGATCTAGCTCTCAGCAGGCAATCTCAGTAATAGATCCTATACGAGCGCGCCTACTGAAGAGCTTTACTACTGTCACATTAAAGTTGAAGAGTGAGAGGCAGAATTTGCGACTTTGCCTCTGCAGGACATCGCCTTCATCAACTGAGAGGCAGAATTTACGACTCTGCCTCTGTATTCCATCGCATCCATTATGGTTCAACAAGACCCAATGAGTGTTGTGACAGCTGTCCATTTTTGGGTGGCTCATTCTTGGACCAGTTACAGTGGACCGGCGCACGGTCACAGCACACCACTCTGCAGTCGTGCAGCATGTCGACAACTCCTTACAAGACATGCTGACACGATTTTGGATTCAAGAAGAGCTCCCAACAGATACACCCATGAAGCTCACACCTGAAGAACAAGAATGTGAGGATCACTTTCGAGCGACACACACTCGTGATTCTACAGGACGATACACAGTGCGCATCCCTCTGAAGGAGACTCCGAAGCTGCTGGGTAATTCTTATCAAGCAGCTCACGCTTGCTTGAAGCGTATGCTAGTCAAACTCAATAGGAACGACGAGTATCGCACCCTCTATCAAGGCTTCATGCAAGAGTACGAGGAGCTCCGTCACATGGTAAGAGCACCATCCCTTTCACCTAATACTCACTCTGTGTTTTATCTTCCACATCATGGAGTATTGAAGCCTGACAGCCAGACGACAAAATTGAGAGTCGTCTTCAATGGATCAAGCCCTACTTCAACTGGGTATTCTGTCAACGATTTGATGCATACGGGTGCAAATCTACTCCTTAACATCACCGACGTGCTGCTGTGGATACGCCAGCACAAGTACATTTTTGCCACAGACGTGACAAAAATGTATCGTCAAGTCAAGATTCACGAGGATGATCAAGATCTTCAAAGGATACTGTGGATCGATGACGATTCAAAGGAGGTGCCCTACAAGCTCACAACGGTCACCTATGGGACCAAGGCTGCTCCATTTTTGGCGGTCAGAGCTTTACTCCAATTGGTGGAAGACGAAGGTCATCGCTTTCCTCTGGCGGTGCCATCAATCACGCATGCCAGATACGTTGATGACATCTTTGGAGGTGCAGACACAGGTGAGATGCTCATTACAATTGCTCACCAATTAAAAGATCTGTGCAACGCGGGAGGGTTTCCACTAGCCAAATGGCATTCAACCTTTCCTCCGTTGCTTGATGCAATTTCTCAAACCCAACGAGCCCAAGGCTCAATTATATCACTTGACGACTGCAATACCAAAATTCTCGGACTTCAATGGAATGTGATCAACGATGAATTTTCTTTCACTTCAAAACCAAGCTCAAATTCACGGCTCACCAAACGCCTCATTTTATCAGAAGTAGCACAAATATTTGATCCATTAGGTTTTCTAGCACCAGTCATAATTCGAGCAAAAACACTATTGCAAGAGTTGTGGCTACACAAGCTCAACTGGGATGATCCACTGCCTTCCCAAGTAACGTCACAATGGCTCATCATCAGAGAAGATTTAACAAGCTTGCGCAAGCTATCATGTCCAAGGTGGTTCAACACCTTCAGCAACTCTACAGTGGAACTACACGGCTTTTCTGATGCCTCACAACTCGCCATGGCAGCGGTAATTTACATTACCGTATCATCACCGTCCACAACTCACAAGGTCGCGACATTGGTGTGCTCCAAAACTAAGGTAGCACCACTAAAGAAGCTCACAATCCCGAGACTCGAGCTTACTGCAGCATTGATGCTGGCGAAGCTCACCAAATATGTTCAAGCAACGCTCAAGCTCAACATTGCTACAACATACCTGTGGACGGACTCACAAGTGACACTAACCTGGATCAAAACACACGCATCACGCTGGAAGGACTACGTAAGGAATCGTGTGTCTCAAATTCAAGAGATCACCCAAAGCGCACAATGGAGACACGTTCCAGGGACTTCAAACCCAGCGGATTGCGCATCAAGAGGCTTATCAACATCGCAGCTTGAACATCATAAGCTTTGGTGGACGGGACCACCATGGCTTGCGCAACCCAGTGAAAAATGGCCATCACAACCAATGCTGGACGAAGACTTGAGCGCGCTAGAGGCTCGTCCAGGCATTTCAAAGTTGCTCAGTATTCAAAAGATTGAATATCACTGGGACCTCATCTATAAATATTCATCCCTCAACAAACTCATTCGAATCACATCAGTTTGTTTCAGATTTGTTTCAAGGTTGAAGAAGGCTCCAGTCACGCTGCCGCTCTTCACCTTATCGCCCATTGACATAGAATGGGCCAGGAGCTTCTGGATCAAAGCAACGCAGGCGCTTTATTTCTCCAGCGAGATGAAGATGCTCAGCTCAGGCTCAACCCTATCAGCTGCTCATGTCTTCAATCGACTCACCGCATTCATCGATGAGAATGGAGTCATTAGAGTTGGAGGCAGACTCAACAATGTTTGCACGAGCTACGAAAGTAAGCATCCTGCAATCTTACCTCGTCACTCACATTTGTCTAAATTGATTATAGACCATGCGCATCGACAAACTCTTCATGGAGGGACCCAGCTCACACTTGCCCAGATTCGACAAAACTACTGGATCATTGGAGGGCGAGCGCCAGTAAAATCTCACATCCTGCGGTGTGTTGTGTGTGCTCGACAAAGGGGGATCCGTGCCCATCAGCTGATGGGCCAACTACCTCTTTCGAGAGTTACACCCTCACGACCGTTCAACAATACTGGCACCGATTATGCGGGTCCAATCACACTGAAGACGTGGAGAGGAAGAGGTGCCAAGACACAAAAGGGCTGGATCTGTGTCTTTGTGTGCCTCACCACATCAGCTGTTCACCTAGAACTGGTGACAGATTATACAACAGAAGGGTTCATCGCCACCTACAGGAGATTTGTCTCCAGGAGAGGGATTCCTCTCACTCTTCACTCTGATTGCGGAACCAACTACGTTGGAGCTGACACCGTCCTCAAGAGAATGTTCACCCAGGGGACTGAGGCGCATCAACGCTTGAACCAGCTGTTCGTCAATGACAAGACAGAATGGCATTTCAACCCACCAACCGCACCACACATGGGAGGCAAGTGGGAAGCGGTCGTGAAGTCAGTCAAACACCATCTCCGGCGCACAGTCAGTGAGACGGTGCTCACATACGAGGAGTTCAGCACACTTCTCACACAAATAGAAGCCATGCTCAACTCACGACCGCTCGAGCCCCTCAGTGACGACCCAGATGACATCACAGCACTTACACCAGCGCACTTTCTTGTTGGACAACCACTCTCAGCTCTTCCGGAACCGTCTGTGGAGAATTCATCAGTTCTGCCATCAGCCAGGTGGCAATTCATTCAAAAAAAGATGCAACAATTCTGGACTCAGTGGTCATCCCACTATTTGCAGAGACAACTATCCATCACCAAATGGCATCATCCAACCAACGACTTGAAGATCGGATCCCTGGTGCTCATCACAGATGAGCGATTTCCACCAAGCAAGTGGCCACTTGCGAGGATCATCACCTTACATCCAGGGAAGGATGGACTCACCCGAGTCGTGACGCTCAAGACCGCCACTACAACAGGCCAATTGCAAAATTGGCAATTTTGCCTGTTACAGATTCATCATCAACATCTCCAATCAGCTGTTGATGGCGGGAGCATGTTTGGGAATGAGTAGTTCTTTGCGCCGCCGCACTCTCGATCACCGCAGCACCTCCTGGGCAGCGGAAGTCGCAGTCGATCCGCGATCAATCAACCAATCAGCGTCCGTCTTGTCGATCGACGCTCGAGAATGTTCGAGAAGACGCTGCGGCGGAAATGCGCATCCATCTTGAATTCAATCTGTTCTCAACCGTGCGCAACGTAACACACCTTTTTGTTCATTGTCAAATAGTCTTGCTCATCTAACAAATTCAGTGCACAAATCACGTATTCTCAACTGTCGACTCAACGCGGTGTTCGCGACACAGTTCGAAAGTATAGATCATCTGATTGTGCATTCGCGATTGTGCGTGTTCTCGCGTCCACGCGGTTAACCGGTGGTATTGTACGATAAAGTGTACGGGGGCTCATCCTCCATCTTCATCGTGTGCACAACGGCTTGTCCGTTGGCAGACGTTTTAAATAAAGACCTCACATTCTTTTGTGCAACTCAGTGTCTGTGTGGCTCAACACCGATCCTAACCCTACCAGCCTCCTCGTGCTCATCCTAACCTAAGAATTTTACAGTATTTTATAAAAGAAACCAGGAAGTTAATGAGCCAATAGAAAATTTCCTAAAGGATTTAAAAAAGTTAAGTCAGAGCTGTGAATTTAGGGATGAACAAGATATGATCCGGGATAGGATTGTTCTAGGGATAAATGACACTAAAGTACAAGAGAAATTATTAAGTGTCAAGGACCTAGAACTGGATAAGGCCGTGGAAATGTGCAAAGCGGCGGAATTATTAAAAGAAAGAATGAAGGAATTAAAAGTGGTAAAAAATGTAGAGAAGATAGAGAAGAAATTTGACAAAAAACATTCCAAGGAGAAGAAGGATCAAAATGGGGCACAGAAGAAAGTAAAGACTAACGAGGAAAGTAAATTCTCATGTAGGAGGTGTTACAAGACACACGGGCCGAGGGAATGCCCAGCTTTCGGCAAGAAATGTAACAGATGTGGTAAACTCAATCATTTCAAGATAGCATGTAAGGTCAGGGTAGTACAGAGGATTGAAGAAGATGAAAGCCCAGAGGAGGAAATGCTTGTTAAAGTGGTTGGGATAAAAGTAGAAAATATACATAAGGTTGAAGCTAAGGAATGGTATGAAGATATCAGTATTAATGGTCATAAGATAAGATTTAAATTAGATACAGGAGCACAAGTAAATATACTCCCATATTGTTTACTAAGTAAGATGAAGGGGAATAGAATAGAAAAGACTAATGTTATACTAGAGGCATATGGAGGGGTTAAGTTTAAGCCTGTAGGTGCTGTAAATTTAAGATGCAAGGTGAAAGAGAAAGAAGACATGCAAAAATTCCTTATAGTTAGAGAGGAAAGGCTACCATTATTGGGATTAGAGGCGTGTATAAAATTGGAATTAATCAAAAGAGTGGAAATGGTGGAAATGTTTGGAAGTAAAGAACAATTTATAGAGAGAAACAAAGACTTGTTTATAGGAACAGGGAAATTTAAAGAGAAATGTAAGATAGTATTAAAAGATGATGCAATACCAGTTGTAAGAGCACCAAGAAGAGTTCCATTGGCAATTAGAGGAAAATTAAAGGAAGCACTGAAGGAGCTCGTTATAAAAGGCATTATTGAGGAAGTTGAAGGTCCAGTGGAATGGGTGAGCAATTTAGTAGTAGTTGAGAAACCAAATGGTAAGTTAAGGATATGCCTGGATCCAGCAGATTTAAATAAAAATATCAAGAGAGAGTTATGCTTGCTACCAACGCTTGAAGAGGTGTGTACTAAATTATCAGGCAAAGACTGGTTCACAGTTTTAGATTTGAAGGAAGGGTTCTATCATGTAGAATTGGAGGAAAAGTCCAGTCAAATGTGCACTTTTAATTCTCCATTTGGAAATTATAAATTTAAAAGATTAACCTTTGGTTTAAGCCTGGCACCTGAGCTATTTCAAAGGATAAATCATAAAAATTTTGGAGACATTGAAGGAGTCATTGTACATATTGATGACATTTTAATATTTGGTGAAACAAGAGAGATTCATGATGCAATACTGAATAAGGTATTAGAAAGAGCCAAGGAGGTTGTTTTAATAAACTGTAGAATCTGCTCGCAGGTTATGTGAGCAGAATTTACTGCTCCATTTCTATCTGCCTATCACCACGCGTAGTAGAAAGGGAGGGATACACCTACACGAATAACGATACATTTGTGTTGGTGCGTAGGGACGGCCATGTGACGTCACGCGTAGGGAATTGTTTGCCAATTCTGAATCTCAGATGGCGCTATTATACGTGTCAGGCGAACGACAGAATCTGCTGCGGATCTGCTGCCCATCTGACGTCAGGTCCTGATGTCAGGCCCTGTACCTCAGAACGCAGCCGAATGCGGTCACAGATGACTACGGATCTGACGTCAGGCTCTGCGTCCCAGATCTGGTTATCAGGGATACTTTCCTGGAATGTACTGCAACTCCAAGTCATACCTGATTAACTTTAACCGCATCCGTTGCAACCTTGGCGATATAATATCGGACACTTTCTTTTTCATCAAACCTATTAACGGTTTATGATCCGTTGATACTTTTACTTTTCTTCCATAAATATAGTTTTTAAATTTCTCCACTGCATACGTTATTGCAAGAAACTCTTTCTCAATCTGAGCATATTGTTTCTCAGATTCTGTTAAACTTCTTGACGCAAAGGATATTGGTTTATTTTCTTGCATTATACACGCCCCTAAACGTTTACTTGACGCATCAGTCTGTAGTACTATGTCCTTTGTGTTATCAAAATTACTTAATACTGGCGCTTCCACCAACTTTTCTTTTAGCTTCCTGAACGCTTCTTCATGATGTTTTGTCCAGGTAAAACCTTTATCCTTCTTTAATAAATCACGTATGGGCTCAGAATACTCTGCTAGTTTTGGTATAAAGTTACGAAAATAATTAAATATTCCTAGCACTCTTTGTACTTCTTTTTTGTTCTCCGGCCCTTTTAAATTTGCAATAGCCTTAATCCTTTCTTCATCCAATTTCATTCCCTCAATTGAGAATATATGCCCCAGATACTTTACTTTCCTTAACCTATATTGGACTTTATCTTGATTAAACTTTACACCAACCTCCTTGGCTCTTTCTAATACCTTATTCAGTATTGCATCATGAATCTCTCTTGTTTCACCAAATATTAAAATGTCATCAATATGTACAATGACTCCTTCAATGTCTCCAAAATTTTTATGATTTATCCTTTGAAATAGCTCAGGTGCCAGGCTTAAACCAAAGGTTAATCTTTTAAATTTATAATTTCCAAATGGAGAATTAAAAGTGCACATTTGACTGGACTTTTCCTCCAATTCTACATGATAGAACCCTTCCTTCAAATCTAAAACTGTGAACCAGTCTTTGCCTGATAATTTAGTACACACCTCTTCAAGCGTTGGTAGCAAGCATAACTCTCTCTTGATATTTTTATTTAAATCTGCTGGATCCAGGCATATCCTTAACTTACCATTTGGTTTCTCAACTACTACTAAATTGCTCACCCATTCCACTGGACCTTCAACTTCCTCAATAATGCCTTTTATAACGAGCTCCTTCAGTGCTTCCTTTAATTTTCCTCTAATTGCCAATGGAACTCTTCTTGGTGCTCTTACAACTGGTATTGCATCATCTTTTAATACTATCTTACATTTCTCTTTAAATTTCCCTGTTCCTATAAACAAGTCTTTGTTTCTCTCTATAAATTGTTCTTTACTTCCAAACATTTCCACCATTTCCACTCTTTTGATTAATTCCAATTTTATACACGCCTCTAATCCCAATAATGGTAGCCTTTCCTCTCTAACTATAAGGAATTTTTGCATGTCTTCTTTCTCTTTCACCTTGCATCTTAAATTTACAGCACCTACAGGCTTAAACTTAACCCCTCCATATGCCTCTAGTATAACATTAGTCTTTTCTATTCTATTCCCCTTCATCTTACTTAGTAAACAATATGGGAGTATATTTACTTGTGCTCCTGTATCTAATTTAAATCTTATCTTATGACCATTAATACTGATATCTTCATACCATTCCTTAGCTTCAACCTTATGTATATTTTCTACTTTTATCCCAACCACTTTAACAAGCATTTCCTCCTCTGGGCTTTCATCTTCTTCAATCCTCTGTACTACCCTGACCTTACATGCTATCTTGAAATGATTGAGTTTACCACATCTGTTACATTTCTTGCCGAAAGCTGGGCATTCCCTCGGCCCGTGTGTCTTGTAACACCTCCTACATGAGAATTTACTTTCCTCGTTAGTCTTTACTTTCTTCTGTGCCCCATTTTGATCCTTCTTCTCCTTGGAATGTTTTTTGTCAAATTTCTTCTCTATCTTCTCTACATTTTTTACCACTTTTAATTCCTTCATTCTTTCTTTTAATAATTCCGCCGCTTTGCACATTTCCACGGCCTTATCCAGTTCTAGGTCCTTGACACTTAATAATTTCTCTTGTACTTTAGTGTCATTTATCCCTAGAACAATCCTATCCCGGATCATATCTTGTTCATCCCTAAATTCACAGCTCTGACTTAACTTTTTTAAATCCTTTAGGAAATTTTCTATTGGCTCATTAACTTCCTGGTTTCTTTTATAAAATACTGTAAAATTCTTAGGTTAGGATGAGCACGAGGAGGCTGGTAGGGTTAGGATCGGTGTTGAGCCACACAGACACTGAGTTGCACAAAAGAATGTGAGGTCTTTATTTAAAACGTCTGCCAACGGACAAGCCGTTGTGCACACGATGAAGATGGAGGATGAGCCCCCGTACACTTTATCGTACAATACCACCGGTTAACCGCGTGGACGCGAGAACACGCACAATCGCGAATGCACAATCAGATGATCTATACTTTCGAACTGTGTCGCGAACACCGCGTTGAGTCGACAGTTGAGAATACGTGATTTGTGCACTGAATTTGTTAGATGAGCAAGACTATTTGACAATGAACAAAAAGGTGTGTTACGTTGCGCACGGTTGAGAACAGATTGAATTCAAGATGGATGCGCATTTCCGCCGCAGCGTCTTCTCGAACATTCTCGAGCGTCGATCGACAAGACGGACGCTGATTGGTTGATTGATCGCGGATCGACTGCGACTTCCGCTGCCCAGGAGGTGCTGCGGTGATCGAGAGTGCGGCGGCGCAAAGAACTACTCATTCCCAAACATGCTCCCGCCATCAACAGCTGATTGGAGATGTTGATGATGAATCTGTAACAGGCAAAATTGCCAATTTTGCAATTGGCCTGTTGTAGTGGCGGTCTTGAGCGTCACGACTCGGGTGAGTCCATCCTTCCCTGGATGTAAGGTGATGATCCTCGCAAGTGGCCACTTGCTTGGTGGAAATCGCTCATCTGTGATGAGCACCAGGGATCCGATCTTCAAGTCGTTGGTTGGATGATGCCATTTGGTGATGGATAGTTGTCTCTGCAAATAGTGGGATGACCACTGAGTCCAGAATTGTTGCATCTTTTTTTGAATGAATTGCCACCTGGCTGATGGCAGAACTGATGAATTCTCCACAGACGGTTCCGGAAGAGCTGAGAGTGGTTGTCCAACAAGAAAGTGCGCTGGTGTAAGTGCTGTGATGTCATCTGGGTCGTCACTGAGGGGCTCGAGCGGTCGTGAGTTGAGCATGGCTTCTATTTGTGTGAGAAGTGTGCTGAACTCCTCGTATGTGAGCACCGTCTCACTGACTGTGCGCCGGAGATGGTGTTTGACTGACTTCACGACCGCTTCCCACTTGCCTCCCATGTGTGGTGCGGTTGGTGGGTTGAAATGCCATTCTGTCTTGTCATTGACGAACAGCTGGTTCAAGCGTTGATGCGCCTCAGTCCCCTGGGTGAACATTCTCTTGAGGACGGTGTCAGCTCCAACGTAGTTGGTTCCGCAATCAGAGTGAAGAGTGAGAGGAATCCCTCTCCTGGAGACAAATCTCCTGTAGGTGGCGATGAACCCTTCTGTTGTATAATCTGTCACCAGTTCTAGGTGAACAGCTGATGTGGTGAGGCACACAAAGACACAGATCCAGCCCTTTTGTGTCTTGGCACCTCTTCCTCTCCACGTCTTCAGTGTGATTGGACCCGCATAATCGGTGCCAGTATTGTTGAACGGTCGTGAGGGTGTAACTCTCGAAAGAGGTAGTTGGCCCATCAGCTGATGGGCACGGATCCCCCTTTGTCGAGCACACACAACACACCGCAGGATGTGAGATTTTACTGGCGCTCGCCCTCCAATGATCCAGTAGTTTTGTCGAATCTGGGCAAGTGTGAGCTGGGTCCCTCCATGAAGAGTTTGTCGATGCGCATGGTCTATAATCAATTTAGACAAATGTGAGTGACGAGGTAAGATTGCAGGATGCTTACTTTCGTAGCTCGTGCAAACATTGTTGAGTCTGCCTCCAACTCTAATGACTCCATTCTCATCGATGAATGCGGTGAGTCGATTGAAGACATGAGCAGCTGATAGGGTTGAGCCTGAGCTGAGCATCTTCATCTCGCTGGAGAAATAAAGCGCCTGCGTTGCTTTGATCCAGAAGCTCCTGGCCCATTCTATGTCAATGGGCGATAAGGTGAAGAGCGGCAGCGTGACTGGAGCCTTCTTCAACCTTGAAACAAATCTGAAACAAACTGATGTGATTCGAATGAGTTTGTTGAGGGATGAATATTTATAGATGAGGTCCCAGTGATATTCAATCTTTTGAATACTGAGCAACTTTGAAATGCCTGGACGAGCCTCTAGCGCGCTCAAGTCTTCGTCCAGCATTGGTTGTGATGGCCATTTTTCACTGGGTTGCGCAAGCCATGGTGGTCCCGTCCACCAAAGCTTATGATGTTCAAGCTGCGATGTTGATAAGCCTCTTGATGCGCAATCCGCTGGGTTTGAAGTCCCTGGAACGTGTCTCCATTGTGCGCTTTGGGTGATCTCTTGAATTTGAGACACACGATTCCTTACGTAGTCCTTCCAGCGTGATGCGTGTGTTTTGATCCAGGTTAGTGTCACTTGTGAGTCCGTCCACAGGTATGTTGTAGCAATGTTGAGCTTGAGCGTTGCTTGAACATATTTGGTGAGCTTCGCCAGCATCAATGCTGCAGTAAGCTCGAGTCTCGGGATTGTGAGCTTCTTTAGTGGTGCTACCTTAGTTTTGGAGCACACCAATGTCGCGACCTTGTGAGTTGTGGACGGTGATGATACGGTAATGTAAATTACCGCTGCCATGGCGAGTTGTGAGGCATCAGAAAAGCCGTGTAGTTCCACTGTAGAGTTGCTGAAGGTGTTGAACCACCTCGGACATGATAGCTTGCGCAAGCTTGTTAAATCTTCTCTGATGATGAGCCATTGTGACGTTACTTGGGAAGGCAGTGGATCATCCCAGTTGAGCTTGTGTAGCCACAACTCTTGCAATAGTGTTTTTGCTCGAATTATGACTGGTGCTAGAAAACCTAATGGATCAAATATTTGTGCTACTTCTGATAAAATGAGGCGTTTGGTGAGCCGTGAATTTGAGCTTGGTTTTGAAGTGAAAGAAAATTCATCGTTGATCACATTCCATTGAAGTCCGAGAATTTTGGTATTGCAGTCGTCAAGTGATATAATTGAGCCTTGGGCTCGTTGGGTTTGAGAAATTGCATCAAGCAACGGAGGAAAGGTTGAATGCCATTTGGCTAGTGGAAACCCTCCCGCGTTGCACAGATCTTTTAATTGGTGAGCAATTGTAATGAGCATCTCACCTGTGTCTGCACCTCCAAAGATGTCATCAACGTATCTGGCATGCGTGATTGATGGCACCGCCAGAGGAAAGCGATGACCTTCGTCTTCCACCAATTGGAGTAAAGCTCTGACCGCCAAAAATGGAGCAGCCTTGGTCCCATAGGTGACCGTTGTGAGCTTGTAGGGCACCTCCTTTGAATCGTCATCGATCCACAGTATCCTTTGAAGATCTTGATCATCCTCGTGAATCTTGACTTGACGATACATTTTTGTCACGTCTGTGGCAAAAATGTACTTGTGCTGGCGTATCCACAGCAGCACGTCGGTGATGTTAAGGAGTAGATTTGCACCCGTATGCATCAAATCGTTGACAGAATACCCAGTTGAAGTAGGGCTTGATCCATTGAAGACGACTCTCAATTTTGTCGTCTGGCTGTCAGGCTTCAATACTCCATGATGTGGAAGATAAAACACAGAGTGAGTATTAGGTGAAAGGGATGGTGCTCTTACCATGTGACGGAGCTCCTCGTACTCTTGCATGAAGCCTTGATAGAGGGTGCGATACTCGTCGTTCCTATTGAGTTTGACTAGCATACGCTTCAAGCAAGCGTGAGCTGCTTGATAAGAATTACCCAGCAGCTTCGGAGTCTCCTTCAGAGGGATGCGCACTGTGTATCGTCCTGTAGAATCACGAGTGTGTGTCGCTCGAAAGTGATCCTCACATTCTTGTTCTTCAGGTGTGAGCTTCATGGGTGTATCTGTTGGGAGCTCTTCTTGAATCCAAAATCGTGTCAGCATGTCTTGTAAGGAGTTGTCGACATGCTGCACGACTGCAGAGTGGTGTGCTGTGACCGTGCGCCGGTCCACTGTAACTGGTCCAAGAATGAGCCACCCAAAAATGGACAGCTGTCACAACACTCATTGGGTCTTGTTGAACCATAATGGATGCGATGGAATACAGAGGCAGAGTCGTAAATTCTGCCTCTCAGTTGATGAAGGCGATGTCCTGCAGAGGCAAAGTCGCAAATTCTGCCTCTCACTCTTCAACTTTAATGTGACAGTAGTAAAGCTCTTCAGTAGGCGCGCTCGTATAGGATCTATTACTGAGATTGCCTGCTGAGAGCTAGATCCCAAGAGTGAGCTTAAATGCGAGTGTGTTGAGCTCCCAGGGAGAAATCTGAGAGACTCCAGAATGGCTGATCTTTAGACAGTCCAAATCTGTCACTGAGGCTCCAGTCCGTGGCACTCTTGGTGCCACCCACAATAGAGTAGATTCCTGGGCTCCAGCTTCGATGATCATGTTGGGTGATGGCATGCACTAAGGGTTGAGGCGACGGATGAATCCTTCTTGACGTAGGTGATCTCAGAGCTTTCTGCTACTGAGTGGTTGATGCTACTCGCTGATTGCGAATGGCGATA
The DNA here is from genome assembly GCA_946251845.1 of Andrena fulva. Lineage (NCBI taxonomy): Eukaryota > Metazoa > Arthropoda > Insecta > Hymenoptera > Andrenidae > Andrena > Andrena fulva. Next base: position 12,204,908 of record OX276333.1, read on the forward strand.
GAGTATTGACTGCACCGACTGTATTTCTTTTGATCTGTAAACAGGCGTACCTCTTCGAGGAGCGAGCTGTGAGCACACATGGGAATGTGGCCATCAGTGGCTTGTAAAGTATTGAAACGACCCACCTGAGAATTGATGTGAAGATTGGTGGGTCTGAATTCTTCAATGTGATACGTTGATCCCTCCAATCTTGAGGCTGGTGATTGGAGACGAGTCCACGCTCCGTCATTGGCTGGACCTTGTTTCCTTATGATCAGGTGATGAACACTGTGATATTGATGGTTGCCCCTTTGGGCAGCTGGTGAGCCATAGGCGTCACCTCTGCATCCTTGGGCTGAGGTTGGGCTGGTGCCAGATGCAGCATTGTATGATGCACTGCACCACAATAATTGCACCGAAGTGCTGTCTTACACCTTGCAGTAGGATGCCTCCCACAGCAATTGTGACACAGCTCTAGAGCTGCGATGAGGTTCCGGCGTTGAGCCACAGGCAGCTTCCAGAACGATGGACATGTCACTATAAAATGGGCTGCTTTACAGCAGTCGCAGGGATGCTCTTGATGAGCCCGCTGACTTTGTGCTTTTTTGATCATCTTGATCAGCCATCGCGAAGCACAGGAGTTGAGCTTGTGAGCCCTCGAAACTGAACTACACAGCACTGTGGTACACAATCACCGATCCGGCTCGAAGGACCAAACTGTAAAATTCTTAGGTTAGGATGAGCACGAGGAGGCTGGTAGGGTTAGGATCGGTGTTGAGCCACACAGACACTGAGTTGCACAAAAGAATGTGAGGTCTTTATTTAAAACGTCTGCCAACGGACAAGCCGTTGTGCACACGATGAAGATGGAGGATGAGCCCCCGTACACTTTATCGTACAATACCACCGGTTAACCGCGTGGACGCGAGAACACGCACAATCGCGAATGCACAATCAGATGATCTATACTTTCGAACTGTGTCGCGAACACCGCGTTGAGTCGACAGTTGAGAATACGTGATTTGTGCACTGAATTTGTTAGATGAGCAAGACTATTTGACAATGAACAAAAAGGTGTGTTACGTTGCGCACGGTTGAGAACAGATTGAATTCAAGATGGATGCGCATTTCCGCCGCAGCGTCTTCTCGAACATTCTCGAGCGTCGATCGACAAGACGGACGCTGATTGGTTGATTGATCGCGGATCGACTGCGACTTCCGCTGCCCAGGAGGTGCTGCGGTGATCGAGAGTGCGGCGGCGCAAAGAACTACTCATTCCCAAACAAATACATATCTTTCATATACTACATTTTTCTTTGGTAAAAGGTAAGCGTCAAATCTCTGTATTACTAGATCATACTTCTTTCTATCTTCAATACTTAAATCAAAATTATTAAATATCTCAATGCCCTCTTCACCTATTGTATTGAGCAGCATTGCGACCTTAACCTCATCTGACTTTTGTTGAAAATCATTTGCCGTCAGATATATTTCAAACCTTTGTTTGTATCTTTTATAATTTTTCGCAATGTTACCGCTGAATTCCAGCTGCGCCGGGATTTTTGTGTCCATTTTTGTGCGTCTGAACACGTGGTCCACTTAACCTTTTAACGTTTTACTGTCTTAAGGCTTTCTACCCCTTACTTTTTCTGCCTTAATACTTTAAATTTTTACGACTGCGCCATGTTATGGTTTGTACTATCAAAATACTGACTTTATTATAAGTATTATACAGCTAAATACAGAGAACTCTTATGCGCTTACAACGTGACTCTTACTCAAGACGCCATCTTTCAATCTACTCCTAACTCCACACAACAGTTATCATAGGTTATGAGGCGTTACGAGGTATTGGGTTTTCAATTAAATGTTTGTTACAAAGTAAAAAAATACCGTATTTGATAATTACATGAGATTTACAATGAATACAATTTACTGCACTTTACCGACAAAAATATCACTGACAATTGCTGATGATTGCTGACAATCAGATACAATGACAGTGAATGGCGGCCATGTGCAACGTGCAACTGATTTGAACTGATTACTGAGTGCAACGAAGACAGACGCAACCTAGCGCCAGCGGAGTGAGGGGTGTGGGGGGCGAAACAACGCCATCTAGTGTATACTCAAAACGGGATGAACTATGTTTCTTCACGGCGCCTATACTACTGTCCACCCCCTGGCACATCCAGCACCAGCGTTGCCCAGGGATCAGGGAAGGGCGCAAGCAGGGTGTCCCACCGTTCGGTTGATCTGTAGTAGAGTGTTGCGCGATTTCGTGGGGATTGCTATAAGACTGGTGGGTCCGTGCCCGTGGAGTGCTGAAGCACTCAGCTCACGAGTTTGCGCGGGAATTTCAATGAAGGAAATTAATAGATGTAAGATTTCCAAATATTTCAATGTTTGAAGTTTTAATATGTAGCTCGACGTTAGCTGGTCTACTGACAAGTTCGATCTGCCTTCTTACAAATTAACTCCTCGCTTGTCACCTCCGAGCGCCCTACTCCTCCAATTTCGGCGTGTTCCTCCGACTCCCTCTTCGGATTCCTTCGTCCAATCAAGGCAATGACATCCCTTAAGTTTCGTCAGTGGGTTGTCCTCTAACCATCTCTCCGTCCTTGGCCCTTCCTTCGCGCTTCCCTCCACTCTCGGCTGGTGGTCGAGGCACGCTTTCCGATTACATATACTTTACATAGGCTGCGTACACTAAGGGACATAATCGGCTTCCCTTCGGAAATTTGGCAACGTTGCATGTCACTAGGCATAACTCAGTGGTTCTAGTGACAAGCAACGTTGCCAAATTTCCGATGGGAAGCCGATTATGTCCCTTAGTGTACAGTACACTAACGCCCGATTTCTTCATCTCTGAACAAAGTCCCGGTTAGCTAGCGGCCAGCTAGATGCTATCTGCCAGATGGCAGTAGTGCGTGTTTCTTCACGCTTTTGGATCCTATGGTTAACTGACTGAAAGGTTGACGCGGCAACGCCGCAAAAAAGGTAAAGCGACAACTTCATTGCGAAGCTGTTCAAAAGTGATCGCATAGTGATCGCCAGTAATCGATCCGATCGATTGACGCTATTGAACGCTGTTCAACAGTATTGAAAAAGGGATATACGCTGATTGAAGCCATTGAGGTGGATTATTGCAGTACATTACACTTATATCGCTCATTTGCTGTAACAACGACATTTTGAGTTATTAGTATAGAAAAAGCGGTTGTTGTCTAACGAAACTTTCAAACCCGTTTCCCCTAAAATCGTGAATTTGGAGTTATGTCGTTATTGCAGTAAATGAGTGATATGTACATTCATTTATTTTCACATTGTTCTTTACAGGATAAAATGAGCAGAAGCGCTAATTTGACGCATGAAGAGAAGGAGTTATTAATAGATACAGTCATGAAATACAAACATATTATAGAAAATAAGAAAACTAATGCTTCAACCTGGAAAGATAAAAACCAGGCGTGGGATCACATTGCCCTTTTTCAACAAAACTAAAATCGCTTGACGTCGCAAAGTATACACTGGCGTCCAGAACAGTTTCACAAGCATAACTCTGTCAAAGAGTAGGTATAATAAGAGGCGTCACTCCGGGCGGAACCTTTGAAGTCCTTGCTTGACCTTGGCATTTAAATTGGTTGTCTATTTCGAGCGGGATATTCAAATCGACTAAATGTACCTTACAGCAATTGGCTGATTATTGCCGAAGTTGACCGATCATTGCCGAAGCTTAGCGATCATTGCCGAAGCTTAGCGATCATTGCCGAATGGGCATTTAAATTGGTTGTCTAGTGATTTCCCTAGGTTATCTCTGTCCTTGTCGAGTGACGCCTCTTATTATACCTACTCTTTGACTCTGTTTCACATTCCCTACTTCCCCCACTACTGCAAAAACGCACTAACTGGCAGTTCTAGCAGTTATCCGGTGCCCGAACCTCTAGTCAAATTGACCGGAGGACAACTGGCAGATAACTCGAGACTGGAGGTGAAGAAATAGGCATGTGCCAGATATCTGCCAGATAACTCTGACTGGCAAATATCTGGAGGTGAAGAAATCGGCCGTAAGGGACATAATCGGCTTCCCTTCGGAAATTTGGCATCGTTGCATGTCGGGTCCCCCTATGTCGAAGAACCACTGAGTTATGCCTAGTGACAATGGTGACAATTTTACAAGTTATTATTTAGTTTGCTAAAATGGATTTTGCTTGATAAAACATTACACGTAAGAGGATGATGGGCTCGATTCCTCATCTATTTGACAACGAAGTAGCATGTATCGTAGGTAGAAAGTTTTTAGACTGCCAGGCCGAAGTCTAGGTAAACGCACGAAATCCCTATATCGGTGTTCCAGCAAGGGAAGGCGAGGGAAGGCGTTTTGGCCGCCGCGACCCCCAGGTAGCCGCGGGCCGCATAAGACCCTCTCACTTGCACATAAAGCTCTGTCCTTGTTTAGCACCATCCCTGTCTACCGCATGCTCTCCGTCATTCCCGTGCAGCGAATTGGCGCGAAGAGGCTAGTTATTTCTTACGAAGGAGCAATATCGATGCTCCTCACTTTCTACCAGTGGTGGGTTTACTACGTTACATCGAATTTACTACGTGACACGCGTAAAAAATGTAAATAATTGTATAAAATGTAGAAAATGTATTCAATGTCAAAAATTCAAATACAAACTATTAACCTCTACCTATTGCGTTGCATTTTACTGCACACTATTTTAAATTACTGTAAAGAGAAAGATTGGAATGTAATTATAAAAATTATAAATAATTTTAAATTTTTTAGTAAATTTCATATCTTTGGTGTGCAAAAGATACTCGAATTCTTACATATATCAACATGGATTCTGAAGAAATTGATAAAGCTTTAGCAGATTATTTCTTTGGATGTAACATTCCATTTAGTATTATTGAATCTAACCACTTCAGGAACTTTGTTCATAAATTGAATCCATCTTATAAAATTCCAACTCGAAAGACATTGTCGAATAATTTGCTTAACGCAAAATGTTAAGATTACAAAAAATCAATAATCGGTGTGGAATCCGAAGATGCAGTTCTGTTTTTAGATGGTTGAAAAATTTATCATCCAACAATAAGTATGTTGTTGCAATTCTGAATTTAATGAATACGGCGCATGTATGTCCATGCAGGTTATGGCGTTCCACAGTCTGCAACGGTTTTTTCAAACAATATGATTTTATACAGTAAAATACATGAACGTAATAAAGTTAAGCTATTTACTACGTCTTATTCTACACGTAGAGAATTCACTTTTCTACGTCAGGTAAAATACGGACCCACCACTGCTTTCTACCTACGATACATGCTACTTCTTTGCCAAATAGATGAGGAATCGAGCCCATCATCCTCTTACGTGTAATTTTTTATCAAGCAAAATTCATTTTAGCAAACTAAATAATAACTTGTGAAATTGTCACCATTGTCACTAGGCATAACTCGGTGGTTCTTCGACATAGGGGGACCCGACATGCAACGTTGCCAAATTTCCGAAGGGAAGCCGATTCTGGCCCTTAGTGTACATACATTTCTAACAGGTAGGTAAGCGCAACCCCCAGGGTCAAGACGGCGTCGCCGGCGCAAAGTTTATGACTTTATGACTTTCAGCCTTTCCCGAACTGAGTTTTTACCCTAACAGGACATCGGCAATTATTGAAAGCGAGGACAGAATTTTAAGTCGTTTTAGGAGACGAGCAGCTGCCCCTTCGTCGAAATTTGGCACGCAGATGTGGAAGGAAAAGTTAAGCTATTTATTATCCTCGCTTGGCCTAACTGTAGATTTGAAATTTACTGAATGCTATCCCAGGCTCTCGTATGCCTTCTGAGTTCAGGTATCAGCTACTAATATTGTACGAGCACGTCTGAAAAACTGGCATATAAAACCCTCGAAAAGCACAACGCGCTCTAGGTGCTTACGAGTCCTGGCAATAAACTCTTCCTCGTCCCCGTTCCAATCTCACTTAAAACCTTCCAGATGTGTTGCTCGTTTCAAGCCCGCATGCCTACAATAAATCTTTCCGCTACAAAGGATTTTGAATTACGCTCTACATTTAACGTCGATATCTCTATGTCTTATAGCTAACTTCACGTAATCACACTATTTACATCAGCGAGGATCGCAACAAGAGCACTAAAGAGGTGAGTATGCGCATCCGCCATATTGGGTCCTCTGGAGAGAGAAGATTATTGAGTACCCGCCTTTTTGAGTATTGCCAGATTCACTTTATAAACAAAATATGCGTTGTTGATATTGGTACATGGTAGTACGACACATTATTAGAGTATTATATTACACTTAAGTTTATATTTGGTTTATAAAGCGACTTTGACAATACTCAAAAAGGCGGGTACTCAATAATATTCTATCCCCAGAGGACCCAATATGGCGGATGCGCATACTCACCTCTTTAGTGCTCTATCTGTAGCCATGTAAGCAATATAGGAGTGGGGGTAGATCCCCCACCATTATATCCCCAACCGACCGTCAAACCAATCAACGCCAAGATAAAAATTTGCCGACGTCAGCGCCGACTAGTGAGACCGCGGCCAACCAGCGTCGCTGGGGAATCGGTTGTCGACGCTGGTTGGCCGCGGTCTCAGTTGTTACGTGGCTCCTTGGAAATCAGCGTCCGTTTTCTGGGGATGGGATCGAGGCCCGGGGAGTGCTAAAGCACTCTGCTCCGTGAATGCGTTCGGGGTTCTGACTCGCGAATAAAAGGAACTCCAAGAAACTTTACTTTCCAGATAGAACAATTTATGTATTTATATAGGGTAGATGTCCCGATTACCGTGCTCGGTCCCAGTTACCGTGCTTTTGTACTTAAAGACGCCGTACAAAAAAACTCGCGTAAATAAATAAGGAAAGAAATTTTTTTAATTAAGTTAAACTATTAATGTATGTGTTACAAACGAGAAAGTTGCGTTTTTAAACAACTAAAGCATAGTAAAAAAATTTTCAAAAATGCATATGAAGATTTCGATGGATTTACCTAAATCCTTACCGGAAACGGTAAGGAACACGTACTTTACAGAAGTGAATAAATTGATAATTATCATGATTTGCACTCATGTAAAGTGTTTATTATATCATAAAAGGTCCAAATTTTATTAAAAAATAGCCAAATGAGCACTTTTGAAACGTCTTCGTATTTTTAAAGTGAATACGGTAATTGGGACAGGTATTTAACGCTTGTCCCTATTACCGTGGCCCTCCAAGCCCACTGGCGCCCTCTGTAACTGCTAAACCTAACCTTACTTTCGTTTGTCAGAACGGGTGAACAGAAATTTATATTTGCATATTTTGCTTTCGTAATGAAAAGGTCATATTAAAATTACATAAAAACACCTCACGTAGAGCATACAAATGTTTCGAACAGTTCAAAGTTGAAAGACATAACCTAACCGCGGGAACGCTATTCGAAAACGGGCACGGTAACTGGGGGCACGGGAATTGGGACAACGCATTTTTTCAGGGCACGGTTACTGGGACAAAAACATGTATTTTTATTTCAATTAACAAAATATGAAAAATTAACATTTTCAACCCGAAAAAAATGCCTTACTAAAGAGAAAGGTTCAAAGTACCAATATAAATTTTCACCAAGCAAAATTATAGTGAGAGAAGTCAGTTATTAATTCCGTCGTGAGCAAGTCGGCGTCAGGGCACGGTAATCGGGACATCTACCCTAATCTCTATAATACGTCTTGACTGGGTCGACTCTTATTACAGAATGAATTATGTCTACTATTTTCGTTGTTAACATAAATAATATACATTTTGTTTCTTAAACGAGCGTTTACATATTTTCCACGACGATGAATAAAGATTACAATAAAACCAACAACTTCGTGTAATTCCATTTGAATTTCCCTCCGAAGCTTCGTTCACATCGTAGCAGGATAACGGCAAAGTGACATGGTGAATTGATGAATACACAACAATGTAGAGCCTTCTAACATTAGGCTTTTTCCATGTCACCGTAACACACTCGTCGACAACCGATTCCCCAGCGACGCTGGTTGGCCGTGGTTGGCTTCGCGTTCGAGCCACTTGGCTGCCTTGGCGCTAGCGTCAGTTCACGCACACATTACCACCACTCCTGTAGGTGTTTAGCCACGAACAATCCCTGGCATCGCTGTTCAGCACATCGAAGAGCGGGTTGTTGCGATAGAGCACTGTTGCGACTCCCGTCTAGCGGCGTGTAGTATAAACTTTAGAAGCGCGAAGTTCGAAACGGATCACACGAATGTAAAGGTGCGTTTAGACCAAACGAACGAATGCTCGTTCACCCCCACTTCGACAAAATCCAAGTCATGAAGAGTTCCAAATGAAGATTGCCTTTTATACTAAATGAGCACGAATTTTGTCGAAGTGGGGAGCGAACGAGCATTCGTTCGTTTGGTCTAAACGCACCTTAATAGGAAAGGCAAACAAAGCGAAGTTCGCACAAGCCCGAGGGGTTTGAAAATAATTAGGGCGGTATTTTCAGTCGCTACTTATTCTTAAGCAAATGCTTAAGCATGCGGCATCCTCTACTAACCCAGTAGCTAATAAAGGATGCCGAATGCTTAAGCATTTGCTTAAGAATAAGCAACGACTGAAAATACCGCTCTTAGAGATTCTTTTAATAAGTAAACTTCAAGATTATAAATTAATCAATACCCACTTGGAAACGGGTGTTTGAATAAATGAACTCTACTTTGCTCCCTTCTCCTAAGTGTGTAAAATCAGCGCAATGTTGTTAAACGCTTGTTTCTACAAATCAATAACCGAAAGGAAATAGATGGACCAATAGGTAATAAAATATTTAAAAGCGTTTGCCTTTGAAAGGACACTCGAGCCCCGAGAGCAGAAGTGAAGAGACGTGTGTTAGAAATTGAGGAGGAGAGACACCGCAATATACAATTTTATTCCTCGTCGCTTGACGTTACAAAGTTTAATGGCCGTTATCAAAGCGAAGGCTGTTATCGAGACAATGACAATTCGTTCGAGGCTGTCTTGTCTCGCGCTCGCACCCCCTTCGCTCGTCAGGGCTCGCTCGGTGCAGCTTCACGCGATCGGGTCGTAGGGGTGCATTTTGGGTTGTCTTTTTAGGGGAAAACGGCGTTGCCGCTAACACGGCCAACCCTGACCTGTGGATCGCTCTCGATACACCGTTTTCCGTGACCTGAAACAGATAAATCGAAGGCATCCGAGCTCCCAGGAGAAGCCCAGGTTCCTTCTGTTATGAATCGTGCGCCCATCGTGTTCTTGTCCTCCACCTCGACAAGGCTCGGTGTCATTTCCCATGTGTAAATATTATAGTTCCAGCGCTTTCGCATTGCAGCGCAATGCCTGGGTGCCATAATCCGTGAATAATTTTTTTTATTCCGGCGCTTTCGCATTGCAACGCAATGCCCGGGTGCCGTAACCCGTGAATAGGTCCGTCTCTCTCGCTTATAGCCCAGGGAGTGACCCGTAAATACTACGAGTGCCCGCGTGGTTTTTTTTGCTACTAGACAGCCGCTAACACGGTTCCATCCGCGTCGGAAGTATTCGGCGCGTTATCTTCGGTTGCGTCACCGTTCCACCTACGCAGTCGATCTTTAGGTGCTGTCACGAACCGCTTCGTTTTGGAGTGCTGGAGTTGGTACCTATCTCGAACCAGTACTTTCGTAATCTTGTTAGGATCTTGGTACCTTGGTTCCAATTTGCCGAGCCGTGTCCTCTGCTCTTGCATGTAGACGATGTCACCGGCCTCGTAGTTGGAGTTGTTACTTCTCATGCGGTCGAACCTCGCTTTTTGTCTCAATGCATTGAAACGTAATCTTTCTTCCACCGTCTCGCGCAGCTTGACTACATCAATGGGCTCATCCGACTCGGGGAGGTTTTCGCCCAGGAGTGTAACTTCTGCTACTTGCGTTCTCATTCCCGTAAGCAGTTCAAGTGGTGTACAGCCGGTTGATTTTTGCACGGTTGTATTCAGGACGAGTTGCATCTTCGCCAATACGCTCGACCATCCTTTTCCTTGTAGAACTTCACAGGTTAGCATATTCAGGACGGTCGACACATATCGTTCCGCTTGTCCGTTGGCCCTACTTCCTGCGGTTGCGATGTAGTGTGCCTCGATTCCGTGGTTCTTAAGGCAGGATACCACCTTTGCTCTTAAAAAAAATTGAATTTTTTTTTTATCTTAAAGTACTCTTTCAAGTGTATAGAATCGAAATTCATTCATTAGAAAGGTGGCCGAAACCTTTTTCTTGTGTAAAAACCGGTTTGGAGCAGATATATAAATCTATATAAAACTTTAAACGCGTTTTTCTCGAAACGATGTTTTTCAAATCGGCGTGTCAGATTACTCTTAAAAATTTCATCGGATTGACTTGAAACTTTGCACAATTCTTCCCCGTGGTATAACCTAATGATGTACGTAGGACTTTTGCTGTAGCGTTGTTATTTTTTTTTTGGTGCACAATTTTATAAACTTTTTTAAATTTTTTCACTCTAAAAAATTGACCTTTTTGTTAAAACGACCGCCATTTTCTTAAAAATCGAAATTTCGTAAAACCCCTACGTACAGCATTAAAAAATATTGTTGTTAATAGGGACATTCTTTGGCTTTTTTTCTAAGAGCCACGTACAAAGCGGAATTTGACACGCCGTCTAACGATGTTCCTCCAAAGGAGTGTATTTTGGCGCCACCTACAAGAGATTATTTTTCACTTTTTCAGTTTCAAAAAATGTGTAATTACAGATTAAAGTTACATTAATGAATGACTGAAACCGATTTTGTTTCTGCGCATTCTTTGTATGCAAAAAAATTCATGAAAAACGCCTCCAAAATCGCAGTCAAAGGTGGTATCCTGCATCCAGTTCAAGGACAGAAAATCTGTTCCTCAAAGTGACAGAAAATATAACCTATACGCTAGACCCGATTTCCTAAAGATACTGTTGCGGCGTAATAATAATGTTTAGGAAGAATGATAAAAAGTTCACAAATGTAGCGTAAAAGAACGAAATAGCCAATAAACATTTATTGTCATATAACATATACATAGGTTATATTTTCTGTCACTTTGAGGGGCCAACCATATAATATTCACGCGCATCCAGCCTGCGCATTTTCATTAGCGGATTTGAGATGCGGATTTTCTGTCCTCGAAGTGACAGAAAATATAACCTATATGCTTCATGACAATAAATGTTTATTATCTATTTCGTTCTTTTACGCTACATTTGTGAACTTTTTATCATCCTTCCTAAACATTATTATTACGCCGCAATAGTATCTTTAGGAAATCGGGTCTAGCGTATAGGTTATATTTTCTGTCACTTTGAGGACAGAAAATTCGCTCATCGAAGTGACAGAAAATATAACCTAACTAAGAGACTGTATAAATGCTCTCTTCTCTTCGGACCCTTTCGAACCGATACACGTGGTGTCTGTTTTCTATCTCGAAGCAATGGGTACATTGGCAGTAGAAGGACGGAGCGCGGACTTTTGTGAAAGTTTTCGTTGCACTTCTGCAAAACACGTGTGTTCCGAAAATGTGCTGGTTTCTTTTCATAATGGAACGAGAGAAACTATTTGGGGGTAGAAGAAGTCGCTTGGAAAAAATCTTGTCAGTCAGCAGTCAGCAATCGCGTCGCAGACAAATGATCTCTGCTCAAGAGTATTACGCGATGTTCTGTGTGTACCCCCCGAACAACGAGGACGCAAGTGCTGCAGCGTGAGAATTTGCGCGGGAATTGCCCACGGCTCCGAACGCCAAGTAAAAATTCATTTCCACCAATTTTTAGAACGTAGCAACAACACGTTCCATGAAAAATAAATTAAGTGACCAGTGTTAGTAGCCGTGCAGTGAAGTGAATATTCGGTACGTTGACCTGGACGCACCTGACATTGCGACCCTTAACTTTGGGTAGTGTCGTATACCTGGGATCAGCTGTGCACTGGGCTTGTCCATCGATGACCAGGATCGGTTCAGTGACCCAAGTTTTCAAGTTGCAGGTGAATTTTCTACAAGGTTGAGTTTTAGTTACTTTAATGGTGATCATTCATTTTTAAATTTAACGCAAGCTATGGCTTATTTCCGGCGATAATTCTCAAAATTCTCGTACGAAAATATTTATTCGGGCTTTTTAAACAGACTTATTCGTTATCAGCAACAGTGCTGGCCGTTATTGAGTTACGGATTTTTATCACAATAACGAACTGCGATCACTTTTCGTTAATTTCCTGTTACATTACCTTTTCGTGGATATGTTATTAACACAAGGAATTTTACGTATTCCTTATCCTCCCACTTCAAATAATTATTATTTTCGAATCTTCTAAAAAAAATGTGTATTCGTCTTTTTACGTTACACGTGATTTTCACTCATTTATCCTTTATTCATTATTCACTTTAAATGGCAAACAAACCATGGCAAAAGGTTGGATTTTTTTGTTACGTCTTTTTCATTTGCCATTCTACGCAATTTCCTTCGAGGCATGCCGCCTTGCTTGTTCGTAGTCGCAGCGCGGCCCGGCGCGGCGCGCGGCCACGCTAGCGCGGGACCTCCAGCGGAAGGCTCGCGCTCTGATTGGTCGGTGCTTTTTATTAATATCTCGTTAACGAAACCTCGGAGGGCATTTTCGCAAAGGAAAAAGTTGTTTGCAATCACCACCCGAATCACCCCCTTTAAGGAACCGCAGCATTTTTGGGACACCCTGTATAACCTAACCTCTAATCGTACGAAAATGTATACATTGACTGCATCACGCTTTTACTGTGGCACGTGTATCCAGCTAACGCTTCAGTTTTGCTATTATTCCACGCTGGCAGTCCTCCCGAGTAGGCGCCATCTCGTATCCTCTAGCTGAACTAAATTTGTCACGTGACTTGCTCTGCTTATCGCCAATATGGCGGAACTCGTATTTGGGAATGCAGTCACGCGGATACGTTGTTTGTCCTTATATGAGCACATTTTGGGCTGGGTGAGGTCTCATTCGAAAGAGGAAGACTCGATACAGCGCGCTCTGGTCATCGTTTGAGTCACAAAACACTTTTTTTTTCAACGTTTGCTCTACTTTGTACACTCATATTATTAGATAATAACACAATCTCGTCGAACCATGACCAGAGCGCGCTGCACTGAACCTTCCTCTTTCGAATGAGACCTCACCCAGCCCAAAATGTGCTCATATAAAGACAAACAACGTATCCTATAAAACCCATATTTCGGGCCAATTTAGTGTCGATTACAGAGCGCTGTTTTACCCGTGTCTACCTCCTTAAGCATTGTCTTGACCTGCTTCGCTGTGAAGTTCGTTCCTTGGTCCATGATTAGTCTCTTTGTCGTCCCGAACTGAAGGAGTCTCGGTTCTAACGTTTCTACCATTTCTTGTGCCGTCATTTCGCGCAATGGACAGAGCATTACGAATTTTGTGTATCCATCAACGAGGACGCACAGGTGCTTGAATCCTTCTTCGCTGGCGGTAAATGGTTCAATACAGTCTGCGTGCACGCTGTGAAAGGGCATTGGGATTTTTTCAATGTTGTGGAGTAATCCTTGTTTTGGCCCACTCGGTCTCTTTGCCATGATGCAGACAATGCATCTATCGATGTATTTTCGTACGAAGCTACTCAGTTTCGGGAACCAAAACTTCTGTCGGATTGACTGCAACGTCTTATCGTAGCCAATGTGGCATTGTTCGTCGTGTTGTTGTCGCAGTAGTCCAAGGCGGCTTCCCTTCGGTACGTACCAGCGTCGTATTTTCTTATTCTTCTCGTCCTTTGTTCGTACTAGAATCCCATTTTCATCGGCGTAGTCTTTGATGCTCGCGTCTCCTTCGTGGATTCATCGCAGTATTTCTTGGGTCTCCGGGTCTCGAGATTGTACTACCTCCAGCCATGTTGCCTTTTCCAAAAGTAGAACATCTCGTGGCGGTTCCACCGGATTCCGACTCAGGTAATCGACGTATGCTACGTTCCTTCCCTTGCGGTACTCGATTTCGAATTCAAAATCTTGGAGGTAGACCCACCATCTCGCAACACGTGGTAGGAGATCCCTCGTCGTGGCGGTTGCCTTGATCGCGTTACAGTCTGTGATTAATTTGAGTTTCAACCCGAGCAGGTAGACGCGGAAATGTTTTAATGCATTGACTACAGCTAACGTCTCCAGCTCGTACGAATGGTATCTGGATTCCTCCTGCGACGCCTTTTTACGAAGGGATAAGGATGTCGTCCATGTATACTAGCGCTATCGAGTATTTCAAGTCCCCTAGCGCATTATTTACAGCTCGTTGGAATACCGACGGAGCATTGCACAGGCCAAACGGCATACGTAAATATTCATACTGGCCGTCCGGGGTTACGAATGCCGTTTTCGCGGTGGAATCCGGGCGTATCGGGATCTGATGGAACCCGGAGGCCATGTCAAGAGTCGCGAAGTACCTCCCTTGTCCCAATCGGCCTAGTTGGTCGTCTATCCTTGGCAGCGGGTAGCGGTCTTTCACCGTGATGCGGTTCATGGCGCGGAAGTCCACACACAGTCTATCGCTGCCATCCTTCTTCTTCACAAGGATCACAGGGCTCGCGTACGGGGAGTTACTGTCGCGAATAATCTCGTTTACGAGAAGGTCTACGATCATTTCGCGCAATTTCGTGCGTTCGCTCGGCGCCAATCGGTACAGGCGGTATGTAATCGGAACGTCTGTCTTTATCTCCATCGTCTCGCACGTTACGGCTCGAACTCGGCTTCCGGTAGCAATGAGCATCGGGTATTTTGCTAGAATTCGTCGCAACTGGTCCCGCGCTTCCCTTGGGGCGGCGTCGCACGCTTCGTTCGTTGTGTCAATCACGATGTTTACCTCCACCGTGGAGTTTATTTGACGGCGGATGATGCGCGTTCCGTACCTCGAGGTCTCGAATGTTACGTCGCTCGCGGACACGGCGTTCGGCCCTATTATGGCCTCGTAGCCCAGGTCGCTGTCGATTACAACGTAAAATGTGATTTCGAGTGAGATGTCTTCGGTCTCGACCGTCAGAGTGGTTTGGAATTTCGCCCTTAAGACGCCGGCAGCGATGCCTCGAAACGCCGTCGCATCCGGCACGCAGTGTCCGCCGACGCGTCTCGCGACACTTTCTCGCATTATCGAGCAGAAGGATCCTGTGTCGATTAGTGCCGAAATGACGTATCCTCGGATCACGACACACATAGTAGGGAGACGATTCACCTCAAGAGCGTTCACCTGGCGTCATTTGTTCATGCGTTGTTTGATTCAACAGCTATGGGCGGTGTGTCCCACCTTCTTACAATGGTCGCACTGCACTCGTTTCGGCGTCTCAGATTTTGCGGTGGTTCTGGCAACTTCTCGACGCGGGTGCGGCAATCCTTGCGCACGTGCCCAACGCGATTACACCGATAACATCGGCGCGTATCATCGTTAGGTTTCGCACGTTTTACCTCACGTTCGATCGTTTCGCCTGGCCGTTTTGACACCGGACCGCACGTTCCTAGGAGGCTGTTGATACAGGCAACAGTTTTGGTGGTGAGAGTCTTCATTCCCATGCGTACGTTTTCATCATGTATACCGTACGTCACGATCTCCACTGTATCTTCTTCCGAGATGGTTAGCCGCGTTTTCTCTAGTAGGAGCACTTTGTCCATCGCGTACTCTGCATAGGTCTCGTACCCGTCGCTAGTTAACGACGCTGCTTTGAATATTTAAACCATTTGTCGATATAGGAATTAGATTTAATACAAATCTAACGGAGGAAATGGTTTGGAAAAGAAAATGAAATTGAAAACCAAACGAGTTTAATCCAATATGACGAACAGTTTTTTCAGAAAAAATCGTAAATATAAGTTACTTTTGGGACTGTTAGACGAGAATCCCCCCTTAAAGATAAAATCATAAAAAAGAAAACCAGAACATTAGATTCTGAGGCCTGCAGAACTAATATATAATTGAATAAAAATTTAATTTCTCACTTTATGAAAGTAATGATACAGAAACAACTAGCCTATTGTTTATCAACACCATGAATTTTATACAGAGCACTAAATAAAGTATCAAATAAACAGTTTGCAAACGCTTTTCACTGCAATTACGGTTAAAATATTGATAAAAGAAAAATTAAGTAAACGAAACATGTTAAATTATCCATCAATAAGAGGGGATAATTTTTCCCCATTTTTAGGCGCAAATTGCATTCCGATATCTTTTATAGTTGAAAAGTTATACGAAAAAGGCCCCAAATTCTTCTACCCGGGCCAATAATACGTCAGTGTGATCTAATCCCGCAGCTGGACCGTCGCAAAGGCAGATATTTTCACGCGGAACGAGATCGGTGCGATCGCACTCTTAAAATGGCTACCGTTTTCTTTCCCGTCTGCTACGTCAAATTTAATATCCTCTGGTGAAAGCCAAAAGCACCCTGCGCTCTCTACTGGCATCTAAAAGACCGTACACTTTCATCATTGGCTCATAGATGGCGGAAGTATCGGCGCATGGTTGTAGTGGAATGCGTCCGTGAGGCGGTGTTCGCGCGCGCGTAGGTTGCAGTTTTAACGGATGACCCTGTACACTAAGGGACAAAATCGGCTTCCCTTCGGAAATTTGGCAACGTTGCTTGTCACTAGAACCACTGAGTTATGCCTAGTGACATGCAACGTTGCCAAATTTCCGAGGGGAAGCCGATTCTGTCCCTTAGTGTACATTCGTCTCGGCTCGGCTCGACGCAGACTGCCTCAGCCGCGCAGTTCTCTCGGCTCACCGCCTAGCAACGTCTCGCCGGCAACACTGTGTCTGCCTCGACGCGTGCCTCGCGTGCTCGTCTGGCAACGCCGTGTCTGCCTCGGCGCGAACCTACTACATGTTGTATCGACTATATGTTGTATTTTACATATTATGACGTGGAAGCAGGTGGTTCTCGAATACGGAGTGTACAGTCAGTTTTTGTATGCAATAATCGTAAACTTTATTAAACATAATAAATGGTACCAAAATATAATGCCTTATCACACAACATCACAGTAGCCTACTCTGTTTAATGTTACATATCGATGGCTTAATGCACACATATTGTATGTCCACTTTTTATGAAATTTGAGTTTTTATATGCAACAAATAGTTCTTGACTGTTTCTTTATGCTGTATAAAAATCACGTTTTTATCTTTTTTATAAATGTGTAAAAAATAATATTTCTATTCATTGTATGCCCCTGAATCTTATGTACTATTGCATCTTTAAACCTGTTTTTCTCAAAAACGCTAAAAATGGACATACAATATGTGTGCACTAAGCTATCGATATGTAATTCAAAACGGAAGTGAAGAAGAGCACCGCCATCCGCTAATACATACATTCAGAATACAAGCATGCGAACAACACGCATAAAACAAACTAAATAGTAAACGTTTTTCATTGTACCATAACATTTATACACACATCATATTATGTATACATATTTGTTATCAAATTATTAATGCTTATATAAAAATTGTGAATACAGGATACATGCACTTTGAACAAATAGTACACGTTAAAATATACAGACTATATACAGAGAATATACAGAATATGTGTACAGTTTGTCACACGGATTTTGTGAGTTTATAATTACAAGTGTTTCGTTAACAATTTTGTTGCGTCACGTACTACCGTTGCGAAGAACCACAGGAGTTCTTGAGTAGGGTAGAGTGGGGCAAAATGTCCCGTTTTTTGCATAAACCTATGTAAAAGTTAGTACTAACATTCTAGAGATATCTGGCGTTATTTTGTTGTGACGGTCGTCACTCCGGGCGGAAGGACGGTCTCAGTCGGCTTTACCAGGGTTTAGTGAAGTCCTTCCGTGTTCGGTTAAATTAGATTTATTCATTAACAATTATTTACACTATATACATATACTTAGACGCGGGGTGCTTCGCGTTAATCGCGGTCAAGCCGTCGTTGCGCGGCGGCGCGGTTCGCGGTACGGCGTCGTTCGGTCTATGTTCGTGCGTCCGCTTAACGGAACAATTCGGTCGTTCCGCGCCTGGTGTCGCCGTAGCGGGACGGTAAGGGAGCGAGAGAGACCGGGCAACGTCCTGCGTCTCTTTAACGGGACAAGCGTCGGTAGAGACCGGGCAGCATCCGGGCGTCTCTGTCCAACACGAGGAGCGGGAGCGAGACCGGGCAGCGTCCTGCGTCTCGTTAACGGGACAAGTGTCGGTAGAGACCGGGCAGCATCCGGGCGTCTCTATTCAACACGAGGAGCGGGAAAGAGACCGGGCAACGTCCTGCGTCTCTTTAACGGGACAAGTGTCGGTAGAGACCGGGCAGCATCCGGGCGTCTCTATTCAACACGAGGAGCGGGAAAGAGACCGGGCAACGTCCTGCGTCTCTTTAACGGGACAAGTGTCGGTAGAGACCGGGCAGCATCCGGGCGTCTCTATTCAACACGAGGAGCGGGAGAGAGACCGGGCAACGTCCTGCGTCTCCTTATCGGGACAAGTGTCGGTAGAGACCGGGCAGCATCCGGGCGTCTCTGTTCAACACGAGGAGCGGGAAAGAGACCGGGCAACGTCCTGCGTCTCGTTAACGGGACAAGTGTCGGTAGAGACCGGGCAGCATCCGGGCGTCTCTGTTCAACACGAGGAGCGGGAAAGAGACCGGGCAACGTCCTGCGTCTCTTTACCGGAACGGTGTCGGAAATGGGATAGGAGGCGATCTGGTGATCGGCGGATATACGGAGTCGTTTCACCGTAGTTTGCACCGGGCAACATCCAGGCAAGTCTGGTGGTGGGGGTCCGTATCCCCACTGGAACTGTCTTGGCTTGGAATCATCGCGGCATATGTCCCGATTCTCGGAAATTCCCAGCAGCGAGAAACCGACGCGATCTAGCGGCGCAGTGGGGAGTGAGCGTCATCGCTCTGACGCGTCGCGGGACCGGCACGCTTCGGGCGAGTTCGGTCGGGTTCGGTAGCGGTCGCCCGCGTGTGATCGGCTTCTCGCTCACTCCCGGTCGCACCGCCGCGCGCTCGATTCCTCGCGCTGGGACGCTACGTCACATCCCCCTCTTTCTTCGGAGAGAGATGCGACGTAATAAACGGGAAAATGCGCGCATCTCGGGATGAAACTCCGGTTTTATTTAGCCTTATGTACTAAACTTATGCCTTGCGGCTACCCGTCACCCTTAGCCTAAACTTATACTACCTTAACCTAATTTAAATTTAATCAGGGACGGGGATATGCGGCGGAGCTGGATCGTGCGCCCGTCCTGGCGCACGCGGAACCGCTGGCCCTCCCGGAGGTGTTCCAGGTCGACGACGGTCCAGCCCTTTTCGTCCGTCGCTTCTTCCGGCTCCCTGGGGTTGTCCCTGGCTGCGCACGAAGGCCCGGGTGCGGTATCGGTGCGGCGGGGGTTCGGCAGCGGGGGTTTGTCCGGCCGGGCTGCGGGTCGGGGTTCCGGGGCAGGTGGCGGTGCCTCCTTGGCCGGGGCGGCTCGTCCTGGTTTCGGAGTGTGGCGGGCCTTTTTCTCCGCGGGGCCGGCCTCGGGTGTTGGTGGCCGGCGTGTTGGCGTCGTTGGACGTCGAGTCGCTTCTTTGGTCGGCTCGGCTGCCCTGGTGATCGTCGGCACGGGTGCAGGTGTACCGGTCGGCGGAGGCTTCGCCACTGCTGGCGATGGTTCGGTGGTGGCCGCTGCTGGTGGCGGCCTGATCGCTGGTCCCTTCCAGGGGGCGATCCTCCGTTTTTTGGCCCGCGGCTGTGGTGGTTTGGCCGCGAGCTCTTTTTGGGCCGGGGGCCGCGTCTTGGGGGGTGGAGGCTTCCACCCGCTCGTGGACGGCCTGGCCGGCGATGGGGTCCGTGCCGGGACCCACGGTAGGTCCTTGCCCGGTGTCGGTGGCAAGGACGGTGGACGGCGGCTGCTCGGCGGGGGCGATTCCTCCCCTGAGGACTCCCCGAACAGGTCGCGGAACCGTTGCCGCATTCGGGGGCTTGCAGGTTCGCGCACGTGTACTTCTAGTACGTCTTCCATTGCTGAACTGAGCTCCTGCGTGGTCCTCGGCCGGGCTTGTGTCGGAATCGCTTCCGGGGTCGTCGTTTTGCCCCCTGGTCGGTGCGTCGGTGTTGATTGTTTCCGAGCAGGGTTTGACGTCCTTCAGGTGGGCCCGGCTGCTGCGGTTGCGTTCGTCCTTGAGCACGACGATATTTGGCCCCTGGAACCGGACGACCCGGTACGGGCCTGCGAATTTCGGTGCTAGCTTCGCGGCGAAACCTTGTGCGGCGTCGGATATGTGGTGTTCTCGCCGCATTACGTAGGTTCCGATCTCGGGTCGCCAGTCTCGCCGACGCATGTTGAAATGTTTACTCTGGCTTTCGAAGGCTCGTGCCTGGTTCCGACGGGCCAATGCGATGGCGTCCTGTAGGTCGTCGATCTGTTGTCTCCGGAATCGGGTATCGGTGTGGTCGAGGTCCGGTGGGTCGTCTTCTGGTGGACGGTAGAGGGCGGCCGGTGGGTTTAGTTCCCGTCCGTAGACCAGGAACGCTGGCGTGAAACCGGTACTCTCGTGCCTGGCGGTATTATATGCGAATACTAGTTCGTGTATCCATCGGTCCCAGTGCCGGTGGTTTTCGGCCGTGTACTGCGCGATCATGGTTTTGAGTACGCGATTCACACGCTCGACGGGGTTGCACTGTGGAGAGTAGGGTGGCGTTTTTCGGTGCTCGCTGCCAGCGTCCTTCAGAAGCTTCCCGAATTCCCGGCTTTCGAACTGGCGGCCGTTGTCGGTTATCACAGTCCGGGGGCATCCGTGTCGCATGAATACGGTGTCCTTGAGGGCCCTGGTGACGGCGGGGGCGGTCGCTTGTCGGAGGGGCTGGACCTCGACCCACTTCGAAAACTTGTCTTGAAAGACACACAGCGTGGTGTGTCCCTTGCTGGACCGGGGGAGCGGACCGACGAGGTCTGCGGAGACCACTTCCCAAGGACGGGTGACGGGCGTTGTGTGCATCTGCCCTGCAGGTGCCTGTTGCTGGATCTTGTATCGTTTGCACGATGCGCACTGTTGCACGTACTTGGCCGCTTCGCGGAACATCCCCGGCCAGTAATACCTTTCGGCCAGTCTGGCGGCGGTTTTGGTGGTACCCAGGTGTCCGGCGGTGGGGACGTCGTGATTTTCGGCGAGTACGGAGGTGCGCATCGGTCGGGGCACACACAACTTCCACTCGGTCTCGGGGTTAGCCGGTCGTCCGCTGAGGTCGGGGAATCGACGGTACAATTGCTCCCCTTTGACACGGTATTCGGGATATTTGCCGGGTTCGTGCAGGACCTGTTCTCGGATGCGGTTGTACCACGGGCACGCTGGTGGTTCGTCGGTCGTATGCAGGTCTTCTGGTCGTCTGGAGAGTGCGTCGGCGACCAGATTTGTGGCTCCTTTGCGGTACTGCACCTGGAAATCGTACTGCTGGAGCTCCAAGCTCCAGCGTGCGAGGCGGCCGGACGGATCGTCGATGCTCTGCAGCCATTTCAGGGCCTGATGGTCGGTCAGGACCGTGAAGCGGTAGCCTTCGAGGTACGGTCGCATTTTCCTGATCCCCCACACCACCGCCAGACATTCCTTTTCTGTGGTGGAGTAGTTTCGTTCGGCGGGGTTCAGTGTGCGGCTGGCGTAGGCGATGACGTGCTCTTCGTTGTCCGTCTCCTGGGTGAGTACGACTCCCAGGCCTTCTTCGCTAGCGTCGGTTTGCAGCGTAAATGGCTTGGCGAAATCCGGACAGGCCAGTACTGGTGCGGCGGCCAATTGTTGTTGGAGGGTGCGGAAAGCCGTGTCCTCTTCGTGGCCCCACGTCCACTTCCTCTTCTTCTGCAGTAGCTTGGTGAGTGGTGCAGTGGTGTCGGCGAAATGTGTGATGAATCGTCGATACCACGACACCATCCCCAGGAATCGGCGGAGTTCGCGGAGGTTGGTGGGGGCCGGGATGCCCAGGATGGCCTGCACTTTATCGGGGTCGGTCTTGACCCCCTGTGCGGTTACCATGTGGCCGAGGTACTTGAGTTCGGTACGGCAGAAGTCGCACTTCTCCGGGTTAATGCGGAGGTTGGCGTCTTGTAGCCGGTGCAGGACCTCGCGCAAGTTCTGTAGATGTTCCTCGAACGTGCGACCTAGTACGATGATGTCGTCTAGGTACGCAAATGCTCGGGGCTCCAGTTCGGGCCCGATGACTCGGTCGAGTAGGCGTTGGAAGGTGGCGGGTGCGGAATGCAGCCCGAATGGCATGACCCGGAACTGGTAGAGCCCGCGGCCTGGTACGGTGAAGGCGGTTATCGGTCTGCTCTCTGGGGCGAGGGGTACCTGCCAGTATCCGTTCGCCAAGTCGATGGTGGATATATATCGGGCCTCCCGAAGCTTGCTGAGGGTGGCCTCTACCTGTGGAAGTGGGTAGGCGTCCTTCTCGGTGACCTGGTTTACGCGGCGGAAGTCGATGCAGAAGCGTCTTTTCCCATTCTTTTTGCGGACAAGGACGACGGGCGAGCTCCATGGACTTCGGGACGGCTCGATAATGCCTTCGGCCAGCATCTTGCTCACTTCCTCGTCTATTATTTGTTGCATGGCCGGGTTCCGTGGCGTATAACGCTGTTTTAGCGGCGTGGTCGATTTGAGACGGATCGTGTGTTCTGCGAGCTGTGTAGTCCCTTGGAGGTCCTGGAACTTCGGCAGCTCTTGGTCCAGAAGTGCCTGTAGGGCTTCGGCCTGTGTCGGTGTGCACGCTGTCACCCCGTGAGTGTGTTCGATGGTGGCGGCGTCGGGGATTAGGGTCCGCTGTCCGAGGGTCATACGGACCCTTAGCTTTTTCAGGGCGTCCATTCCGAGGATTACCGGGTGTGCGAGCGCTGGGAGGACGGCGTACTGGTGGGTTATCTTTTGTCGTTCTACCCGGGCCGGGGTTCGTAGGTCCCCGGCGAGGGGTGCCACGGAGCCGTCCGCCAAACGGGCTCGGCAGCGCGTCGGAGTGAGGGTGCTGCCATGGCGGAGGCAATGGTTCGCCACGTCCTGGCGCATGTACGACCCGGTGGCTCCCGTGTCCAGGAGGGCTCGGTATCTTCGGCCGTGCAGCATGATGGTGGCAAACGGCCGCGTGGCTTGGTCCGGCAGGTTTACTGGGGCGCGGAACTGGCCGGTGGTCGGGCGGTCCCCTGGGTTCCGGGCCCCGTGCCATTTCCCGACGGTGGTTGGCACGGGCAGTCGCGGGAAAGTCGGCCGTCCTGTCCGCAGTGTGAGCAGAACAGGCGCGACGGTTGCCGGCAGTCCTGTCGACGGTGGCCCCGTTGTCCGCAGCGCCAACAGCAATTCTCGCGGCTGTAGTTTGTCGCGACGGTCGAGAGTGCAGGTCGAACGGGCTGCTGTTTGGCCGGGGCGGATCCGGTGCTGGGGGCGTTAGTTCTCTTATCCCTCTCGATAGCCTCGAACTCGATGGCCGTTTCGAGGAGGGTAGTTATGTCCGTGCACTCCTTCCTACGGATGTATTGCCGGTATTCGGGCAGCAGATTTCGGTGCACCAGGTCGAGCTGCCGGTCCGGTGGGTAGCTGCCGTGTCGTCGCATCAGGGTCCTGATGCCGGTGATGTACTCACTCGCTCGTTCCCCTGGTTTTTGTTTGCGCTTTAGGATTTCTTCTTCCAATTCATACTGGCTGGTGGTCGGTATGTAATATAGGCGGAAGCTTCTTTCAAAGTCCGCCCAGGTGGTCCATTCCGGGCTGTTGCTGCGGTGCCAGAGGAGGGCTTGTCCTCGTAGGAGTTCGGGCATGCATCGGAGGAGTTGCTCCTTCGTGAGGCCGTATCCCTCTTGGAGTTCCACGATTCGTTCTAGGAAGTCGCGGGCGTCCTTGGTGCCGTCGAAATGGCACCCCCATTTTCGGACGCGGTCCATGGCAGTGGCGACAGGTGACGGTGCGGCGGGGGCCTCGGGCTCGGTGATTATTATCGCCGGTGTCTGGGCGCTGGTGGTGGTCGTCTCGTTGGTGTTGCTCATGTCGGCGGTGCTCACCAAATACTGTCGGAGCCGTGCACGTAGTTGATCGAACGACCCTTTGGTACTTTCGCCTGCGGCCTCGAGAGCTTCCACAAGTTCGACTTTATTCAGGTGGTATAACCGCGTGAGCGCGGAGCTCATCGGTTGTTAAATTTTTCCGGTCCCTGTTCGGGCGCCAATTTGTGACGGTCGTCACTCCGGGCGGAAGGACGGTCTCAGTCGGCTTTACCAGGGTTTAGTGAAGTCCTTCCGTGTTCGGTTAAATTAGATTTATTCATTAACAATTATTTACACTATATACATATACTTAGACGCGGGGTGCTTCGCGTTAATCGCGGTCAAGCCGTCGTTGCGCGGCGGCGCGGTTCGCGGTACGGCGTCGTTCGGTCTATGTTCGTGCGTCCGCTTAACGGAACAATTCGGTCGTTCCGCGCCTGGTGTCGCCGTAGCGGGACGGTAAGGGAGCGAGAGAGACCGGGCAACGTCCTGCGTCTCTTTAACGGGACAAGCGTCGGTAGAGACCGGGCAGCATCCGGGCGTCTCTGTCCAACACGAGGAGCGGGAGCGAGACCGGGCAGCGTCCTGCGTCTCGTTAACGGGACAAGTGTCGGTAGAGACCGGGCAGCATCCGGGCGTCTCTATTCAACACGAGGAGCGGGAAAGAGACCGGGCAACGTCCTGCGTCTCTTTAACGGGACAAGTGTCGGTAGAGACCGGGCAGCATCCGGGCGTCTCTATTCAACACGAGGAGCGGGAAAGAGACCGGGCAACGTCCTGCGTCTCTTTAACGGGACAAGTGTCGGTAGAGACCGGGCAGCATCCGGGCGTCTCTATTCAACACGAGGAGCGGGAGAGAGACCGGGCAACGTCCTGCGTCTCCTTATCGGGACAAGTGTCGGTAGAGACCGGGCAGCATCCGGGCGTCTCTGTTCAACACGAGGAGCGGGAAAGAGACCGGGCAACGTCCTGCGTCTCGTTAACGGGACAAGTGTCGGTAGAGACCGGGCAGCATCCGGGCGTCTCTGTTCAACACGAGGAGCGGGAAAGAGACCGGGCAACGTCCTGCGTCTCTTTACCGGAACGGTGTCGGAAATGGGATAGGAGGCGATCTGGTGATCGGCGGATATACGGAGTCGTTTCACCGTAGTTTGCACCGGGCAACATCCAGGCAAGTCTGGTGGTGGGGGTCCGTATCCCCACTGGAACTGTCTTGGCTTGGAATCATCGCGGCATATGTCCCGATTCTCGGAAATTCCCAGCAGCGAGAAACCGACGCGATCTAGCGGCGCAGTGGGGAGTGAGCGTCATCGCTCTGACGCGTCGCGGGACCGGCACGCTTCGGGCGAGTTCGGTCGGGTTCGGTAGCGGTCGCCCGCGTGTGATCGGCTTCTCGCTCACTCCCGGTCGCACCGCCGCGCGCTCGATTCCTCGCGCTGGGACGCTACGTCACATTGTATAAACTATAACTATTATGCTTTACGTTCACGAAGTTCGTCTGTTGATACTGTTATTTTCTGTTGTGTTATACCACAAAATGTTTGTCAATGCAAAATGAACTTCTTGCCCCACGCACGGGACAAAAGGTCCATTGCATAGGGTAGAAAGTCTCTAATGTCTTTTCGTGTAATATTTAACAAAATAAGTAAAAGACTCGTTTCAAATCAACAAATATTTATTAAACCAATTCTTCTTGGTATACAATATTGAAAGGAAAGCATTACTTCTGTAACAAAAAATAAAAATATAAGTCAGAGACTCACTTTGAACTGAACACTAAGAAAAATGGATCAACTAGACCAAAAACACTATTTAAAGGCTTTGGCATCATTTCTTTATACTTTGGCCATCTTATTATGAAACTAATAGCGAATTCGGTACCTCGCACTGATTCCGCACTGGTGCCAGAAAATGACTTGGATTGGTTGTTTCTGATAGAAACGAAGATAGCTCTATAAGAATCAACCAATCCAAGTCATTTTCCGGCACCAGTGCAGAGTCAGTGCGAGGGACCGAATTCGCTATAAATAATCAAATATATGTTTTCAGTCTGAGAGACTTTTTGCCCCAATGGTACCTCTATACCCATACAGCACACTCCATGGCAGGAACGTTCCCTGAAGGTGGCAGGAAGGTTGCCGTGCAATGTTCCACAGGGGCGGACATAGGAAGGTTCCTGCAACGTTCCAGCAATGTTCCGGTGGAACGTTCCGGCAACCTTCCTGCCATGGAGTGTGCTGTATGGGTAGTTTCTGCGATATATACGTTAGAAAATATTATCGTTCAGCAATAAACAATATCATGCACACATTACTAAAGGAACATTACAATCTTACACTTCATATATTCCACAAATGAAAAATTCGCGCGCAAACCACAAGCACTCATTCAAAACCGCAGTATACATAACAAATTGAGACACGTCTAAAATGCGAATAGGGTCATTCCACGCGAAGTCGGACACTTTTCGGAGTAACATTTCGGATTTTGGTGCAGGGATACCTATATAAACATTTCTAATGGATTTTTCAAAATGTCAAAAATTGTGGATCTTACAGATTCTTTGAAATATAGTGTTTACTTTTTACAAAAAATTGTAACTGTTGCGCTAACAAACTGATAAAAATGACCTTTTGGGTGCTTATAATGAAGAGATAAGAGTACCTAATAAAAATTATTTCACTGGAAAAAAAATAAATTTTTGACTATTTATTTTGCAATTATTGTAAACAAATGCAATTTGTATAATTGAAGGTCCCTTATTAAAAATTTGAAAAAAATGAGGATGAAATCCTATTCGTCCTTTTTACGGATCCGTTTTCAGAAGTCCGGATACTTTAAAATTGGCGACATGAAAATTACTTAAATGTAACGCTGCGTCAAATCACACCGGCTCGACTGGCTGAGTCGTGCGGTACTCGCAGCGGCCAAGCGGCTATATCTGCTATTCTTATACAGTGTTCTCTAATACGGTAAGTATTTGTAAAAAACTGAAGAAGGAAAACTTTTACTGTTTTTTTATACACAACATAATACGGTATCTTAATTTTTAGTGTTCGCAATATTTTCCTTGAAACGAAGGTAACCTTCAGTTTTTTAAATGGAATGCTATATATTTGATTACCCAATATGAAAGCGACTGTCAAGACAAATTCAACCATGTAGTATGACCTTCAAGGCTACACAAGGTTAGGAATGAAATAAATATATCGAACTATTTATCTAGTAGATTGAATTTCTTCTTTCATTCCTAACAATGTGTGGTCTTCAAGGTCATAGTATACTGGTAGATGTTTAAAGAGTTTATGGCACCTCTAATTTATTTGTTTATACTAACCTCTTTAGTATGGCATATGCGAACGATGTGTCTTCTTCTGTCAATTTAAGGTCGTAAAATCTGGCAAACGTTTTCGATTTTTCAGACCAACCCGCGGTTCTTCTTATCACGTCTATGCTTACTCCATCTCTTTTTGCCGCCGAGGTGGCTGCATGACGTGTGCTATAAGCTGAAAAGATATCTGTATTTATCCCGCTTTTTTCCAACACGCTCTTTATCCAGCGACTGAGAGACTGGGGTGAGACTCTCTTGTATGGTTTCTTGAAGGAGATGAACAGATCTTTTATATTTTTACGCAACTTTTGCGTTCGTTGCAGATAGGCCTGCAATGTGCATGCGACACATAGCCTCTTATTTTCCCCGTAATAAGGTAGAATAAGGGTCGGCTGTTTTCTCTGCGGTCCTGAAGTCTTAATGCTTGCCGGGATCTTAATTTCCACCCGATCTTGCCGAACTTTTATATCTCTGGTATCAATTAACGAAAGAGTCTGCATTCGCTGACCTGTCGTTAGGGCAAACAGGGTCACTAACTTTTTGGACAGGTCTTCCAACGTTAAGGTCACGTTTTCCACTCCCTGGTCTAAAAAGTCCAGTACCACCTTAGGCTCCCAAGTGTCATTATATCTTGGTCTTGGAGGGCGTTGGTTTGCAACCCCTTTACAAAATCGTTTTATTAACGGTTCTTGGCCCACTTCTGGACCCTGTAACATTGCTATAGCGGACCTATAGCTGTTGATTGTCCCGTACGTAGCCCCGTTATTGAATTCGGCCATTAGAAACTTTAGAATATTAGGAACATTAAACTTAAATATATCTGCTTCTTCTTTCCCACAAAAGTTCCACCACTTCTTAAGCGGTGTCTCGTATTGTCGGAGCGTAGAGGTCTTGATTGAGGTTATGGCGATTCCAATTGCGTCTGCTGGCATTCCCCTCGCCTCCAACGCCTGTTCGATAATACGCCTGCCACCAGGGAAAGTTGACGCCATAGTGGGTGAAGTTCCCTATTCGTCGAACTCAATAGATTAATGTCCGGTCTTAAGATAACGGGATCCGGTTCAAACATGGCCATACAGATCGGAAACCAAGCTTGTGATGGCCAGAACGGTACCACCACAATTCCTCTGGCCTCCTCCGATCTTATCTTTCTGATAGTCTTTAGAATTACGGTAAATGGGGGGAATGCGTAAAATAAATAAGGAGTCCAATCAATTGTAAATGCATCTACCGCGATTGACTCCGGATCCCTTCGCCATGACACATATCTGCGGCATTTCGTATTTGATCGACTAGCAAATAAGTCGATCTCAGGGGTTCCGAAACTCTGACATATTTTATCAAATGCCTCATCCGATAGTTCAAATTCCGTCTCGGGCTCCAGTCGTCTCGATTCCGCGTCGGCTGATACATTATCCTTTGAGCTAATATAGGATGCAAAAATCAAAATTTCCCGAGACTCGCACCATTTCCATATTTCTTTGGCTAATTTGCTAAGTAATTGAAACCGAATTCCTCCCATGCGATTTATGTATGATATCGCCGTCGTATTGTCAATTCTTAATAGCACGTTACACCTTCTGAGGTCTTCTCCAAAGCATTTTAAACTGAAGAACGCTGCCAGTAGTTCTAAATAATTTATATGGTATTTACGTTCATTCTTCTCCCAAAAACCATGAGTGGTCTTATTATTGCAATATGCACTCCATCCCGTTTGGGATGCATCTGAAAAAATCTCCATCTCAAATCTGAATTCGTTAATAGGATTCTTAGCTTTCGTAATATTGGATCTCCACCAATTTAAATCTTCTTCCATTTCTTTCGAGATAGTCATTCTGGCCTCAAAGTTATCGTTATTATTCTTTAACGCTAGAAATTTTTCTCTTTCTAAATCTTTTAAATATACCCAACCATATCTGAGGGTATAACAGCTAGCGCCTAATGACCCTATAAATGAAGCGAATTCGCGAATTTTGCAATCTTTTTTATTAAGGAATTTATTTATAGACTTTAATAAGCCAATTTCCTTGTCTTCCGGGAGATGTATTGACATCTCTTGCGAATTTAACATAAATCCCAGAAACTTACAACATGTAGAAGGGTTTAATTGACTCTTTTTGGCATTTATAAGAAAACCTAACCTCTTTAACTCTGAACAAGTTTCTTCTGACCAAAGCTTGCATTGTTCATACGAGTCTCCTAAGAGGAGGATGTCGTCTAAGTAAATTACAGAGCGTATACCTCGTTTTCTTAAGCAAGATATGGCTGGTTTCATCAGCTTGGTGAAAACATAAGGTGCAATATTTAATCCAAATGGAAGGCAATTAAGTTCAAAAAGGCTCCCTTGGAAGCTGAATCTTAAGAACTTCCTACTCGCTTCTGCGATCGATATTAAATAATATGCATCTTTAAGATCTAAGGTACTCATGAAGCAACCTTGAACCATTAAATCCCTGGCAGATCTTAAGTCCTCCAATTTAAAATGCTCCGTTTTTATGAACTTATTCAATTTCTTAAGGTTTAAAATTAACCGACTGGAGCCATCCGGCTTTTGAATAAGAAAAATCCCTGAGACGAATTGACCCGTCGTAGGCTCACACTTTCTAATTACTCCCTTTTGAGATAATTGATTGAGAATCTTCGGAATCTGATTAAGTTCATCCGAGGACCAGTGAGCTTCTGTGGGTACCCCGCTCTGACGAGGCGGGCTTACAAACGGAATGTTATACCCTAATACCCATTACAAAATAATGGTATCCTCTGTAATCTTCTTCCAGGCCCCATAAAACCATCTCAATCTGCCTGCCGGAAGACTTACCGAATCTATCGTCTCCTCGACGTCTTCTGATCTCGCCTCCATGATGTACTCGTGCTCGGTTTGTGGTAGGCTGAGTTCCGAAGACTGACTGGTTTTTTGTGCCCGCCCATCACTCTGGGTTGTGTCCTCGATGATAAAGGACGGGTCGGGCCCTTCCCGTTTTTTGAAAATTTTGTCAATGGTCTGGAAGGTTGTTTTAACTCCTTGCTCGTTCGTTCCAACGATTTTGCTGTTTTTATATGGCCCTCTAATTCTTGGCCAAATAAATTCTCATCTATGGCCGTCACATTTAGGGCTTCTCTTATATTAGCGTTCAAATTTGACAGGACCAACGACTTCCTAGTCAGCGACTCCTCGTGTTGAAGATCCACAAGCAGTCTGCCCGCATCACATAAGCTCTCTAATACCGTTAGGTTATTTGGCCCCTTGTCCATTAACAACCCTGATATCGCCCCTCCCAGAGCTGAGAGACATGATGCCAATTTTCTCTGTTTTGAGACCATGCGAGCATCTCTATTGATAGCCCCTTCTGGTAAGGAGGCCTTTATCTCTGCATTTAAAATGGGTGGATTAATTCCCTTACAGTTCTCCGGAACTGGATATTTTTTCATTAAAACCGTTTGTTCCTCCTTAGGAAGTCCCTTGTTACAGATTTCCATCCAGCGTATGGAAATATCCTTGTGAATAGCTGGTCCCAACGGTATTTCAGGTTCTAACCGTTTTCCTAATACCTCCAAAATATTTTGTGCTAATTCTCCAGATGCTCCTGCCTGGTTGTTATCAGAATTAGGATCTACCGCTACAATAGTAGCCTCCTCCGTTGTTTCTTCTTGCTGCTCCTCATTCCTGGTATCCA
Source organism: Andrena fulva (assembly GCA_946251845.1). Classification (NCBI taxonomy): domain Eukaryota; kingdom Metazoa; phylum Arthropoda; class Insecta; order Hymenoptera; family Andrenidae; genus Andrena; species Andrena fulva. The sequence continues at coordinate 12,235,900 of OX276333.1, forward strand.
CGGAGCCTTCCAAGTTTTCCTTATTACTTGTAGATGAGGTATCTGAGTCCGATGGTGAATCACCTGAATTAATATACCCAAAATTAGAAACATTTATTTTCTTTTTAATTCATGAAATTTATGACTCAGCTAATAGGACTCGTGTCCTGCTTGTCGAATAGGATTCCCCTCTGCACTATCACGTGTTCAAGGACTCTTTTTTTTTTTTTTTTTTTTTTTTTTTGACGTGGAGAAATCCCTAACGGATACCCCGCCCCCCGGGGGAGGGACGGGGTTATGTGGGGCTTGCACCCACTAAAACTCCACGGTGGTCGTCCTCGGGCGCAGAGTCGCACGCTCGAGGGGGAGGACTTCTGCGAGAGCAAACTAGCGATACATTCGCTTGCCCCCCCCCTCAGCGCAAATGCTGGCTCCGCGCTCAACAACCCCGCGCGGTGCCGCGCGGGGTCTTCCCAAAACTCCGGCGACGCGAGACGGACCACGCGGCCGCGTCGCCACTTCTGGGGGGGTCGCACGATGTGGTGGAGGGGTGAGCGTGCCCCCCGGCACCCCCACCCCGCGACCCCCCGCGGTCGAGCAGTGACCCGGACGCGGCCCGAAGGGTCGCGGCCGGGCGGGGAGGCGGCACTTGGTCATATGGTCAATTGACCGCCGCACTCACCCTTTACCTGCTCGACCGCCTTCCTCGGGAGCGCGCTAAAAACGGCGCCAATGGCGCGGCTCCCGGGGGAGCAGCAGATGGTCGGCTGCTCCCCGTGTTGTGTTCAAGGACTCTTGTCCGAACCTGTCAAGGTCTAACCCGACAGGTGATGTGTATAGCAGAGGGTGAAGGGACTCAGTTCCAACCAAAAAAACTCCCCTTGGGAATTTATTGGTTGGCTTATGGGACTCATGTCCCGTTTACAGAGATGCAAAATCTCTTCTGTATCGTCACATGTTCCAGGACTCTTGTCCGAACCTGTGCGGGCCGAGCCCGACAGGTGACGTATATAGTATAGGGCGAAAAGGACTCGTGTCCCAATATTCCCACTTTTCCTCTCTCGTGAGAGTACCAGATCCGGACTCGTGTCCAAATCTGAATCTGCTTCGTTCTGCAAACATAACCTTACTTACGGTATCGTGAACGATGTCTTTTCTTATATTTTCGTAAGTTCTTTTCCAATCGTCTTAACCTCTTCTCCAAACGATCTTCCTCTTCCGAATCGTTTCTCCTGCTTCTTTTCCGTCCCATTTTCTTTAATTCTTTTCTTGGCTCTCTTCACAAAAAATTGAGCCTGTGGCACTTTCTGCACAAAAGAAAGGAATGACGCGGGAAGGGGAAGTACCATAGACGGCGGGGCTAGGGGAAAAAAGAAACCTAGACTTTCAACCAGTGGCGCTAACTGCATAGAGTAAGGTTATTACCAGTGATCTCAAGGAAGAGCCGCGAAATACAATTATTTATGTACGACTCTCAAGGCAAATTCGTAACTATCTGTTGATATGGGTCTATTATAAAATTTAGCGAAAGTCTGCGAGGTCTCTGACCACTCTGCCGTTCGTCTGATCGTATTAATATCTACGCCATTAGCTAGTGCTGCCGAAGAGGCTGCATGTCTTGTTGAATGTGCAGAGAACACTGACATATCAACTCCACTTCTTGATAGAACCGTCTTTATCCACCTGCTAACTGTCTGGGACCCGATAGCTTTGTGTGGCTTTCTTAATGTTATAAATAAATTGTCTACATCACCTCTTAGTGACTTAGTGACATCTATATATTTTAGTATAACCGAGGCCCCACATAAGCTTGGGTCCTCGCTAAATCTAGGCAGTGCTAAAAGAGGTTGGAAACGTCCTGGTCCAGATGTTTTAATTGCATCTGAAATCTTAATTTCTACCCCCTTTGGTGTAGCATAAATATTAGTTAACTTAATACTTGCAAAGGTCTGTGCCCTATGGGCTGTACCCAAAGCTAATAGAGCTATTGCTTTGTGTGCTAAGTCTCGAAGGCATAGCTTTTCTAACGGGTATAATTTTCTTAAATAATTTAGGACAATACATCCCAGGTATGTGTGTATTTTGGGAGAGATGGCTTCAGCCTATAAACGCCCTTTAAAAATCTGTATATTGTCCCGTCTTCGCCTATCTTATCCTGCGAGATAAGGGAAATAGCCGATCTAATTGTATTCAGGGTGCCATATGAGGCGCCTACTTTAAAACTTTCTGTTAAGAAAGTAAGGAGATTACTGATACTAGGTGTATAAAAATCAATCTTGTTTTTAATGCAAAATTGCCACCACTTTCGCAGGGCTCTTTCATACTGTTTTACTGTCGCTGGAGCTAAAGACGCAACTAAAATCTCTATCGTTTCCTGGGGTACGTCCCTTCTTAAGAAGGCTTCCCTGATACTCTGCCGACCAACAAACTTTCGCCACTCGCTTGTGGGTGTGCCCTTGTCCTGCAGGAAGATAACAGTAACTTAGGGTCTGGACCAAAAGTAAGGGCTTCTTTCACAAGCATCTCTTTGAATAAGGGATATCAGGGTTGGCCTGGCCAATCGGGTACGACCATAACTCCCGTTGCTCTATCTTTCCTGATTTTAACCAAAACTTTCAGAATTACGCTAAAAGGGGGGAAAGCGTAGAATTTTAACCCTGTCCAGCTCACTGTAAATGCATCAACCTGAAGGGTTTCTGGATCAGGTTTCCAGGAGAAAAAATTCTTACATTTGGTGTTTTCCTTACACGCGAATAAATCTATGTCCGGAATTCCAAAATGTTTTTTGATGGCATCAAAGACCTTGCTATTTAATTCCCACTCTGTGTCCTCATTTATCAGTCTAGATAGGCTGTCTGCCTGTTTATTGTCAGCTGATGCAATGTAAGAGGCAAATAAGAATATCTTTCTTCTTTCTGCCCACTGCCAAATGTTCGTAGCTAATTTGTTATATAAGGGATAGCGGACACCACCCATCTTATTTACATACGCGATGGCCGTGGTATTATCTACTCTAAGTAGAATCTGGCAGTTATGCAAGGAACCTGCCAAAGATTCTAAGGCTAATTTAACAGCCAAGAGCTCCTTGTAATTAATGTGGTACTTTTTCTGATCATTATCCCAAAAGCCGTAAGAATCAACTAAACCGTTTGAAGCCCCCCAACCTGTGTTTGAGGCGTCGGAATGTATTTCGACTGTGAAGTCAGCTGTCTTAAAACTATTCCTTGCATGTGGTAAATTATTTATCCACCAGGTCAAATCAGGCAAGACAGAATTGGAAATGGTGATTTTCCTATTATAGTCAAAACTATTCGCGCTCAATGCCAATGTCTTTTTCCTTTCAAGTGATTTTGTGTACATAAAGACGTATTCTACCGCCGGACAAGCTGCAATTAGTTTACCTATTACCCTTGCAAAGTCTTTTATTGCGCATGTCTTCTTAGTGATTAATTTTTGTATAGAAATAATTATATTTTCTTTCTTATTTTTAGGTAATTTGAGCGTATACTGATCTGAGTCTATTACGACACCTAGAAATTTACATATAGTTGACGGGACCGTGCAACTTTTACGCTTATTTATTAAAAATCCTAAATATTCCAGTAATTTGATTGTGTTCTCAACATTTTCCTTACATGTTGTATAATTCTTACCAATGCATAAGAAGTCATCTAAGTATACCACAGAGGTACACCCTCTAGATCTTAAAAAACTGAAAACTGGCTTCAATAATTTGGTAAAGATAAACGGACTTAGACTCAAACCGAAAGGTAGGCAGGTAAATTGAAACAATTGACCTAGAAATTCGAACCTTAAAAATTTTCGACTCCTTTTATGCATTGATACTAAATAGTATGCATCCTGTAAATCAATCGTGCACATAAAAAACCCCGGGAAGATCAATCTTGCTGCAGTTCTATCATCTTCCAATTTAAAATGAGGGGCCTGAATAAAATTATTTAATCTTTTTAAATTTAAGATAAAACGGTCAGATCCATCTGGCTTTGGAACTAGGAAATAGCCTGATAAGAATTGCCCTTTCGCTGGCATACACCGTTCTATTGCACCCTTCGCTAATAGGGTATCAATTACCTTCTGAAATTTTTTAATTTCCTTAGTTGAAGTAAATTCTGAAACTGGGATTTTTCCCTGTTTAACCTCCTTATAAAATTTGATTTTATAACCTTCCACACAGTCTAAAATAAATCTATCTGAGGTAATCTCTTTCCAATTATCTACATAGAACTTTAACCTCTCTGCAGGTTTACCTACATTTAATATTTCGTTCGGTTCCGACTCCCTGATTTGAACTGTCCCTGATACTGTACTCGCTGGTTGAAGGGCTGATTCCGTGGCCTGTTTTTGAAGGTGAGACGTGGTCTGTACTGGCCTGACTGATGGCCTCGGTTGCCTGCCTGATTGGGAAACGGCCTTCTTCCCTGCAGGCTGTTGGAGTTTAAAGGCTGTTTAAGTGCTACTGATTTCTGTGGCCCGACTGCTTCCTTATGGAATTTGCCACCTTTTCCATGGTCCTGGCCTCCTTAAACTTCTCCGCTAAATTTTTACCAAACAGATATTCGTCTGTCTTGGTATTTTCAAGCATCGCTTTTGTGTCTTTATCTACACCTGCCAAGATGAAAGCCATTCGAGATTTTGTCTGACTGTGCATTAGCTCGACAATGAGCTTGCCAGCATCGTGCAACTTTTCCAGCTCCAATGGAATTTAAGGCCGAACCTGCCAATTGCTGTCTATTACACACATGCAAGTTCCTCGCTTTTGAATGGCTCGGTAATTTTAATGCTATCTGCTGATTCAATTTTGGGACCTCCAATTCGACCGGACTTACATATCTTTCGAGCAAGTTGTCGTTCTCTTCTTTTTTAATGCCCTTCTCAAACCAATATTTCCATCTATTGAGAATCGAGGAATGTAATTTGATGTTCAATGCTTTGGAAGTTAAGGGATCCTGTCCAAAGACTTCCGCAAGTTCATCATCTAGCGGTATTTCCTCCTCTGGTTCCTTCTCAACTGATTTTCCTTGTTGCACAATCTGTCTGTTCTCTATAATACCAAGATTTCTTATGAAAAACTATCTGTGTTATCGAGGGCAAAGCGGGATAACAGTCTGCAATTACACAAACTTCGTGCGAGAGTAAGTGTGTCTCTACCCTATAGTCTATAGGGAGAGAGAAAAATTGGAGGGAGAGAGAGAGAGTGAGTACGAAATCGAGTTGGCGGGATAGACGAGTATCTGTCTATGCCTCGCTTGTAATTCATTAATTGCTTTACTATTCGCACGTCGTGCGAGCGTGCGAATATTCTGGCAGTCTGGACTACAACTCTCGCCTCCTTACATGCCTGCTGGCTGTATCAGAGCATTTCTAGAAATATAAGATGTCCGAGCATTCTTTGACTCTTACGTACACACACGTCCTGCGAGCGTGCGTGTACAATGTATGTATGAGTACATAAGAGTAACAAGTGCCGATCACGCCGCTGTTTGAAAAATCTAAAATTGTCTATGCATGCGCGATAGACTCTCTTTCTTGTCCTTTTATACAAGAAGGGGCGAACCGAGAGGGAAGGAAATTTCGTCTAATATACCTTTCTTTTCTTCCTTGTCCTCTCCATTCTCCTCCTGTGAATCGCCTGGGCTTGAATCCTCCCCTTGTCGGGGGCTGCCCTCGCTGGTCTCTTTAACCTCTTCCTCAGATTCGCTTTCCTCGCTCTTCTTGGCCTGTAGATTTTCCATCTGCTCCTGCAAGGCCTTGAACTTCTTGCGCAACGTCGCCATATCCAAATCTTCACCTTTCCTTTTTCCCATCGTTTTTATCACACTTTTATAACGCGAGAACTCTGACTACGTGTTTCTTCTAACGCACAACGGAAAAATATGAGAGCGAAACAATAGAAGAGGAACGTGAAGACCGTCTCTCTTTTTGAACTCTGAACGTTGTGACATACGGCGGGCAAGGGGAAAACTACACTGGTAATCTCGAGAACGAGGCGAATGAAATATAATTTTTTGTTATCGTTAATGTAGGTGGTTGACCACAATTTTATCTACTACTTAAATTAATGGTTACAGAAAATAATGTGTAATCAACTACACAATTACAGTTTAATCGTAATTTGTAAGTTGTAATTAGATTACATTTTGCCCAACTCTGCCCGACGCGAAGCTCTCCCGTGAGAGGTGATGCCGTGCGAGGTGGTCCCCTGCAACGTTCTCCCGGTCGAGGTGCTCCGGTGCGAAGTGATGCCTTCAGGGATGATGCCGTGCGAGGTGGTCCCCTGCAATGTTCTCCCGGTCGAGGTGCTCCGGTGCGAAGTGATGCCTTCAGGGATGATGCCGTGCGAGGTGGTCTCCTGCAACGTTCTCCCGGTCGAGGTGCTCCGGTGCGAAGCGATGCCTTCAGGGGTGAGGCCGTGCGAGGTGGTCCCCTGCAACGTTCTCCCGGTCGAGGTGCTCCGGTGCGAAGTGATGACTTCAAGGATGATGCCCAGCGAGGATCTCCCGTGCGAGAGGATGCCGCGCCGGATGATGCTGTGCGAGCTGCTCCTACATATAACTAATGAAAAGACAAAATTAGAATAAAGAGTAAATGTAAGAAAACAACTCGAATGTGAGCATTCCCAGAGGAACGCTTACTATTTAGCTGAGCAAGATAGCAAGTGGCATAAAGGATGGAAAGATACAGAGTCTTATTATTTTGGAAATTTTTCTATTGTAGGTTATTTGATGAACAACGACATGGTCCGTATTATTACCCTGCTCGATATTTCCACCTTCTGCCTTACAATTGAGAATCTCAGTGTATGAAATAGCAGAATTAAGAACGGTTAAAACATACAGTTTTGAAGTGGCCTGTCCCCTCTCCTGTCGGAAGCTCGCTTCAGCCACAATTGAACATTTCGTTCCGTCTCCATCCTATTCCCCGTGACTTTGTCTTTTTCGGCAGCATCTTAAACAAGAATTTGGATGAAACATTATATTTAAGTTAGAGAATAATCAATATTAGCAACAGTAAAATGAGAATGACATTTACATACCTATTATCAATTTCGCCACCAAGGAATTATTAAATGGCAGTTTTCCCTTTCGCCCCAGCCAACTGTATTTTAGGGCCAATTCGTTGGCCATTAGGGGGGTCATCATCCTCTTCACGCAGTTGTAAACATTGGATCCTCCGTAGTTAGCCAATTCATTGACCTAAAATTTAAAAATTACTTAGCATTAACAAAGTACATATAATTTCATATCGAAGAAATACCGAAAACGAATTTTAAAAACAGCTTGAAATTTCACATATTTTTTACATTACACATTTTCTGCAAAATACAATGACCTATCCCCACCATAATTTTTTTCGAAAATAAGTTTAAACACGACATATGTAAATATTTTACTCACCGCATCTTCAAAATCTCTAGCACAAAATCTCTTCCACTCCTCGACACTCTTCAGTGGACACTCGAGATTATATTTCGCAAATAAGGAAGCTTTGCTTTTTGCGGGAGCGTTCCTTTCAAATTGTGCATTAATTTTTAATAAAATTTGCGTATTATCCACCTGCATAGCCCGAAACATATGCATTTGGGTCGCCAGTTTTTTTACTATGTCCGTAAGGAATGTGCAATGTTGGCAACAACTGCCCGTGTTTTCTGGAAATTATTTATTACATTTCAATGATAAAAAATAATTTCTGCCTACAGTATCTGTACATAAATACATGTATTAGCTTACCAATGATGCTCCCGTGATGCGAGGTAGTGCCGTGCGAGGTGATGCCGTGCGATGTGATGCCGTGCGATGTGATGCCGTGCGAGATGCTCCTGTACGAGATACTCCTCTGCGAGAAAAAAGCGGCCTTTACACGGACGTTCTTGCGTGGCACTTTTGCGCGCCACACGCCAGCGCGGCACGCATTTGGCGTGGCGTGCCGGTACGTCGGAAGGAGCGCGCTCTTTCTCGCAGGCCAGGAGATCGTACCCGTCACTACTTAGAGACAGCGAGTTCGGGCTCCCATTTCTACGTCGACTCCACATGCTTTTTCCAGGAACCAGCGCAGTCTTGTATTGTGTACTACCTGTTCCATGTATATTATCGATCTGCGAAACGATCGGCAAGACAAGATCGCGATATACGTAGGTTTGCGAAAAGTATACGAATTCCTCGATATACCTGGCTTATAGAGGATATCATAAATTCTGTTACTGTAGGGCACACTGAAACATCTGTTTTTACGAAGCTACATTTCGTTTACCTGAAGGTGCTATAAATTATGGAAATGGTTTATTACTTAGTTATAACGACTGTATTGCGATCTGCATTCTCCTTGCGGACGAAAAGTTTCCACCTCATCGGACGTTCTTGCTAGCATCTTGTGCGTGGTTAGAAGTGTGGCGCGCCGAAATTCCACGTTCTTGCGTGCGAGTAGAACCGTTGTCAGGCGTGTCGCGTCCAAAAGTGTGGCGCGCAAACCTCGACTTCAGAAAAGTTTACATAAGAGACAGAAAAGGTAGTTAGAAAAGGAAAGCGGCACTTGAAGACAAGGGTTTGGCGTGGCGTGTGGCTTTCCGACAGTGCGGAAAATTCTGAGGCACGCGGCGCGCCTGGCAGTCAAGACTCTGCGAGCCGCTACAAGCGGTAGGAAGTAAACGAGAATTTTTTCAAACCAAAAAATTAAACATATTTACTTGCAGCTTTGTGGCTTCATTTGTCAATCTTTAGGGAATATGAAAAAAAATTGTATGCAAAAATAGTGGTTATATCCGGCGTTATAGTGCTTCAAATTGAACGCCTTACAAAACTCATATGCGCACTGTTAGCATAAAATCAGTTGTTGTAGTTGTCTGAAATAGATTAATATACGATTAATAGATTAATATAATAACTTTATTAACCAAAATCATGATGTTATTTATTTTCATCTGCAACCTAGTAAATTGTGTCTGTACCTACCTATCGCAAATTATTTGCGTAAAATCTAAACATTCGGATAGTTAGTTAAAAAATTAAATATTGTAGGCTGCGGCCCTGAAGTAGCTGCGGGCCTGGGGTTTTTCCCTACGGCCGGTCAACGTATTGTCAGTTCGGCGAGTACGCTTGACTCGCCGAATACGCGGGCGAGGACGTTGCGACCATTTATGATGGGGTTGCAAGAAGTAAGGAAAAGTACGAGTCGGCCCGAGGGCGGAAGCCCATTCTGTGATCGGTTGCCATCGGGTCTACTTCGCGTCCACGAGTGTATTCTTTCTTTCCTCTTTTTATTAAAGTATTTGTTTTTTAAAGACCTGTAATCTCAATTTCCTGCTCCATCTCAGCCATCCCTACAAAATCAGAAGTGGGATCGGGATTAGAGATCAGTGACAGGTTTCAGAATTAGGATTCGGAACGCGTGAAAGTCGTGAAATCCTCCGTTAAGAGTGAGAAGACAGTTTTGTGTGACCGTGGAATAAGTGTTACTGGTCAAGTTCATCGGTTGTGTACGTGACATACGGTTACAAGGCACGAATCTGTGACGTTAGAGACTGGACGAGAAGTGATCTCCATTAGTTAGTTACGGCAAAATCCAGAATCATGAGTTCCCTTACGGTTGTTGAACTCAAAGAACTATGTCGGTCAAAAGGTTTGACAACATCGGGCGCAAAGGCCGAGTTAGTGAGTCGGTTGCTGGAAAATGGTGTTCCGGCATCGGAGTTAAAATTGGATGACTCCGCAGAAATAGTTCATCGGGAACTAGCGACGAACGGCGAGGATACCATTGAGACGATACCACCAGGCATTCAGCACGATAGGCCTCCTTCCGAGCTGGAATTGCTGAGGAGAGAAAGGGGTGTAGCAGAATTGGAGATACGTTTGTTGCGTAGAGAGTTGGAGTTGGCTCGTCTAACGCCTTCGACGAGTAGTTCATCGTCGTCACGGGTACGGGAAGTGACTTGGAAAGATATTAAGGAGATGGCCGGGGATTTCGACGGCAATAATTCCGAGGCAGAGACTTGGGTGGGCCAGATCAACAAACTAATCGAGGTGCACGAGCTCGATGGCCATGTGGCTAAGGCCCTGATATGCCACAAGCTCAAGGGAAAGACACTGAAATGGTACCATTCGAAGCCAGATTGTGTAGATCTCACTTACCAACAATTGCTCGATGGATTGCTGGCCGCGTTTGGACAGCGTCCGAATGTTTTGGCGCTTAGGCGTGATTTCGAACGGAGAGTCTGGAAGGTCAAGGAAACGTTTTCCGACTACGTTCATGATAAATTGATTTTGGGAAATCGAGTGCCAATTGCAGATAATGAGATGATCGATTATCTCATTGAAGGCATTCCTGACGCGAGTATCAGAGCAACGGCGAACGTGAGACAGTTTCAGAATGTGGAAGAATTAGTGCAGGCGTATGCTAGATCGATATTGCCGGAAGATGGACGGCGGCCGAGAGCGGTGCAGCGTAAAGAGGACGATCCAGCGGCAGCCCAGGGCACCAGGAAGCAGCAGGACGTGAAGAGTACAACGGGGGTGCGTTGCTACAATTGCAATGGGATGGGCCATTATGCGTCCGAATGCAAGAAACCAACGAGGGAACGGGGATCCTGTTTTAAGTGTGGCGTTATGGGACATATGAGCGCTCAGTGCCAGGCATCGACGTCCCAAGGCGACGTCAGTTACGTGAGTCTTCCGCAGGATGAAGAAGATAATTTTTTCCCTACGGTAACGTTGGCGATGAGTGATCGCGGAAGTAATTTCAGTTCGATTAATTTAAAGACATTGTTAGATTCGGGTAGCCCCATTAGTTTTATTAAATAAAAACATGTACCGCGTAGCTCCATACAACCAGTAGAAAAAATTTACAAGTTTTCCGGGTTAAATGATAGTTTAATGCAAGTCCTTGGATGTGTAGACGTTACGGTTACTTTTTATGGTGTCAAGTATAATATTAAGTTGCATGTAGTCACAGAAGGAACTATGCGAAGTTCTCTGGTTTTAGGCAGAGATTTTATGAAACTCGCGAAAATTTCGTTGAGAATTCAAGAAGAGGTTAGGCAGATTATGAACGTTGATGCTATTGTCAGTGACGAGAGTCGGGCATCTAATTTAATTATTAATGAACAAATCCCGTATGATGTACGAGAGCAAACTCGTCGTTTATTTGTTGAACAGTACGAAATACCTGTCAGACCTGAACACTCACAGACGGAAAATGTTATGAAACTCATCTTGCTTGATGAGAAGCCGTTTCACCATTCTCCGCGTAGGTTGTCACATTTTGAGAAGCGGAAGTTACACGATATCATTTTAGATCTGTTGGCAAAGGGTGTGATAAGGGAAAGTACTTCGGAATATGCATCACCGATTGTGTTGGTAAGAAAAAAAAATGGGGAGATTCGAATGTGTATAGATTTCCGGTTTCTAAATAAAATTACGGCGCGTGATAATTTTCCCCTACCTTTGATTGAGGATCAGTTAGACTTGCTGGAGGGCAAGAAGTACTTCACGTTGTTAGATTTAAAGGATGGTTTCTTCCACATTCGGATGCACGAGGATTCGATTAAATTCACATCTTTTGTTACGCCATTGGGACAGTACGAATGCGTCAAAATGCCTTTCGGTTTAAAGGGCGGACCGTTGAAGTTTCAGCGGTTTATTACGTATGTATTCGGAGATTTAATTACTTCCGGGGATGTTTTAGTGTATCTAGACGACTTTCTGATTGCGACAGCTACGTTAGACCACCATTTGCGGGTGTTGGAAAAAGTATTTCAATTGTGTGTTGCGAACAAGCTTGAGCTACGATTAGATAAGTGCAAATTCCTACAAACAGAATTGGAATATTTAGGGTATCTTGTGACCAGTGAGGGCATTCAACCCACTGAAAGAGGTATAGAAGATGTGAAAAAGTTTCCAGTTCCGCGAAACGTTCGAGATGTACAGAGTTTTCTGGGACTCTGTTCGTACTTTCGAAAATTTGTAGAGGGATTTTCATTCATCGCGAAACCGTTATACGACCTCATTAAAAAGTCGGTGGATTTTAATTTTGGTCCGGCAGAGGCAAGCGCGTTGGATAAGTTGAAAGATAGTCTGATGCACGCTCCTATTTTAAGTATTTATTGTCCACGTGATCCCACCGAGTTACATTGCGATGCTAGCGCAATAGGTTTTGGTGCGATCTTATTGCAGAAGAAATCTGATCAGAAATTCCATCCGGTGTTCTATTTCTCTAAACGGACTACAGGAGCGGAGGGGAAATACCATAGTTTTGAGCTGGAAACGCTGGCGATGATTTACGCGTTACGTCGGTTTAGGACGTATTTACTTGGTATACACTTCAAGATAGTTACAGATTGTCAGGCTCTTAGTTTAACTCTAAACAAAAAAGACACTAATCCGCGAATTGCTCGTTGGGCTTTAGAACTTCAAAATTATGATTATGTTCTGGAACACCGATCTAGTACTAGAATGGCGCATGTAGACGCGTTGAGTAGACAGATTTTCGTTATTCGAATCTAGCTCTAAGTCAGGACCGTGATGCTGAGATAGTGAAGTTAAAAGCCAAGTTAGAGCGGTCTGAGGAGAAATTTTTCGAAATGGTAAATGGCCTTGTGTATCGGAAAAACAAAGACGGTATTTTATTTTACGTGCCGGATTCGTTAGAACATAGTATCCTGTATAAATATCACAATGAGATGGGGCATGTCGGTGCCGAAAAAACATTGGACAATATATTGAACAGTTATTGGTTTCCAGAGATGAGGCGGAAAGTGAAAGAGCATATTCGAAATTGTTTGAAGTGCAGTGCTTTCTGTCCTAACTCGGGGCGACAGGAGGGCATGTTGCACGAAATCCTGAAAGGAAATAAGCCTTTTGATACGATACATATTGATCATTTGGGACCAATGTCAAAGACACACTCACTTCCCAAAAGATATATATTAGTAGTAGTTGATGCTTTTACGAAATTCATTAAATTATATGCGACTAGTAGTACGAACACAGCAGAGGTGCTCAAATGCCTTAAAATTTATTTTGCTTCGTATAGTAGGCCAGTGCGCATTGTGTCAGATAGAGGTAGCTGTTTTACGTCGCGTGAATTTGAAAATTTTATTATTGATCAGGGTATAAAGCATGTTAAGGTTGCATCACCACAAGCGAATGGACAGGTTGAGCGAATGAATTGGACGATTATACCAATGATAGCGAAGCTCACCGATGAGCGTAATTGCCATTGGTACGAAACATTGGAAGATGTAGAGTATGCCTGTAACAATTCTTTTTGTAAATCGACTGGCGAGACTCCCAGTAAATTGTTGTATGGGGTACAGCAACGGGGTCAAGTTGTTGATTGTCTTAAAGATGCGTTGGAAGAGTCTCACAAGACAGGTATCGAAAGGGATTTAGCAGGAAGACGGGACAAAGCGGCCGAGCGTATTAAGCAACAGTTTGCTGCGAACAAACGACTTTACGATAAGAAGCGGAAGTCGGCAAATGTATATAAAATAGGTGATAGGGTTATGATAAGAAATTTTGATAATTCTGGTAGCGCGTCGAAACTGATGCCGGAGTACAAGGGTCCTTACGAAGTGTCAAGAGTTTTAAGGAATGACCGTTATGTGGTTAAAGATGTAGAAGGATTTCAAGTTTCTCAGGTACCGTATCTGGGAACTTGGGCGGCTTCGAACATGCGTCAGTGGTTGCCTCCCGAGGAATGTGTAAATACGTTATTGTAATATTTGGAGTGTTAGCGACAGTTAGGTTAATTGTTTTCTTTGTTTCTTATTTTGTATCAAGTAAGTTTATGTTTTGTATTCGTGTGTATGTCTGTTTGTGTTAAGCATTATGACTGTCAGTAACGCAAATGTTAGTAATAGCGTGTTAACGGGATGGTTAATCGGGACGATTAACTGTCAGGATGGCCGAACTGTAGGCTGCGGCCCTGAAGTAGCTGCGGGCCTGGGGTTTTTCCCTACGGCCGGTCAACGTATTGTCAGTTCGGCGAGTACGCTTGACTCGCCGAATACGCGGGCGAGGACGTTGCGACCATTTATGATGGGGTTGCAAGAAGTAAGGAAAAGTACGAGTCGGCCCGAGGGCGGAAGCCCATTCTGTGATCGGTTGCCATCGGGTCTACTTCGCGTCCACGAGTGTATTATTTCTTTCCTCTTTTTATTAAAGTATTTGTTTTTTAAAGACCTGTAATCTCAATTTCCTGCTCCATCTCAGCCATCCCTACAATTCTTACGTTAAGAAGTATAAATATATGAAACAGGAAAAACCTCGAAACCTGGATGATTTGTATGGCTAGAAGTTGGAAAATATAAAAAGTGAAAGAGCATTTTGTTAGTGTTTCGGAAGAGTCGTATGTAATAACGGAAATATAATAATTTTGCCTTCTGTTTCTAATTTGACGCACTTATAAGATATGTCTGTGACATTAAAAGTTTGTAAAAATAAATTGATTAGAATTTCGAATTAAAAGTTTGTAATGGACCTAAATTATCTGCAACGAATATTCCTAAATGTGAAGATTTGATTGGATCTGTATAAAAATCTGTTAGTGTTAAAAATGGTTTACCAATTATTAACTGTTTATTGTCGGATAAAACTAAATTGTATATAATAATAATGCTGCCGTTGTTAAGACAGCAGCAGTTATTAGGATTTTTAATTTTGAAAGTATAATTTGGAAATACGATCCTTTTGAATTGGTGACAGTCGCGAACACTGTCGATTAATGGACCTTTAAAATGTTTATCTTTAAAAAAAGGGGTATTCTACGTTAGGGTGCAAATTTTCTGGCAAAGAATTCATTTTCTCTGAATGGCGTTTGACTATTTGCTGTAATGGTTGGTGAACCTTCCTAACGCACTGCGAAATGCCTTGTAAAAAGTTCTCGAATGGAAAGCAACTGAAGTCGTCAAGCGGGCCATGATTTTTTACATCTTGTGTAATATGTAGGAGATTATGTATGTTGTGGGACACGTATTGTCGGCCATATAATTTTATAAATTTTGAAACAAACTTTTGCAACAGGTTAGCTCCGCGATCAATGTAGACAGAGTGTCTTGAATTGGATAGAATAACGGATGCTATGTGTAAATGGAGAAAATTTCTATATCTGTTCTCAGTTATGGTGCGGAATAAAACTACAGGTCCTGTATAGAATACAAATTGACGAAATTCTGTTGCCTTCCATCTTTTTAAATCATCTAGACTTCGAGGTTTTCTATTAAATTCGACTGGAATACTATTCCGCAAATTTATTAATTTTGAAGATATCTTGGATATTGTTGATTTTGAAAGTTTTGTGCAGGGTTCGCCACGACACCATAGCTTGAGAAGTACTTTTTTAACTACGCCGAGACAAATTAAATGCATGTAATCTAGTGGAAAGGAGTTTATCACGTCGATGCCGGGAATATTTTCTACTATAATCGATGTGCCCTTATGGTGCTTTGTTCCAATGTGTAATCTAAAATCAATATCTGTTCTTAAAGGAATTGTATCTGAATCTGGAAAACAAGTTCTACTAGCTACTGTACGGCCTTTGATATGGCATTTACTGCAAGAATAATATCCGGTGTGACCTTTTGTATACTTAATAAAAGATTTGGCAGGGACATCACAAAGAAATGATTTGATTTTAATAAAAAAAAATTGTCCATTAATAGCGATTCTATTGTTGACAAGGTCTATGGCTTCATTGACAAAATCTTGGAGAAAAGAGTTGGCATCTTCGGGTTTCTTATACCCATGGTATATGCCGATAATGTCTATATCTTTGAATCCTGCAATATTGCATAAAATGGGATATACCTGGCTACCGGAACTCGTAGAAAGTGGTAGACCGTCAACGTTGATATTAATATAAATTGTATAATTTTGAATGTGAGATACACCGACAGATTTCATAAGATGTAAAATACTATTTTTTAATCCAAAATGATAATAGTGTCCTGGCTCAACACATTTTGTCGCGATTATTCTTTCTGTTTTTAAAAGCGTTCTGGCGTCAGATGGCAAATCAAGTGAATATGATTCCTTCAAAATTGAAAGCAAATGATTAACTGTACTATGAGGAACGTTGCGTTGCAAAGCCCACTGGGCTAGAGGAGAAGAGGAATTATGACTATTGGCTGCATTTTGTTCTACACGAGATTGACAATTAACATTATTTTCCGAAATATTAAAAGAAAGTTGGGAGCTACTGCCAGACGGAGGATGGATATCAATAGCCGGAGCATGAAATAAACTTGTAGAACGTGAATCTAAATGAGGAGTACCAGTGCCAGGTGAAGCAGAATTATTAGTTTGAGGAAAATCAAGTAAAAGTTGGTAATTAGTGGCTGATGATATCGTGGCGTCTTCCTGAAGGGACTTATCGAATGCTCTTTTAGCACGCATGTAATACTTATTCAATGGAAATCTGTCAGACATTATTGCGACGGGGAAGAAGTAAAAATATGTAAAGACTGTACTTGAAAAGAAAAAGAGTAGTTTTAGAAATATATAAATACGGAACTTGCCAGTTAGTAGTAGAAAGCACTAATGCACTAAAAAAATACACCAAAGTAATCACACTTGGAAATACCAAATAAAAGGACGCTTCAAATCGCTTGTTCGTACGTGAACGGCGGATCCGCGATAACTGCCGTAGTATTTTTTTTTTATATTAGTAGCTTGAGTAGAGGGGGGTTTGTTTAAGAGCCCCCGTCTGTTAGACCGTCCCTCAGAGCTTATGCCTTGTCACCGGTCAATCTGTAGATGTGGCGTTACCGGCCTCGTGTGATGGTGATTCCAATTTATTTTAAATGCGGGGAAAATTTTCAAAAAACCGCAAAACCTGGAAGAAAAAATATAAAAGGTAAATACGTGTACAGGAACGTGAGTGGGGATAGTAACTTTACGCATGCGTCTGGTTGGCATGTAGAACCCTGGGCGAAAAGAGTGCAGGCGAAAGTAGAAGAAAAGAAAAACCATGTTGTGAGTATAGTAGAGGGTCTTCAAAAGCTGCGTAGAGTACATGCCCTACTGGGCGATGCACAGTAGTAGTTGCTGATTGTGGGTAAACGTAGAAAAGATTAAAAGCAGGGGGGGAGGAAAGGGTATCAGGATTTGGGAAGGGGAGGATAGGGAGGGGGAGGTGCTGCTCTGGAAGGTCACTTAGACATCGGGAACGGTATTTTTACCCGGTACGGAATCCTATTGATGTCGTAGGTTCCCGTACGGCGGGCCAATAAATTAGTATGTGTGGAGACGTTGTATGCGTCGATCAATTGCTCTATGAATTCCCGGGTGAGCGGGACATTAGTGTCGCAGTGCAGTGCCCTGGTGGGATACTGCCCCGAGGAGCGGGTAATAATTTTTAAAAGTCTATTTTGAATACGCTGGATTCGGGAGCGGTTTGTGCTTGTGGTATTCCACCAGACCTGTGCTCCGTACATGAGCACCGGTCTGATACAATTCTTATAAATATTTAATCGCATGTGAGTGTTGAGGGGGATCTATGGGTGATGTGCTGGTGGAGGCAGCCGGCCACTTTGAGGGTCTTAGTGATTCGATCCTCGATGGCTGAGTTCCAGAGAATTTTATAATTTAATATGATGCCAAGGTATTTAACATTATCCGACCAGGGCACTGCACCGCCGTCGATGGTCAGTTTAAATTTGTTTCTTGCTGCGAGGCTCTTTGTGCCTCGGGAGAAGAATATGGCTTCAGTTTTATCGGCGTTAATCTGAAGCTTCCAGTTGGAGAAGAAACGGAGGACCTCGTCGAGGTACCCCTGAAGCCGCAACACCAGTGCCGAGGGTTGCCAAGAGGAGGCACATAGAGCTGTGTCGTCCGCGTACAGAGTTAGTTCACAGTTGCTTGACAGTGGGAGGTCATTAATAAAGATATTAAAAAGGGGGGTCCAAGGAGCGAGCCCTGTGGCACCCCAGCAGGAACCAGGTGCAGTCCGGAGCATGCGCCCTTGATGGAGACGAACATGTGTCTATTTGCCAGGTAGGAGGCTATGAGTTTTACATATCCAGCGCAGAGACCGATACCGTGAAGCTTATACAAGAGCGCGCCGTGCCATACCGTATCAAACGCCTTGGACAAATCCAGCAGCACCATAGCAACGCTGCGCTTGACGTTCAGTTCATGCGTGGTGTGTTGCGCAATACGTAAGACCTGCTGGATGGTTGAATGTCCCGGACGGAAGCCAAACTGCTGGGCGACAATGATATTATTGCTCTCAAGGAAGTCAAATATATAGTCGTGAATACAGCGTTCAAGAATTTTTCCGAGTATCGATAACAAGCTTATTGGTCGATAGCTAGACGGTTGCTCGCGCGGCTTTCCCGGCTTGTGGATGGGAATGACCTTGGAGATCTTCCAAGCATCGGGGAAATAATTGAGCGCTATGGTACAGGTAAAAATGTAATAAAGTTGACATATAACTTTACGTGACGCGTGCCTCAGCATGGGTACCGTGATCCCGTCTTTCCCGGGGGCCTTCCGAGACCCCATGCGTCTAACAGCCTCCCCTATCCGCCCGGGGGAGAGAGGAATATTCGCTGGTTGCTCGACTTGAGCTGCCTCCAGCCAAGTGGTGAAGTCTGAAATTGAGTGATTCATAGCCGAAGGAAGTTGAGCTGCATGTTCATGAATACCTGCGAAGGTAGAGGCGAGAGCGTTGGCCTTGTCTGAGTCTGAGGTGCAGACAATTTGATCGTGGCTCATGGGTGGTAGAGACATAAATTTTTTAGAATTTGTAATCTTACGATATGTTGCCCAGAATGTGGGGTCCGGTTTAGAGAAGGATCTAAGGTTACGATCCCATTCTCGATATCGTAAGTATGAAATTTTCTTACGAATTGTTGCAGTAGCGTCACGAATGACGTTAGCAGTGACACGAGCTCCAAGCCGGTACGACTGTCTCCTAAGAGCACGTCTATACCTAATGAGAGCCAGTAATTGACGGTCGGACAAAAGGTGACTGTCTTTAAGAGGCATAGTGTCGTCCTTTTTCGCGCGTCGCCGGCATGCGTGTAGGAAAGAGGTGAGCTCCACAATACTCATGTCTACCTCGGCTTTGGAGCCCATGTGCTGTTTAATTTTGCAGTTATGAGTCAGTTTATTGTACTTTTCCCAGTCAACGGTGGGGTTTAGGCTGGTCGGCCCCACCGTCTGTTTGGCTTTCAGTATGACTGGACGGTGATTCGTGTCGAAGTAGTCCGAGATCGCACAGGAGAAGTCTGCTTTATAATCTGTGATAAAGAAGTCCAGCGTGGACGGTCTACTTCTACCCGATTGATGGGTGAAATCTTCGGGGTGGATCACTCGATAAGTATGCTTACACATATGTGTAAATAAAATGTTACCAGCTTTGTTGGACATATAGTTGTTCCAGTGTGTGTGTTTTGCGTTCCAATCTCCTCCGATCAGGAAAGGGGAGCCCATACGGATGAGTGCATCAAAAATAGCTGAATCCCGAATGGAGGACGGGGGGGGGGGGGGCATACATGACGCTGACGATGATTTTGGGATTTGCGAGTCTGACGAAGCACGCGTCCTGCTGTGGGGCACGCGTCGCACAGTGGGCCGGATTCACTTATGTTGCGCCATTTGGGTCTTTTTTTTAACACATCGGAATGCCATTGATACCAAAAAATAGGAAAAAATTATTCCTTTCTAATGATGTATAATATAATATTTTTTACATTTATTTATTTATTTATTTTTCATTTTTTTAAACAAAATTTTGAAAAAAAAATTTGAAAACTATTCATTTGGTACTTTATTTAATGCCCTTTTCAGTGATTATAGGGAATGTTGGGGAAACTTCGTTTTCAAGTTATAAGAAAAAGTCGAAAAATAAAGGAATGCGGTCAAATATCGTTTTGTTTAAATTGAAGGCGAATCCTTTGCGCTAAACATCATCTTCTATTAGTAATTAATGTAAACAATTTATTAAAAAATAATTCTGAAAACAGTCAGTAAAATTGCGACATTTCTTAAAATTGACAAGGAATATCTTTCAAGTCCCAACGAGTCCCGTATTTTTACAAGGGGGAATCTTTTCAGTGTACCTTCCTCTACACAATCACGCAAGAATCACTTCCACCTTCGTCCGGTTTCGAGAAATATTTCGGTTTGAACTCATCAGCGTCGCGTCCTTTTCTTCACGTTCATGCGTTGCATCCTTCTTTGAAGGAATTGTTTAGATTATCGGCACTTGAAGTGTTTATGCTATGATGTAGATAAGCCTTCGACTTGGTCCTGTATTTTCCATTTCCAATCAGTTGAAACTGAACCAGCAGAGACTGCACAGTGACGTTTTCAAACCATTGCCAACAGATTTGAAAGTTGCATTCTAATTTTTATAAGTTTTTATCACTTTAAATTTTATCTTGTTCAGTTTGTGTTTAATATATTATATATGTGGGGATCAGGAACCTCCATAACATAAGAGGCGGATACGGAACACCCAAGAGAGGGAAGACGGCGGTAGCCGAGTAGGCTAAGGCGGCTGATCAGAGCGCGTAGAATCTAAAGATCGCGGGTTCGAGTCCCCGCGTCGAGGCTTCCTTTTTTTCCGAATCCTACATATGGGGGCCCCTCCGGGATGGGGGGAGCACCGATCGTCACACGGAGCCGTCCACCTAAGGTCGTTGTCTGCGACGCGAAAAATAATAGACACCACGGTCGTCTGGTCCGCGACGCGAAAAATATCGTGACACAGGTCGTTGTCCGCGACGCGAAAAAATAATGTGACGCAAGTGCGACGAATGACATTCGTGGGCGAATGTCGTCGCAGGAGGGCCGAGTGTGGGGATCAGGAACCTCCATAACATAAGAGGCGGATACGGAACACCCAAGAGAGGGAAGTCGGCGGTAGCCGAGTAGGCTAAGGCGGCTGATCAGAGCGCGTAGAATCTAAAGATCGCGGGTTCGAGTCCCGCGTCGAGGCTTCCTTTTTTTCCGAATCCTACATATATGTGTATATATCTTAGTATGTTTAGTGTATATTAATGCGTACTATACACTAACGTTTGTGTTTAATATATTATATATGTGTATATATCTTAGTGTGTTTAGTGTATATTAATGCGTACTATACACTAACGCATTAATATACACTAAACACACTAAGATATATACACATATATAATATATTAAACACAAACTGAACAAGATAAAATTTAAAGTGATCAAAAATTATAAAAATTAAAATGCAACTTTCAAATCTGTTGGCAATGGTTTGAAAACGTCACTGTGCAGTCTCTGCTAGTTCAGTTTCAACTGATTGGAAATGGAAAATACAGGACCAAGTCGAAGGCTTATCTACATCATAGCATAAACACTTCAAGTGCCGATAATCTAAACAATTCCTTCGAAGAAGGATGCAACGCATGAACGTGAAGAAAAGGACGCGACGCTGATGAGTTCAAACCGAAATATTTCTCGAAACCGGACGAAGGTGGAAGTGATTCTTGCGTGATTGTGTAGAGGAAGGTGCACTGAAAAGATTCCCCCTTGTAAAAATACTGGACTCGTTGGGACTTGAAAGATATTCCTTGTCAATTTTAAGAAATGTCGCAATTTTACTGACTGTTTTCAGAATTATTTTTTAATAAATTGTTTACATTAATTACTAATAGAAGATGATGTTTAGCGCAAAGGATTCGCCTTCAATTTAAACAAAACGATATTTGACCGCATTCCTTTATTTTTCGACTTTTACTTATAACTTGAAAACGAAAAGTTTCCCCAACATTCCCTATAATCACTGAAAAGGGCATTAAATAAAGTACCAAATGAATAGTTTTCAAAATTTTTTTTCAAAATTTTGTTTAAAAAAATGAAAAATAAATAAATAAATAAATGTAAAAAATATTATATTATACATCATTAGAAAGGAATAATTTTTTCCTATTTTTTGGTATCAATGGCATTCCGATGTGTTAAAAAAAAGACCCAAATGGCGCAACATAAGTGAATCCGGCCCACTGTGCGCCGGTGTGAAATTTGAGAATTTAATGGCTTCATGAATGAAGATGGCCACCCCGCCATTTTTAATGGGGCGATCCGCTCGAACCACCGAGTAGCCCGGCAGTGAGAAGCTAACTTGAGGAGTTAGCCAGGTTTCGGTGACAAGTATAATGCCGACTTGCAGTCCGGCCGCCGCCCTGATCAGTTCATTTCGCTTTCGCGAAATAGAGCACGCGTTCCACAACATAATACCAGGCAGGGGCATCGTTTAGTCCAGGCACTGGAGTTTGGAACAAAATACCTGGAATTTTTCTGCCAGGGTACAGCAGGGGTGGATTTTATTTATGAGGTTTCGAGTAAGTGCAAGCATTTGCTCGATGTCTACTATTGAATTTAATTCTTTGATTGCAGCTATCAGTTCAATCATTGAGTTTACATTATCAGACTGCGGATGTGTTTGTCTCGGAGTTCCGGGGAGACCGGGGGGAGCGAGGTGCTGCGGGGGGGCCATATGACCACGCGGACCCGCTACCGCGGCAGCGTATGTGTGGTTTGGCGAAGCCGTGTGAAAGGCCGGAGCGTCTTGAGGGAAGGGGGCCGTTCCAGTCGTTAAGTAGGAGGGGGGATTGACGGCCGCGCCGTTTAAAGTCTTAGCGGTGTTTTTACGCCTATCTAGATATTTTAGAAGAGCGGCACATTGGCTATAATTTGCGGTGTGTTGGCCAGTGCAATTTGCACATTTAGTAGGAGTTTCCTTCGCCTTTTGGCAGTTTGAAGTATGATGAGAGCCTGCGCATTTGACACATTTTGGGGGGAGGCAGCAATTTGTTGCCGAGTGGCCGAAAGCTTGGCAGCGGAAGCACTGTGTGTAATTTCTCTTGGAGTGGAATTTTTCCCAGTAAATCCTTGTGCTGAAGATAACGCTAACTTTGGTAACTGCATTTGGGGAGGTACCCGGGGGGAAATTCACCCTATACATCTGGAAGCTACCTTGTTTCTTGACCCCATTACCCGTCATAGAAACACAACATATGGGGTTCAGTCCCTTACTCTTGATTTCTTCGAGGATTTCCTCGGGAGGGGTGTCTGGAAGGCCCTTGAGCACCATTGCGAGACCGCGCTCAGAGTTCAGGGAAAAGGTGAAATAGGGGATGTTGCCTTCGCTCAGGGCAGATTTAAATCTTTTTAAAGATTCGATGTCTTCCAATTGGAGGCGAATCCTGCTTCATAGGTACTTAATGACGAAAGTTTTCCCGAAATCAG
This sequence comes from Andrena fulva, assembly GCA_946251845.1. NCBI lineage: Eukaryota > Metazoa > Arthropoda > Insecta > Hymenoptera > Andrenidae > Andrena > Andrena fulva. Next base: position 12,259,119 of record OX276333.1, read on the forward strand.
CCGCTAGTTCCCGTTCAAATTTGGCAATGTTATAGGCGAAATTTGAAATGTACAGAGGAGGAGGTTTAACTGTACGAGTTTTGTTTATGTTTACCAGAGAAGGTCCCGCTGTACCGGGACGATCTGTGGGTGATTTAACAAGGCTACGGTGTTCCTTATTTACTTGCGGCGGGTTTTTTTTTCCCTGGCCCGGAGGATACTGTCGGAAGGTCGTTTTCGTTAGCTGGTTTAAATGCAGCGAGTACCGAGAAACGGTTGCATGTCGGAATGTCCGAAATTGACTCGAGCTCCATGTTTCCCTCCTCTGTGAGCTGTATTAATGGGAGTGATACCTTGATTGGACCTTTTGAGTCTGAAGGGGAAGGATTTGAGGTTTTAGGATCTTTCCCTGTGGTCTTTTGGTCACTCTTAGAGTCACGTTTTGATTTTTTTTCCCAGGCGCTTCTCAGCACTGGACTTGAAATAATATTTCTCGGAATTGGGGGATAAGTCCGAGAAATCTGACGATGTAGACTCCGTGACAGGCTCCAAAGCAGCACCGGCCCTTCTTTTTCCCGAGGACGTGACAGGTGAAATTTTAGGTACGGTGAATATAGACGTACTCACCATTTTTGCTGTTTTTAGGGCTTCTAGGGGGGACCCGACATCCTTTAGAGGATCCAGAAGGACCCTGGCTTGACCCGAGTTTTCTGCGGCTGCAATATTTGTCCCAGAATTCTTTGTAGGGTAAACTGGCACACTTTGCTCCTGTGCGGAGCCAAAGTCGGAGGTGTTCCACTGTGAGCTCCCTGTGGTTTCGAGAAACCAGTGGGGAGCGATTTAAAAAGAAGTAATGCACCGACGAATATCAGAATACAACATTAGGCTACGAAGTAAACACCAGCTGATCCGCTCACAGCGACGGTCGCGCTCGGACTGATCCGCGATAACTGACGCGATAACTGCCGTAGCAGAGTTTTCTGTGGTGTATAAGAAGGCACCCTCGCCATCCCCACACCGTGGCCACATCCTCAACCCCCAGTGGACACGCCTGCGGCAAAGAAGGGTGAGGGAGGGAAGAGTGGTCCGTCCCCGACTTGGGGCCCCCATACCAACCACCGCGCTGAACTGCGCGACTAAAATCATATGTTTGTCCCATAATTGTTCACTTTGTTCAGTTCGGAAGTATATTTGTTGTCTTGCTGAAAAATATAAACAATAAACCTTACTTTTAGCTGTATTTGTAAATAAATTATCGAGGAAAATAGGGCAAAACCGGATACCTACATATTTGAAAGCATAAAATGCATTTATAGTGCAGTAAAATCGGGATCTGTCTACCTACGGAGTAATTCACAGCCAGCTGCATTTTGGCATGGGCCTTTATTTCGTCGTTTTAAACAATATGTCAATGTGAATTTAGGCAACAAACAAACTTGCGATGTACTCAGGAGGACATCCCCTACATATTCACAAACTTCCAAATATAATTAAACTGGATTAATTTCTTCTACAGGATGTAGGCGAAACTCTAACGCGCCTGTCAGTCCTCACCGCCTCAATTACTCCGATCCTCGGCGGCTCGAATGTGCGTCAGAAAATTATTCAACAGCGAATAAAGTTAAAGTTAAAGTTGAAAACTTTATTAGGCGCTGAAGTTGAAACGCTCCACGAATAAAAAAATTATCGTTATTCAATGAATAAAGATAACCTAGGTTATCTTTATTCAACACATGACGAATAATTTGTTTAACTTTTATTCGTTATTCGAAATTTTTATATAATTAAAAATTTTGCCCATCACTGGTTTGTGGCAACACTGACCTGCGATATTGTCGAGGATGGCGCACTAGCTTCTGCTTCAATAATAACAGGAGATGATAACACGTGATGTGATTTCTGAGGAATTGTCACTTTCTGTTTTCCTCTTCTTGATTACAAAACGATCCATCATAGATCGACACAACCACAGGCTTAATATTAAATAATTAAATGTGAGAGAAATATTGTGGCGACATTATTTCGACGGCATTCTTGCTTGGATTGAGGTTGCCTCTGCTAACAGAGAAAACGTTTAGGGACAGAAAATAAAACACTTTACGGACTATGGAGACGCCCTGCTACGGCAGCAAGGCGACAATTCGTCTTTTAGCAAAGACTGCGAAAGGTCGGCTCGGCCTCTTAACACGAATCAGAACACGCAAATGACGGAGAGATGACACAGTCTGCTAATTTGTTCTAACATAAAACACTTTTATGACGCACTAGCAAAGACAAAACTCCCCCCGACTGTCCGACATAAGCACTAGAGCTGTTCGAGCACTCGGTAAAAGCGAGTAAGCAAAATAAAAGAACCGAGCGGCTTGAAACAATCGGGCGATCCGAATACATAGGTCGTATAGTGGCTCACATCCATAATCGTACATTGTTTAAAATCGCATAACATTTTTAAAATTGGTTCGAACGACTTGAGTTTTTTTGAGAAGCTAGAATGATTAGTTTGCTAAGTGACGTGTTTCGTCGTTTTGAAAAAAATTGCTACTCGTCGGAATAGCAAAAAAAAAGTAGTAAAGGTCGTTTTTCAACTTTTCTTCTGACAAGGGGACCTTACAGTTGTGGACATCGCTTTTGGAACGACAGTATATGGGGGTCGTAGTACTCATGTAGTATGAAAATACCATTTCGGCTTTTTGCATGGTGGGCCTTCGTTTTCGAGATATTTTGATTTAAACTTTTTAACGTATTTAGTAATCCAGATACATAGCATGTATACCCAAGAAGGTTCCGTGGCCACAACGGTAGCGCGTGCCCAGGGCCAGGGTAGGCGACAAGCACTTCCAGATCTCGGCCACAATTCCTGGCACCTGCAACAAGGTACTCATCCCGCATAAGAAGGTAGTCAAGTATTTGGGAGTCCAACTTGACTATCTCCTGCGGGGAAATCGGCACTTTGACATACAGCTTGAAAAAGCCAACAGAGCCTTTATAGCCAATAGCAGGATCTTCCATTATAGGCACCTCACAGGCAGGGCCAAAACTATTCTATACATATTACTGATCCGGCCCATTATAACATACGCCGCGCCCATCCTATGGAATTTCAACCACACCATCGGCGAGAAGATCCGAGCTCTGGAGCGCAAGTGCTTGCGCGCCTGCCTCAGGCTCTACCGGACACCAGATTCTGACTGGAAACATTTTATCAGTAATCAGATCCTGTATGACCGAGCAGACATACCCAGAATAGACTCGTTCATGATCTCCCTCGCTCGAGTGTACTTCAGCAAACTCCTGCTTATAGATAACGATGTTATCAATTCCCTTGCCACTCAATCCGAAACCCCCACACATAAACAATTTGCGTCAGGTTACGTGACCCCGCAAACATTTTTAGAGTGCGACACCCAAGGCCTGATACAAAATAATAACAACACCCCCATAATATACCACTGGCGCAGGAATAAGGCGAACAAACGGATAGCGTACACTCACACCGACTTCCTGACTAATCGCGACAAATTTAAATATTCGACATCCATCCCCAGGAAAGACCAGCGCGACTTCCATCGCCTCAATTTCAAGAAATATTGGTGGCTCTCCGCCACGTGCACACACATGCCTGAACTGATTGAACGCCGTAGAAGTCTCCTAAGGGCGAGGGAGATATGATCCGGGGCCGTTTGGCACTTGAGAGGGGGCGCATGCGCTACCTTCTACATAATAGATCATCCAAGTCCCATTGTATATATCCCTTCCTTTTCTCTTACGTCTCCTCTTTTCTTCATACCTCCTCCCTTGTAAATACTCTCCTACCCTCTTTCTATCCATTAGTCCTAAGATTAGCTATAAGATATAAACCGTATCAAGAGATGTGCATGGGTTTTTTACCGGCTATACGGCCGCTGTAATTTTTCCCATTTATTATGTCACAAGCGGAAGTGGCAGCGATCGTTAATTTCTTTGTATCATGGTTACGACCATATCGATGCAACATTAGTTACAAGCAACAACGATTATTGACTATAAGTATTCGCTGCGTCGAACAAATAGTATTCGATCCCACGTTTGCCTGGCTATTTTTCCTATCTGTTTTTTTAGCCATCATTCATTTGTATAACGTACTGTCTGGACCAATAAACACTTTATTTAAAAAAAAAAAAAAAAAAAAGAAAAAAAAAAAAAAAACGGTAGCGCGTCAGATTGTCATGCGCTCGGACCGGGGTTCAAGTCCCCTGCGACTCCCATAACTTTTTTTTTATTTATTTATTTTTTTAAACAGTTTTTCCCGTGGAAATATATTTTGTGAATATTACGTGTTATATAGTGCGTTACATATTACTCTACGCAAATTTTAAGGTTGAAAATGCATTTATTACATAACATATTATTCTGATCGTCTCTTTCACCGGTGCTTTCATATTCTTGTACTGCGAAAATATTTCATTCCGACATTCATGCTCGACAATCGCAGGCGTCGAAAGTTTCGGAATGAAATATTTTCGCAGTACAAGAATATGAAAGCACCGGTGAAAGAGACGATCAGAATAATATGTTATGTAATAAATGCATTTTCAACCTTAAAATTTGCGTAGAGTAATATGTAACGCACTATATAACACGTAATATTCACAAAATATATTTCCACGGGAAAAACTGTTTAAAAAAATAAATAAATAAAAAAAAGTCATGGGAGTCGCAGGGGACTTGAACCCCGGACCGACCGCATGACAATCTGACGCGCTACCGTTGTGGCCACGGAACCTTCTTGGGTATACATGCTATGTATCTGGATTACTAAATACGTTAAAAACTTTAAATCAAAATATCTCGAAAACGAAGGTCCACCATGCAAAAAGCCGAAATGGTATTTTCATACTACATGAGTACTACGACCCCCATATACTGTCGTTCCAAAAGCGATGTCCACAACTGTAAGGTCCCCTTGTGAGCCTATAATGAAAATTAAAAAAAAATCCATTTGTAGATTTAACTAAGTTGAATACATGATGAAAATTTCATCAAAATCGATTAACGTTGCTCTGAGCTACAAACGTTTAAAAATCGCAGAATAAGGTCGACAATCGCAAAATTCCCGAAATCAGCGATTTTTCCCAGGGATTGTAACCGCCGCCTAACCCTAACCCGAACCCGGTTAACCGAGCGAAGGTTACTGTAACCCGTAGTAACCCCGAAGGAACGGCTCCCAAAGAGTACAGAGAGCCGGTTAACCCGCTCGGAGCGGGTTACAAGTGACATACGACATTCTACGTCCAAAATCCGACTATGGTCGCTCCACGCTCGTCCACCGCTGCGATGCAACTGCAATTTTAACAAGAACCGGGTTACATGCAATGACGTCAATCACTTGCAGGGTTTTGTTTCTCGATCTAATTTGTAATCTCTCGAGGAAAAATGTGATGAATTTTCTTGAATTATACCCACGACATTACATGCAAATCGTTTCTTGGTCAAATTGCATCACCGTGGTGGATGAATGGCCTATAACAAATGTAACAATCCTGTAGAAGTTCGAAAGGTAATTTATTTATTTATAATAAAAATAATATTTTGTAACACAACTATTATATACGAAATTTACTGATTTGTAAGAAAATAGTGTGCAAGTGTTAAAATGAAAACACAATGTTTATACTATACGGTCATGGAATATATTAAGTACATTTTTCAACTTTAGAAACATGCCACCCTCGAGGAGAAATTTGCAAAATAAAAATTTGTTTATAATTTGACGTTACATAAATAATTTTACAATTTCAAAAAAATATTATTCAAATAGACAAAATCTTCTGCATTAAAATAAAAAAAGGATGAACCTAATGCGATAGATAGTTTTTAAAATAAAAATTCATAAGTACAGGTCGTTTTCACAAAAATAGGGAAACACTACGCCCTCTACCGGATTAGGGTAACCCGCTCCGAGAGCGGGTTAACCGGGTAACTCTGTGCCTAGATGCCTCGGGTTACCCGGTTATGTAAATTAGTCTACGGTACTGAGAACCGAACCGGCCTAGGGTTACGGTTACAATCCCTGATTTTTCCCTAACGCGCCCCCCCCCCCCCCCCTCTGGATCCGCCACTGATATGTGTCATTGGACCATTAATTGCAACCAAAATGCAGTCTCAAACACGAGGTAAGTTGCCGAACTCACCCGTTTGGGTAATTTCACCCGAACTACTGACACGATTTATAAATGTTGTGAGGTAGATTTGTTGGTGATTCAATTATCTTTAATTTGAGATAATTTTCGACCATATCGGTCATTCGTAACGTGAGATATTCGCAATTAAGTGGGATCACCTTTTTAACAGACAGGTAAAAAATTCACCTGTCGATATCTCGAAAACGTATCCATAGAAAAATTTTTAGACCTTGTATTCAAAATCAGCGGGCCATTTTACATAAGAAAAAAATAGTGGCATCTGCTGCGCAAAATGGCTGTAAACTAGTATTATTGGGAAGAGGTGAAATACAAATTCCCACACCGTTACAAAGCAGTAAAAGTTATTCATGGTGTACCTGCTACACAGGTTAGCGTTGAACGTGCCTTTTCAACACTGAAGTTTATATTAAACGATAACAGATATAATTTAAGTCCTACAAAGTTAGAAAATGTTTTGCTTGTAAAATTAAATTAAATACGATGATGTGTTATAATTATAATACTATCAGATTGAATTTCAAAACATAAATAGTATAATAATAGGTAGATGTATATTCATATATTCTATTATTGAAATGTAAATATTATATACTAGCATGCCCCGTGTCGGCTTCGCCCGAATTATTAGCGTGACTGATTCATGGTTATTAAAATTATAATATGTTTTAACGAAATTAAGTATATTGAAAAAAGCTTGTTCTACTTTCGTTTCTTCTTAAATAAGAAGAACGTCTAGCACCGGCGGATGCCCTAGAAAGGTTTTGTTTCGGCATGTTTACAGTTTATGTTAATTAACCCGTTAACCCGAAAATACAAACGTCCGTTATCGGAAAGTGGTGGTACTCGACAGTGATGGTACACGATCTGCCCGGCTCTCTTATAGGCATGACTGCTGTATTCCACCTGCGAGAAGCGCTCGGCCCGCTTCGCCGCCTGGCGGTCTCGGCGCGTAGTATCGATCGCAGCCGGCCGAGTCATGACTTCTTTATGTACATAATAATAAATTACACAGATTAATTACATTTTACGTGATTAAACATAGCCTATGTCCGTTCTTGTTGTTCAAGGATGCTATAGTTAAAATTTCGTGATAATTGGTACAGTACTTTTTGAGATTTTTGTGTACATACAAACAAACGCTGTAGCTTTATTATAATAGTAAGATAATATAGTAAGATTATATTATAGAATTTCTATGTATTTCGGTTCATGTGACTTATAAAAAAAATGTTATTTAGGTATTATTCTTGACAAGTTCTCTTTTCAATTCAATACTTATTATGAAACCATTAATTACTTACCTATGTTATGATTTTCATACCTCTTATTAAATAAACATATGAAGAATACGATATTATATTGTTAAATAAAACTAGTACTGTAGCATGCAGAAAAGGAGCTTTGAGAAACACTGATTATCGAGACGTTTCGCGAACACGCTTGTAGACCGCCCGTGAGGAGAGGTCCGGGCGCGGAAACCGCGGCTCGCGAGACCCGCGCTTAACGACGCGTCTGTTGATTTCTGCGGCCGCGGATAGCAACGATTGGGTATAAATTAGAGGCCCGCAAAAGCATTAGCTTAGCTGATCTGAGAGAGAGGACGAGGTACGACACACGGCCGCTCTCGGGCAGCTTAGGGACTCCGGCAGGAGAGTTCGGCGATAATACCTGGACGCCTATCGGTCGAGAGAGTACAGAGCATCTCATTAGAAAGAGGAGAGTACGGGAAAATATTTCTTGACGCTCGTTCGGTATGGAGAGTTCAGCGATAATACTTGGACGCCAACCGAACGGGAGAGTACAGAGTAGCTCCTGGACGCCTCGTTAAATATAGAGCAGAGTACGGGAGAATATTCCTGGACGCCCGTTCAGTATGGAGAGTTCGGCGACAATACCTGGACGCCAACTGAACGGGAGAGTACAGAGTAACTCCTGGACGCCTCATTAGAATAAAGCCAAGTGCCGCCTGCACAATAGAATCTTGAAAATTGTATAACTCAACGAGACATAAAGTCTGTCTTTCGAAATTTGTAGCCCCGTCCTACCAAACCATGTATTCCTTCCTGAGCCGAATAAATTTTGTCTGTACAGAATATATCCTTGTTCCTGACAATCCTAAAGGCTACAGTACCTAATAGTTTAGTAGGGGAAACCTGTCCAAAACCGTATACTTAAAGTTCTAGGTCCATAACTTTTTAAATAATAAAACAAATTGGGTAATGAAAACGGTATTTATTAAAGGGTTTCATAAACAACACAAAATAACAAAAATATAATTGAAAAGTTTAAATAGGGTACTTAATTGAACAATAAAACAATACCGCTCCGTTTTCCGGGTTTGCCCACCCTATGGGGCAAATCCCCAGCTGGTGCAACCTTCGTGTGCCCATCCACCACACCTTGTACATTGAACCCAATTTTGTTCCAAGCGGCTCGGCCATATTCTTCGCGACAATATACACAAAAATTAGTTTCATATTTATTTTCTCTAGGTTTAATTGCTTTACATTTTATAATTACGTGGCATCTTGCTGACACTTTTTGTCCGTTGTAAAAAGTTGTTCTAGTTTTGATTCTAGCGTAGTTAACTTTAAGTAGTTCTAAGTATAGGATAAGTAGGTTTAATTAATTGTAAATAGAATTCTAGTTTTAACCAGCACGAGTATCGTCACTGTATTTCGCGTTTTATCCACAGACTTTGATAGTAATAAACTAGCACTATGAAACTAGTACGAAGCGAGAATATTTGTCTAGCACTGATCTCTCCGGTTCTCTTGCGAGCGAGTTAGAGTATAAAGCGTAAGCAATTAGCGGTTGTCGAGTACCGATTCCAGAGAGCGACTGCCGGAATTTGTCGCGATCGAGGAAACGGAGCTTGCTGAGAAGAGTGGGGAGAGAACAACTGCTTCGCAGGTAATTAGAGAGATGGTGACACCGTAATCACCTGTGGTCGCGGATCACGACAGCCATAGCGGACTGTCGCATGTCGAGAGACGAGAAAATTTCCTTAAAACTAATAAAACGCGCTATTTAACTTAAGTCTAATATATACAATATATACATAACTAAACACTTTTAAACAAAAATGGAACACTAGTTTACGAACCGTCGTTCGGTGTACGGTTTTACCCCGTACGGTTTTGCCCCAAGACGTAAGAACCCACACTGTTGGTTACAGCTAAATATGAAAATGACAACAATCGGCCACGATCATCAAAATATAATAGAAATATATACTGTTAATAGATATCTTCATGTAACTTATCTTCTAATTACCAGAACACTATATAGTCTACTTGAAGTACAGTCGACAATAAGATCACAGCACGTAGAAATATAATAAATTTAATAATTCGCTGGAGCGTATGTATTTCATCACAAGGATCTGTGGACTAACAGTTTAATATGGCGAAAAACTATTGCCAAACGCGCGTGAGCTTCATTAATTTGATTTCAGAAATAAGTATGGTATACGGTTTTGCCCCGGTATACGGTTTTGGACAGGTTTCCCCTACTTTTTTTATGTTATGAAAACTTTTTTAATAAACGTTCTAATATAACTTGTTTCCATGGAACTTTTATTATACAGATTCTAAAATATCTACGTAGCTAACAAGGGACGTTCGGCAACCCGGAAAGACAGAAAATTATGAAACTCGGTGTGCAAGTAGAGTAGTTCATCCGTAACACAACCCTATTTTTCGTTGGTGCCATAAAGCATTTTTTAGGGGTGAAATCACCCCTTGAAAAAAAGGCAGAATTTTCTTTTCCGTGGAATATCTCGAGAACGGTGAGAGATATCGAAAAGAAGTTTAAACAAAAGTTGCAGCCTTCTTTTATATCTACAAAACAGCGTAAAAATAATTTTCGAAAAATCCATATTTTTCAAGTTACCCCCACCACCAACTCTTAAAATTAAGTTTTTGTATTTTATAAATATATGCTGGCATACCTCTGGATAATCTCTTTCCATACATATAAATAGTTTATGTGTTATATTTTTTTTGCAAACAAATAAAACCTCTATTACCGAATTTGAAGTCCATTTTGGCAGTTTCCATTAATAACATGGTTTCCTAAAGCCATATTTAAATTCTTATTTATGTAAGGTTCAGACAGCTTTCAATTATTTAAGCAAGGCAGTACGTACGTAAAATTGCATCCAAGGTAAAACTCATTAAAACTAATCAGTGACGTGCATGAATCAGTATGATAACAGCACATTCGTACATGCATTACTTGAAGCGTAATCTTATTAGGCTATTTTGGAAACCACACGATAAATAAATAATGCGTGAAGATTCACAATGACTTTGCAAAATATATATGTTATCATTGAAATGACGCAGAATCGCATTGATGCGGATAACCTTGTCGAACCTTCCGATTTGCATAATGCATATGTATATGAATTTTAAATCATTCTGCATCAATTTTACTTACCTAAGCCACTAATAACATATATATATATAATATTACATCATAGCAGTTTTCATTAATGAAGTGGCCGCATAAAGTAATATTTAAACATTCGCAGTGTCTTTTTGTACATGTTGTATTGTTTGATCTTTGTAAAAAGAAGTGAGATCCCCATTTTTTTTTTTTTTTAAATTGGGCATTTACCGGGCGCTCAGTCCTATTGGACCATTGTGCCCGAGCCCTTGCGGGCCGTCATAATTTAGAGGGCTTGCCGCTAGTCCGGCCTCTCGTGCGAACTCGAGAAGCCCGCTCACGGTCATGTCCTCCAGGTTCGCCGTGCGGACAGCAGCTCCCAGCAATAGCTGTCTCTGGGCTGCCATGCCCTCGCACTGCGTCATAAGGTGAAGCGGCGTTTCGTCGTCCACCCCGCACCACTGGCACCTTGGTCCCTGCACGATCCCAAGGCGCGCCAGGTGCTTCCTCGTGTACCAGTGTCCTGTGACCATCCCCACGAGCAGTCGCAACTGCGACCTATCCAGGCGGCTGAGTGCCGCCCATATCTTTTTCGAAGGCCGCTTCAGCAGAGCCTTCGCGTGTCCCATCTTTTGGGTCCGCTCCCAGAGTTGTTCGAGTTGCTGTCTGATCCAGCACCTCGTCCACTCCTTCACAGTCCCCATGGAGACACCTATGGTGCAGGACGGGTCCCGATTCGGTTTAGGTGCCCCTTCTCGGGCCCTGTCGTTTGCCCCTTCGTTTCCCTTGATTCCGGCGTGCCCCGGAACCCATAGTAGACTGACACGGTTGTTATTAGCCAATTGCGTCAGTGTGTCCACGCAGTCTAGTACTAGACTGGATCTCACCCCTGTATTGTGTAGGGATCCAAGTGCGGCCCGACTGTCTCTACAGATATAGATGTGCTTGCCCTCATAGCCCCTGTCCAGGTTCAATCTGGCACAGGTCCTGATAGCCTGCACCTCCGCCTGAAAAACCGATACGTGTGGACCCAGGGCGATGGATCTTTCTACCCTGGGCCTCTCCCCCCATATCCCGGCTCCGGTTCCGGTTTTGGTTTTGGAGCCATCTGTATACCAGGTGAGCCCCCCCCCCCCCGGAGAGAGTAACTCCTTCTTGCTCTCCTCCCAGTCCTTCCTACTTGGGAAGCGAACGACGAAGTTGTGTTTGAAGCGGTAGGCTGGGTCACATTGGTCTCCCCCGCAGTCCGGGGCCTCATGCGAGTCCCTTATGTCCTGTAGGATCGCCGCGTGCCCGTTCCTCGCGCCTTTCCATCTTCCCGCGAAGTGTATCCTCAGGGCAGCCTTCCTAGCCCCGGCTTCCGCCGCCAAATGCGGTGGCGCCAGGTCCAGGAAGACTCCCATCGCCAGGGTAGGCGTGGTGGGGAACGCACCCGTCATCCCCAGCAGTGCCAAGCGATACACCTTGCTCAATGTCCTCCTGTGGGTGTCCCTCCTCATGGAGGTCCACCATACCGCTGAGGCGTATATCAGTTGGGGTTCCAGGATGGCTGTATAGATCCATTTGACCACCCATGGTTTTAACCCCCATGTGCTGCCGAACATCCTTCTGCAGGCCCAGTAGGTAACGAGCGCCTTCTGGGTCTGTTTCTCGATGTGGCTTTTCCACGTGAGCTTCTTATCCAGGGTCACTCCCAGATATTTCACCTCCGAGGAGGTGTGGAGCTCCGCTCCGAAGATTGAGGGGGCCTTAAACTTTAGGTTCCGCTTCCTCGTGAACAGTACCATCTCCGTCTTGCACGGATTTACCCTTAGGTTTTGGTTTTGGCACCATTCCTGAACCAGTGTGAGCGCCTTCTGCATTCTCCTGGCCATGCACGTCGGGCTCGTGCCTCTGACTGCGATCACTATGTCGTCAGCATAGCCCTGTACTATTACACCTTCTTCTCCGAGCCCACGCAGTAGCTCGTCCACCACCAGGGTCCACAGCAGTGGGGAGAGAACTCCCCCCTGCGGGCAGCCCCTGTCGGCCCGAGCCCTTATCGTGGTCCCTTCCCAGCTGGCCATCACGGCTCTAGTCCGCAGCATGTTGCGGATCCACCTTCTGATCGAGTCTGCGACCTTGAAGCTGTCTAGGGCCCTGCTTATGGCATCTAAGGATGTGTTGTCAAACGCTCCTTCGATGTCCAAGAATACGCTCAGGACCGACTGTTTCCGCTCCAGGGCCCCTTCTACCACCCCTACCAGGTGGTGGAGCGCCGTCTCCACGGATCTGCCGGCCTGATACGCGTGTTGGGAGATTTGTACTGGTCTTTCCACCAGCGCATGTTCCCTGATGTGTCTATCCACCAGCCTTTCCAGCGTCTTCAGAAGGAAGGACGTCAGGCAGATAGGCCTGAAGGATTTGGCAGAGTCGTAGTCCTTCTTCCCAGGTTTGGGTATGAATACGACTCTAGCCGTTCTCCATGTTTTGGGTATATACCCCAGGGCAAGACAGGATTTAATGATAAGGTCCAGTCGTTTTATCAGGTCCTCTCCACCTTCCTGTAGAAGAGCGGGGAAGATCCCGCCTACTCCCGGACTCTTAAATCTTTTAAATGAGTTTATGGCCCATCTGATCCTGTCTCGGTTTATCACTCTCGAGGCCATCCCCCAGTCCTTCGGTCCCTCTTTCTCAGGTTCCAGCTCTTCTGTCGGCTGCCCCTGCTGAAAGAGCCCCGAGCCCGGGAAGTGGACCTCTGTCAGGTGTTCTAGAATTTGTTGCCGGTCCTCTAGATACCTCCCGTCCGGGAGTCTGAGTCCGTTCAGTTTTTCAGAAGGCCCGGATGCGAAAACCTTTCGAAGCCTGGCCACTAGTGGTAGGGCCTCGGTTTCTTGACAGAATTCCCTCCAGGTCTTCCTTTTTGATGCTCTGATGAGCTTCTTGTAGGATCTATGGGCTTCCCTGTAGTTTTCCCATTCGATCCTCGTGTTCAGCCTCATGGCTCTGTTTAGCATCTTCCGGGCTCTGGTCCTGTGCCTACTCAGCTCCTGGTTCCGCCAGGGTACCCGTCTGCTGCTCTTTCTTTGTTTTTCCGGGCATGACGTTTCATACGCTTGGGTAATCGCAGCCTGCAGTTCCTCAACCGCCTGCTCGATCCCCCCACCCGTTTTCGGGCGTCTACAGTCCCCCCCGAGCCTTCTTCCTAGCTCCTCTTTGTAGAGTTGCCAGTCGGTGGCCTTGGGGTTCCTGTAGACTCCCGTGGGTTCGTGGTTCGCGTCTCCCGCCAGTCTGAATTCGATTAGCCTGTGGTCTGAGAGAGTTACCTCTTCCGCCACTTGCCAATCCTTAATAGCCCGAGCCACCTTCTTGGAGCCCAGTGTGATATCGATTACCTGCTGCCTTCTGGTGGTAACGAATGTGGGCTTGGAGCCTCGATTTAGGATCTCCAGTTCCGTAGTCGCGAGGTATTCAAGTAAGCTCGTCCCTCTCTTGTTGATATCGGTGCTGCCCCATATGATGTGATGGGCATTGGCGTCGCATCCCACCACCAGTTGCAGCCCCCTATTTTTACATGCCTCCACCAGTACTCTGAGTTCCCTCGTTGGGGGGGACTCCTCAGAGTCGTATGGTAGGTATGCTGAGCAGACCACGATCTTTTCCGTGTTCCCACCCATTTTTAGCTCTATTAGGACAGCTGTTAGGTCCCTAGTGCAGAATTCTCCCAGCCTCAAGGCGTTTAGTCTTTTACTCGCGTAGACGCACGCTTTTGGGCCGGGGTCACCGGGCCCGTGTATTACCGTGCCCAGTTTCGCGTTCAGTCCTCCTACTCGACTCCTGATTAGCCACGGTTCCTGTATGAGTACTATATCTGTCTGCTGCCCCACTATGCGGCGGTCGAGTAAGTCCGTCGCCGCTTTGCAGTGCTGCAGATTGATCTGCGAGATGCTGATGCATCCTGCAGTCATTTTGGCTGCAGTATTGCCCGCTCTCGCTCGTGCTCTGGGGGAGATAGTGTGTCCCGAGTTGCGGTCCACTTTTCTATTTCCCCCTTCGCTTTACCGTGGTGGTCTTGCTCGCCACCCCGGCATTCTTCAGGAACTGGTACCCCAGTAACCCAGGTTTGGTGGTCCTTTGGCCTCCTCCCTGGGTCCCCGAGGGCCCAGCCCTACCCAGCCCCTCGGCCTTCAGGGGTCTCCCCCTTTTCCCGCGGGTGGGCATGTCTGCCTTCTTCGTGGGGGGTCGCCCCCCCCCCCCCGTGGGTGCGCCTGAGGTCTCCACCCCGGTCGGCACCCTCGTGGGTCCTTCCCTTCCCTCCACTGCCCTACTTTGAGGTTGGTCCTGAGGGGCCGGATCGGCGCCGGCGCAAGGTATTTCCCTAGCGCTCGAGGCCTCCCCCGCTCCCTCCGGCCCGTCCCCTCCTTTGACCTGGGGTGCCGCTACCGCCGCCCCTTGTGCCGCTCCCGGTTTCCCGTCCCCTACGCCGGTCCGAGCCGGGAACTCCCTAAGGAGCGCCCTGCCCAGCCCCACGTGGACGACGAAGCCCCGCTTGCTAAGCGCCTCGTGCGACTCCGCGTCCACCCCCAGAATCAGATGCACGGATCGTTCCGCCTCCCTTCTGCCCCACACCCTCCATAGTTGGGTGCGGAGGTCTGGGTTTTGGCGGCCGTTCCGTTGCAATATGACTTCCGTCTTCTCCGGGGGTCCGGAGATGACGGTCGCCATCTTTCGAAGCCTGGGTAGGCACTCTCTCTCCATTACCTGAAGAGATGCGCCCTCCCAGGGCTTCAAGTTGGTTGCCGCTTCTTTGAGCCATTGTTTGGCCGCGGCGTCCGTGCAGGTTACCCAGAGGATGCCCTGCACGAATCTACACTCTTCGAAGCGGGGGACCGCCATATCCTTCGGAATGGCATCCATCGCTTCTCCGAGCCATCTCATCACCAGATCCCCCTGCTCCGGTGTTAGCGTGGATTCGGGGTAGTCAGATGGCGCTATCGCCATCTTCCTACCTCCCACCAGCGCCTCCTGGAAGTTAGAGGGCTCTGGGAATATTTTTCCCTTTCTTTTTGCAGGGTTTTCGGGGGTCGAACCGTCGGTCTGTCGGGCCCTTTTCTGGCCCTTGCCCGCGGTCTTCCCTTCCTGTCCACCCTGCTTTGCGGCGGGGTCTGTTTGCTCGTCATGCGGACCCACCTCCCCTGCGCTACCTTTTCGGAGGTCGGCGCTCCTGCTTGGGTCGCCTCCAAAGCGGTCCCGAGTAAAGCCAGTTTGGCTTTCCGGGCCCTCCTTTTTGCCGCCTGCTGCGGGTCGCCTTCCTCTTCTCTGTTGGTGGGTTAGGTGTCGCTTCGGCGTTGTCGCCGTTGCCCTCGCCCGTCCCCCGTGTAGTAGCGTCCGTCACCGAGAGCCCGGTTTTGATCGCCGCGGCTAGTGCCGCGTCGGTCTCCGCCAGTCCCTCCATGGTGACTTCTGCCGTGTGTACGGGAGATGTTCCCTCTTTCGAGGGCCCTTCTCCCGCCGTGTTTTCGTTTATGTGTTTTTCATTTTCTTCTTCCATATGAATCCCACGAGTGTGCAGGAAGTATACGGTCCGCCCCCACAGAGCCTGCTATGTGGGGGTAAGGCTGATACAATGGGGGGTCGCCTGGTACCCCAAGGGCATCGTTCGAGGCACCGTACCCCGGTACCATTCATCCCTCGGCACGATAGCTTCCACCTTGGATTGGGGAGTTGGTCCACGACAGGGCCTTCGCTTACCACGCGGGGTTGTTAGGCCCCGGGGTTCACTTATAACACCCGCTGGCCGTCACCCTCCACGGTCCCCCCTTCCACCTCGGCCCGGTCACCGTGCGGTGATCCAGTCCGCGGCGGTCGGAGGAGCCGCTTCACGTTCCGGTCGTTCTCCTATCCGCCACCTGGAGACGCGCTCGGTTGGTGCTCAACCTAGATCGACCCGGGTCGATCAAGTCCCCCGCTCCCCTTTACGGGGGTAGGGGGACAGCTGAGGAGATCCCCATAAAAGACTTTCAAAAAGTAAAAAAAATTACGCCAAGTACATGAAAGAAATAAATCACAAAAAATAAAAGATAATAATATAAATCACAAAAAAATAGTAGAAAATATATATCACAAAAAATAGAAGATAATAAATATACAATATAAAAAAATATGTGAAATCAAAATGAGCTGCAAGTACATAAAGGTGCTTTCCAACTGCCCTTAAGATGACACAACTACATAGACACAGCTAAAATGCTGTGTTCATACATTCCATTACTCATATCGCGGACATTTTAATTATCCCATCAAAAAGAATCCCAATTAAAAACATTGTCGTAAATTAATTAATAGCTTTACAAAATTAATATACAAAATTGCGCCAATTATAACAATGGCTATTTATAAAAAGAAAAAATGTATTAAATAATATTAAGCAGATATATTTTTATAGAAATAAATATTTCAATACCAATAAATATTTTATTCAAAATACTTGGCGCTGCTCACCGCATTGGTGTTGCTAAACTGAATACATATGTATAAATTGCATTAATCATTTTCTTTCTTTCTTGTGCGTGCATTCGTGAATGTGTGTATGTGTGCGTGTGCATATGCTACGTATGACATTAGAATTAAATATATGTAGAATAAATCTGACTGCGTTTCTAATATGTATATGTTTATGTATTTTAGATTGTAAGGGAGTTATTGTAAATTATTAATTTACTATTAATAAGACAATTAACATTTTTTCGGTTTCGCAGCGCCAAGTATTTTGAATAAAATATTTATTGGTATTGAAATATTTATTTCTAGAAAATTATATCTGCTTAATATTATTTAATACATTTTTTCTTTTTATAAATAGCTATTGTTATAATTGGCGCAATTTTGTATATTAATTTTGTAAAGCTATTAATTAATTTACGACAATGTTTTTAATTGGGATTCTTTTTGATGGGATAATTAAAATGTCCGCGATATGAGTAATGGAATGTATGAACACAGCATTTTAGTTGTGTCTATGTAGTTGTGTCATCTTAAGGGCAGTTGGAAAGCACCTTTATGTACTTGCAGCTCATTTTGATTTCACATATTTTTTTATATTGTATATTTTCTTCTATTTTGGGGGGGATTTATATTATTATCTTCTATTTTTTGTGATATATATTTTCTACTATTTTTTTTGTGATTTATATTATTATCTTTTATTTTTTGTGATTTATTTGTTTCATGTACTTGGCGTAATTTTTTTACTTTTTGAAAGTTTTTTATGGGGATCTCACTTCTTTTTACAAAGATAATTCATGTACTTGGCGTAATTTTTTTTACTTTTTGAAAGTTTTTTTATGGGGATCTCACTTCTTTTTACAAAGATAATTCATGTACTTGGCGTAACTTTTTTTACTTTTTTAAAGTTTTTTATGGGGTTGTATATAATTGTCATCCAAACTACGCACGCCTGCAAAGCTTCAAGACGATTGGATTGGTGGAATTGGTTTAAATTAGAATTTTCAGATATAAAACAAGCATACAAGAAGGAAACAGAGGATCGAAGCTGAATAAACTCGTTTAATTAATATAATAAAAGCAAGCATACAAGAAGGAAACAGAGGATCGAAGTTGAATAAAATCGTTTAATTAATATAATAAAATCAATAGTATGTTCCAATAAAATTTTTTCTCTGATGTAGATCGCGCTGCATCATCTTCTGCTTCGATTATCTGTAAATATATAAAATCCACATTTTAGTTATTTTAATTACAACTTAACGTAGAACTTATAACTTAAAACACTTTAATAAATCTGTTTTCTCATGTGTCATTATAATTTGACAAGGTCGGAGAACGATACATAATATTTTTAGCAAAATAAAATAAATAATAATCTATTTACGTTTGATTTGATCGTATTATTTTATATTCTTAGGACTTAAGTATGCGTAATTACGATTCGTCTGCATCGTTAACTGAAATAGGACCCATTTACTAATTATTTATTGCATATGCAAAACTCTACCTGCAAATTTGTGCGTACATAGTCTGACGTAGATCACGCTGCATCATCTTCTGCTTTGATTATCTGTAAATAAATAAATAAATATAAAAGCCACATTTTAGTTATATACAACTTAACGTAGCGACTACATAATGTGTCCGAAAGAAGTGAGATCATATGGTAGAAAGTCTTGTTGGAGGAAATTAAAAAATGCTAATAATAATTTAGCGAAAATGAACGAAGAGATTCAATATTTTTATTGGTGTTGGTTTAGTATATTTATTGGTGAATTGAAATATTGTTAATGGAAAACTAGTAAAATTAATGAATAGCGTAGAAACTACTGTGGATTTAATATATTAAAGTATTATGAATATCTTTCACAAAAGATTGGAAAGTATCAAGGGAGATGTATTTTCAACGTACTTTCTTGACTAATGTGACTGACTCTACATTGCAAGCGGTACGCCATAATATTCTTAATCTTAATTCTTAATGCTACGCTAATTTGACAAGTTTTGTCGATTTACCTTATTTGACAAATTTCCAAAAACTTGTGCGAAACAAGATGCTCTGTCTATCTATCTAATCTTCTCCGGACAACCTCCAAGCCTGTGCATTCTCTTCATTTCTATCCATCCAAGCCTGTGCGTCCCCTTCAATTCTACTATCTAAGCCTGTGCGTCCCCTTCATTTTTATCGAAGTCCTGTGCGTCCTCTTCATTTCTATAATATAATAAGCTTTACATAAAAACTCTAAATTGCTGGTAAATACAAAAATACAATTATCTGGCAATTTAAATGCAATGCAATTTTTTACTACAATATATTATTTTGTACATGCATGTTACAAATTTCCAGAAACTTATGCGAAAGAAGATACTTCTTTGTCGAACCTGCTCCGGACAACTTCCAAGTCTGCGACTCTACATAAGAAATCTATTAAAAAAATTTTGGCGACTTACCTTGTTAATTGAGACAATAATTCAGTCTCCTATTTAGTGTAAAAGCTCCTGACATTTCAAATTTGGACCACTTACATTATTTGACACTTGGCAGGTTATGACGATTTGACACTTGGTAGGTTATAAAATTCAAAATAGTATACATAGGTATATATATATGACAATGACGGACGACGATCCCTGCCGAATGATTCCGAGAGTCGAATCGACGAATCGACGAACGAAACATGTGTTTGTTCATCGGTGTGCGTGTAACGCGTATACGTATTATGTTTGACGAAAAAATTCCTTGGAGAATCAGAAGAAAAATCTTACCGTTTCTGACAGATCCATGAGATGATATTATGATATCTCTGTTATGCGTGGACAGATTTTATTGAAATTTGGTCTTATTCGAAAGCTTATATGCGGTTTACATAAGAAAAATGCCTTTAAATTTAGAAAATATTGCAGGCGTCATGAGATATTAATGAAATAAGTTTCAGGTTAGGTTGGATTAGCCGTTTCTCGAGTAAATGATAGCGGTAGCGACAGTCGACATATACAGGGTGTCTTTCCTGTACTTGGCGTCGAGACGCTACCGCGTCTCTAGATTATACATTGAAAGAATTATACTAATAGAAGCCGATAGATACATTGAAAATTACGGTTCGTAATTGGTACAATAATGATATTCTTCATAGAAATGATTAAAACAAAAATACTTGCCACACCATGCACATCGCATAAAAGCCGGCTCCCCACAAATACTACATTTGGGTATAAGCTTTTCATTCCTGAAGTAACAGAAATCTACAGGATTTTGAAATTCGCTGGGATGCGTTTCTAGATATCCGCTTTTAAACCAAGCATATTGAAAAAGGTTTTTGAATCTAGGCGAAGAAAAATGGTTGTGGGTTAGGGACTGCAATTTAATTATTTCATTACGTAAGTGCAAATTGACATCTCTCTCTTGGAGAATCACATTATCCGAAAATGTCCGCACGAAATTTTTCCAAATCCGGAATCCAACCACATCTAAAGGCTGAATGATGCCCGTCGTTTTTTTTTTTTTGAATCATTGAAAAAGTTACTTCCTTGTCTTGTGGAATCAACTGCTGTAACTCATTTGGGCAGTGTCCCGTCCACACGTCGAGTAGGAGCATGCTTCTACGGCCAGTATTCGGTAGATACACTTCGCTAAACCAATTTTTAAAATGTTCAGACGTGAGTTTTCCTGACTTTGAAGCTCCGATGTAAATATTATCGGACCAAGTGTTCCTGTAGATTCCCTCAAAACTATGTATAGTGGTGAAAGAAGACGTCCGCTTGCTGATATAATAGGCATTATAGTGTAGCTATGTGTTGTAGAAGATACCGATTGAATCGTCGCTTCTACCGTTTTCACTCCTAATTTCGCCAATGTTCGCCCAGAATGTATTTCCAGGTTGAAACCATTCTCGTCCAGTGTTCACGGGAAATTCCCTCCGTAGTACGATACTCTCGTCGCAGGGAGGGGGAACACATGCGCGCGATGACGCGGTGACGTCAAACCAATCAACGCCAAGACGGGAAAGGATGGGAAACGAAACGGCGTCACCATCAAGTCAAGCCGAGCGAGTGACGTGACGCCGTTTCGTTTCCCATCCTTTCCCGTCTTGGCGTTGATTGGTTTGACGTCACGACGTCATCGCGCGCATGCGTTCCCCCTCCCTGCGACGAGAGTATCATACTACGGAGGGAATTTCCCGTGAACACTGCTCTCGTCTGCATTATAAATTTCTTCAACTCCGACAGCTGGGATGTTAGACTTTACGCGAGAAACAAACGATTCTGCAATATTTTTGATGTTGTCAATACCTTCAAATGTAAATTGCGTCCTGAATGTTGTTATCTTGCGGGACACAATTCTATGCGCAGTCTTAAAGTTCCAAATCCACCATTTACGTGCCACGAATTGGGGTAGGTCCACCTGGTTTTTTGCCTCCAAGGCCCACAATCTTAAATTCATGTCATGAACAATAGATCTTCTGTCACAAGCTTCTTCAAACTTTTGCTGTACATATTCTGCAATAAATGCAAGTTTATCTGCATTTGTTCCACCTCTCTCTACACTCGCCTCCCACCTGTATAGCTGCTGCAAAGATTTAACCATGCGATAATTTTTCTGTACACTGGTAAGCGTTCGACGTGCCTTTTTTGCGCTTTTCCAAAACGTTATAGCTTCTCTCTTATAACTTAAGTCAACTTGTCCACCTTCATCATCAACAGTACATTCTGCAGGTTCAAAACTGTCTTCTTCTTCTTCTGCAGGCATAATGTACTCTACAACTTGTGCACCATGTGGTTCTGATGGATCGGCATAATCGAGCACATAATCATGTTCAATTAATGGTAGGGAATGTATGTTTTGAAACTTTTTTATAATGTCCCGAATTTCATTGTGCAGTTCCGTTTCTACCGGGATTATAGGTGTCTGTGTTATACTTGCAATTTGAAATGTAGTGGCTAACATGTGTATTACGTTAGCAACATTAATCGTCTGCATTTTAAAGAAAATAGTCTTTCAAACAATGATCACTCACTTTTTTCAATTGGATGGTAACTGACTGCTGCCAAAAATGTAACTGCCGTTGGCTACATCCTCGGGAATATTTATATCACTCAAAGACGCGAGTACAAAAACATGTTTACCGAAAACTCGGAAAATCTGAAGGTTCCACAAGGTTATCCGCACTAATGCGATTCTGCGTCATTTCAATGATAACATATATATTTTGCAAAGTCATTGTGAATCTTCACGCATTATTTATTTATCGTGTGGTTTCCAAAATAGCCTAATAAGATTACGCTTCCAGTAATGCATGTACGAATGTGCTGTTATCATACTGATTCATGCACGTCATTGATTAGTTTTAATGAGTTTTACCTTGGATGCAATTTTACGTACGTACTGCCTTGCTTAAATAATTGAAAGCTGTCTGAACCTTACATAAATAAGAATTTAAATATGGCTTTAGGAAACCATGTTATTAATGGAAACTGCCAAAATGGACTTCAAATTCGGTAATAGAGGTTTTATTTGTTTGCAAAAAAAATATAACACATAACCACATTATCCAGAGGTATGCCAGCGTATATTTATAAAATACAAAAACTTAATTTTAAGAGTTGGTGGTGGGGGTAACTTGAAAAATATCGATTTTTCGAAAATTATTTTTACGCTGTTTTGTAGATATAAAAGAAGGCTGCAACTTTTGCACTGCAGCCCGATGCACCTGTAACATGGGAGGTCGAATCTATCCCTTCCTACTTTTGTTTTTTGCGCGCCTATATATAACGTCGCTCCGCGATTTTTTCCCATTACTAATTGTGTTATTCAGTTATTTCAATCAAGATCAATCAATATGTATCCGGACACACTGTGCGCCATAAGTACCGTTATTGCTTTTGTCGTTTCTTCTTTTCCTGTATCTAATATATATGTGCCTATAGTTTTCTAACGCTATTTTCTTGTCGTTTTTATTTTTATTAGTGGTGGTCGGCGAACGGTATATTAGGGTATGTGCCCACTCATATCATGATACAGATACGTCTTCAGCGTTCGTTGGCTCGTTGTTTTTTGGACGTTTTATGGGAGGAGGGTTATCCCATGTGGGCCCGCACATGCGATTTATTTGGGCTCCATCGCCTGTTTGAATTCGATCCCTCTGAGGTGGAAGTAAGTATTTGATTCATTGTTTTCCTTTTATTTTTTTCTGTGCTGGTTTTCCACTTTCCTAATCGTAATTGTTTCTTTTTTTGTTATAGGAGGAGGACTGGGGACAGCACGCCGTTTGATGCGCCGCTCTTTATCAGTTTTGTTTCCTTGTAGTATTCTCATATGAGTTTGTTCCTCTATTATTTTTTTTTTGAATATACTACGTTTTACCTAATTTGCTGTGTATTCCCTGTTACTTTCCTTCATTTCCGTTCCTCTCGCCCGCCTGTATCGCTTAAGGTTTTTATTCTACGAAGTGCTTTATTCGGTTTACGTGGACGGTTAACGTCCTTCTACCCTTTTTTATCGTGACATTTACCTTTGATTTTTTATCTATTATTACATATGGTCCTACCCATTTCGCGTCTAGTTTTTTTTTATCTTCCTCGTCTCACGGTTTCGTCATATAATAATACTTTGTCACCTATCTTGAATTGAATTTTCTTCGTCTTTTTGACGTACGTAGTTTTTGAGCGTTGTTTCGCGTCTAATAACTTTGCTCGCGCTACTTCATTTGACGTCCTTAGCCGTTCTCTGGCCTCTTGCGCGTAATCGTCATAATTATAGGTAGGATTGTGACGAAGTCACGTCACGCGCCATCCGAACGCTCGGCGCCGAAAACAAAGGCCTTAGTTCGCGCCGCGACCGCTAGGCGGCTGCGGCCCCGCGAGGTCTCTCGCGAGTAAAGATTCGCGGCCTGCGCGTATAAGGCCCGCGGCGAGCGAAATTGACAGCTCTCGTCCCGCACGCATTAGTGGTGTCACACCGCCGTACCGTACGTTCGAGAGGCTCTATTTTTGTGGATCTTCCTGAGGTGTGCCCGCGCCGACCTATAGTCACGCGGTGCCATTACCAGCCTCATTTCCGATATAGGCCGAGAGAAATCTTGCGCCCTACCTCCGTCGAAGAGGTCTCGCTGCGCCCATTAGGCCGGAGACCTACTGCACTTCGAACCTCCGCTATACGACTCTCGTACGGACGCGCCTCTTAAGGCCGTCACGAGTAGAACGTTCTCTAAACCGCATCCCCGTTCCTACGACTCGCCGAAAACTCGCCGCCGTCGCGAAACGACGCGCCGTACCGTAAAGCTCTTTCCGCCGCGCTCGGAATTATTGTAAAAACACAATTCTTATAGATACACCTTCGTGAATAAACACTCTTATTTATTCAACCACAGCTTCTGCTCATTCGCCGAACCCGGCCTTACCGACTGAGTCGGCAACCTATCCCTTCTCCGTCCCACCGGTAATCGTTCCGCCACCAAACACGATTACAGGATTAGGCGTGATTTTTAGTGCGGTCGGTAATTCCGCTTTTTATCCGTAGACTAATTCGTGGGGTGTGTAACTTGTCGCTGTATGTGGGGTTGTATTGTAAGTAAACATTGCGTATGGTAACCATTTATCCCAATCAGAATGGTCTCTGTGTATGTAGTGTCTCAGGTATTCCACTAACATCCTGTGGGACCTTTCGAGTGCTCCGTTCGATTCAGGGTGGTACGCCGTTGTCTGTATTTTCGTGATTTTTAATAGCTTACATGTATCTTTGAACATTTCTCCTACGAAATTGGCTCCCTGATCGGTTAGTATTTTATCCGGTATTCCATGCTCGCAAATTATCTTTGTTACGAACGCTTTTGCTATCGTTCTTGCTTCTTGGTCAGGGATGGGTATTGCCTTACTAAATTTCGTGAGGTGCTCCTGGAATGTTAGGATGTATCTATTTCCTAGCTCCGTTACTGTGAGTGGTCCTACAATATCCAGTGCACCCTTTTCGAATGGTCTAGTCGGCGTGTCGGATATCACCATTGGTGTATCTGTTGTCTGTCCCTTTCGGATTCTACTTCCATTACGTTTATTTCTTGTTTTGCGTTTTCACCGTTTTCTTCTTGTTGGTTCTGTATTACATTCACGTTTCTACTCAGCGCGTCTGCGTTTGTGTTGGCTTTTCCAGCCTTATGTATTATCTCGTAGTCGTGCTCCGCTAACTGTATTCGCCAGCGAGTCAACCTTGATCCGGGGTCTTGTACCTTGAATAACCATACTAATGCTTTGTGATCTGTTACCACCTTGAAGTGTGTTCCGTACACATATGGTCGAAATTGTTTTGTTGCCCAGACAATAGCAAGTAATTCCTTTTCCGTTGTGTTATAGTTCTTTTCTGCTTTGTTTAATACCCTACTTGCGTATGCTATCGGTCTGTCTTCTCCTATTTCTCCTTGTGACAGTATTGCGCCTACCGCTACGTCCGATGCGTCGGTTGTGATTATGAATTCTTTTGAGAAGTCTGGGTATGCTAGTACTGGTGCTGTAATTAAGCAGTTCTTCAGCGTCTCGAACGCGTATTACTGTTCGGTTGACCAGACAAATTCCGTTTTGTTGCTTGTTAGGTTTGATAAGGGTTTCGCTATTTTTGAATATTGTGGAATGAATCTTCGGTAGTATCCTGCCAATCCTAAGAAGGATTGTAATTCTTTTAATTTCGTAGGTACGGGGTACTGTTCCACCGCCCTTGTTTTCTCCGGATCCGGTTTTATGCCTTCGGGCGTTATTATGTGTCCCAGAAATCCTACTTCCTTACATCGGAACGAGCATTTTTCCGGTTGCAGTTTCAAGTTGTACTCTCACAGCTTTCTCGTCACCCTTCGCAATCGTGCATTATATTCCTTTAGGGTCGCCCCGTGTATCACTATGTCATCCAGGTAGACGAAACAGTCTAGTCCTTGTAGTCCCATGAGTACGGTGTTCATCAACCTTTGGAACGTTGCCGGTGCGTTTTTTAATCCAAAGGGCATTCGATTGAACTCGTAATGTTCTTGCGGGGTCGAGAATGCTGTTTTGTGTTTGTCTCTGTCGTCCATGGGTATCTGGTGATACCCCGACGCGAGATCTAGCGTAGTGAAATATTCCGCTTTCCCTAACTGGTCAAGTATCTCGGTGATATTTGGCAGTGGGTATGAATTACCTATTGTGACTTCGTTTAGTTTTCTGAAATCTAAAACTACGCGCTTTTTCACGTTTCCTTCCGCATCTGGTTTTTTCGGTACGACCAACATTGACGCGTTGTACGGGCTAGCGCTGAATTGGATGACCTCGTCCTCTAGCATTTGGTTAACTTGTGTTTGCATTTCACGCTTATGTGTTTCTGGCAACCTGTATGGTTTGACATTGCAGGGCATCTGTCCCTCCTTGATGGGTATTCGATGCGTAGTCGCATTAGTGGTCGTCAAACGGTCTCCGGCTAAATGGAAAATATCGCAAAATTCTCGACCTCTTTCTTCCATGCTACTTTTTTCTTCGCCGTTTAAGTGGCTTAATTTCATCATTTCTAAGACTCTGTTCACGCGAGTCGTCAGCGATTCATTGCCCACTGTGGCGCGGAATGCCGCGACAGCGAAATGCACCTTCGTTGTCACGTTGTCTGGCACCTCGGTTAATTCTATGTGTGGCCGTGTCAACGTGCGCGGATCGTTTGTTAGGTTTATTATGCAAGCTATTCCTTTTCCGTGGGCCGGTTTTATTAAGCACTCGCCCAGGAATATTCCTTCTTCTAATTCTCGTTTTTCCGTCTACGTCGATTTCCACTATGGTTTGTGCGCGCGGGGGAACCGTAATTTTATTTTGGGCCTGGAGAGTTTTCCAGGGCTGACCTCCGATCGAAAGGGTTCGAGTTTTGTAGTCGATTCCTGCCTTGTGGTGTTTGAGGAAATCTACCCCCATTATCCCTTGGGAGTCCCTTAGCGTTTTTTCTTCGACTACATATAACGGGTGTTTAATCTCTTGGTCCCCAAGTGGAAAGGTGGCTTCTACCCTTCCTAACGTGTTTATTGGGTCTCCGGACAGGGCTACTAATTGCAATTATTATTATTATTATTAACGTCTTTTATTGCAAAAATATAACAGAGGACAATAAACGGAGGGTAAACATCGACAAAAGCACAGGCGAAGTTCAGTCCGAGACTGTTTTACAACTTAACCTTACAACTTCGCTCTCCTTTATCTCTACGTCGCGGACGCATGGTTTGGTTATTACCGATACTTTGGCTCCTGAATCTACCAACATCCTGACGGCATTAACCTTTGTTTCCTTAATATCCACCTGAATTTCGTCTGAGACGTAATCGGGTGGTTCGTCCGTTCGTGTCCGTATTTTCGCTATTCGCTTAGGTTTCCGGTTTTCTTCATGGTTATCGCGTTGCTCGTTAACGTGGCCGTTCCAATGGGCGGCTGCAGCCGCCAGCGACCGCGGCTGGCGGCTACAGCCGCAAGCGACTGCAACTAGCGTCGTCGGAAATGGTATTTTCTATACCTAAGCGTCAACGCCATGGCCCCACCAGTGCAACGACGCGCCGCACAGGACCTTTTCGAGCACTTGAAAAAAGGGTCTATTGTCGTATCAGGTCTCGTGAACCGTCGAAGACAGTGAAAGACTAGCCTTTTTTTATATGTACATCGTGCTCTGTTTATCTGCCGGATTGAAGAAGTCAATGACATTTGGGTGTTTCTTTTAAGATATCGGAATGAAATTTGTGGCAAAAAATAGGATAAACCTATTCCTTTCTAGTGATGTATAATTTAATATTTTTTACATCTATTAATTTGTTTTTCCTATTTTTTAACTCAATCGTGATAAAAAATTGAAAACTGTTTGTTTGGTACTTTATTAGTGTTTTAAGTCGCACGTTCGGGAAACATTCGGTTTTCAAGTTATAAGGAAAAGTCGAATAGTAAGGGAAGTAGCCGAATATCGTTTTGTTTAAATTAATGATCAGTCATTTGCAATAAAAATCATCTTTTATTAGTAATTCATTAACCCTCGGAGACCACATCAACCCTCGACTTTGCGAGGACTCCTGGCGAGGCTAACCTCGCCGCGTGGAAAGTCAGGAAACTGTTTCCCTCGGCCATGGAAACCTTCCTCGACTTTCCAAAGCAGCCTTGCGTGCGAGGCGACTGTCGTTTTTTTGACATAATCAAAGGTGCCTCGCGGCCGCAAGAGCAAAAATCGCATGTTGGGGAAATATATCTTAAAACAATAATCGAAGAAAAAATTCATCTGCGCTAGTAAATTTGCCTCCACGTACTATGCAATTGCATATAAATAATTTTTTTATCTCCAATACGTTAGGAAATATCCAGCTGTTTACTGTTCCCGCGGACACCCGCGGGTTAATAAAAAATCACGCTTTTGTTCACCGCGAATAATATCTGAATTCTTAAAGACGGCAAAGTTACGTTCTTGATTATCCTTTGAATATCTGGCAACCAGATGTTGTCGAAGCCGTCTTTGAAAATACTAAATTGCCGGCCATAAACGATAAATGAATTTTCGCTCCGCTCACAACTGCTCCTTCCAGAGGCTGCTTCCTTTCGGATAATTGAGGACACAACATAAAGGCAAAATACAGAACACAATATAAAGGTCCAAAATATAATAAAATTTGAAAATATAATAAAAAGTGGCCTTTTCGTTAATCCGTATATTGCTCTGTCAGCGGATGGCAGGTACAGGTAAATGGTCCGTAAGCACAGTTGTCTGTCGTCGAAGTGCGGGACAATACGATCATAAACCGCGACTCTAATGAGACGCTCTGGCCGATTAACCTGGCTAGTTCTTTGGAAACATCTGGTTCCATTAGGCCCGAAATATACTAAAATTTGACACCTGAGGTTCCCTACGCGTAGCGAGTTCAATATAGTGTATTTAGTTTTTACTAAAAAGTCGAAATTGAAGAATTCTACGTATCCGTATTTCACGGTTTGGTCTTTAGTTTATGTTGACAAATTTACGCCAAAATGGACCAACAATTTATAAGGAGTAAAAAATACTCATAAAAAGTAATTTTTAATATATAACAGTTGATATATTACGAATCTGATTGCGTGACTGGATTCGTTATAAAAAAGTACATCCGTTTCGCCTAACAGATTATTCTATATGGTGCACATTTTCCGAGATATTGGGGCAAACGTGTTTTTCACCTCCAGATATGGATGATTGCGGATAAAAGAAAATACATGTCAAATATTTAATGTTTCAATAATTTGTGGAATTGCCTTTTGACTTGATAATAGTTACACCCTTCTTGGTATGAAATTTACTTAGTTGCATATTATAGCAGGTTGTATTTTGCTCTACTACTACACACATAGACCATTTCAAGTGCTCGAAACCAAGTGGGATCCCGAACGCTGCGCGGCTAGGAAATTCGGCCTAGCGCGAGGCTGCTTCGCAAAGTGATCATAATCGCGGTATGCAATTTCCAGATATCCAACTCCGCGAGGCGTGCCTCGCGAGGAATCCTCGCAAAGTCGATACGCACCTTATGGCCCACCTTTTCTAGTACCCAATACGTCAGCGGGTGCTTCTGTTTTGATATTGCAACGCGTGTTTATACTCGAGAGATAAGTGATCATCAGGTCGGCGCATACGTTCGTTCGCTTTATTGATACAAAGTGTTTATTACAGATATAAGAGAGTTCCTATTCTTTGGCAATACGGCGCACAGTGGTCCGACGCACAGTGGTCCGACGCATAGAGGAGAAAGTGGAAAAAACTCATAACTTCAGCATTTCTCAATATTTTTTAATTATTTCTGTTTCATATTCTGCCTCAATGTAATTTTATCCACTAAAAAAGTTGTAGAGAATTAAAATATGTGGTTTTTTTAATTTTTTTTTGAATTTTTGAATTTATTTTTTAACTTACAATAATCGTTTTTTGAACGGATTTTGTACTTGTACAATGTTTAGACAAAGTTGTCGAAACAAAGTACGTAAAATGATCGTTTTAATTCTTCAATAAGCATTTTGCATACGGTACAGACGGTGATAGACGGTAAAATTTTTTAATGGGAATTGTACCTCAAAATATGTACTTTCAAACCTTTCAAGTGTCGTTGCGGAGGTAGACGGAGGTACCTGAAAAAAATGGTGATTTCTAAAACACCTCGGTATTCTTTGAGATATTGCTATATTCTGACAACAGTTTCAATTCTGCCTCTTTTTGTCCTACACTATGTAAAAATGAGTAATAAAACTACTCCGGAAAAAACAGGTCCACTTATGTAGAAATTTTGGCCATACTTCTTTAGTGCGAGTTTTTCCGCACTTGTAATCGGTTTTAGAGGCTAAGTGACAGGAAATGACCAATACATAACCGATAAAAAAACATACCTAAAAAACAATACGAAATTGTGACATGATTCTTTTAGGTTTTTTCCGCCTTTAAACCACTGTGCGGCATCAGGCCGCTTGCTGTATCTAAACTCTCTCTTCATTCAAACAAGCAATCCTTTGAAGAATTTCCATATACAGTAATTCGTCGTTATTGTCCCGTTTTTACCATGCGTAATAGTCCCGCTCACTATCCCCACCATTTCTTGGAATCCTTCAGTCGAGAGTGAGAGAACGAAAGAGTCGACGGCAACCGTTTCGTTCTCTCTCGCTCACTCTTCGAATTTCTCGGCCGGACGGAATCGTGTCCACATCGCGACGTACGCCCGCCGCCAGCCCCGATCGTCGGGTTTATATCGACGAATTACTGTATTTTTATACTACATAAAAAGGCGAATTGAATAACAATAACAGAATTTATCATTTGAAGTATCTGATGTTAAAATAATTTTAAATGTATTCATTGACGTACCGGATTAAAAAAAAACACAAAGTAAAAGAAATGAATGTGTTTCCAAAACATGGTTTGTTATAATTGGAAATATATTTATACAATATTTTGAGAAAACACTTTGTATCAATATATTGATACACGGTTTGTTATAATTGGCCAATTTACCAGTTCATCTAGGTGCCAGAAAAGTGACAAAAAAATATAAATATTGAAGAAAAATGTTTTCCTTTCAAGGCTGGCGTTTTAATGTGCGGCCGGCGACTACGGCCGGCGACGGTCCCACTTGTGCAAGGGAGAAGTATGCATCTGTTTCTCCCTTGCACTAGTGGGACCGTCGCCGGTCGCAGTCGCCGGCCGCACATTGGAACGCCAGCCTTGAAAAGTATGAAATATATTTATATTTGTAATAAACACTTTCTATCAATAAAGCGAACGAACGTATGCACCGACCTAATAATGCCTATTTTATATGATTACTAGAGCCTATTGGAATACGCTATTGGTACTAACTCAATTTCGAAAAGAATGTGGTGTAGTCCGTTGTTTGCTCTCTGCCTCAATTAATTAATTTGCATGGGCTGAAAGCCCGTTTCGTTAAAAGTAGTGGGATTTAAATATTTTTTTGTCAATTTAAGTGGGAGAATGCAAGGAATCCATTGGTATCATTTTCATATTGATACGATGAAAAATAAAGAAACTCCGTTTCTGTATACATAAAATGAGATTATATTGCAATGAGAATATTTTGAGCTTACAATTCTTCATATATTTATTAAAATCTTAATTTCTGGCTTCTTAGGTCGCTTCACCCAATTAGCCGATTGGAAGGTTACCCAAATATTGTATAATTTCGTAAGAATGTATTAACACTTTGTGAACAGTACCTATATATTACATTGGTACCAGAATAACATGGATACAGGTTTGCAGATATTTCTGCACTTTCCATAGTAATTTATCAAATTTTTTTATTTTTATTGAAATTTTTGACGTTATTTTTTTAAATAACGGCAAACTTTGTTATGAGTTGTATATTAACACTTTTTTTATGAACTTGCTCAATAATATTCAGCATTTTCAACGTGAGCTAAATGAACCTCAATATTTAAAGTTTTAATTAAGCTACACGTTCAATTCAAGGAGAGCAGGTTAATCGGAGAAACGACTCGTGTCCGTAATTGTAGAATATAGTTTTAATTCTTTCGAAAACAGCGTTTCGAGCGCGCACAGTGGTAACAATTCCCGCTGGTATTAATTATTGAAAGGCTCGTTAGCCCGAGACCTTCGATCTAATTATACCCTCGTTCTAGTAGAAACGAGGATTCTCGCGGTTCAGAGGTCGCGAGACAACGGTACGTGTTGTCACTTTGAAAGCGTGTGAACAAGACCTCGGCACGTAGGCCGCGAGATACCGGTACGCCGAAAGAAGATCATCCCCGCTCCGCCGATCCCGAGGCCCGAGCTACTCGGTCCACCCAAACCACGGGAGCGACGAGAACGGCAATATCAAACTCTCATTGGGCGTACGAGAGCGGGCAAATACAAACTTAAGTTAAAGACACGCTTAAGATTACGGGTTATGAAACTGTACAATATTAATATAACAATAAGTGGTTTCGGCGCACTGGTTCGGTCAGTTAAACAATCTAGAAGCTAATTTGCAATTTTAATAATTATAAATTTCCGACGTTTCGGTCTGCGGTTTAGACCTTTTTCAAGGAAAGATATTTAAAAACTATACTGCGTTCGCTTTAGAGTCACACGTTTGATACGACGTGTAACACACGAGTCGGCTGTAGCATGACTGAGGTAAACATAACTTGGAGGACTATTTAAAGGTGAAACAAAACTGTGGCTAGAAACGGAGTCAAAAGAAAGACCATTAAATATTAAGAACGAATTTAACAATTACTGACAGAACGGACATTTTCAACCTCACAACTACTGTCAAAATACCACTAATTGATGTTCATGTGGTAAAGGCCAGACGCACTAGGATATATGACCAAATGATTACATAATATAATTTTATTATGTATAGATGAACTGGTTATACTGGTCACAATTGAAGTGAAGACTCTATTGGAGGAATTACATCATAAAGCCTTATTGCTTTAATAAAGTTGCGTAGTACTCTTGTATTTTAGGTGTTTCATACCTAAGGTTTACGCTTGGTTGTTTAATCATATGCAACGTCTCCAACAGAATTCTGCGACTCCAATTGGCCTCTCTATCAATAATTTTAACATTATCGAAGTCAAATCTGTGATCAAATTCCAATGCGTGTTTCGTTAGGGCAGTATGTTGTGGGGGTGGTAGGAAAATGTTCCTTTTGTGTTCGTAGATCCGTCTTTCTAAAAGTCTAGACGTTTGCCCAATGTAAACTTGGTTGCAACCCATGCAAGGGATTGAGTAAATGATGTTCGAATTCTTTAACAAAGGTATTTTATCTTTAATTGGAGGGAACAAGTTTTTAGTATAAACTGGCATTTTAAAAATGGTGTGTATTCCTATTTTCCTGAACATTCTTTTAATATCATTAGAAATGTTATTGCTAAATGGTATGACCGCGGTATTTTTCCAACTAATCGGTCCTATTTTATTGGCTTTTTCCTCCTTACGCTTTTCCATCAATGCCGGATGGTAAATCTCAAAAACGCGGTCACGGATTATTGTTGAGACCATTTCTATGGGATAACCATTACGTTTTAGAGTATCTTTAATGAGGAGCAGATTAGCCGGTCGAAATTCAGAGTCAGAGAGTTAAATTGCGCGATCTATTAATCCCTTTATTAATCCCACCTTATGTTGCATGGGATGAGCCGAAAAAAAGTTTATGTATCTACCCGACCAACTAGGTTTGTGATACCAATTGGTGCTCAGTTTATTGTTTGATCTAATGACCAATGTATCAAGAAAGCTTAAACAAGAATCTTTTTCAACCTCATAAGTAAATTGTAGTCTATTGTGGAAACTATTAAATGTATCGAGCAATATTGGCAAATCTTCTAATTTAATGCATGTAATAATATCATCCACATATCTTTTGTAAAATTTTAATTGAAATGGTACCTTCGAGAGAGAGACAGTCTCTAACCTTTCCATCACCAAATTGGCGATGACAGGGGAAATTGGAGATCCCATGGCCGTTCCAAAAACTTGCTTGTAAAAAACTCCATTGAAGGAAAAAATGTTGGCCTCCAGTACAAACTTCACGGCTTGGAGAAAATCATCTCTGCTAATATTGGTGTGCTGTGCAATTTCTGTCCAACGATGGTGTAATACCTGCAGAGCTAGATCAACAGGTACATTCGTAAAAAGAGATACGACATCTAGAGACACCAATCGCATTGAATCTTCAATATGTATTTTCCTAATTTCATTACAAAATTGCCAGCTATCAACAGTGTGGTGTGTAGATTTACCTACTATCTTAGAAAGTATGCCAGCTAGGAAACTGGATAATTTATAAGTGGGGCCACCGATAGAAGAAACGATAATTCTCCAAGCTAAGTTTTCTTTATGAGTTTTTGGAAGCGCGTACGCTCTGGGTATAATAGCGTTGTTAGTCTTTAGAGACTTCCCTGTCTGTTCACTGATCTGTTTCTTTTTCACCATATTCGAAATGATAGAGTTTGATCTCTTCTCAAAGGTACATGTATATTCAAATTTACTAACTGTGTATGTGGTTATATCGTTCAACAATTTCATCACTTCAGAGATTGTTAAGGATTCGAAAGGCCACGGGGTTTATGATGCGGACGTGCTTTCTGCGCTATTTTTCAAGCTTAAAACTTCATTAGCGCGATTATTGTGGCTGTTAAGCATCTGGCACCATAAACAGGGGAAAACTCCAAATCCCAGTTATGACGGGTCTTGGAGTCTCTCCTGGCGCACAATAGCGATTGATGCATCATAAACCCCCTGGACAGGTCGCGTACGTGAGGGTCGTTTCTGTCCGCGGGCCTTGGGGCCTGTCTCGGGGTCTCGTTACGGTATCTCCCCACTGCATTTTGTTTATGCGGAAAGATGGGCGGAGTGTTAACAAAATCCAGGGAAACGCCCAACGTGTCACCTTAAGGACACTGATTGGAAGCGAATATTTCCACCCTGAACGGACCTCCGTGGCAGACCAAGTGGTGGGGCAAATCGAAGTTTTCGTTAGAGAGTACGCGGCGAAGGAAGACCAGAACTCAGACCAAAAAGATACGAAAAGGTTCTCGGCTCCTGTCGGCCTTGGAAACGGCCATACACATTTAATACATATACGTTTAAGACATATATCATTTAATACATTTACTACATTTTACATTTGTCGACCAAGTAACGGTCAATTACAATAAACGTTGTTATTCAAAATCGAGCGTTGTTACTGAACCAGCAGTGTATCCATGTAACAATTACGCTTAAAAACATTGGTCCTTCGAGCCGGATTTACATCGTGTTCAGTGTATCGGTATTCAAGTGACATATCGGACTTTGTGAGAAGTTGAATCAAGTGCATCCACGGACTTGGATGCATTCGGGTGTGATCGACAATCTCGATCAGTACCACGGATTCACCGGTCAGCACCCTGCAACTTGGATCTGCTGACGGGCATCACCATTAGGACACCAGGATCATTTCGTGCTAGCGTCTTCTGGACTGGAGGTTTTGTTGCCGTTTTCTGGACTTTCGTCGCAAAGGTGACGGTGTCAACATCCTGCACGAGATTCCGTAGCCGCACCTCTATTCCGAAGACTGGGGCAGTGGAGGCAGGAGATCAACGCACCGATCCCTTAAGTATCCTTAATTTCCATAAGTTTTTAGTTTCTTGCACGATTTGAACGGTGATTATCTTGTGTGTTCAATATGGAATCATTGTTGAAAAAGTTGATTATGGAGCGCGGTCAGGTTAAGGCCGGACTCACTCGTTTCAGAACGTATTTTGAATCGTTGGACAGTTCTGCACCAGTGCGAGAACTCCACGAACGAACGGGAAAACTTTCGTTGTTATTCGATAAATTCGACGGAATTCAATCTCAAATCGAGATTCATGTAAGTGGCACCGAATTAGAAGCATCACATGTTGACGAACGTGAATCATTCGAGAATCTGTACTATAAATATATCTCGGCTGCTAAAGAACGCATTGAACAGGCATCACATCCAGTGTTAGGTACATCGCGTACACCGACGACGGATGTTTTATCACATGGTATGGCGAATCACGATTTTACTCTGCAACTTCCTGAGCTAAAGTTACCGGCGTTCGATGGCGCGTGTGGCGACTGGATTCGATTTCGGGATACGTTTGAATCAGTTATCAACACGAGTGATAAGCTATCGGGAATCCAGAAATTTCACTATTTAGATTCCGCGTTAAAGGGTGAGGCTGCACGAACCATCCAAACCTTGGGTGTTTCGGAGGCAAACTATGCCCAGGCTTGGGCAGCCTTAAGAGCACGGTACGATGATTCGCAAGCATTGACTCTGCATCACGTCAAAGCATTGTTTGATGTTCAAGTGGTAACAAAGACATCATATTCAAGTCTAAGACAACTCTACGATGATTACAAGAATCATTTGCAAGCTTTAAAATCATTAAATGAACCCGTCGACTCATGGGATTCTGTGATTGTCCATCTCATTGCAACAAAATTTGATGCCGTAACTAAGCGTGAGTGGGATAAGCGGGTAATGAAGATTGCTGATAGGCTAACGTGGAAACAAATGGCAGAGTTTTTAGAATACCAATGCAAGTATCTACAAAGATCTGGCATGGATAAACCAGTTGCACCGCACGCACCATCGAAATCGTCAAATAAGTCATATCCGGATGCTAGGCGTGAGCGTCCGGCGAGTATTGCATCATATGTAGCGAGAACGTCTGAGAAATGTCCTTTGTGCACTGAGGAACATGCACTGTATGGGTGTGGCCAATTCCAGAGACTGACACCCGTAGAACGTAATAGTAAGGTTCGAGAAATGAACATTTGTTTTAATTGCCTGCAACCGGGGCATCGAAACAAGTTTTGTACACGCGGGTCTTGTAGAAAGTGTGGCAAAAAGCACCACACGGCGTTACATTTTGAAACTCGTGCATTGCCCCGCGTAACCGAGGCAGGGACCCGCGACCTCAGAGTAGATACGACTACAACGCCTGCGGTACCTGTGGCTCGTGTTTCCTTAGCAGGTACGCATTTTTTCTCGGATGGGTTATACGTGCTATTAGCAACCGCGGTCGTTGATTTGGAGGATAGTCAGGGTAGGAAACACAAATGTAGAGCACTCTTAGATCCGGGTTCACAATCCCATTTCTTGACAGAGGAATTGTCCACGAAATTAGGGCTATCTTGTCATCCATTCACTGGAACGTTTTCGGGAGTAGCACGCCAATTATGTACTATTGATAATTGGACTCAAACGAAATTGCATTCACGGTTCACTTCTTTTGAAACATCCCTGCGGTGTTTAATACTTCCAAAAATAACAGACGACCTCCCTAACGTGTCATTAAAACGAGATGCAATACCTATTCCGTCAAATTTGAAGTTAGCAGATCCGCACTTTTATGAAACGGGAAAGATTGACGTGTTGCTGGGTGGAGGTTTGTTCTGGAAATTATTATGCGTAGGCCAACTGGATTTAGGATCAAATTATCCGGTAGTACAAAAAACGCAGTTAGGCTGGATAGTTGCGGGAGGTATGTGTCTGTGTCCGCGATACGAACGGCCGAAAATTGCGTGTCACATGATTACAAATGAGGATTTGCAAGCTCAATTGCAGAGGTTCTGGACCGTGGAAGAAGGGGCTACGTGCCACGATAAGACTGCGAATGGCGAGTGCGAGCAATATTTTCGGGACACGACAACGCGAGACGCAAGTGGACGATTTGTTGTTAGAATTCCGTTTAAACCAGAGGTTAGAACACTTGGAGAGTCGCGTAAGATGGCGGAGAAACGTTTGTATTCGGTTGAACGTAAACTGAGTAAGAATGTCGGATTAAGAAGGGAATACGTTGCATTCATGCAAGAGTACGAGGATTTAGGACATATGACACGAATTGCTGGTAGTCGGGAAACTACGTCGGGATATTATCTTCCACATCATGCGGTGTTCAAACAAACCAGCACAACGACTAAGCTTCGCGTTGTCTTCGATGGTTCGGCGAAAACCACAGCGGGGTTATCGGTAAATGAAGTACAAAGAATAGGGCCGACGGTACAGGATACGTTGTTGGATATCGCACTACGTTTCCGATGGCATAGGTACGTCCTGTCGGCAGACGTGGAAAAAATGTATCGACAGATACTTATTGCACCAGACGAACGATGTTATCAAAGAATCTTATGGCGACCCGACGATAGTTTTCCAATCCAAACGTACGAACTTAACACGGTCACATACGGGACAGCTTCCGCGCCGTTTTTGGCAACGAAGGCTCTTACTCAATTAGGCGAGGATAATGATGTGACCTTTCCAGCGGCAAGTCGGGCGATAATGAAGGATTTTTACGTTGACGACTTGTTGACGGGCGCGAACACAATTGACGAAGTTAGGATATTACGACAACAAATTTCACAGATTTTGAGTACCGCGGGGTTCACGTTGCGAAAATGGGCGTCAAACGTTCCGCGTACTTTAGATAAACACGACGAACATCTGCAACGGGTGGAGATCAAAGCCGACAAAGATCCAAAGACTTTGGGTCTTTTGTGGGTAGTACAGGACGATTCGTTACGGTATTCGGTTGTGACTTCGTCTTCGCAACGCATATCCAAACGTAGCATCTTGTCGGAAATATCAAAGATTTTTGATCCTCTCGGTTTGGTAGGTCCAGCGACAATTCGGGCAAAAATGATTTTACAAAGGTTGTGGCAACTTAGAGTGTCGTGGGATGAATCGTTGCCGCAAGACGTACACACGGAATGGGAAGGGTTTCAACGCCAATTATCTTCGCTCAATGAAATAAATATTCCGAGGCGCGCAACGTTCGGGATGACAGACAAGATCGAGCTTCATGGGTTTTGTGATGCCTCCGAGAAGGCATATGGGGCGTGCATCTACCTGAGATCCGTGGATGAAAGCGGTCAAGGGACTGTCCGCTTGCTATGCGCGAAGAGTCGGGTAGCTCCACTGAAGGTAATTACATTACCGCGGCTGGAATTATGTGGAGCGTTGTTATTGGCACAATTAGCTAATAAGGTAAGGACCGCGCTAGACATCGCATCAATCCGGGAATATTATTGGTGTGATTCGACTATTGTTCTCGCGTGGATTAGGGCTCCGTCAGACAGATGGAAAATGTTTGTCGCGAATCGAACGACAGAGATCCAGCGATTAACCACCGTGAACTGGTTTCATGTTAAGTCGGAAGAGAATCCGGCCGATATCATATCTCGGGGTATTCAACCAACGGCATTGCAGGGCACTGGATTGTGGTGGTACGGTCCATCTTGGTTATCCAAGGATGTGGGTTGCTGGCCCACTCCAGTTGAGTCTTGTGAAGACGCTCCAGAGTTCAAGGAGCCATGCGTGTTGGCCGGAACTGCCAGCAACGGGTGCGAATTGTTCGACAGATACTCATCGTATATGCGATTGATACGAGTCACGGCGTATTGTCTGCGTTTCATACGTAATGCACATGCGTCAAAGGGGTTTGCATCCACGAGTCCGAGGAAAGGGGATGCAACTGTTCGGGATAAACTTCTAACGGTTCAGGAGTTAGAAGATGTACGAATCAGATTACTGAAATTCGCTCAACAAGACGCGTTTTCTGTGGAATGGCACGATTTACAAAAAACAGGAACTATACCGAAGTTAAGTAGATTACGATCATTGAATCATTTTCTTGACACAAACGGAATTATTAGGCTAGGCGGTAGATTAGCGAACGCGAGAATCTCGTATGATGAAAGACATCCAATAATCTTACCATCAAGGCATCCGTTCACGAACTTGATTGTTTTGCATGAACATTCGCGATTGCTTCACGCGGGGTGTCAGTCAGTAACTGCGTCTCTTCGTAGGAAATATTGGCCACTTTCATGCAGGAGCATTGTAAGGAAACTCTTACGGAAGTGTATAAGGTGTTTTCGTGTCAAACCACATACCGAGAATTATATGATGGGAAACTTGCCGGCGTCACGGGTGACTCCGTCCAGGGCTTTCTCTACCTGCGGGGTTGACTATGCAGGTCCATTCTCGATACGGGAGAAATCACGCTGTCGGGTGATAATCAAGGCATACTTATGTGTGTTTGTTTGCTTTGCAACTAAAGCGGTTCATCTTGAGTTAGCTTCCGACCTTACTACCGAAGCTTTCCTCAATTCTCTACGCCGATTTATAGCACGCCGAGGTCGATGTAGTCACATTTTCTCGGATAATGGTACCAATTTCGTCGGAGCTCGTAATGAGTTGAGGGATCTCGGGGTTTTATTGTCAGATAATGAGCACCGATCGCGGATTTCCGACTTCTGTAGTACGGAAGGTATTCAATGGCATTTTATACCTCCCCACGCACCTCATTTTGGCGGTCTGTGGGAGGGTGCAGTAAAATCGGCAAAGTACCATTTGAGGCGAGTGGTCGGACAAACGACTTTAACGTTTGAAGAATTCTATACGGTTTTAACGCAGGTCGAATCGTGCATGAATTCTAGACCTTTGTGTCCATTGACCGATGATCCGTCCGACCTCACTCCTCTCACACCTAGTCATTTCCTTATCGGTGGCTTAATGACGTCTTTGCCAGACCCTGATCTCCGAGATGTTAACCCAGCTCGGTTGATTAGATACCAGCACTTGCAGTACATGTTACAGCATTTTTGGACGAGGTGGCAGAAGGAGTATTTGCATCAACTCCACCAGCGAACCAAATGGCGGACAAGCACGCCAGCTAAATTCGGTCCAGGGACGCTGGTGGTCGTCAAGGACGATAACACCCCACCACTCAAATGGCACATGGGGAGGATCGTTGAAGTTCATCCTGGCAAGGATGATGTCACACGCGTTGTCAGCATCAGACTATCTGGCAGCACTGTCAAGCGACCAGTGACAAAGATTTGTATCTTGCCATTAGATGACGACGCAGAAGGACGATCCGAAGAACCCCAGCCAGCCATGTAGGCTTGGTGTTTAGCCGATGAAGGAGTTGTGTTGTGATATGGACACTTGTAACACTGTAACACTTAATGGATTACTTTACTATGTTAATATTTGTTACGACGTATAATGTCAAAAGACTTTTAAGCTAATTTTTTTTGTGTCTCTTGTATGTGACTTGTCATTTTTTCTTTATGTACTTGACATTTGTGATGTTTTATATTACTAATGTATATTAGCATTCTACGACGTCTGTTGAACGCGATGCGTTCAAGGTGGGCGGCATGTTAAGGATTCGAAAGGCCACGGGGTTTATGATGCGGACGTGCTTTCTGCGCTATTTTTCAAGCTTAAAACTTCATTAGCGCGATTATTGTGGCTGTTAAGCATCTGGCACCATAAACAGGGGAAAACTCCAAATCCCAGTTATGACGGGTCTTGGAGTCTCTCCTGGCGCACAATAGCGATTGATGCATCATAAACCCCCTGGACAGGTCGCGTACGTGAGGGTCGTTTCTGTCCGCGGGCCTTGGGGCCTGTCTCGGGGTCTCGTTACGGTATCTCCCCACTGCATTTTGTTTATGCGGAAAGATGGGCGGAGTGTTAACAAAATCCAGGGAAACGCCCAACGTGTCACCTTAAGGACACTGATTGGAAGCGAATATTTCCACCCTGAACGGACCTCCGTGGCAGACCAAGTGGTGGGGCAAATCGAAGTTTTCGTTAGAGAGTACGCGGCGAAGGAAGACCAGAACTCAGACCAAAAAGATACGAAAAGGTTCTCGGCTCCTGTCGGCCTTGGAAACGGCCATACACATTTAATACATATACGTTTAAGACATATATCATTTAATACATTTACTACATTTTACATTTGTCGACCAAGTAACGGTCAATTACAATAAACGTT
Source organism: Andrena fulva (assembly GCA_946251845.1). Taxonomy (NCBI): domain Eukaryota; kingdom Metazoa; phylum Arthropoda; class Insecta; order Hymenoptera; family Andrenidae; genus Andrena; species Andrena fulva. The sequence goes on from OX276333.1 coordinate 12,300,971, forward strand.
GTTATTCAAAATCGAGCGTTGTTACTGAACCAGCAGTGTATCCATGTAACAATTACGCTTAAAAACAGAGATATAAAACTCCTTCTCGACTAGAACTGTAGTGTTACCCTTATCAGATTTTAACACTAACAAATTACTATTTTCTTTAAAAAACTTTTTTGTTTCAATAATTTCAGATTTGGACAATAACTCATTATTAGGTATTATTGAATTGGTGGTGTAATTTATAATTTTGTTAACCATTCTTAGTCTGGTTGTGGTTTGTAAATTATCATCATTGATTTTTATTAAACCTGCCTCGATCGAAGATATGAATTTAGGAGAGGTGATAAAATTCTTTGAAACCGACAAAGCATGTTTGGGTCCTAAGGTTAACACTTTTTTAACGTTCTGTGGGATTTCAACGTTCGAAAGATTTTTAAACCAGTTGTTATTATCGGACGTGTTATTGTTGAACGATATAAAACCATTATGGTCGTTGCTAAAACTATTGTTTCTGACTTCTAGCAAATTGTTGAATTTTTGTATACATTTATTTTTCTGGATTTTAAATAATCTATTGTATTTTTTTTCCTCAAAAGAGCAATATTTTTCAAAAATGTGTGAGGGGAGACTGAATCTAATTTCTTCATTTAATTGTGTTATTTTATTGATGATTGCCTTCTGTATATTATGTGTGTCTTTTATGGCAATGTTCAGTAATTTACGCGAATATTTGTTTTTTAGATTCAACAGTTTGCTAGAGGCTGAGGTCGAAGACATAAATATGCTTGAATTGTTGATGATATTATTTGAAATAAATCTCGGTATTACGTTCCTTGCTCGGCATTTTAATAAAAAAATTTTTCTATTACTTATCTTGATAAGATGAATTCTTTGGTTAGAAAGGTCCTTGAGATTTCTCATAGTGTCTGGTCCAAACTTTCTTGACATTGTTTTAAAGAAACTTTCCTTTGTTGTGGATTGTGATTTTTTATTAACGATTTCGCCTTCCATTATTATTCCACAATATTAAAACAATAAAGTGAACGTCTCACATATTCGTCACAAACAAACGCGAAAGATGGAATGTTGCATTTTTCCCCTATTTCTTGGGATTCAGGCCCACTGTACGATATAGAATACAGGTGATTACTCCATTATTGGAAAATATTGTCAAATCTTGTTTTCGCAGTTGCAAGAACAAATATATGTTGATTACACAAGTTCGCGGAAGGTAACTAAAAAGCCGACAATTACTGATATTTTTTCAATGGGTTTCTTATGGAAAAAGAACTGTATATAACGAATTATTTGCTATTACTTTGCAGAATCGATACTAATCATTTCTGACCCCTTTAACTTTACTTTAACAAACTTTAAAAGACACGATTTAAAATTCTGCACAAAACAAAAAATTTGACATGTGTTTACACGCAGATCAGATGTAGCCGTCATGATATTTTTACCTTTTTTTATAAGAGCTCATATTATTAGTTTACAAGAAATATGTATATAAAAAAACATAATTCCATAAGTTATGAATTCTGACTTCTTTCCTTATTTCTGGATAATCTGTCCGAATGTGACGATGAATCGCAGCAGAGCGGCTAGAGTCGCAGAGCGGCTAGAGTCGCTAGACTGCTTCTGGAGGAGTAGAGCGGCATCCGCTGTGCGACTAGGAGATTCTGCCGTTACGGCGGAAAACAGACACTCGTAGCATTGTGTTGTGTCTCGAGTAGCCTAGGCTGCTCATGAACCAGACGCGCATAGGCTATAGCAATCCTGGCGCGGCCGCAGCAGTCGCAGCCGCCCATAGGAGTTGAGATGAATGCTTTCCATTGTACCAGTGTACGCGGCTACAGCCGCAGTCGCCAGCAGCGGTCGCTGGCGGCTGCAGCCGCCCATTGGAACGGCCACCTTTAGAGGGGAAAGAGAGGTTCGGGCCTCTCGGTTGCGGATATGCTGGGTTAGCATTGTACGGTCTCCGTCCTTGCTCGCGTGCCCTGTCATTATGGTACGGCGGGCGTTGTCCTCCTTGCGTCTCAGATGTCCCTCGCGGCGGATATCGCGCGACTTCGTTCATTCTTTTCCTATTTCCGGTTTCTGGATAGATCTTGAACGGACCATCTCCGTTACCCTGATTATTTTTCCAACATTCTTTAGTGAGATGTCCCGATCTCTTGCAAGTATAACAATATCGCGAGGCTCCGTGGCTCGCGGAATTCGCGCCGCGGCTAATCGCTGATGCTGCGAATCGTTTCTTTGTCGAGCGCTCTTCTTCTATCGCTATTGATATCGCCTCTTATAAATCGGCTGACCGTCGTAATTTGACCAGAATTTTCAGGTCGTCGCGAAGGCCTTTTTGTAAAAGTGTGTGCGCTTGCCTCTTAAATATTTTAATAGCCGCTGTTTTTTCTACTGGCGTATCTTTCTTGTCTAGCCCTACTTCAATTAGTTCATTGAGTAATTTGGCCAATCGGCTACCGTATGAATGGGCATCTTCCTGCGTTCCTTGGGTGCATTTCAAAAGTTCCATTAATACGACCGCGGACGTACGCGCTGGTTTGTAAATTGAGGATAACACGTCTTCCAGTTCCTGGAACGTCCGTATGTCCCTAGTCCGTACTTCTAATCGCGCCGTTCCGATTAAACGAGTCGTCTTTATTCCATTTAGAATCTGGGCTCGGTGTTCCGGTGTTTTAAATGATCTCAACACGTATTTGGCAGTGTCGAGGAAATCTACTATCTCTTTGGAATTTTTTCCGTCGAACTTGGGTATCATTTTCAATGCGTTAAAAGCTCGTCGTTCGTCCAATTCCATTGGATCGTCGGGCTGTTCTTCTATGTCGAATGTGGGGGGTACGAAAAGGCTAGATCGTCTAGGCTCATCGTTTAATTTTTCTAGGTCGTCGCTGAAATGTACCGCGGGTCCTTCCCCGGGGTCCTCTCCTGGCGGAGGTGTTTCCAGCGCTAATCGCAGCCTATCGATTTCTTCTTCTACTTCTCCGGGCATAACCCGTATTTCGTCTTCTGTTCTCCGTCTGTGTCTCGTAGCGTCGGTTCTCGGTACGTCAATCAGTTTTTGTATAGATTCCTGTAGTAATTGTAATGTCTGTTCGATCGTGGGCATTCTACCTACAGTTTGCTCTAGCGCCGCGAACCTAGCTTCGGAACTCGCATTTCCCATATTAGTTTCTACTCTCGAGGTCTCTATTCCGGCTGTGCCTTCTCCCGAGGGTCCTCCCGACTGTCCCCCTACTGGTGATCTCTGTGTCATGTTGCTTACCGGTCTATCGGGCAACCTGAATACTTCGCTGTCGTATGAGATGTGCGCAAACCCGCTTGTTTCTGTGCAGGTCTCGTCAAAAGTGTCTGTCACTATGGGGGGCAGTAGTCGAAAAGTCGTTCCCAAACTATGTGTCCGTCGGTATCTAGTGACCTTTGTAAGATCTCAGCTATCGAACTATCGTGCCCTAGTGGCTGATTTGGACCGGCTACCGCACTCTCGTTGAGTTCGATGATCGCATCGACCGCCGCCACGTACTCTTCGTCGCTGGGTGCGTTCGCGGGTACGCTTCGTCTCCTGCGCGGGGAGCCTATGTAACTTAGGTCCGGTACTACGATTTCGCGTCTTTCTGTTACGCCTAGATTTCGCTCGAGGTTAGCTCCTAAAGATATCGCTCGGCGCATGGAAAACATTTTTCGACGTGATGCTCGGCTTAGGTATTAAATTTCGCACTTACAATACGAGTAGTATTGGATGCATCGTAGTTGTCGTTGAGTGGTCGTTGGCGTCCTCTCTTGGCCGTTGACAGCACTGTTGATCTACGGCCTTCCTGCTAAGTCGGTATTGGCCGTGGTAGATCTGCGTTGCTCCCGTCGGTCGGCTCACCTGGCCCTCTACGTTGGCTGGATCCCACCGCTGCCACCAATTTTATTGCGAGGTTGCCGGGGCTGAGATTCTCTCTGGGAATCTCGTCGGTTGCCGTGGGCTGTCCTCGGAAGGGTCGTCCTCCGGGCTCCGATAATTCGGGTGTAGGTGCCGGGAACGGGGATTCGGGTTGAAACCGAAGGTAGTGGATCCTTGGCCGGTTTAAGAGTTGGAACTCACCGTAGAGTGAATAAAGGATTTATTGAGCCTGAACTGACACTGGCGCGGCGATCACGGTAGTGATCGTTAATCGATTCGAAAAGTGAGAGAGCGCGCGCCCCGTTTTGGGCGGTGATTATATATGGTCTTTTTGGGTCGTGGCGGGGGCCTAATGGTCGCCGTCCGATGACCCGTGGCTGCGCAACGTTCGTTGACCGTTGCGTCGTTTGCGGATTCCTTAGCATTGATGCACATTTTGCTGGCTCGATGCTAATCGGTGGTTGTTTCACAACAAAACTTCTTTTCGATATCTCTCACCGTTCTCGAGATATTCCACGGAAAAGAAAATTCTGAATTTTTTTCAAGGGGTGAATTCACCCCTAAAAAATGCTTTATGGCACCAACAAAAAATAGGGTTGTGTTACGGATGAACTACTCTACTTGCACACCGAGTTTCATAATTTTCTGAATTTCCGGATTGCCGAACGTCCCTTGTAAGTATTACAAATAAATAACACATTCAGAATATCAATTTAACTGTAAGAATTATTTAATATTGTTGTAGTACTATCAATTGAATAGTACCCATTCAGTATTTGTTACAACGATTGAGAACTTTTTTAATATTGGTGAACAAAATATCTGTTCCTGTTATAGAAATTTTTTTATTTTTATATTTTATAAGTTACATTCCAACTAGAACCTTTATTTTTAAGAACTTTTATCTTGTCGGTTCTCCTGGGAACTTATAATGTGAGAATATTTATAAAAAAGTTCCGCGGTCCATGTTTTAAATGGAATCTATTGAAAAGTTCCAGACATTTTTCGATACCTGACTTAAGGCAATTCAGCGATATGTGAATCGACAGGCAATATTCATATCAAATGGAAACACAATGTTTAAAATATACGAGTACATAATGCACGCAGGATTGATTAATTTTAGGGGGTTGTTCGAAACGGCGTGGGTTTTTCCCAAAACTCATGACCTGACCGGGGATGTTCCACGTTGCTCGCATAAAGTAATAAAACAATATAGCAGCCGATATGCGGACGACTCGGCGAACGTTATGCTCTTAATCTTAAGTAGTTTATACTAGTATTGTACTCAAATACCCTTGGAAAGAAGTTTTCTTTGTTCCATATTGTCCACCCATGACGGTACTCTATCTTTCAATATCTTCTACAGCCGTGTACGCGGTTCGCTTTATAGCTTCCATTGTTAAATATTTTCTAGCATTCGAATATTTTCGACACCTTAGGCCTTAGGCAATAGGCAATGTTCCCGTCATCTGGTCGACAGTCGGTCTTGTCCGCGCGGTAATTATACCACCGATGCACCGAACAACGGGGTCATGTAAACGGAGGGAATTAAGTTAATATGATTAATTGGAAGTGTATACGCACCATATATCATATGGTACGAAAGAATCATTCAGCGCCGCAGTTAGCGGAGTGGTTAGAGTGTTAGACTCCAAATCCGCTGCATACTCTCTTTTGTCGTAGATTCGCACCCCACCAAGGTCCAATTTTTTTTCATGATATAAAATTTTTTCATCGTTGATTACGTGACAATACACGATATTCATTTAAAAATGTTTCTAGAATATTTTAAAAATATTTTATCATAAGGTTTCCATAAAAATAATTTAAATGCACCGCCGCGCCGGTTTTCTGCCTATGTACTGTTCTAGCTCCGGATAGTTTATAATATTTTGTCAATGGAATGTGTGGTATTGGCTTATGATACGTATTCTGAATCCACTGGTTGGATTCGCCATTCTTTTATCAACGTACACCGTCCTCATTCGATTATGGTCGCGGTCGCGATAAGACGCTTAAAATTCCACATCCAAACCAAAATTCACACCAAGACGCTTGAACCGGCATCTTGGGTTACCAAAGACATTCAATATCATTCGCAATCTACCATCTAAGGCTGCTTAAGTAGGCACCTTGGCTACCATCTGGGTATGCTCTAATCAAGCTACCTGGCTACCATCTGGAGCGCTCAACTAGGCACCTCAGCTACCATCTTAGGCTGTTCTTGACAAAGCACCTGAGCAACGTGGAATCTACAACTAAGGAGGCTTTTAACGAGGCACCTTAGCATCAATCCTAGAAAGCGTGGGCAAGCTGATAGGCAACTGGAAGCTATCGAAATCTGAGAAAAGGAACCCTCTCATTATCTTGACTTAACACGTTGACTGCCCACCACACCGATCGGCGTGTTTTTTGTTCTTTGACCAACGCCGACTACACCGATCGGAGCAATCGGGCGGGTACGGGCTGACCGTAGGCCGATGCTGAGCACGCCAATCGGAGTGTCGCTTGTTTTGATACTTCACCGATTGGATGGTTTTGAAATGTTAAATCAATTTCCAACGTAGCTAATTATAAAAACAAAACACACGTATTTTTGTTATTGGCGGAACTGTCACATCACAGGCGGAGCGAGCGGAGTACCTCTTGCCCCTGTAAAACCGCTATAGCCCCCATCCCTTCTTTAAACAGTACACTCCCATCGGGGCGTTTTCGGCGTCGAGCATAGCACCTTCAGATTTCGTGGGCAGTCAACGTGTTAAACATTCTAAATCGACCAACGTGTCATTCCTTAAATATACCGACTTAGCGTCGAATTTATGTTCAAATAACGATCTAGTATCGTATCACTATCTTTCTATTCTTTTCGACTAAGCGTCTATTACTATTTCTTTTCGACTAAGCGTCTATTACTATTTCTTCTCGACCGAACGTTAAATACTATTTTCTTTCGTTCGAAGCGTTATCTCGAACTCTTACCGATCGGATCGATATCTAGGTTAGTTAATTTTCTGTTCTTTTCGACTAAGCGTCTATTACTATTTCTTTTCGACTAAGCGTCTATTACTATTTCTTCTCGACCGAACGTTAAATACTATTTTCTTTCGTTTTTACTTAGCGTCACGAGCGAAAATCGAATAATATTGTTGCGCCGGGGCGTTTTCCGTACCGGCCACCCTGACGCAACGGTTAGAATAATGACACACGTACACAGATTATCCGACCGTTATCTATTCTTGTATACAATTATGTGATCCGTACGTCCGGACGCTAGGACGTACGGTATCCGACTCTTTCTTGTCGGCCTCCTGATCGTCCTCTTGACGGAGGCCGACCGTCTTCTCTCTTCGGCTGCGAGCACCAGTAGGCTATGCACGGGCCTATACCCGGTGCTCGCAACATATTCTGTTTAACCGACCAACGCGTCGTCACGTAATCATTTTCGTTCCGTTACAATCTCACGACACCGCGTCGTACTTGTTCAAATCAAACCATTTTGAATAAACCATTTCTGTTATTTATTGTTAAAAGAAGGACTCTAGTTTCATGAAATTCATTTCTTTATTGCACGCCACCCGAACCAATCCCACCATTCTACGAGTAAACCGCTCTACTTGTAGAATCCCCTGTAATTAACGGCAACGTCTCGTTCGAGAACGTTACAACCGTTTTGTCCCGTGTAACGTTTCCACGCGTGGCGTAACGCGCTTCACAGGATTTCGGGATTGGTTCGAGTGGCGTGCGATAAAGAATTCAAATTCAAGAACAAGAATTAATCTTAATAGTGTTTATTCAATAAAACACTTCTAAATTATACAAACAAACAAGAATTAACGCTTAATAATATTAAAGAAATTATGATAATTAAGTTGCGACTCTCGGTCGGTACAAAAGACCTTAAAGGTAGACCTTTAAGCTATAAGGACCTTATTCATCTGATTCTATCAAAATCTTCTTCTGTGCTTTCTTTACTTTTGCCTTCATAATTTTTTTCTATTTTTTGGATTCTCGATTGTTCTGTTGTTCGTCTAGAGCATCTTTTTCCGGTGTGTCAGCAAATAGCTTGCTTTATCACCATTTGGAGCGGAGTAAGTATTGTTGCGCCGGGGCGTTTTCGGTACCGGCCACCCCGACGCAACAATTAGAATAACTACACGGGTATACTCTTTAAACGACCGTTATCTATATTTGTGTACAGTGATGTTATCCCTACGTCCGCACGCTAGGACGTACGGTGATCGACTCTCTTCTTGTCGGCCTCCTGATCGTCCTCTTGACGGAGGCCGACCGTCTTCTCTCTTCGGCTGCGAGCACCAGTAGGCTATGCACGGGCCTGTACCCGGTGCTCGCAACAGTATAGTAACATGTTACAATTTACCCCGAGGTCGAATTTTTGCGTTTTATCTCAGCAAACGAGAAACTAAACATCAAATCACTAAAATGCGTACACATAATAATAAATCAACGTGTACTGATTCGTTTGCGACAAAAAAAAACAAAAATTCAAACGGTTCCTAATGACGGTTAATTGAAATAAAAGTGCTAAGACAACATTTACTTACGTGCTCTAAATACTAAAATTCTGGGCTATTACCACAAAATGAATACATAACGCTCGTTTGTGTCACTAAAACCGACGGTGCTAATATCGTTAAGCAGCTCTCGCATGCTGTGAGTTACCAGATTGTCGTTCAAAAGATTTTACTTATGTTACAATTTACCCCGTGTTACAACCTGCCCCGGTCTCCCCTACTCCGATTCCAAATATCTCTACGCGCAATTCAAACTGCTCCTAGTACGATGCAGGAACGTAATGGAGGAAATGGAGATCACCAATGGATTCCTGATGTTTTTCTGGTGAAAATCATACCAAATGTCATGTAAATCGGACTACTTTTACATAAGGAATACAAATTCTTTTTGTAAAAGTATGTGATTTTGGTCAGGAGAACGCCAGGTGAAGTTGGTGTGATTTTAGTCGGGAGAACGCCAGGAATCCATTGGTGCCACTTTCATATTGATATGATAAAGAATGAAGAATTTCTTAATAAGCTGAAATGGATATTTCACATTTTTACCCTTTGACTGCAGGACCCCGACCTCAATCCGCTACGGTCGGCTGAGGATTCATACCTGGGTAAATGTTTACATTAGGGGAGGATTCTTCGATTTCAAGAACCTTGACACATGTTGTCAAGGTCATCATTCTGAACAACATTTCCCACTAAACTTTTTGGCGGTTCGCCTTAGTTTCGTAATATATTGAAATCAGTTTCATAACCGATGGTATTATTATTGGTTGGGGCTAGATTAGGGCGGCGGGCGCGCGCCCGCTTGCAGGCGCGTAAAGCATGGTAGCGAACCGATGTGAGTATGTGTTAAACTCGGTAATTCTAGTGTTAACTGTGGGTGCTGGGAAAGTGAATTAACTCCTTGCTTGAGGCGCCCCCCGCGCCCTTACCTAGCCCCAACCAATACCTACTAATAGTGATGGGACTCCGAAGCGGTTCCAAGCGCTTCGAATCAGTCTTGACTGTTAGGCGACGACTTAGAAAGCGCTTCAAACATGATTCGAAGCTTACAACTCTTGAAAAGTCTTGGTCGGCTTCGAAGTCTTGACCGGCTTCGAAGTCTCGAAACTCTCGGTTCGAAACCTTGGTAGATACCCCGTGGCGAGGACAACAATCCCCAATGCCTCGCCAAATTTTATGGCTTTCGACCCTCGAAGGGGTTGGAATACCATTAAGAAGTGAGAAATGTCCAGGATTTTCGCATTTCTCGTCAGATCTTTGCGAAAACGACGCCAATCGATTCCGTATGTTTCGCCGATGAAACTAACACCAAGAACGACGTAATTCGGACTATAATGAAGGAAATTGAGGCATTTGATGGAAAAAGGGCACATACGCCAAAATGCCATTTCAAGAAAATCGATTTCAAAGTTTTCATTATAGTATAACTTAATAAAAAGTAAAGCAATTAAATCACATTTTTTTAAGGATGTAGTTACCGTGTCCTTCAAGCGATCTGAATACAGAAATCATGATTTAAAAATTATATGTGTCTTTATTTATAAGTTTTACACAAGTGGTTTATGTGCCCTTTTTCCGTAAATGTGGTAAAGTCCTAACAAAATTGCTTCTTTGTTTAGTTATTTAAATGTAATTTTGTTTGCTTACTTCGTTGCACATTTTGTATACATTGCTTAAATAAAAAATACAAAATGAAACACAAAAGTAAACAAAAAATTGTTATGTTTTACGTAAGTATTAGTTTCTTCGATTTTTTAAAGCAAGCTGTCTTATTAATCAATTTTTTCTTTCCTAAATTAGCTTCTTTTTTTTTTGTTTCTGTTTTTCCTGTGGTTAGCAGGATGGCATTTCAAGCATTATTATCGCTTACATATACAGGGTGTCCCAAAAATGCTGCGGTTCCTTAAAGGGGGTGATTCGGGGGGTGATTGCAAACAACTTTTTCCTTTGCGAAAATGTCCTCCGCGGTTTCGTTAACGAGATATTAATAAAAAGCACCGACCAATCAGAGCGCGAGCCTTCCGCTGGAGGTCCCGCGCTAGCGTGGCCGCGCGCCGGGCCGCGCGCCGGGCCGCGCTGCGACTACGAACAAGCAAGGCGGCATGCATCGAAGGAAATTGCGTAGAATGGCAAATGAAAAAGACGTAACAAAAAAATCGAACCTTTTGCCATGCTTTGTTTGCCATTTAAAGTGAATAATGAATAAAGGATAAATGGATGAAAATCACGTGTAACGTAAAAAGACGAATACACATTTTTTTTAGACGATTCGAAAATAATAATTATTTGAAGTGGGAGGATAAGGAATACGTAAAATTCCTTGTGTTAATAACATATCCACGAAAAGGTAATGTAACAGGAAATTAACGAAAAGTGATCGTAGTTCGTTATTGTGATAAAAATCCGTAACTCAATAACGGCCAGCACTGTTGCTGATAACGAATAAGTCTGTTTAAAAAGGCCGAATAAATATTTTCGTACGAGAATTTTGAGAATTACCGCCGGAAATAAGCCATAGCTTGCGTTAAATTTAAAAATGAATGAACACCATTAAAGTAACTAAAACTCACCCTTGTAGAAAATTCACCTGCAACTTGAAAACTTGTGTCACTGGGTCACTGAACCGATCCTGGTCATCGATGGACGAGCCCAGTGCACAGCTGACCCCAGGTATACGACACTACCCAAAGTTAAGGGTCGCAATGTCAGGTGCGTCCAGGTCAACGTACCGAATATTCACTTCACTGCACGGCTACTAACACTGATCACTTAATTTACTTTTCATGGAACGTGTTGTTCCTACGTTATAAAAATTGGTGGAAATGAATTTTTACTTGGCGTTCGGAGCCGTGGGTAATCCCCGCGCAAATTCGCACGCTGCAGCACTTGCGTCCTCGTTGTTGGGGGGGGGGGGGGGGGGGGGGTACACCCAGAACATCGCGTAATACTCTTGAGCAGAGAACATTTGTCTGCGACGCGATTGCTGACTGCTGACTGACAAGATTTTTTCCAAGCGACTTCTTCTACCCCCAAATAGTTTCTCTCGTTCCATTATGAGTTGACCCCCACCAGGCCAAGAGGCTTCAGGTAAAAAGAAGCCAGCACATTTTCGGAACACACGTGTTTTGCAGAAGTGCAACGAAAACTTTCACAAAAGCCCGCGCTCCGTCCTTCTACTGCCAATGTACCCATTGCTTCGAGATAGAAAACAGACACCACGTGTATCGGTTCGAAAGGGTCCGAAGGGAAGAGACGCAGAAAGTCTTCGAGCTGCTATAAAGAAGAAAATGCATACCATTCCTGTTTCCCCTTTCTGACACCCTGAGTTCACGTCTGCTACGAGGCGGAACCAATTAAGTCATAAATTATCCGAAACTGTAGGAAACCGTTCTCTACCGCCGACTTGCGGGACAATACGGTCATAAACCGCGACCCTGGCGAAATGCTCTGGCTGATCAGCCTGATTAATTTTGGAGAACTAGAAATTACAGAGTATTATCCAGCATCAATACGTCTCGCGGAGAGACACAGGGAAAGAAGGGATAGTGCGCTGACTGCGCGTAGTCCCGCCTGCTTCGTCCTACCCTCAAATTAAAGACGGATCCCTTATCTCTCGAGTATAAACAAGTGCTCGAATTTCAAAACACAAGCACGCGTCGACGTATTCGGTGCGAGAGAATGTGGGCTTGAGGTCCGATTGGCCCCAAACTAACCAATCTGCCCTGCATCCCTCCCAAATGGCCGCTGTCCTGAAGAGGCCCTCTTCACAGCAATATCTCCTCCCAAAGGTAACCAATCGGGCCTGCTTATCTCTCGTGTCTAAACACGCGCTCGAATTTCAAAACAGAAGCATGCGTCGACGTATTCGGTGCGAGAGAAGGTGGGCCTTGGGGAGGAGATATTGCTGTGAAGAGGGCCTCTTCAGGACAGCGGCCATTTGGGAGGGATGCAGGGCAGATTGGTTAGTTTGGGGCCAATCGGACCTCAAGCCCACAGTCTCTCGCACCGAATACGTCGACGCGTGCTTGTGTTTTGAAATTCGAGCACTTGTTTATACTCGAGAGATAGGGGATCCGTCTTTAATTTGAGGGTAGGACGAAGCAGGCGGGACTACGCGCAGTCAGCGCACTATCCCTTCTTTTCCTGTGTCTCTCCGCGAGACGTATTGATGCTGGATAATACTCTGTAATTTCTAGTTTTCCAAAATTAATCAGGCTGATCAACCAGAGCATTTCGCCAGGGTCGCGGTGTATGACCGTATTGTCCCGCAAGTCGGCGGTAGAGAACGGTTTCCTACAGTTTCGGATAATTTATGACTTACTTGGTTCCGCCTCGTAGCAGACGTGAACTCAGGGTATCGGAAAAGGGAAACAGGAAGCAGGATTTTTTTCTTTATAGCAACTCGAAGACTTTCTGTTTCTCTTCTCTTCGGACCCTTTCGAACCGATACACGTGGTGTCTGTTTTCTATCTCGAAGCAATGGGTACATTGGCAGTAGAAGGACGGAGCGCGGACTTTTGTGAAAGTTTTCGTTGCACTTCTGCAAAACACGTGTGTTCCGAAAATGTGCTGGCTTCTTTTTACCTGAAGCCTCTTGGCCTGGTGGGGGTCAACTCATAATGGAACGAGAGAAACTATTTGGGGGTAGAAGAAGTCGCTTGGAAAAAATCTTGTCAGTCAGCAGTCAGCAATCGCGTCGCAGACAAATGATCTCTGCTCAAGAGTATTACGCGATGTTCTGTGTGTACCCCCCGAACAACGAGGACGCAAGTGCTGCAGCGTGAGAATTTGCGCGGGAATTACCCACGGCTCCGAACGCCAAGTAAAAATTCATTTCCACCAATTTTTAGAACGTAGCAACAACACGTTTCATGAAAAATGAATTAATTGACCAGTGTTAGTAGCCGTGCAGTGAAGTGAATAATCGGTACGTTGACCTGGACGCACCTGACATTGCGACCCTTAACTTTGGGTAGTGTCGTATACCTGGGATCAGCTGTGCACTGGGCTCGTCCATCGATGACCAGGATCGGTTCAGTGACCCAGTGACACAAGTTTTCAAGTTGCAGGTGAATTTTCTACAAGGGTGAGTTTTAGTTACTTTAATGGTGATCATTCATTTTTAAATTTAACGCAAGCTATGGCTTATTTCCGGCGATAATTCTCAAAATTCTCGTACGAAAATATTTATTCGGGCTTTTTAAACAGGCTTATTCGTTATCAGCAACAGTGCTGGCCGTTATTGAGTTACGGATTTTTATCACAATAACGAACTACGATCACTTTTCGTTAATTTCCTGTTACATTACCTTTTCGTGGATATGTTATTAACACAAGGAATTTTACGTATTCCTTATCCTCCCACTTCAAATAATTATTATTTTCGAATCTTCTAAAAAAAATGTGTATTCGTCTTTTTACGTTACACGTGATTTTCATCCATTTATCCTTTATTCATTATTCACTTTAAATGGCAAACAAACCATGGCAAAAGGTTGGATTTTTTTGTTACGTCTTTTTCATTTGCCATTCTACGCAATTTCCTTCGATGCATGCCGTCTTGCTTGTTCGTAGTCGCAGCGCGGCCCGGCGCGCGGCCACGCTAGCGCGGGACCTCCAGCGGAAGGCTCGCGCTCTGATTGGTCGGTGCTTTTTATTAATATCTCGTTAACGAAACCTCGGAGGGCATTTTCGCAAAGGAAAAAGTTGTTTACAATCACCCCCCGAATCACCCCCTTTAAGGAACCGCAGCATTTTTGGGACACCCTGTATAGCCCAACGAACTATAGTCCCTTTATCTTTTCCTCCCCTCTCCCGCCGGTCCCAGCAGCGAGCGTCGTACCGGGAGAAAGGTGGTGGTCACCCATCTTTCCCCAGTACCCGCCCCGTGATGCTTAACTTCGGTGATCTAACGAGAACCGGTGTGTCCATCACGGCCAGCGCCGCTGTAAATTAGCTTCTTTCCTTGCGGATTCGATACTCGCCTCACTTTCCATATTTCCTCGCTTGCAGAAAATCCTCTATGAAACAAAAGTACTTATTGCACGACAGCACGGTAGCGCGACAGCTCAGCGACTATGAAGCTGCGTGTCGATCATGCTACATAATAAAGCAGCATTTAGATAATCTGAACGCGAGAGAAGTAATGTCCTTGATATATTATATATATAACAGGTACCTGAGTTGATTTAAACGATTTAAGGAAAAAGGGCACATAGGCTTATGTGCCCTTTTTCCATCAAATGCCTCAATTCCATGAAAAAGACTTCGTTAAAAATAGTCCGATTTACATGAAATTTTGTATGATTTTCATCGGCAAAACATAAGGAATCCATCGGTGTCACTTCCATATAGAAATTTTGAGTGTCCTTCCTCTTTCGCTGAACTCTAAAGAAATTTTTATGGGAACGAAAGGTAGGTAGGGAAAGTAACCGTGGCTCTAACCCGCCGACATCTGTTGCTTACGAACGTTCAGATGTTGGGATAGGTAGGTACTTACATCTGGCAGAACTCGCAATAGCATTCTCGAGAGGATGGCACGAAAGAGTCATTGCTCAGTTTTTTATTTTCTGGGGGGCCGGTCAATGTTAACGATAGGTAGATACATATACCTACATACATACATTGTATTACCTACCCAGATTCTCGGCGTTTGAGAAGACACAGTTCTTACAGCAAATACTCCGTAAATCGACTCGTTGAATATACGTAATATGTACAATATGTACAAACGTAATATGTACAATATGTAAAAGTTTTAACAACATTTCCTGACTAAACAGCGGTTCCTTTGCGACATTATGGTTTTTTTTTTAAATGTATACATTATCTCCTTTGTCATAATCAACCTTGCGGCAAGGTTTTTTAATGAATAGCCATCGATTCAGGGCTGCAGATTCATCCCCTATTGCTCACGACAATATAATCCCTTTACACCATGTACACCAGATAAACAGAAAGTTTGCAAAGGGCAGCGATAACAATAGGTAGCAATTGTTCGTCAATTGCAGCGTCAATCCTCTGTCTGTTTGTTTGTTTGGTTCAAATCTAGAAACGCAATTTTAACCCACTTCCAACTTTCCAATAGACTTGAAACTTTGCAGGCGCATGTAGTTTTGATGACAATACAAATTTTTGAAAAAAAAATTAATTCCCGAGGGGGTGAAAAAATTGCATCCCCTATGATAAACACGCATAACCACGACTTCAAACGACTTGAAACCAGCCTATAACCACGAATCAAAACTTAAACAACAATAAATAAATTAAAAATATTAAAAAAAAAAAATAAATAATATTTGATTTAATTTGATCAAAAATGTACTAAAAACTAAACAAGAATTTAAATAAAATCGTGGGGCAGGATATTTTACAACAGGATATGAATCAATTTCATACAGACTCAAGCGTCGAAATGAGCGATGAAAAGCGATGAAATATCATGCCCCAAGATTTTATTTAAATTATTTTTTATTTGTTTAGTGCATTTTTGATTATTTGTAGGTAAGATAAGTGGTAAGATTTGTTAAATATTCCATTACAATTGAATTACATACACTCCTCACATTAATTAGCGGATCACTTCTAGGAGCCCGAAAAATAGGGCCAAGTTCACATGGTCATAACTCCGGTAAAAATAGTCGTATCGATATTTTGAAAACATGGTTTGAAAGCGTGGAACCTCTACTTTCAGCTGCTTTTTCCAAATTTTAGATGCATTGCTTTTCGGTAAAGTTATAGGAATATAAAGAGAACTTGGTCAATTTTAAAAAAATTTCTTAAACTTTGCGATGTTCCACGGCGTGCATTAAATTTTTTACACACATTCCATTTACACCAATCGAAAGCGGCTACTTTCCTGTGTAAAAAGCGAGCAATAAATTGCTTGTGCGATTTTTTTTGGCCGAGTTATTCAACTTTGAAACAAAAACCGTTTTTTTTACTTTAGTTGCTTCTAGCAAGCGAAGAGATCATCGTAGAACGTTCCTGAAAAAACAAATAGAAAGATCAGACTTTCCTCTTTAAGACGCATCTACGACTTCGGCATTTCGATTCGGTTAAAATTTCGGTCTCTGATGTTCTTTCCAAAATATGCTTAAAAATTGCACAAATTCCATTTTCTCTTCAACTCGCTGTATCTTCGCGAGGGATGATCGGAACATCAATGTCTTAAGCCCATTTTAAAGCGGAGAGTCTGCCGATTCTTTTGAGTGACACCGGAACCCGCTTCGATAATTTTTTACCTGTGGCCTTTATGTTTGAAGTTACCGTTTCGGAAAAATAAGGCTACAATGGTAATGTGCCGGACTGTCGTTCCCGCGAGGGCGATCGGCTCTTGTTTCTATCCCCACTCGCCTACTTACGTAGGTGTAACGTCCCACGGGGACTCAAACCGGTAAAAACCGACTGTCGGTAAAGTAGAAACCGATCCGCATTACCATATAACTATCTTCTATTACCGCGCAAACGCATTGTAAAGACTTTTGTACATAATTTATAATTTAAGCGAATATTGGAGAAACAAATATTATAGAAGTATTAAGAATAATTAATTATAGATACTGACAAAAGCATGGAACAAAATAATAGGTAATAAGCAAACAAACACGAAATAACAAATAACGACTCACTGCGCATGCGCCAGCCCGCCAATTCTCGAGTATAAAAGGAGACGCGCGCAGCACAGGGCGCGCTCATTCGAATACGTTCTTGCGACCAACGAATGCTAGTGCCTGGAGGCAGCTTAAGTACTATCCAGCAGAATTTCACCACGCTCCGGAAACGGTAGCGACTGGTTCTCAGTGTTAAAAAGGTACTGGTGCTCCTCTTTGGACCTATCATTTGAAGGTTGAGAACTTTGTCTTCACGGAGGTTTCAAGCGTTGCTCCTATTAGTAGGTAGCAGCTTAACCGCTTAGCGAATGCAAGGTCTACAGAACCCTAGAATAAAACTCTGCCAAAAGAATTGGGACCCGCTCCGAAAACGGCAGCAGACCAATCTTACTGCAGAAGCCTAGACTAAAACTCTGCCAAAATAATTGGGACCCGCTCCGGAAACGGCAGCAGACCGATCTTACTGCAGAAGCACATATCTCAATACATATATTATACATATTAATTAGCGTATTAAACACAAAAACATAGAAAACCCAAAAATAGAATATATAATCGTAGACTGTAAGCAATATTAGTTAATTGTTATTGTTATTAGAGTAAGTTTTACTGAATAAATAAGCATTGTTAAGTTTAGGAGCCATAGATGTCAATCTTTAATCCGTAGAGTAGAACCCCCACCTATCCGTTACTTGAGGGGACGCCGCTCTCCCCTCAGGAACCTCGACGCTCAGTTGTCCCCGAACAGTTGGACGTTACATAGGCGAAAGCAAATCGAGCTACGGCGACTTGTAAGCACATGTGCAGCTCACTGATGTTTCAACTTCTGCTACTGCCAGATACCACTGAATACGCTGTTAATATGCCACCGGAACTCGCTGCGATAATTTTTACCTGTGGCATCAGTGGCCGCGTGACAGCCGTGAATGCAGTACCGCCGGCATTGGCGTCACCCAAGACATACCGCGTGGAGGTTGCTCGGTCGGATCTATGCCTCTTTTGTGTGTGTGTGTGTGTGTGTGTGGGTGTTTGTGTGTTGGAGATGGGGGCGAATCGATGGATTCGCAGGTAATTCAAAATCTTAATATGATGTATTACCACCGCGATTTTGGATAACAGCCCGCAATCGCTGTCTCATGTTAATACAGCGACGTATTAGACGTTGAGGTAATCTGCGCCAAATTTCCTGTAATGCTGCCACTACCTGTGGCAGAGTTGTGGGACGAGGATTGTATCGGCGCAGTCGACGACCAAGCATGTCCCAGACATGCTCGATCGGATTCAAGTCAGGGCTTACAGGAGGATGAGGTAACACGGCAATGCGGTTTTCTCGAAGAAACCGTCGTGTAAAAAGCGCTGTGTGACAACGAGCATTGTCTTGCATTATTATGAATCGGTTCCCAATTCTTGCGCGTATTGGAAGGACGTGCGGTTCAAGTATCTCAGCCACATACCGTTCAGAAGTTAATCCAGGAGGTGGTACCACGACCAACGGTGTTCGAGTAAACCTGGATATGCCGGCCCAAACCATTATCGAACCGCCATTGTAAGCAACAATGGGCTGGTTACAGTTCTGGTGAAACCGTTCCCCACGACGGCGCCAGATACGTACACGCCTATCGTTACCATGCAAACAAAATCTGGATTCATCCGTAAATAAAACATTTGACCAATGCATCTGTCTCCATCGCATATAACGGCGAGCATAGTCTAAACGCAACATCCTATGAGTCCTGTTTAGCATAGGAACGCGTACTGGTCGACGGGAACGAATACACCTCTCTTTAAGCCGATTTCTGACGGTCTGCGTAGAAACAGCACGCTGCAACCTACGATTCATCGTATTACGAGCCACATCTATTGCAGATACGTCACGGTGACGAAGAACGTGTTTTACAATACTTCTATCATCCCTCGCGGTTGTCTCGCGTCTGCGGCCCTGCCCGCGTTGTCTACCGAACAGGCTAGTCTGCTGAAATCGAGAATGTGCTCGACTAATAACTGATTGGTTTACGCTCATCTCACGAGCAACCTGTCGTTGACTCGAACCATTTTCTAAAAGTGTAATGACACGCATTACTTCCTCTTCGGTAAGCGAGCGCAGTGGCATATTAACAGCGTATTCAGTGGTATCTGGCAGTAGCAGAAGTTGAAACATCAGTGAGCTGCACATGTGCTTACAAGTCGCCGTAGCTCGATTTGCTTTCGCCTACGTAAGTAGGCGAGTGGGGATAGAAACAAGAGCCGATCGCCCTCGCGGGAACGACAGTCCGGCACATTACCATTGTAGCCTTATTTTTCCGAAACGGTAACTTCAAACATAAAGGCCACAGGTAAAAAATTATCGAAGCGGGTTCCGGTGTCACTCAAAAGAATCGGCAGACTCTCCGCTTTAAAATGGGCTTAAGACATTGATGTTCCGATCATCTCTCGCGAAGATACAGCGAGTTGAAGAGAAAATGGAATTTGTGCAATTTTTAAGCATATTTTGGAAAGGACATCAGACACCGAAATTTTAACCGAATCGAAATGCCGAAGTCGTAGATGCGTCTTAAAGAGGAAAGTCTGATCTTTCTATTTGTTTTTTCAGGAACGTTCTACGATGATCTCTTCGCTTGCTAGAAGCAACTAAAGTAAAAAAAACGGGTTTTGTTTCAAAGTTGAATAACTCGGCCAAAAAAAACTTAAAAAAATTTAAAAAAACTTAAAATTTATTACTCGCTTTTTACACAGGAAAGTAGCCGCTTTCGATTGGTGTAAATGGAATGTGTTGTAAAAAATTTAATGCACGCCGTGGAACATCGCAAAGTTTAAGAAATTTTTTTAAAATTGACCAAGTTCTCTTTATATTCCTATAACTTTACCGAAAAGCAATGCATCTAAAATTTGGAAAAAGCAGCTGAAAGTAAAGGTTCCACGCTTTCAAACCATGTTTTCAAAATATCGATACGACTATTTTTACCGGAGTTATGACCATGTGAACTTGGCCCTATTTTTCGGGCTCCTAGAAGTGATCCGCTAATTAATGTGAGGAGTGTATATCTACCTATACTTATAGGTGTAGTATTAGAAGTGAACAATATTGTTTCTATTGTACACATCATATTTACTAATTTTATCTACTGCCGGACACATGTAGACACCAAAACAGTAAAAAAAAGTTCACGCCTGTGGACAACATCAAATCACATTTTGATCAGAATTCGCGAACGCGACGCGTCGTCAAAAATATATTCAACATTGGCTGACCCAATTTGAAATTCTCATTTTGAATGCGTATTCGTAGATAAGAACCGTCCTCGTCCCTCGTCATTCGCCACTGGGTAGGGCACTTGACGCCACTCTACTACTTACCTGTGTATGTAGGTACTACGGATGAAACGCTCTTCGAATAAAAAAGAGTATCTTTATTCGTTGGATAAATTCTCATCGAGTAAATTTCTCTCAACGAATTAGCTTCGTTGCTCGTAGCAATATGCTAAATGGGATTATTGGAACCCTCTGATAACGCATACAAATAAAGTATAAAAATAATCCCCATCTCTGATAACTGTAACGAATGTTAACGCTACAGTCTTATTCCCGAATACTAACGAATAAATTTGCTACCCCACCTTACTCTACGACGCACAGTGTCGCGGCACGTGTTCAAAAAGCAAAAATTTGAGTTTTGAAATTTTGTATTTCATTTCCTGGAATTGATAGTAAACAGTCCTCCGATATAGGAACATCATAATTTATTAACATAAATAACGGTTTTAAGGTTAGTAATTACATTCAAAGTCGTATAACCAAACGCAAGCTGCCACAGACTGCGCGTAGGAAATATTTACTCACTGCATTTTTGTTGCATTTATAAGTTCTTTTCTTTCTTTTTTCTTGAAAATAAGCAAAATATGTCTGTAAAAGATTGCGCTAAGGTTCTGAGCACGAGGTTGCCGGAAGGTTATGTTCGGCGATGTGCCACCAAAACACTGCCTTGAACAACAAAAGTCTTTATTTAAACAGTTGCACGAACGGTTTAGCCGTGATGCACAATAAAACAATTTAGACTGAGCCCCCGTACACTCTATCGTACAATGATAACCGTCGAGTGGTCTCGATTGCACGTGCTTATGCACTGTGATGAATCCACGATCAATCACCTGTCCTTACACTGAACACCTCCGCGAGCGTGATTCTAGTTTGCAGAACAAGGATTGAGCACTATAATAATCGCGGTTTGCAAAGAAAATGAACTACGAGCAACACGTGTGATCTTGCACATAGACAAAACGAGAGTGAACACAAGATGGATGCGCATTTCCGCCCTGGCGTCGTCTCGAACATTCTCCAGCGTCGATCGACAAGACAGACGCTGATTGGTCGATTGATTGTGGATCGACCGTGACTTCCGCTGCCCAGGAGGTGCTGCGGTGATCGAGCGTGCGGCGGCAAAGAGAACTATTCATTCCCAAACAATGTCCTTTTTTTGTTTTATTAATTTCCAAATTCTTGCATTTAAAGATATGGATACGTATCAGTGGCTCAAATTATTACTTTTTTTGTCGCATCTTCTAAATTCTGGAGAGAATGAAAAAAAAACGAAACATAGGCATCGGTTCTTTCATTTTTTTTTACTAAAATTAGTTCTTGTTATGCCCTTTGTTTTGGTATAAATTTTATCTGCTCCCGAGTGTTCCCACATAAGAAAAAATACACATAATAAAACGAAAAAACTTGACAAATCTGTGCTCGAATATTTATTTTTAAAAGACACTGAGCTTTGAATTCCATCAGATTCAACTGATAGTGATGATGATACATCTCCCTCCAGGGTCAACCACCTTGAGCGTGGTGGGGGAGCTCTGGGAAGGCGGCTATGTCCACCTCCGGGCGCTGGGCGGGGGACTTGTCCCTTGCCCGGTGGCCGGCTGGGGGATGCTGCCTTCCTGACTAAGGGTTGACCACCCTCCTTTGTGTGTCCTTAATTTGAGGTACTAAATGAGCTGTTCGCGGGGACAGGTTTGCGGGAGGCGTGTACTCCCTCTGACGCCCCCCCCCCCCGCCGTAGCGGGGTCCGGGTGTCCCTTTCCAGGGTGACCTTGGCCTCGCCTCCAAAACATCTATGGGGGAGGGGGGGGGGGGGGGTTATACGACGGAGGGTAGGTGGTGTCGGGGTGGCCCTTCTGTAATGTCCCGCGGTAATCCTCTAGGACTGTGTCGTCGATGTTTGTGTGTGTGTCCCCACCTGTCCGGGTCCCCGTGAGGACTTGGGGTGGTTTGGGATCTGTGGAGGCCTGGCGCAGGGTTCGCTTGGGGCCGGGTAGCCGTTACCGAACCGTCCTGCGCGCAGGCGAACATCTGGTCGTGGGGGCGCCTTTGACGCAACATCGGGTGTTGTATTGTAGGGAGGGTTGTTGGGCCCCCCATGTGTTAACATCTTAGCATGGGGGGTCCCAGCTCCGGGCGGTCCCGGAGTGAAGGACCGAGCAGCCACGCGGTCCCCCCGACGATTGTCGGCTGATGCTGCAGTGGCTATGACACCAGGGCCACGTGTAAGGAGAAACCCGCTGGGCGGTGGGGCCGTCGCCCTTTAAGACACCATATGATATTATGTCAAACCTTAGCCGTGCCTCGGATGTAAACCCGGCGAGTGCTGATGTAAGATCAGACCTTGACTGCGATGTCGGCAGCAGCCAGGGGACTAATAAGACCGATGACACCGTGCCGATGCGGCGGGCCGGTGCCACCCCGGACGGCGGTATTTTACCGCCATTGCACCCCGGGGAAGAAGCGACAGCGGCAGGACTTGGCTTTCAGAAGGACGATGGCTTGGGAATGGTTGGGCCCCGTGGGCAGCCTGTGGGGACACCCCCACTTATTAATTTGGGGGACGGGTCCTCGGAGGCTGTGCAGGGGGGTGTGTGTCTGCCGGCTACAGAGCGTTTTGCGATGTGGCGGCAAGATATTTCAAGATTAGAGGAGGCGGGGGTCTCTGTTACCCCCCCCCCCCCCGTAGTAAGGGTGGAATAGGGGGGATGGTCATCCCGGAGACCCCCCCCCCACCCCGGCTAACACGGGAATTTTAAGGGGGAGGACCCTTGCGAGGACCCCTCCGGAGCGTAGGGCGCTTTCGGAGGACCTCGCCACTAGTAGGGCTATGGCAGAGCCGAGGCTGCAGCCGGGGCCCCCCGTTGCGGGGGGTGGTGGCATACACCCTGGGGGTGTCAGTGAGGGGGGGGGGATCCCCCGAATCGGCCCTTTTCAGGGCCTCCGGAGACGCACACGGCCGGTATGTCAGGGGTTGACCCCTCGAAACGGCCCTTTTCAGGGCCCGCGGGGACGGCGAGTGGCGTATCGACGATAAGGAGTGTCGAGTTGCCGGGTGGAGAGGTAGGGATTGGGGGGGGGGGGGCCTGTATCAGGGTTTCGTGTCCCTAATCCCCCTCCCCCGACGACGGCGAGGGCCGAGGTACTGCCCCGGGCGAAACGGCAGACCCCGGAGCAGAAATTGGAGATCCGTTTGGAGGAGGTTGGATCCCTCCTCAGGGAACTCGTGAAGGAATGCAGGGACCTCAGGGCCACCGTACTTTCCGGCAGTGTCACGAAGGGTAGCGTGGCTACCTTCACCGATGCCATTGTCGGAAGGTGCGAGGCGGCATCGACGGCCGTTACTGAGGCCCTGGTATTCCATGAGGCGGGGGCCAAGGCCAGGGGTAAGTCGGGCAAAATACAGCCGAAAGGGCTGGTGCAGACTAGGCTCCTGGTCACCCCCAGCAGACCGCCTGTAAGGACCGCGGAGGCGGCCACCCAAACGGACGAGGTGGTGATCCCACGGGGACGGGTATCTCAGCCCCCGTGGAGGCCTCGGGCACCATCCCCAGGGACGTAAAGGGGGGTAAGATCCCCCCCTCTAAGAAGGGGGAAAAAACCCCCCGTCCAAGGGTAAGGGGAAGAGGTTGCGGACCTCCCCCAATGAGGCAGTGCCAGCGGCGGCTTCGAAGAAGAGGCTCTTCTCAGAGGCCGCTGGCGCACCAACGCCTATCGGCCCGAGGCTCATTCACACCCCACCCCCTGTTGGGGAGGGGGGGACCGTGAACCATGTGAATCCGGTGAAGGCTGGGGGCGGACCCCCGCCCTCTTCCACTGAGGCCACGGGCCGTGTGAGTGGGGATGGTGACCTCCCATTTGTGGAGGTCACAAAGAAGAGGCGGAAGAAGGGTAAAAAGGGGACGACCGCCCCCCTGAGCGGGGTTCCGGGACCTAAGTTGCCGCTAGGGGCAACTCCGAAACCTGACCCTAAGGGGAGTACCCCCCGACCCCCCCCCCCCCCCCCCCCCCACCGAGTGGGAATAGGCCGGGGTCGACCGCCCCGACCAAGAAGGTGGGTACCCCCCGCACCGGGGTCCGGGTGGCGGGGGCCCCCACTCAGGCGGCGGTTCCTCGGGGGCAGGCCGCTCCCAAAAAAAAGAAGAGACCGCCAAGGTCTCGCCCGGAGGCGGTGTTAGTTAGGGTCCCGGAGGGAGGGGTGTACCTGGACACCTACAGGACGACGGTGACCCTGGGGCGTGCGGCCCTGACTGATGTCAAGGCCGTTAAACGCACGCGCCTGGGGCACGTGCTCCTGGAGCTGGGCCCCAAGGTGAGCGCGGCCACCGTGGCCGCCGAACTCACGAGGCTGACGGCCGGGAAGGTGTCCTGTTCCTCCCTCCAGGACAAAACGGTTTTAGAGATCCGGGACATTGACCCAATCGTCGATGCCCCGAGGCTCCTCGAAGACCTGGGCGCGGCCCTGAAGGTGGAGGGAATCGGTCTTGTGGTCCGCTCACTCAGACAGGTTCTGAGTGGGACACAGACCGCGGTGGTAGAAGTACCTACCACCGCCCTCCCTAGGGGCGCGGAGCCCGTCCGTTTTAGGACGGGTTTGACCGTGGTGCGGGCTAGGCCCCTGGTTAGGAGCACGCGATGTTTCGCGTGCCATCAACTGGGGCACCTGGCTGCGTCCTGCCCCATGGTCCCCAAGGGCAGGGAACTGTGCAGGAGATGCGGGGCCTCCGACCACGTCATTGCGGCGTGCAAGGGCGTGGCGCGGTGCCTCATCTGCTCGGCGGCAGGGGTTAAGGGCCAAAAAGCGGCGCATGTCACGGCGTCGCTGGCCTGCCCAGCGATCAGGGCGAGTTCGGCTGCGGGGGGGCCAAGACCAGGTAGATCCGGTTAATGATCCAGGTCCTGCAGATTAACCTCAACAGATGCAGGCTGGCACAGGATCTAATGATCCATAATGCCTGCCTGCTTGGGGTTGACCTCGTGATCATCTCCGAACCATTCAGGATGTTACCTGAGTGGATAGGAGATGCCACGGGGGATGCAGCGATCTGGGTCACCGGGTTTAAGGGTAGGTTCGCCTCCATTACCCCCCCCCCCCCTATCGCAGCCGAGGGGATAGCCACCGCGATCGTGGATAACACGGTCGTGGTGAGCTGCTACTGCCGGCCGAGCAGGAAAGGTCCCGCATTCCTACAGTACCTCGAGGAGCTTGAGGAGATAGTATTAACGCTTTTTACCCCGGGGAGAGGGGTCATCCTCGCGGGGGATTTGAACGCCAAATCCCCTGCTTGGGGGGGGGGGGTGGGGAGGTTGCCGACAGGAGGGGCCATGCCTGCATGGCACTATTGGCGAGGTTGGGTCTTGTGCCCATAAGACTCCGGGACCGTTTTACGTTCCGGGGGGCAGGGGGTCGTCCTTCATCGACGTACTGTCTGTTGACAGAAGTCTGGCCGGGAGGGTTCGGAGGAGTGAGGTGCTTCGGCACTACACTGCCTCCGACCATCTTTATGTCCGCCACACCCTGGCTAAACCGGGTGTGGCTCGCCGACCACCAGGCGACGGCTGGACACCTTACGTGATGAAGGACGTTACCCCGGAGTCGATTTTGGAGGGCTTCCGCGAGTTGCGGGACGCCCTCCCGACTCCGCCCACCCCGATAGCCACGCCTGCGGGCGAGCAGGCCCCTCCCCCTCCCCCGGAACCGCCCGGTTTTACGGACGAGGTTCCGCGAGCGGAGGGACTTCAGCGCCTCCTTGAGGGGGTCAGTGCCCGGGTCCTCAGGAAGAGGTGTCTTCCTCGGGGGACCCGGAAGCCCAATCGTTGGTGGAACGCGGACATCGCCGAGGCTAGGAAAGCGATGCACCGTGCCCGTAGGCTGCTCCAGAGAAGCCGGAGGAAATTAGATCCTTCCTCCCCCCGCCTCGAACAACTGAGGCGGGACTTCTCCTTGGCTAGGCGCGCAGTTCAGATCTTGATCTGGCGCTCCAAGGAGAGGCTCTGGAGGGAGCTGTATGGCACGGTGGACGGCGATCCGTGGGGGAAGCCATATAAGATTGTTATGGCTAGGCTGGGGGGGCGTAAGCCAAATATGGTTTTGACGCGGGAGCAGGTGGGCAGGGTAGTTGATACCCTGTTTGCCACCGCCCCGCCCCCCCCCCCCTTCCGCCCTCTTCCCCCACTCCAACGGTTGGGCCGATGCGTCCACAGGCCCCCCCCCCCTCCATGCGACCCCTCTCCGCATATTGGAGGGAGAGACCGGAGGTGACGTCCGAGCAGGTCGATTGTGCCCTCTCGCGTATCAAGCCCAATAAGGCCCCCGGACTCGATAGAGTCCCGTCGGGGGTCGTGGCCTGCGTGGCCAGGGCTAATAAAGAACTGATACGCGAGATGGTGTCCGACACACTGGCGCGGGGTGTAATCCCGGCTTCGTGGAAGATGGCAAGAGTCATCTTGATCCCGAAGCCGGGTAAGGATCCCCTAAGCCCGAGGGCCTATAGGCCGATCTCCATACTCCCAGCCCTATCAAAGGTCTGGGAGTACGTCATGAAGGAGATTCTGGAATTCCAGCTCGGCAGGGACCCTTTTCACCCGAACCAGTTCGGTTTTCGCCGTGGTGTCGGCACCATGGAGGCGGCCACCGAGGTAGCTCGGTTCGCCGATGTCTCCAGGGCCAGAAATCGAATCTGCCTCCTCCTCTCGTTCGACGTTCAGAACGCGTTCAACACCCTTCGTTGGGACGTCGTTCTGGACGAGTTGAGTAGGAGAGGGGTAGATAGACATGTTCGGGCGCTCCTTGCGGACTATTTTAACAATCGCGGGATCACGGTGCACTCCTACGAGGGCATCGTGGTCCGTGCTATATTCGCCGGGGTTCCACAAGGGTCCGTTTTAGGGCCCTTTTTTTGGAATCTCGTGTACGACGGACTCCTCACCGAGTTGAACCGCCTCATCGCGGAGCTGGGCGGGGGCGGGGCGGTGCGTGCGATTGCGTACGCAGACGACCTCGCCCTTTTGTTTTCGGGCAAGGACCTCTCCCAGGTCAGGGCACAGATGGCTTTCCTGCTGCCGAGGATTGGAGCCTGGTTTAGGAAAACCGGCCTTTCCTTGGCAGCGGAGAAAACGGAGGCCATCCTCCTAACTGGCCACAGGATCCAGAGGACGGTCAGTCTTCGGATCCTGGATGCCGATGTCATCACGGCGGCCAGGGTCCGGTATTTGGGGGTAGTTTTTGACTGCCTCCGTAATTATCGGACCCATTTGGGGGAGGTCTCTGCGAGGGCGGATAGGGTCTCGGGGGGGGGGGGGGGCGCTTTCGGCGCTCCTCCCTAACACCAGGGGCCCATCCGTCTACGCCCGGAGGCTTTATTACTCGGTGTGGGAGTCGGTCATTTTATACGGATCGCCGGTCTGGCCCGTGGCGCTGGATAAGGAGGGGCCGCGTGCCATCCTCCGTCGTTCTCAGCGCACGGCCCTGATCCGATGTACGGCGGCATATAGGACTGTGTCCTTCCCCTCGCTCTGCGTTTTAGCAGGGCGAATGCCGCTGTACATCAAGGCCAAAATGGGGCGCGCGATTTTTTGCGCTAAAGCACGGGACAGGGATAACCCCACCCTTGGCGGCGATCCGGAAATTTTAAAGACGCGGGCCACCCTCCACAAAGCAGCTGCGTTGTCAGCTGCTATGGAGGAGTGGCAGGGCGAGTGGGATGGGTCCCCACCCACCGGGTGGGTGAGACGCCTTATCCCAGCGGTCAGTACCTTCGTCGACGCCTCGGGCCCCTCAGTAATTTCGGACTACTGGTCCATGCAATTGCTGAGTGGGCACGGGTGCTTCCAACGATTCAAACATCGAATCGGGAAGGTACCCTCCGAGGCGTGTCTGGACTGCGGGGCGGCCCGGGATGATGCGGAGCACGTGCTCACCGCATGCCCGGTGCTCGCCCCCCAGCGCGAGGTGCTGGCCGCCGGCCTGGGGGCACCAGTGGAAGTTTCCACGTTGGTGTCCCTTGCCACGTCCTCCCCGGAGAAGTGGGCCGCTTTCAGGGAGTTTGCGGCCTCCGTCATGGGGGACCGCCAGGCAGCGGATGCAGAGGCCGACCGCCTCCTTGTTGTGCCCTGCGTGGTGGCTCGCAAGGCTGGTACGGGATTTGGTGATGTCGTAGGTACGGAGTGAATCAAAGATGGGAATCTACGGGGTGCACTACTCGGTTATATTCAGATATTACTCTTTATTATAACCTTAACTTAACTAGACTGGGAATTACAAGTGTTAAGCCGCGTTAGCACGTCGAGTGTCAAAACCAGAATGCCCGTTAGCTGTGTTAGGTAGGCTTTTATAACCTGCTGGGCGTGGTACGCGTTACTAAGCCCGGTCGCGGCGATGCGCTTACATATTGCTGATTTGATAGATTTGGTCGCTTAGCGGCTCAGCTGGGAAACTTCTCGAACATAGCGAAATGTAATATGATATGTATAATATGTCTGGCGGCGCGTGTGCTTGGGCGTTTCCTGGGCACAACAGAGCTGAGCGCGGACGTTTGGCCCGTGAGGCCGCGGCCAATAGGGCTCGCACGCGTCTCAGACTCGGCAGGAAGAGAAAGAGGGTCAGCCCCCGCTGATAGCGACGGAGGGGAGTGAACCCCTACCAGCGGTGTCCCCATGACGGGATCCGCCCGCGTGATTTTATATAGTCTTTAGGGTTTTATTTTAGTATATTATATATTTTAATCTAGCTCTTAAGACATTTATTGGCGTAGAATTAAGTTTTATTCCGCGGCACGCGGCACCCCGGTAGACACGGGGTGCACCGTCGGACGACGGGGGCGTCCACCCTGTACCCACCACCCAGTTGGTGGCCTCCCCCCTCCCAAATAATACTTTGGGAGTGGGGGGTGTTAGCGGGGCCTCATCAGACATGATAGCGGCACCCGACGGACTACATCGGAAGTTCCGGGCGCCGCCATGAGGCCCCAGGTGGAGACCACCAGAGGGGGTTTTTAGTGGGTATCCCGCCTAGTTATAGGCGGGGAGTCCCACATAACCCCGACATTAAACGTCGGGGTATGCGTAATGCATTTTCCCCCTCTTCAAAAAAAAAAAAAAAAAGTGATGATGATACATAATACGAATGAATAATTTAAAATTTATTATCAATACGAATTATTTAAGAAATTAATTTTACTTTTTTTATAATTGTTTCATATGTTTGTTATTAATGTGTGTTTGAATGTATTTAAAAAATATATATTTTATTTGTTTTGTCACGTCCCGGGTGAGGTTTTTGGAACGGTGACTATGGGGAAGGAAAAGATCAGGCGCGAATCTGTCATCCGTCACACTGTGGGTTCGTAAGGAAGGTCAGGCGTGAATTTGTCATCCAGCACTCTGAAGGTTTTAAGGGAAAGCCAGGCGCGAATCTGTCATCCGTCACACTGTGGGTTCGTAAGGAAAGCCAGGCGCGAATCTGTCATCCGTCACACTGTGGGTTCGTAAGGAAGGTCAGGCGTGAATCTGTCATCCAGCACTCTGAAGGTTTTAAGGGAAAGCCAGGCGCGAATCTGTCATCCGTCACACTGTGGGTTCGTAAGGAAAGCCAGGCGCGAATCGGTCATCCGTCACACTGTGGGTTCGTAAGGAAGGTCAGGCGTGAATCTGTCATCCAGCACTCTGAAGGTTTTAAGGGAAAGCCAGGCGCGAATCTGTCATCCGTCACACTGTGGGTTCGTAAGGAAAGCCAGGCGCGAATCGGTCATCCGTCACACTGTGGGTTCGTAAGGAAGGTCAGGCGTGAATCTGTCATCCAGCACTCTGAAGGTTTTAAGGGAAAGCCAGGCGCGAATCTATCATCCGTCACACTGTGGGTTCGAAAGGAAGGTCAGGCGTGAATCTGTCATCCAGCACTCTGAAGGTTTTAATAGAAAGCCAGGCGCGAATCTATCATCCGTCACACTGTGGGTTTAAGAGAAAGATCAGGCGCGAATCTATCATCCGTCACACTAATCGACCAGGGAAGGTTTTAAAGCAAATTAGTACTGAAGGGACACCCGTTAGCACTCTTGTTTTGATTTGGCTCGATAATAGGATTTACTGTTGCATTCTCGTAAAAGTTATACGTAATGTTTCCGCGAAATCCGCCTGGACATACGGCTATCCGCAGCCTATGTAAAATTACGTTTGTAAACACTGTTAGCGCCACGCGAGATCAGCTGTTGCAGCCGTCTGTTTGGACTAGGAAGTTTCGTACTCGAGAGGCATACACAATAATTCAAAGCGAGATTTTAACAAAGCGGTTTATTTACTTCGTTTATGGTTATTATGCGTAGTAAAATTTTGTACACACACACAACATTTATGATATGAATTATGAACATAAATGACGATATATGTATATTTTACGCACTAATGAAAGAGTAATATAATAAGTATGTAGTAAGCGTTAATAAGCAAGAATAATAAAGATGCAATAAGCATTAATGAAAGAATAATAAGTAGGCAATAAGCGTTAATAAGCAAGAATAATAAATATGCAATAAGCAGTAATGAAAGAATAATATAATAAATAAGCAGTAAGCGTTGATAAACAATGATAATAAAAGGTATGGGGTGATATGCACTATAATAATGTTATATAATAAGAGGACTTACAGTAATCGTTGTGGTTCACTGATTTGATTTGTTAACACTTGTTTAAATTATACGTCTGTCTAAGATGATTGTCTATTGACAAAAGAGCTTCCTGAGCTCTCGATCCTTCGTATTTATCTGGAGACGCGGTAGCGTCTCGACGCCAAGTACAAGAAAGACACCCTATATAAAACACCCTGTATAAATGTCGATCGACTGCCCCTGCCGTTTATCCATGTTCCGAGACCCTGCATATATATGTCGACGTCGCTACCGCTAACCTTTACTCGTCGCCAGGCTATTCTGAAACTTATTTCATTAATATATCATCACCCCTGCAATATTTTTTAAATTTAAAGGCATTTTTCTTATGTAAACCGCATATAAGCTTTCGAATAAGACCAATTCCGAAAAAATCGGTCCACGCATGCTAGAGATATCGCAATATCGTCTCATGAAATTGTCAGAATTGGTAAGAGAAAATTTTTCTTCTCCAGTCGAAAATTCGTCAACCAAATACGTATACTACGCCTTACACACACACACCTATCAGTTTCGCACACATGTTTCGTTCGTCGACTCTCGGGATCATTCCGCAGAGTATATACCCTTATATACCCTTATACTCTTATGTACCTACCCTTATACCCTTACACCCTTATATACCGTTATACCCTTATACCCTCATACTCATATATATTCCCTTACACCCTTATACTCTTATATATACACCCTTCTATACCTTTATTATTATAACTTTACACCCTTTATATATTTACCCTTATACCCTTACACCCTACTCTTATATAATCCTACACCCTTATATACACTTATGCTCTTATACTTTTATATACCCTTATACCCTTACACCCTTATATACCGTTATACCTTTATACTCTTATATACCCTTATATCCTTACATCCTTATGCCCTTACACCCTTATATACCCGTATACCTTTATATACCCGTATATACCGTTATACCTTTTACCATTTACCCTTGCACCCTTCACCCTTGCACCATTCACCCTTGCACCCCTCGCCCTTACACCCTTCGCCCTTACACCCTTTACCCTTGCACCCTTTACCCTTGCATCCTTTACCCTTGCGCCCTTTACCCTTGCGCCCTTTACCCTTACGCCCTTTACCCTTGCACCCTTTACCCTTGCACCCTTTACCCTTGCACCCTTTACCCTTTACCCTTGCACCCTTTACCCTTGCACCCTTTACCCTTGCACCCTTTACCCTTGCACCCTTTACCCTTGCGCCCTTGCGCCCTTTACCCTTGTGCCCTTTACCCTTGCGCCCTTTACCCTGCACCCTTTACCCTTGCACCCTTTACCCTGCACCCTTTACCCCTGCACCCTTTACCCTTGCACCCTTTACCCTTGCACCCTTTGCCCTTGCACCCTTTACCCTTGCACCCTTTACCCTTGCACCCTTTACCCTTGCACCCTTTTCCCTTGCGCCCTGTACCCTTGCGCCCTTTACCCTGCACCCTTTACCCTTGCACCCTTTACCCTGCACCCTTTACCCTTGCACCCTTTACTCTTGCACCCTTTACCCTTGCACCCTTTACCCTTGCGCCCTGTACCCTGCACCCTTTACCCTTGCACCCTTTACCCTTGCGCCCTGTACCCTTGCGCCCTTTACCCTTGCGCCCTTGCACCCTTTACCCTTGCGTCCTTTACCCTTGCGCCCTTTACCCTTGCGCCGTTTACCCTTGCGCCCTTTACCCTGCACCCTTTACCCTTGCACCCTTTACCCTGCACCCTTTACCCTTGCGCCCTTTACCCTTGCGCCCTTTACCCTTGCGCCCTTTACCCTTGCGCCCTTTACCCTGCACCCTTTACCCTTGCACCCTTTACCCTGCACCCTTTACCCCTGCACCCTTTACCCTTGCACCCTTTACCCTTGCACCCTTTGCCCTTGCACCCTTTACCCTTGCACCCTTTACCCTTGCACCCTTTACCCTTGCACCCTTTTCCCTTGCGCCCTGTACCCTTGCGCCCTTTACCCTTGCACCCTTTACCCTGCACCCTTTACCCTTGCACCCTTTACTCTTGCACCCTTTACCCTTGCACCCTTTACCCTTGCGCCCTGTACCCTTGCGCCCTTTACCCTGCACCCTTTACCCTTGCACCCTTTACCCTTGCGCCCTGTACCCTTGCGCCCTTTACCCT
The DNA here is from genome assembly GCA_946251845.1 of Andrena fulva. Classification (NCBI taxonomy): domain Eukaryota; kingdom Metazoa; phylum Arthropoda; class Insecta; order Hymenoptera; family Andrenidae; genus Andrena; species Andrena fulva. The sequence goes on from OX276333.1 coordinate 12,334,125, forward strand.
TGCGCCCTTGCACCCTTTACCCTTGCGTCCTTTACCCTTGCGCCCTTTACCCTTGCGCCGTTTACCCTTGCGCCCTTTACCCTGCACCCTTTACCCTTGCACCCTTTACCCTGCACCCTTTACCCTTGCGCCCTTTACCCTTGCGCCCTTTACCCTTGCGCCCTTTACCCTTGCGCCCTTTACCCTTGCACCCTTTACCCTTGCGCCCTTTACCCTTGCGCCCTTTACCCTTGCGCCCTTAACCCTTGCACCCTTTACCCTTGAACGTGTATCAACCTAACAGTCGGGATTGCGGAGTTGTTGCGAGTGCATTTGCTGTTTCGTTATTATTCATCAATAAATTGCCAGCCAAAGTAACGTACAATCATGCGTTAATGCGTCAACATTTGATCCAAATGTTTCGATCTAATCGTCTGGAAGATTTTCCATGCATTCAGGATAAATAATCAATTAATACGTGTGTATGAATATGAATTTGCAAATAATAGTACAATTAATCTTTGAAAAAAGAAGTGAGATCCCCTCAAAAACTTTAAAAAAGTAAAAAAATTACGCCAAGTACATCAAATCAAGTAAATCACAAAACATAGAAGATAATAATAAATACAAAATTAAAAAAAGAAGTGAAATCAAAATGAGCTGCCAGTACATAAAGATGCTTTCAAACTGCGCTTTAGATGACACAGCTACATATGCACAGCTAAAATCCCATTACTCATAATGGCTATTTATTCAAAGAAAAAATGTATTTAATAATATTAAGCAGATATATATATTTATACAAATAAATATTTTAATACGAATAAATATTTTATTCAAAATACTTGGCGCTGCGAAACCGAAAAAATGTTAATTGTCTAAGTATTAATTAATAATTTACAATAACTCCCGTACAATCTAAAATACATAAACATATACATATTACAAACGCAGTCAGATTTATTCTACATATATACTCGAGCTCATTTTAGAAGGAACTTATTTCGCGCATGTTGAATGAGCTATTCAACTGTCGCGAGGTCTCTGTTCCCCCACTTTACCATGCGCAGCCGAAAGACCATTGGTGGTGGCATAGCCAATGAGCGCCAACATGCGCAGAACCGATCTAAACTCGACGGTCGGCAAGTTCCTTCTAAAATGAGCTCGAGTATACTTAACTCTCATATCATACGTAGCATATGCAAACGCACACATACACACATTCACACATTCACGAACTCACGCACAAGAAAGAAAGAAGAAGATTAATGCAATTTATACATATGTATTCAGTTTAGTATAACCAATTCGGGGCGCAGCGCCAAGTATTTTGAATAAAATATTTATTCGTATTAAAATATTTATTTGTATAAAAATATATCTGCTTAATATTATTAAATACATTTTTTCTTTGAATAAATAGCCATTATGAGTAATGGGATTTTAGCTGTGCATATGTAGCTGTGTCATCTAAAGCGCAGTTTGAAAGCATCTTTATGTACTGGCAGCTCATTTTGATTTCACTTCTTTTTTTAATTTTGTATTTATTATTATCTTCTATGTTTTGTGATTTACTTGATTTGATGTACTTGGCGTAATTTTTTTACTTTTTTAAAGTTTTTGAGGGGATAGGTTCTTACAGGAGTACTGCGGGAGTACGCGCGGTAAAGACCTTGACAGATTTCGGAAACAAGACGCAGTAGATTTTGGTGGTTTTTGTAACGGTATGGTTATTAATAGATGTATTTATGTCGCGTACGCCAAATGCGTCGTAATTATAATCACGTGTTGATCACGTTTGTACATTTGTGTCGCAGTAACATTTCTGGGGTTCTTATGACTGCGAAAGGAGACACTCAACTCGTCGAATGGGTTTTGGGTATTTTATAGGAAAAGGGTTAGAATGGCTTGGACTCTGTGAGTCGTAAAGAGGGGATTGAGACGTGGTCTCGATTTAAGAGGATTTAAGGGACTTGTTTGAATTCGTTTTAAAGGGAAGGATTCGTGCCTCATATGGCGAATAGGCGAAGGAGTTTTGTAACGATCGTCTCGTGATGGGGATCTCTAAGATACATACATCATCGAGGTGGAGTTTTATATAGGTCATCTTGTGTTGGTAGGCTAAGGTACAACATCAAGGTGATCGGTGATTGAGGAGATGGGGCAAGAGTTGAGTTGAGTTTGAGGGACTTTGGTGAAGTGATTGTGAGGTTTATTAATGGATTATTGGAATAGAACCGCGCGAAAAATAGTGGGACGTCACAGTTTTCCTTTTATTATGTTCAAAAATATATTTTAATTTTATATTAAAAATTATTATTTTCTGTGTATAAATACGATTAACATATCAATTACGTGTAAATAACTGTATCTTAATGGAAAATTGATTTTTTCTTATATACTCGTTACACTGTGCGACGGCGCGTACGAGTAGGGCTGAGACTTTTTGTCAATTTTCTTTTTGTACTTGAAGCGACCTCATTCGTTCAACTCTTAACGAATATAGGGTAGCCCGGTGCGAATCGGATCACAGGCCGAATCGGATCAAAATAAGAATTTAGTCTATATTTCTTACATCGCGATAGAAATGAGCATTCCCATCGTTCATAGTACATCGCCCCTCCCCCGCACCTACCGCAATAGCCCGTCAATTATTTTAAGTCATTGTTTAGTGCTGGCATACGGTTTCAGTCAGATGGACGCGCGCGAACGTTACAATTTTGGTCAGAGTCGAACCTACGTATTCTGCAATTTCGAATTTAAAATAAAAAGTAAGCTTGAAAATTCAAATGTGTTTATTGTTATTAGTTTGCAGGGTGTCCATGTTTAGTATTTGATGTATTTTAGACTATTATATCATAATATGTTTATGTAATCTACAACCTTTGAAAAACTTATGTATATGGGGCTAAACGGATCACGTCATTTGGAGTGAATCGGATCACTCTTTTTTTCATTTGAGTATTTTCATCATTATAAATATGATAATTGTTTATATACAGATGGTTCGTAGGTGCATAAAAATGGGCAATCAGGGATCATGGTGCCCCCCCCCCCAAAGATGAAGCTGTTATAAAAAATAAATCTAATGAAATGACGAAAAAAAAAGAATAAATTAATGGTCTTAAGAAGATGGTATTGTATTTAGTGAAAAATTAATTCGTCCACTTTCAGAAGATTGTCTGAGAAGAGTGATGCCACGGGAATTGTGCTGATAGAGGCGGCAAAACACGGCAATATCCTTCTGATATATGTTCTAAGTAGTGTCCCAGATAGCACCGTACATCCCAAGGACGTCCTTTTCATGTCCAGTTTATATCCGAACGTCCTACGTCCATTTTGAACATACATAGGATGTTCTTAGGATTTAAATTTCGGATGTTCTAGGAACGTCCGTTTCTTAAGTCCTACGGACGTTCTTAGGACTTAAATTTCGGATGTTCTAGGAACGTCCGTTTCTTAAGTCCTACGGACGTTCTTAGGACTTAAATTTCGGATGATCCAGGAACGTCCGTTTCTTAAGTCCTACGGACGTTCTTAGGACTTAAATTTCGGATGTTCTAGGAACGTCCGTTTCTTAAGTCCTACGGACGTTCTTAGGACTTAAATTTCGGATGATCCAGGAACGTCCGTTTCTTAAGTCCTACGGACGTTCTTAGGACTTAAATTTCGGATGTTCCAGGAACGTCCGTTTCTTAAGTCCTACGGACGTTCTTAGGACTTAAATTTCGGATGTTCTAGGAACGTCCGTTTCTTAAGTCCTACGCACGTTCTTGGGACTTAAATTTCGGATGTTCTAGAAACATCAAACAATCTTGTAAGTCACGTGATTATTTTGCACGACTACATTTCGAATGTTCCCAGAACATTCGTCTCGTAAGTCTTGTGAATCCTTAGAAGATCTAAATTTCAGATGTTCGAGGAACAACCGTCTTGTAGGTTTTGCAGATGATTCAGGTTCGGTTGCAAAACAGTCTTACGACTGAACCTCGCCTTTGCGCTATTTTTTTGTGCAATGAAGACGCTGGAATGCTGAAATGTTCCCAGATAGCTTACAACGTCTTCAAGACGTCTGTCTTAAGTCGTCGTTAAAACATCTGTCTTGAGACGAATGTGAAATTTTAAGCAATGAGTCTAGAGGTCGAATGATGATATTCTGTAGAATATTTCGCGTCAATGCACATTTTTTATAAACTATTAATAATTGTTATATACCTAGAAATTGGAATTATTTGAAAGGAAGTGTCTTGAGTAGTTGCGAAAAGCAGTTGCTTCGTAATCTTGGAGTCCTGGGTTCGATTCCCGTCACCGTCAAATTTTTTTTCTTAATGTCCTAACCCAGACTTGATGCAGACGTCTTTAAGGCGCTTTTAAACCATCTGCAAAACGTTTTTAAGACGCCTTTTGGATGTATTTAACTTTACTTTCGGACGTTCGGAAAACGTTCTGAGAATGTTGACACAGCACGTCCTCAGGACGTTCCACTTTGTAAATAGGACCTTCCTACGACATTTAAAGAACTTAACGAGGACGTACAGAGGATATATGGACCTTCTCGGGACATTCTCCGAACGTACAGTACGTCCGGAACGGACGTCCTTCGGACGTACATAAGATGTCTTTGTGCTATTTGGGGTCACTTGACTTCACTGTCATTACCTAAATTACATTTGTTTAAGTTGATTCTAAAGATTTTGTTATGAAAATTTCAGTTTCTTCACAGATTTCTGGGTTATCCGATTCGCCCCAAATGAATCGGATATTTCTCACTTTTTCGTTTTTTGTTTATAAATGAAAGATTTTTAGGTTTAATTTCAATTTTGATATATTAATGTTAAAGCCAAACGTGTACTGGTCACGAATATATAACAAAAAAATAATTTCTTAATGATTGACTATTATTTTTTTACCATCAAACACAAAGTGATCCAATTCGCCCTGGTCTACCCTACCTAATTTGGAATGACATTCGAATGTGAGAGTTTCCCGAATACTGTGGGGTCTTCAAAATTCCGAATTTTTACGTTTTCTAAACTTCAAATTCTTAAAACTCCCAATTCTCAGAATTAAAAATGTTAAAATATTCAAATTTCCAAATTTTCAAATACTCAAAATTTCAAACTTTTAAATGTTCACATTTCAATTTTTTTTAACATTTTAACTTTACGCATTCCGAAAGTTACAAACTTTAAAAATTTTCGAAATTCTTTTACACCGTTTTTTAGCAAACTATTATGGCTCAACGGTGTATTTATACTTTTAACGGTGTAATATTTTAAATCATCAAATTCTTTAATTCTTAAACATTTGTATAGAGTGTGTTTTTATATGTATTTAAATACTAAAATATCCCAAGTTTATTCTCGTAGTCGAACATACATACAGTGAATCACGAAAATATTCCGACACCCTTTAAGACAGAATAACTTTTTTAAAATTGATCGAAACGACTTGAGTTTTTTTGAGACGCTGGAAGGATTAGTTTATTATTTAGGTGACGTGGTCCGTCGGTTCGACGTGAAGGTCGCTTTTTCAACTTTCTTATCTAAGCCTGTAATGAAAATTATAAAATCCCGTTTGTACATTTAAGTAAGTTGTATACATGCCGAGAAATTATCATCACTTTTATCTGCTTGTAGTAGCTCATAGCTACGTTAACGGCGCGCGCGCACAAGCTCACGCGTATACTTCATTCGAGAGTAGTTCTTGATTTGGCCGCTGGTTATGAGAAGAGGGCGCTAAAATCAGTCACCTTCAATTTATGGGTCGGTAAAACAGATTTGTTGGGCCGTCCAATTCATTGCAAGTTAAAAGTTAAATGTAAAAATTAAAACGCCACTTAAAATTGGCAGCGCAACCATATATACAGGGTGTCCCAAAAATGTCGCGTTTCCTTGAAAGGGGTGACTCAGGGGGTGATTTGAAACAACTTTTTCCTTAGCGAAAATATTGTCCGAAGCTTCGTTAAGGAGATATTAAGCAAAAACCCCGACCAATCAGAGCGCGCGCCTTCCGCCTGAGTTCCCGCGGTAGCGTTGGCTACGAGGTAGGCGACCGCGCTTGTGCTACGAACGTACGAACAAGCAAGTCGGCATGCATCGAAGGAAACCGCGTTACACATTTTTTTTTTAAAGCAGAATCTTAAATAAGAATAATTTGAAGTGAGAGGACAAGAAGTACGTAAATTTCGTTTTTAAATAAGGCATAAACGAAAAGCTAACGTAACAGAAAATGTACGACAAGTGATCGTAATTCATTATTGAGGTAAATATCCGTAGTTTAAGAACGGCCAACACAACTAAATTTAAAAAATAATATTAGGTGTATGAATAAATACTTTCCGACTGGAATTTCTATCGCGGTGGTATTCAGAAGCTGCCAGAAAAATGGCAAAAGGTAATGAACAATAATGGAAATTATTGCGATGATCGAGTTGTTTTCATATTTTTTAAATCGAACTGTTATTGTACCCTAAAATCGGAAAGAATTTATTTTCACACCTAATAATCACCAATAAATTAAAGAAAACTCACCCTTTCGGACATTCCTTTCCTTGCTTTCCTTCCCTTTTCGGAAACCTGTGTTACTAGGCCACTGTACCGATCCTGGTCATCGGCGTCCAGTGCTCAGCTGATCGCAGGGTCAATGTACCGAATATTCACTTCACTGCACGGCTACTAACACTGATCACTGAATTTATTTTTCACGGAACGTGTTGTTCCTACGTTATAAAAATTGGTGGCCGCGAAAGGGGCCGATTACTGTTAATTACTTGGACGAGATTACTATTATTACCCGGCGAAAAGGAAACTCGTGGCAGACTGTCTCGGGCTGTGCAGTCCGCTGCTGTGCAGCGATCAGATACGGATTCGACCGACGATCGTCAAAACAAAAGCGTAGGCTACGCTTGGTCAAATCGCTCTATCCCACTCGATCTCGTGTTTCGTTCGATCTCTTCGTCGCGCGGTGTGACAATGTATGTGGCAACTTCAGCCAATAACCAAAATACGTGTGCCCCGTCTTTAAAAGTGTGCCCAAATAGGTGACTTGACCAATCGTCACAGCGTTGCTTGACCAGCGTTAGCTTTTTTTTTTTTTTTTTGAAAAATGTGTTTATTTAGCCATAATTAACGACATAACATTTACATATATTTTTCAGGGTATAAACACCGCCGAAGTTGGCACCCCGTTACCTTATCAACCATCATATAAAGCATCAGTCTCAAACAAGTGCTCGTGCTTAGACACTAATAGGAACTTATTATTTTTTTAATTATCGCAAATTTGTACTTGGAGATTGCTACGTCTACCTTTAGTGATAGAGCATTTGTACTTAATGTTCTAGGAAAACCGGCGCTAAACCTAGAAGGTCACTTATGTCTTACAAACTACTCTTAACCTACTTAAATCTACTTAGTCTAAGTTTCTGTACATAAATATTTACAGAGGCCATAGGCCTGTCGCTTTCAATAAACGGTATATTACCCAAGGTCTGATTACCTGTCGCTTATTTATTCTCACTGCCGTTAGCTATTTACTCCTTGCCTGTTTCGCTGTCTAAGAATTCTGTTTCGTAGAGCCGCTATACATTCACAGTTTCCGTTTAACCACCAGTACTTAATTCTAAATCTTGCAGTGCTGTGGTAGTCAATTGGAGGTAAACTATTGGAGTACTTAAATGTATTTGGGGAATTAGTAGGGTTCACACCTGGGTCATACGTGATTCGGCCAATGATACATTGTAGGTATATTTAGTTCATTTTGTGTATACCCTTTTTTATCCAGGAAGGTGAATACTTGGGGGGGGGGGGGGGTATGTAACCTGTAGCCAAAGAATTCCCGGCGTAGTCGTCATCTACTTTTAAGATTTTTTTAATAATATCATTGTCTTCGATAGCGATAGATGTTGCATAATAGTCCCTGATTAATTGCAATATAAAGTTATTTATCCTAGTTATGTTCGACTCCTTATAAATTTCTATGTTGCTTATATACTTTTTGAAATTAGAGTGAGCCGATCTGTGCTTAAAAATACAGTGTCTAATTATCTGTCTTTCGAACCTTCTCATTTTCTCCATTGTAGCCGCGTTTACATTAAACCAAGTGGGAGCTGCGTATGTGATAATAGGTCTGATTAACAGCATGTAGCAGATTATCTTCGCCCTATTGCTCAAATTTCTGGAGTAAAACAACCTACCACAGCTATAGAATGCCTTACGCGCCTTGTTAATTTGCAGGTCCACATGTTTGGACATCCTAACCAAGTTGTCTATCTGAATGCCTAAGTACTTGACTGTAACTTTATGCGGAACTTTTATACTTTCATTGTGTGCTATCTGTGATTTCTATGCCGAATCTTTTCAATCCCCCCCCTTTGATTTTTACTCAGGGATTTGATAGGCTTTCGAAACACTATTGTTTCGCATTTTAGCGGATTTATTTTTAGTTTCCAAATTTTGTAGTGATTCTGAATATGGTTTACCGTTTTCTGTAGAACCTCTTGCATTTGTGTCGGTTTTTTCCCCTCCACATACACAATCAGGTCATCCGCATACGCGCATGACCTAACAACGTTGCTGTCTTGGTTGATGTTGTACAGACTGTGGACTTCGGAGGTGTAAATGTTAAACAGAATCGGCGCATTGACAGTGCCCTGGAGAAGGCCGTCCGAGATATCAAATTCTTGCGATGATGTGGTACCCCCTATCTGCGTCACGAACCTTCTATTTGACAACATTGCACGTACAAGCAAGCACAGATCCCTATGTAACGTTCTGCTGTCCGGGGACAACTGAGCGTCGAGGTCCCTGAGGGGAGAGCGGCGTCCCCTCAAGTATAGGATAGGTGGGGGTTCTATTCTACAGACTAAAGAGTGATATCTACGGCTTTTAAATTTAATAATGCTTATTTATTTAATAAAACTGAGTTAAATAGTAACAATAATTAATATAGCTTACGTTCTACGATTATATATACTCTCTTTTTTGGTTTTCTATGTTTTCTGATTCTAATGCTACGTAATATTTGAATAAGTATATATGTATATTGCAGAGCTCGGCCGCTGCCGTTTCCGGAGCGAAGCTCGATTACTCTTGGCAATTTCTGTAGTAAGATCGGCCGCTGCCGTTTCCGGAGCGAAGCTGAATCCCACTGGTTGAAACTTAAGCTGCCTCTAGGTTTGAGCATTCGTTCGTCACTTGAGCGTATTCGTAGCTTGAATGTCCCGCTGTGCTGCGTGCGCCTCCTTTTATACCGGAGAATTGGCGGGCTGGCGCATGCGCAGTGAGTCGCTATCTGTTATTTCATGTTTTGCTTGCTTATTACTTATTATTTTGTCTTGCGCTTTTGCTAATACTTATAATTAATTATTCCTAATATTCTTATAACAATTATTTCTCTAATATTTATCTAAATCATCAATTATACATAAAAGTCTTATAATATATTTGCGCGGTAACAGAATATGGTTATATGGTAATGGAGATCGGTTCCTACTTTACCGGCGGTCGGTTTCTAACGGTTCGAGTCCCCGTGGGACGTTACACCTCCCCCCCTGGGGGATCTCTCGTCCTCGAGAGATTGGAACGGAGGTGGGGAACGAAATGGGCATTTGATTATATATATATCTATATATAGGAGTATTTATTTATAAATATATATATATATACTGTTTAAAACGAAGGTTTGTATGGGCATGCTGCCCCTGAGCCGAATAGTGCAAGGAGTTTCCACAACTTCTTTCTGGGGTCTGCCTTCGGCAGGGCCCTATATGTTTCCCGGTCCGGGTCTGGAATGTCCACCGGAATTAACTTTGGCCATCTTCTTGGCGGGACTTCTGGGACCTTAATCTCCGGGGTGCTCGGAAGGATAAAGTCCGGAGTTGTCGGGTACTCCGGTGTTGTCGGGAGTATGAATTCCGGAGGAGTGTGAGGTCGTGACTTTGAGAGGAAGGTTTTTGTTAATTTGGAAAAATTTGTGATAAAAGAGCGGTTTTTTACCATTCTTTCCGGGCTTCCCGGGAGTGGTGTTAGTAGTGGAGGAATGGGGACCATTTCTCGGAATATGTCCTCCAATTCCTGTACATCCTTTTTATGTTTAGAGTGGCGATTGCCGGAGCGTCTTGGCATTGTTGTATCGTAATGGCAGACTGGTTGTTACGCATGCGCGGATTTTAAAATTACATGTTGGGGACTGATACTTTAGTGCCCTCTAGCGGACTTTACAAGAATTAAATTTGTGTGCAACTATGTTGCTTATGCATTTATATTCTACCGCTACTTAATGCCTATTTTTTTCCTTAATTTATAGGTTAGGAATAGTTTCGCTTTTGTTTTATATAGAAAAATATAATATGTTTATTAAAATGATGAAAGATGAAAAATGTGAGTATTAGTTACATTCTGTGTGTGTGTGTAGTGTGTACTTGTGGAGTGTGGTGTAAAATGAGATGAAATGATGAATACAAAGTAAAATATATGGTTATGTTTACTACATTTTGTTCGTGTATGTTAAGTGTAGTGTATTAAGAGAAATAAATAAAAAAAAAAATGTTATATGTTTAAAATATCCGTACATTCTTTGCAGTCTTGTGTGGGCTGGGCTATGTACAAAGTCCTTCGACAGAAGTGGCAGATTCGCCACCGCCTTAAATTGTTTTTTGCAACCAAGTGCTTTTCCAACGGTTCTTTCTCTATTAATTCTATTCTTTGCGTGCACATCACGCAAATGATACTATTTTTATAATAGTATACGTCGTTATCATAAACTTTTTTCAAGCAAGTTTGATGTGACATTTTTATATATGTATATATGCTTTCCTGTATACTTTTTACTACAATGGAGAAATTCTTTGTCTGTACCTCCTTATATAGTCTTCCCATGCAGGGTTGCAACTTTTTACGGTAAATTCGCCTGTTTTACGCGGTTTTTATGGACGATCCTAGTTTGTTTCGAATTTATTACTATTTTTAAGTTACTTTTCTCCAGGATTTCGATAACCCGGTAGGGTCCGCTGTATTCCTGTCCTAGTTTTTCTCTTCTTGGTTGCAATAACCATACGTAGTCCCCTACTTTGTATGTTTGTGGCTGAATCTTCCGGTCGTAATAATGTTTCTGGCGAATTTTTGATTCTTCCAGATTTTTTCGCGCCATTTGTCGGATGTGATATAGTTTATCTATCAGCTTGTCGACATAGTCCGGATACGTTTTAATGTTGTCTGTTGAGGGAATACTTGAAGGAAGTCGTGCTTTTCTTCCGAAAACAAGTTCGTGAGGCGTAAATTTCGTGCCTTCGTGAGTGCTTGTATTATACGAGAACATTGCTTGAGGTAACCACTGATCCCATTGTTTTTCTTTTGATACATAATGTCGTAGGTATTCGACAAGGACATGGTGACTTCTCTCTAAAGATCCATTGGACTGAGGATGAAATGCAGAGGTTCGGTATTGTTTGATGTGAAACGCTCTAGCAAATTTCTTCATGAGGGCACTCATAAAATTTGGTCCCTGATCAGTAAGGATTGCTTTAGGACTTCCAAACTTACAGATAAAATGCTCTATAAATGCCTTAGCTATGTCCTCTGAGGTAATACTTGCCAATGGAATAGCGAGAGAGTATTTTGTCAAGTTGTCCTGGATAGTAAGTATGTAACTATTTCCTATATTTGTGAAAGGTAATGGTCCTACTATATCCATTGAAATCTTATCAAAAGCATCGACAGGTGTGTCTGTTAGTATCATGGGTTCCTTGTTCTTTACTCGTACCAGTTTAGTTTTCTGGCATTCCAAGCAAGTCTTTATAAACTGTGTTATCTCGTACTTCATATTCTTCCAGTAGTATTTGCTTCTTATGCGATGACATGTCTTAGTTATTCCCTTGTGTCCGCCTATAGGTGATTGGTGATTTTCCTGGATAATCTGCTGTCTATCCTGTACAGAAGGTGTTAGGAAGGTGCCTTTGCAGAAGATGAATTGGATATCTTCTTGTATGAATATTAGTTCTATTATATTTCGTAATTGATTTAATAAAATTTTATCCTCTTCTGATGAGATGTATACTTTTGTGGCTTTTTCAGATACCAGGTATGTATGAAGTGACCTCAGCGAATTGTATACGTCTTCTTCTGTTGGATGTTCTGGTGTGATGAGTCCAAGGATTGTGTGCTTCCCTTCCTTGATTTTTACTAACTCTCCAATTCTTAATGGTTGTGGAATTTTGTGAGGTTTCATATTCTTTTCTTTATATAATTTCCCTCCGGATGGTCCTATTGGCCTGCCTTGTGTGTTTATAAATGTTACTACGTATCCTTTGCCCATCCATAAGTGATCTTCCACCTCTGTGTTTTGGTTTTTAACAGGAATATTTGATATTATTCTTGGTTTGGCTGGTGTGGGTTGTTTGTGCCGTGGAGAATGTGGGGGAAGAGATAATAATGGTGGAGGATGAGAGGATGGTGGAGGAGGAGTAAGTATCCTTCCTCTTTTTATCCTGATTGGCGTTATGGGGCCTGTGTCCGTGCTGGATTTTAATTTTGGTTTCTTCTTTTTAGGTATATGGTGAGTGTTCTTTTCTGAACTTGATTCTGCGTCGATTTTGGGAGGATCCTTATAATTGTGTTTGGGTATTACGACTGTTTCATCAATTTCTTCTATTGCATCCTCTTCTCTCTTGACGCGAGGTTTCTTGATTTTTTGAGGGGGTTTATAGGGTGTCACGACTTGCGGGGGTGCGTGTATTTGGACTTGGGGGGATTTATATGTTTGGGGGGTCACGACTTGCGGGGGTGCGTGTACTTGGATTTGAGGGGATTTATATGTTTGGGGTATTACGACTTGCGGGGGTGCGTGTACTTGAATTTGAGGGGGCGAATATGTTTCCGCTTCAACATTCCGTTTTTTAATCTCGGGACGAGAGGAGGAGGTGTTTGTGCTTTGCTTTTTCCGTTTTAATTTTTTCCGCTTTAAATTTAACGCATCGCTTTCGTCATATGAAGAGGAATCAGTTTCTGAGGAGCTAATTATTAATTGTTTGTGTGGAGCTGGATTTCCAGAGGTTGATGCTGTAGTTTCCCTTTGTCGGGTTGGAAATTGATGAAATTCTTTTAATTTTTTGTTCTCGTGTGAATTTGTGTCCGAGTGGGCTCTTTTCGCGTGTAATGGTAGTGCAATCGGATTCCTAGACAATGCGTTCGCGTTTGTGTTATATTTTCCTGGTTTATATAAAATTTTATAATCGTATTCTGCCAATCTAATTTTCCAGCGCATTAATCGAGACGTAGGATTAGAGAGATTTTGAAGCCATTCTAATGGTTTATGGTCTGTTATTAGATAAAATTTTCGTCCGTAAATGTAAGGTCTGAAGTGAAAAACTGCGTATATTATTGCCAATAATTCCCGTTCCGTAGGAGAATATCGTGTTTCGGCGTCGTTTAAAACGCGAGATGCATAGGCTACTGGCAAATCTTTTCCTATTTCCCCTTGGCTAAGAACCGCACCTACAGCAATACCTGAGGCGTCTGTCGTGATGTTGAATACTTTATCGAAGCCCGGGAATTGTAAGATGGGTTCCTTGCAGAGAGCCTCCCGTAAAGTTTCAAATGCTTTCTGTTGTTTGTAGGTCCACTCGAATTGATAGTTCTTTCTAGTGAGATTAGAAAGTGGTCTTGAAATTTTTGAAAAATCTTTTATAAATCGCCTATAATATCCACTTAGTCCTAGGAATTGTTTAACGTTTTTGACCGTAGTAGGTGTTGGAAATTCCTTGTGACGAAGTCACGTCACGCGCCATCCGAACGCGCGGTGCCGAAAACAAAGACCTTAGTTCGCGCCGCGACCGCTAGGCGGCCACGGCCCCGCGGTGTCTCTCGCGAGCGAAGGTGCGCGGCCTGCGCTTATAAGGCCCGCGACGGGCGAGATTGACAGCTCTCGTCCCGCACGCATTAGTGGTCCACACCGCCGTACCGTACGTTCGAGAGGCTCTATTTTTGGGGATCTTCCTGAGGTGTGCACGCGCCGACCTATCGTCACGCGGTGCCATTACCAGCCTCGTACCGAAATAGGCCGAGAGCAATCTTGCGCCCTACCCTATCGAAGAGGTATCTGTGCGCCCAATAGGCTGGAGGCCTATTGCACTTCGAGCCTCCACTATACGACTCTCGCACGGATGCGCCTCTTAAGGCCGTCAAGAGCAGAACGTTCTCCATACCGCATCCCCGTTCCTACGAAACGCCGAAAAATCGCCGCCGTCGCGAAACGACGCGCCGTACCGCCGTAGCTCTTCCGTCGCGCTCGGAACTTATGTACAAAATCAGTTCATAACCTACAGCTTAGTGAATAAACACTATTATTTATTTTAACCACAGTTGTGCTCATTCGCCGAACCCGGCCTTACCGACTGAGTCGGCAACCTATCCCTTCTCCGTCCCACCGGTAATCGTTCCGCAACCAAACACGATTACATCCTTTACTGCTACTACTTTCTTCGGGTCAGGTTTGACTCCGTCCTCTCCTATTATGTGTCCCAAGTATGATACTTCTTTCTTCAAAAATTCGCATTTGTCCGGTTGAAGGTGGAGATCCGCTTCTCGTAATCTGTTCATTAGTCGTTTGAATTTAGTTGCGTGTTCTTTTAATGTACTGGCGTATATGACAATATCGTCTAAATATACGAACAGCTCTATTCCTTGGAGCCCAGTCAAGACCTGGTCCATTAGTCTTTGGAAGGTGGCTGGTGCGTTTTTAAGTCCAAATGGCATTCTGGTAAATTCGTAGTGCCCGTAAATTGTAGAGAATGCTGTTTTATGTCGATCGTCTGGATGCATTGGAATTTGATGAAATCCAGATGCAAGATCAAATACAGAAAAATACTTTGCACTTCCTAACTGATCTAGTATGTCAGTTATATTTGGCAGAGGATAAGCATCTCCAATTGTTAGTTCATTTAATTTTCTAAAGTCAATTACGACTCTGGATTTTTTTTCCCTGCGCGTCTTCTTTCTTGGGTACAACCCAAATCGGTGAATTATAAGGTGAAGATGATGACTGTATGATTCCTTTTTCAAGCAATTCTTTAGTCTGTATTCTAACTTCTTCCTCCCATACAGCACACTCCCATGGCAGGAAGGTTCCATGAAGAATCCTATGTCCGCCCTTTTGGAACATTCCACGGAACGTTCCGGCCATTCTCTGGCAATGCTCACGGAGCGCTCAGGACATTTATTGGAATTTGTAATCTGTACGAATCCAATGATTCCACACCCTTCGCTGTAGATTAATATGTAGTATTTATTGCACTTGGAATACTGGTTTCGACTAGCAGCAGATCTGCTTGAAAATACATTTAGACTTATACGATATTTAATCAAGTTTAGACGACTCGCGGACGCGTTCACTCACACAGGCATTCTAGAACCTTCTGCCTTCTCGCCACATCCAGCGCGTCACTCTCGTACCCTCGCATACCTGTGAATGCCCGCGACATTCAAACTTCAAACGATAGGGCCCAAATATATATATCCAACACTCCCACTTATTTGGCCCTATTTCCTTATACCGATTCCTTCTCTCAGGTTATTAAACCGGTCCCTGGGCAGTGGCTTTGTCAATACATCCGCCAGCTGTCGTTTCGTTTCTATATACTCTACCTCAATCACACCTCGCTCACGCAAGTCACGCACGATATGGAAACGAATGTCAATGTGTCTCGTTCGTTTATGATAGTCGGTGTTTTTCGCTAAACAGATAGCAGATTTGTTGTCGACATGCATAGTAACCGGTTTACACTTAAATCCTAACTCCGTGTAGAGCTGGCTCAACCAGATCACCTCTTTCGCTCCGGTAGCCAATGCTATATACTCCGACTCAGTTGTGGAAGTCGCCACAAGTCGCTGTCGCTGACTTGACCACGCAATCGCCCCATTGTTCAGCGTAAAAACAATGCCGCTTGTTGATTGTCGCGTGTCAAGGCACCCAGCATAATCTGCATCTGTATATCCCCTTAATTCAAGACTACTCCCACTGTTTCCATAAACTACCCCGTAATCTATCGTGCCTTTTAGATACCTAAATATACGCTTCACTGCCTGCCAATGCACTTCGCTGAAGTTATTCAGGAATTGGCTTGCTTTGTTTACTGCGTACTCAATGTCGGGCCTGCTGACCCTAGCTGCGAACAACAGCGAGCCCACCGCTTCCCGATACGGTGGCTCCCGGTCATTGATTTTCATTTTTCGATCATCCTCCGTCGGTTGCATTAGATGTGACCCTGGTTCAGCTGGAACACTTACAGGATGTACTTCTTCCATCTGAAACTTCTCGAGCATTCTTTTAATATATGCACTTTGTTTAATTTTTATGGAGCGCTTTTCCGGATCTCGCTCGATTTCAATTCCTACAAATTGTCTCGCATTTCCAATTGTGATCTCGAAATGCTCCTGCAAGTGTTCCAGAACCTTCGCGATAGCCAATCTCGAAACCGACAATAATAGTCCATCGTCGACATACAACGCTAGGTAGACTTTCTCGCAACTCACTTCTCCAATGAACACACACCGATCACTCTTGGTTGGGTGGAAGTTATACTGTTCTAAAAATTCTACAAATTTCGAGTTCCAGCACCGTGGTGCTTGCTTAAGTCCGTATAGGCTTTTCCTTAACCTACAAACAGCGTCAGGCCATTCTCTGTCCTCGAATCCTCTTGGCTGCTGCAGAAAGGTCTCTTCTTCTAATTCGCCATTTAGAAAAGCGGTCTTAACATCAAACTGAGCTATTTCCAGACCCTTTGAGGCAGCAGCAGCCAAGAGCATTCTAACCGATTCATATCGGACGACAGGCGCATACGTTTCAAAATAGTCAATACCCTCTCGTTGGGTGAACCCCTTCGCAACAAGTCTCGCTTTATAACGTTCTACATTCTCATTCGAGTCAAGTTTCTTGTTAAAGACCAATTTGGATCCAATGATCTTTCTGTTCTCCGGCGGTTTATCTAGTGTCCACGTTTTGTTTTTCTTTAGCGCTGCCATTTCGTCTTTCATGGCTGCTATCCACCGTTTGGATTCCGCACTCGCAACCGCACTTTCATACGTGAGCGGCACCGAGTCCACCACGTACGCGAACCCACAATCACCGTATCGGTCCGGTTCCCGTAACATTGCCCAATCGCGTAACTGTCGACTCGACGAAACCACTGATTCTTTTCGATCGTCATCTTCTTCTGGCTGATCTTCCTGATGACCTTCCCGTTGACCTTCTGGTGTTCTCGGTGCTTCCTCCTCTTCTTCGCTCGTCCCTGGGGAAATGTAGTTCCACAACGTCTGGTCGAAGGTGGCATCTTCCTTGTGTCTCTCCTGGAGAGATGTATGTCGATTCTTACTCTCGTCGAAGGTAACGTTGCAGCTGACGTGTACCTTCCTTGTGGCGCTATCCCAGAGTCTGTAGTTCCTCGACTCTCCTTCATATCCTATGAAGATCATCTTTTTACTTTTCTGGTCCAGCTTCTTTCGATGATCCTTCGGTATGTTTTTGTAAGCATCACATCCGAATATTCGTAGATGACCCACTTCTGGTTTCTGGTTAAACCATTTTTCATAGGCTGTTACCTCGTCAACTTGTTTTGAGAGGGTTCTGTTGAGAACATAAGCTGCTGTCTTTATCGCCTCTGCCCACAACATTTGTGGAAGATTCCTTCCTAGTAGCATGGACCGGGCACTTTCCACTAATGTGCGCATCTCCCGTTCGGCCCGTCCATTTTGCTGTGAGACATATGGAGTCGATTTTTCGTGCACTATTCCTTTTTGTTTCAAAAAGTTGCTGAACTGTGTCGACCCATATTCCCCGCCATTGTCAGAACGAAGAACTTTTATTTGATTTCCCGTCTGTTTGGCTACTAGTGCTTCATATTCCTTAAATTTGTCTATTACTTCAGCTTTGTGGCGTAGGAAATAGACCGTCCGAAACCCAGTGCAGTCATCCTTGAACAATAAAAAGTACCTTGATCCACGCGGAGATTCCACACTCATTGGTCCGCACACATCTGTGTGGATCATTTCCCCTGCTCTGATCGTTTTTTCTCTCGTACTTGAACTGTGTGTAATTTGGGTCTGCTTACCCAAGGTGCATGCCTCACAAAAGAAATCAGTTCTGTCACCAATTTTCATTCCCATTGCAGCCTGACTTTTCTCCGTCTCCTTAATAGCTCTGACATTGATATGTCCTAACCTCTCATGCCAGGATTTTAGTGAGTTGTCTAGTGCGACACAACATTCTGCCGGCTTCTTCACTATAAACTGCATCTGGAACAGGTGACCGCATCGTACTCCCTCTGCGGACAGTGCTCCATCTCCTTCTCGCACCTCACACCGATCACCATACGTGTGAAATGAGAACCCTTTTTCCGTTATTGCTCCCACTGAGAATAGGTTCCGGTTCAACTCAGGCACAAAAAGTACATCTGTCATTCTTCTGTTCACTAGTCGGTCGTGGACTCTCACCTGAAGACTGACTTCTCCGATGCCAGCTGCTGGAAGCACTCTGTCCCCTGCTACCTTAACGAAACGCACCTTTCCTACTGGCCCCAGTTTCTCAAACAATTCCCTCTGAAACGTCATGTGCATGCTTGCACCAGAGTCTGCCAACCAAGCTGAGGCATCTCTGTCAGTGGTTCCCGAGTGAAAAGCTGAAATATCACACATATATACAGAGCCAGTTACTTCATTTGTTTTCTCCTCACTGTGGTTGCCACCACCATCCGCTATTCGTTTCTTGCACTCGCGGAACCAATGCCCCGTTTCATGACAGTAATTGCAGGGATGCTTCTTCTTTAGTTCTTCCATTTTGTTCCCTTTTTGCACCTTCTTCTTCTTAGTCGGTTGACTGCCCGTCCGCAGTTTCGGTCGGCTCTGCATCTTCATTTGCATTTCTTTCACCTGTAATGCAAGTGACGACACCTCCCCATCGGTGGATGTCAAGCGTTTGTCTTCCCGAACGAGTCTTTCAATTAGTTTCTCCTTTGTTCTTTCCCCCTTTGGGGTGCTTTCCCATGCCATTGTAAAGGTGGAGAATTTTGACGGTAGACTGCTCAGGAGTTTCGACATCATCGCTGCGTCCGATGGCTTCTCCCCTGCTTCAATCAGCCTTTTGCAGATTGTTTCTAATTTCTCTATTTGGGTTGCCACTGGTTCACTGTCTAACATCTTAAACTCATAGTACTGCTGCCAGTAACGCTGCTTGGCATCCTCACTGGTGTCTGCATACAAGGTATGCAGCTTCTTCCACATGGCCGCCAGCGTCTCGCAATTTATGAGATTCGCATGAAGCGCTGTTTCCACCGAGCCGAGCAGAATCACCGATGCCTTCGATCTTCCTTTCTTCCACTCTTTCCACTCATTCACCTTTGTGTCTCTATCGGGCTGTACATCCTCTCCCTCAACAAACTCCATTAGTTCTTTTGCTTCCAGCAAGAACGACACCCCAAATTTCCATAACGGGAAATTTGACCCGTCGAGTTTGGTTAGGTTGAACATTTCCTTCTCTGCCATTTTTCCGAGAAATCAATGTCTACACTGTTGGATGATACCGAATTTCACACACAACTCAACAACAAACGAGCTCGAAAGACTACACAAGATTTTAATCTACAGCAAACACGTGGCGCAGTGGAAGCGTGCTGGGCCCATAACCTATTGGAATTTGTAATCTGTACGAATCCAATGATTCCACACCCTTCGCTGTAGATTAATATGTAGTATTTATTGCACTTGGAATACTGGTTTCGACTAGCAGCAGATCTGCTTGAAAATACATTTAGACTTATACGATATTTAATCAAGTTTAGACGACTCGCGGACGCGTTCACTCACACAGGCATTCTAGAACCTTCTGCCTTCTCGCCACATCCAGCGCGTCACTCTCGTACCCTCGCATACCTGTGAATGCCCGCGACATTCAAACTTCAAACGATAGGGCCCAAATATATATATCCAACAACATTCTCTGGCAATGCTCACGGAGCGCTCAGGGCATTCTCTGGCAATGCTCACGGAGCGCTCAGGACATTCTCTGGCAATGGTCACGGAACTGATTAAATTACAATAAATATTGGCAATATTCATATATTTTTTTGTACAAGTGGACAACAGCAACATCAACAATAATAACAATAAAAAAAGTAATAGTATCGATATGTATCGATACGGTATCAGTCCTATCTTATAAAAAATATATGTAAATAAAACTAATCTGAACATAAAATATGAAATGATACAGCACAAAATAGATACATTTGTAGGGTAAGTCCGGTATAGTTCGACCACCAAGATTAAGACTGACGCAAGAGAGGACACAGTGTGTCATTGATACAAAAGAAATGGTAGAACCCATGTACATACTATTTGTAGGTTATTTCGAACTCCTTAAAAGGAAATATTTTTGTTTGTTTCATATAGATTTCCGTTGGTTACAGAACATGGGTCTGGGCCAGAATTTAGTACATTCCTACAACGTACAATTCATTGTGTTATAATTATTTTGAAAAACACTGTTGAAAAACTCTGGTGGATCTTCTAAAACCCGCGTATGTGCAGTTTCAGGCTCTTCTGCCCTCTTTACTTAAGGGGGGAGCCTGGTGTAACTAGCTGGAAATCGAGGCATTTTTCGGGAATTTTTTTTAAAGAAAGTATTTAACCGATCTTTCTGAAACTTTCAGGATATTGTATTATCAGGTTAAGGAAGACAAAAAAAAAATTTTATTAAAAATGAGAGGCAAATAACAAAATTATAAGGGCTTATGCCCAGTCCGTTGGCGACGCAATTGTTACACTGCGGGCTAGAGCTGTTCGAGTACTCGTATATACGAGTAGCTCGAAATTCGAGCCGAGCCGGGACTCGGTTTCCGATCCGAGCCGAGCGCTCGAAAGAACCGAGCGGCTCGAATGAAACGAGTAGCTCGAATAAAGCGAGCGGCTCGAATGAAGCGAGCCGATCGAATAGAAGCGAGCGGGTCGAAAGAAGCGAGCGGATCGAAAGAAGCGAGCGGCTGGAAGCAATCGGGTGGCTCGAACGATCCAAGCACGCGAGCAGATCTGGCGTACAGTGTACAATGTATATGCATATTTCGTGCAGATCGAGTATGATAAATCTTTCGGATATTTTATCGTATGCTTTTCTAATGGAATACATAGGTATAATGATTGTTAAGAAGAGTCCAGAATTTTTATAACCTATATAGAAAACCGTTAGGCAGTAACAATTATTTTCTCGACTTTTTCTGATTACGATATAAATCAAATAACTATTCTTTATTTATTAGGATCACTATCTTTCTAATTTTGTATTTGTAAACGTACTCATATACTTTTTTTTATTTTACCTTCCTTTTCTTTGTTTTTCTCTTTCTTTTCGGTCTCCCTTCGTAATTGTGTTTGTGTTGTGTTATTATTAGCAAAGGGTGTTAATTGTTAATAAACAAATAAATATATAATCCTGAAACAGTTGGACTTATATCTGTATTATCTTTAATTTTCTGTACTTTATCTACTTATTCTGATTAATTTCCGCTGTTCTCTCTGTATTCTCTCTTCTTATATGATATTTCTGTAATAAAGGGTTTATCCCGTCGATATGAAATAAACAAATTAAATTGACTTAATGAATATGTACATTGTATGTGTGTAGTTTGTAATATACTGCAGCGAATAATTAAATTGTGCAAAATATTATTTTAATATTTCTTAGTTTTGTTGCGTTTTCGTACGATCTCCTACAAATATTCCTCATTTTCATTGACAAGTTGTGAGATATATAGAGCACACATAATATTATAATTTTTCATTAATTACAAGTCGGGAAATAAATTCTATCAATTGTGCAAGAGATTTATAAGTCCAACTGTTTCAGGATTATATATTTATTTGTTTATTAACGATTAACACCCTTTGCTAATAATAACACAACACAAACACAATTACGAAGGGAGACCGAAAAGAAAGAGAAAAACAAAGAAAAGGAAGGTAAAATAAAGAAAAGTATATGAGTACGTTTACAAATACAAAATTAGAAAGATAGTGATCCTAATAAATAAAGAATAGTTATTTGATTTATATCGTAATCAGAAAAAGTCGAGAAAATAATTGTTACTGCCTAACGGTTTTCTATATAGGTTATAAAAATGCTGGACTCTCCTTAACAATCATTATACCTATGTATTCCATTAGAAAAACATACGATAAAATATCCGAAACATTTATCATACTCGATCTGCACGAAAGATGTATATACATTGT
The DNA here is from genome assembly GCA_946251845.1 of Andrena fulva. Lineage (NCBI taxonomy): Eukaryota > Metazoa > Arthropoda > Insecta > Hymenoptera > Andrenidae > Andrena > Andrena fulva. The sequence goes on from OX276333.1 coordinate 12,356,378, forward strand.
ACACTGTACGCCAGATCTGCTCGCGTGCTCGGATCGTTCGAGCCACCCGATTGCTTCCAGCCCCTCGCTTCTTTCGATCCGCTCGCTTCTTTCGACCCGCTCGCTTCTATTCGATCGGCTCGCTTCATTCGAGCCGCTCGCTTTATTCGAGCTACTCGTTTCATTCCAACCGCTCGGTTCTTTCGAGCGCTCGGTTCGGATCGGTTATTCGAACCGAGTATATCCCGGCTCGCTTGTTCCGAGTACTCGAACAGCTCTACTGCGGGCAACGTAGCGTCTTTTGGTTTCATCTAAAACCAAAAATCGAACAATTTTCGTGTAGTTTATGAGTGTACGCACAGATCGTATAAATTCATAACTTAAACGATGCAAAATTGAACAAATGGCGGCCTCTTGAAAAAAAAATTCACTTTTTCCAACGAAATTTTGCCTTAAATGTGTAAAAAAAGTTATTTATTTAAACAATATCATTATACTAAGAACGTAGCCCTATGAAGAAAATGTTCACAAATATCCGTGTACAAGGCCAAGTCGATTGGTTGAATATTTTTGGAGTTACATTGCCCGCAGATTGTAAAACTGTCGTTTCGAGAAAAACGCATTTAAAGTTTTGTGGTAACCTGGCGCTCCGTAGCAAAACCGGCCATATCCGCTTTAATTTTTCGAATTTCGTTTTGCGGCTTTGGGAACATATTATTGTGATGTTCAACTATTGATTTATGCAAAAAAAAAAGAAATCGATTTCTTCGACCCGCTACACCAGGCTCCCCCCTTAAAGTTTTGTGGTAACCTGGCGCTCCGTAGCAAAACCGGCCATATCCGCTTTAATTTTTCGAATTTCGTTTTGCGGCTTTGGGAACACATTATTGTGATGTTCAACTATTGATTTATGCAAAAAAAAAATCGATTTCTTCGACCCGCTACACCAGGCTCCCCCCTTAAAATGTACTTACTGCATGCAGCATGTAATGAACCTGGAATAATACATGCATTTATTTTACAATTTTACAATTTTAAGTGCTGAAATATGATAAATAATAAATTTACTTACTCATTGCTAATTTTAGTACATGTCTGAATGTACTGAATGATTGTTTTTGCTATTTTCCGTACCAACTATATATTTCTGTCACATAATCCTCTATTAATTTATTTGATCCTTTTCAGTAAATGAATCTATAAAAGGTGATTAATAAATTATTTTAGTCATGAAAAATGGCATCATTACAAACAGCATTCGTGTAACGCCAAACACAGGGTGCATTAAAGTGAAGCAATGAAAAGATAACTATCACCATTACTTTAAATAATTGAACGGAAAGTGAAATGAAAGTTACACCGTACATGCATGTTTACAAGGAAACTGTGAAAAGTAAAAGCTTGTAGCACAGAAAGCAGATAAATATATGTATTTTAAATAATTAAACAATTGCAGTTGGTTAATAAGCATCAAATATGTTATATTAGTTACTTTAACTAAAAAATAAGCTCCTTAGTTTAAATAATTCATATCTATAACTTGCAAAAGATCTGTTTTTATCCTGTCCAAATATAGTAGGGATGCTTGCAGGGAGAAAACAGCCTTTAGAATTGCCTTCTTGGAAACAGTGTTTTTCAAAATGATTATAACACAATAAGGCGTTGTTTGAATGTACGAAATTCTGGCGCAAGCCCATTTTCTGTAACCAACGGAAATCTATATGAAACAAACAAAAATATTTATTTTTATGAAGTTCGACTTAACCTACAAATAGTATGTACATGGATTCTATATATGTACTTACCTGTGATATGTGAAACCTTCATCCAATTCACTCAGGTCTCCTGCGCCACAAGACACACACGTTCTAACCATTTTTATTATTTACAAGCAATTAATAAGTAATCACGCTCTAACTATTTACACTTGTGCTTCATTACGTGCTTTGGCTTTGCAACCTGTCGCGACGCATGTGAGTGACATCACACAATGCCTGGAGCTTCACCACGCGGACTTGCGAAGTTCCATCAGAGCCAATATTATTATTATTTGTATTGTTATTATTGATAGCAATTAGAGAAAAGTCGATATAAGAATCGATTCTGGAACCTTTGTTGTAAAATGTCCGAAAAGTTGCCTGAGCATTGCCAGAGAATGTCCTGAGCGCTCCGTGAGCATTGCCAGAGAATGCCCGGAACGCTCCGTGACCATTGCCTGAGAATGGCCGGAACATTCCGTGAGGCTGGCAGGAAGGTTCCAAGTGGCAATGTTCCACCGCCACGTGGCTGGAATGTTCAAGGAAGGTTCCTATGTCCGCACCGAGGCAACATTCCACGGCAACCCCCATGGAACCTTCCTGCAAGCTTCGGGCAACGGAGTGTGCTGTATGGGCTTATATGCTTGGGGTTACCTGTATTGCTTTGTAAAAACAGGAACGTTGTTTTCTGTAATTATTCTATGATATGCTTTGTTTGTTGCTTCCAGTTTTTCCCCTGGAAGGTAGAATCTATCTGCATGTTCCTTTATTAGTTGTTCAACGCTGGCCCGTTCCTCTGAGTTTAGGTGGTCCAACCGTAATAATTGTAATAATTGGTGCGTTCTGTCAGTTCTTTTATATGTGGTTGTCGTTTCCTCTTCTGCAGGTATTTCTTCAAATTCCTCTAGTTCAACTGGCGTTACTGGAATTTTGATGTCCTTTGTAGATGTATTTATAGCAAAAAGATATGCTACACCGTTGTTATTCGAAACTAGTGCGTTTCCCATATGTATGTTAGGGTGGATGTTAATTTTTGGAATGTATCCTGTTTTAGACTATGTATTAAGCACTCGCACATATATTTGGCTTCGTGCTCTTGCTGGTATCGTAACCATTTCTGGATCGATAAATGGAATAGTTTCCATTCCAATGGTTATCTCTGACTTCATGTAGTCGATGGTTGCTCCATTTGTTTGGAAGAATTCCGTACCTAGTATTCCATCTTGTTTAATAGGAAGATCCTCTACGACATGGATGATGATTTCCGTGTTTAGGGTTCTGATTTTGATATATCCTATTGTGCTGAGTAGGCCGTCCGTGATACCATTAAGGTCGAACAAGGTATCCGTATAGATTGGTATATTCGGTGAAACAGCACTTCTCTTAATGACATTTAGATCGGATCCAGTGTCGATCATCAACGTTGCGTGGTTTTCGCTGAATCCTATATCAGAAAGAAGGATGCTAGGAGGTTTCCTTATTTGCTCCGTTTTTAGTCTGAGTATGGCCTGCCTACGTACCATACGGGGTTGTTTTTCTTCTCTTTCCTTCCTATCGAAGTATATCTTATTTCTACATTGGTCTATTGTATGACCTCTAAATTTGCAATATTCGCAGAATACTTCTGGTTTCTGTATTCTTTCTGCATAACTTTTGCTTCTGCATTCTTGTATCGTGTGACCTGGTCTTTTGCAGTAATCGCAGTACACATTGGATTGAGGAGCTCTGTTCGTGTAACTTTGGCTTCTACAATCTCGTGTTGTGTGACCTGGCCTTCGGCAATTATCACAGTATACGGTAGATTGAGGGGCTCTATTCGTGTAACTTCGGCTCCTACAATCTTGCGTCATGTGACCTGGCCTTCGGCAGAAGTCACAGAATGTATCGTTCCACGGTCCGTTTCGTGCTCCGTTTTGTGCTCCGCTTCGGCTCCTACATTCTTGCGTTGTATGTCCTGTTCTATGACATTGTTGACAGGTTTTTTGTTGCCAGTTGGTTCGTGGGATTCGGCTGCTACAAGCAGTAGCAATATGGCCGTATCCAAGGCAATTTGCACACTGGTTAGTCGGTGGTATTCCGGCTGCTTCTCTTGTTCGTAGTTGGTTTTCGTTATATTCCGCTTCTGCTTTGATCGCTACATTGATAGCGCGGTCAAGATTGCTGAAGGTGTGGTCATATATTCTATCCCCTCAAAAACTTTAAAAAAGTAAAAAAATTACGCCAAGTACACCAAATCAAGTAAATCACAAAACATAGAAGATAATAATAAATACAAAATTAAAAAAAGAAGTGAAATCAAAATGAGCTGCCAGTACATAAAGATGCTTTCCAACTGCGCTTTAGATGACACAGCTACATATGCACAGCTAAAATTCCATTACTCATAATGGCTATTTATACAAAGAAAAAATGTATTAAATAATATTAAGCAGATATATTTTTACGCAAATAAATATTTTAATACGAATAAATATTTTATTCAAAATACTTGGCGCTGCGCGCCGAATTGGTGTTGCTAAACTGAATAAACATGTATAAATTGCATCAATCTTTTTCTTTCTTGTGGGTGCGTTCGTAACTGTGTGTGTTCGTGTGCTTATGCTACGTATTATATTAGAATTAAATATATGTAGAATAAATCTGACTGCGTTTCTAACAGAGGTCCATACTAACGTATCCGAACTTGAATCCGTGTAATTTTTTATACACGGGTACCCGTATAGTTCTGTTCACGGATATCCGTGTATATAGTTCTGTTCACGGATATCCGTGTATATAGTTCTGTTCACGGATATCCGTGTATATAGTTCTGTTCACGGATATCCGTGTATATAGTTCTGTTCACGGATATCCGTGTATATAGTTCTGTTCACGGATATCCGTATATATAGTTCTGTTCACGGGCAACGTGAACGTTGCCATGCCGACGTGACAACAAAGTATGTATTTCTATTTAGTTGTATTTTACGAGGCGGTATTTGGCGACCATGCATCCGTGTACTTACAATCCGTGTACACGTGTATTAAAAACACGGATCTTTAATTCCTTAATACACGTTACACGTGTCCCGTGTACACGTGTATTTAGACACACGTGAAAAGCCACGACCTCTAGTTTCTAATATGTCTATGTATATGTTTATGTATTTTAAATTATTAATACTAATTGTAAGACAATTAACATTTTTTCGGTTGCGCAGCGCCAAGTATTTTGAATAAAATATTTATTCGTATTAAAATATTTATTTGCGTAAAAATATATCTGCTTAATATTATTTAATACATTTTTTCTTTGTATAAATAGCCATTATGAGTAATGGAATTTTAGCTGTGCATATGTAGCTGTGTCATCTAAAGCGCAGTTGGACAGCATCTTTATGTACTGGCAGCTCATTTTGATTTCACATCTTTTTTTAATTTTGTAATTATTATTATCTTCTATGTTTTGTGATTTACTTGATTTGATGTACTTGGCGTAATTTTTTTACTTTTTTGAAGTTTTTGAGGGGATCTCACTTCTTTTTTCAAAGATTAATTGTACTATTATTTGCAAATTCATATTCATACACACGCATTAATTGTTTATTTATCCTGAATGCATGGAAAATCTTCCAGACGATTAGATCGAAACATTTGGATCAAATGTTGACGCATTAACGCATGATTGTACGTTACTTTGTCTGGTAATTTATTGATGAATAATAACGAAACAGCAAATGCACTCGCAACAACTCCGCAATCCCGAATGTTAGGTTGAGCTTGTAGGGGAAGGTGGGACAAGATGGGGTAGTTAAGGTTTGATGATGAATAAAACAGGTTTTCGTAATCAACTAATCATTTTTTTTTTGTTTGAATCATTCTTTGGTAACAAGTCTTTCAGTTTAACTATGCACCAACCTAATCTCTAAACAGGTTTTAATAGAAAATTTCAGAAAAAGTCCTTTCTCCCGATTGTTCGGTTGAATTTGTACATGTGGACATTTAATAAATTCTTCGTCGATTTTTCCGCCATGTTTGGTCAAAAAAGGGTATAACTTCTTAAGGTAAATTTTAATTTGTGCAAAATCTGTATGTGATCCTGATGAAATGAGGATGTTATAATTGCGGTGTTTCCACGTTTTCTTGATATATGAGTCTTTTGCTCTGAGATTGGCACGAGAATCAATTATTTTGGTCTAATTATTAGAAAAGGAGTATCATTTTCCTCGGTCCGTCTTACGTATGTAGTTTCAAACCATCCTGGAACAATAAGAAACTTTGATTTTTATATCTAGGTTTGTGAGGGGCATGATGGGTAACTGTCACTTTCATTACCCTGTCATACCCCTTCTCGTCTGACTATAATAATCATACATATGAACACTACCCGAAACATTATTTACAAAATCATAAAATAACACACGTACCTTATAGCCAGCTAAATTCTGCCTCAGAAACATATAATGCATGCACTGGGGATCTTCTATATTATTATTATATCACTGTCACGGGTCCTAAAAATAAGGAAAAAGTAAGAAAATCCCAATAAATGATAAATTCTGATCTATCTTCGTCACACGTCCACGTGTTTACGGCGCACTGCAGCCTATCGAGTGATGTTAGAACAGCACTTGCTTAGAAATGCAGCCAGTAAAGCTTACTCGGAATACTCGGAATAGCGCAAAGCAGCTCAGCGAGTTTACTTTTCTTATTTTTTGATTAAGGATAACTTCTACGTAAGTTTAACATCTACGAAAAGAAACCATGTGCACTGCATTGCCGATCTGTATGAATTATATGTATAGTACTTTGTGTACAGTCATGGTGCGCGAAGCAGCTTCTGGCGCTGAACGTATTTAACATTGAACTGTATTAACAACCACAATTAACACCTTCCGAAGAAAAATATGTATGCATTTTTAGCATTTCGTGGCCAAGCTTGTTTTTCTACTCGTAAATCATCAACGGATACCCACGTTGTGCCCGTACCCCTTACCATACTCGTGTAATGACCATCGGAAATACTTTTACCGTGGTGGAAAATCGCTGCCTTAAGTTTGTAACAGTGATCTACCATTTGTATTTTAGTAGTAGGTATTGCTTTGATGTAGAAATTTTCTACTTTCGTTGTTCCATTACTATCGTGATCGAACAAATGTAATTTTGCAATAAGAATTTGTTTGGAAGCAGTTATATCGACTTTCTTCATTGTGTTTGAATTTGCATTATCACAATTATTGCACGGATCTTTCAGATTTTTCCATCCTGTGAAATTGTGTTTTATTATATCTTGAAATTCAAATGATTTTTTTTTTACCATCTTGGGCAGTGCAAGATGTACCACACAATTTGTACTAATAGTAGTACTTGTGTAATTACACGCTAAACATCTTAATACCGTTGTTATTTCGTGTTGTACTGCATTCTTAATAAGAATCTCATGATCACAAAGAGAGGTAATAAACTCAGCTGCATCATGCAGCTGATTGTAAGCGTATTTTTCTCCTGCGAATTGCCGCAATGATATTATGTTTGGATTTTGATCCGATTTATATTGGTCCATAAAGATTTTTATAATATGATCAGCTTTTTCAGTCGTTAATAAGTTTTCTCTTATGGATGAACAATATAACATGCATTGGATTGTGGCATTCGCATAACAAGACACACCATCAGAATTCGGGAGACCTCTGACGTAGTATTGAATAGTATCCCCGATGTGATCATTAGTATTCTGACATTCGGATACATTATAATTAGGTACTGCCCAAACAGCATCACAAACTTTGAGGATGCGTTTTTTAGAAATTGAAATAGTCATAAGATCAGGTCTATATTTTTTTCGCAATCTATTGTACTCTATTATAGCCGATTCTTGTGCCTTTACGGAAGATGGATCATAATTGATAAGATGCAATCCTTGTAATTTGGTCACCCGTGAAAGAGCAACGTAAATTTGTCCGCAAGTAAATATTGAATTACCTGCTTCTACGACAGCATTCTGCAAGCTTAGTCCCTGACTTTTGTGAATAGTTATACCATAGCTGAGGCAAATCGGAAATTGTTTTCTAATAACGAACGCTCTATCCATTACTTCAAATTTAACACATACACGTTCTATTATATGTTCTTGCCCCGTGGGTAATATAATATTTAATTTTTCAACGTCATTATCAACACCTCGTGTAACTGAAACAAGTTTAGCAATGGTACCGTTGACAAGACCTAGCGTAACATCAATATTTCTTCTAATCATGATTTGCACTCCTACTTTAACAATTACGACCCTTGCAAGTCCCGCCGTTCGGGAGCTATCATCGTCATTATTGTTTAGTACCTTTGACACCTTTTTTTTCAAGTACGGTGCACAATTCATTGTATCATGAGCAATCAAATGGATTTCTTCGGATGGAAATCGACTCAGCATTGCAGCGTTCAAAACATCGCACTGAACACATGTGGGAAGTAAACACACCGTATTAGATCCCACATTAAGCATGTAATCACATAATTCGTTTAATCGGCCATTACAATTTGTCGCTTTGAAATTTAATTTCCTCGATTCTAACAGCTTCGTATCCGAAACGGTCACTACTCCGGTGCGAATTCTCGACAAGATGTCTTTGTAAATATTATCACCCTGCTGTCGCATGTTTATTGTCAATTCGTCATAGCTAAACAAGGCAGACCATAAATTATAAGAACCTAATCCTCCAACATTTTTCTCCATACTCTTATTGCATAATTGTATAAAAGCAGGTGCTTCGTGAACAGGAGGAAGTTGTAGTAAGTCACCAAATAGTAGAATAGGTATTTTTCCGAACCAAGCATCATCGGAATCTGCAGTATCAAATATTTCTGTAAGTCGTAGATGTATGTACAGGAAAGTTACGTTAGAAACCATCGAAATTTCATCGATGATTACTAAAGCATATTGAACTGCTTCTGTCAATTGTGATTCTAGCGACAAAAAAGCCTCCGCATATGTGTTAAAACCATTTTTCAATTCCTCGGTTTATCTCCAAGGTTTGAATAATAATAATAATGAGAAATAATAATTCTCAGGTTGGATTTGAACATTGTTCTTATAATGATTGATAAGATAGCCTCTGCTCCTTTTTTTCAAAAACAAAGAAGCACGGATTTCATAATATTCAGTTTTTTCAGACGGTTTATTTTTAGTAACGTCATACCACATAGCAAAATCGTACAGATGTATAGATTCTAATTCCTTAGGTCTGTTAGGATAGTGATCATCTATGAGGGATGGACAAAATATGTCTGTGGATTCACCCTCCAGCTCCTCAATCTCTTTACGAGTTTTCAATTTCCTACTTCTCATTATATTTACATCTAACCATCTAATAGTAGTATTGGAGTCAGTGCCATGCAATGATAATCCTAAAAGAGTATCAGCGCATTCAGGCGCTCCACATTCTCTATGATTAAGCATGCGCATTCCAAGGTTGCACAGCAGACTGGACAATGACTTAGTAGAATTTATTGCTGCCATAGTGTCCGTAGCGTAATTTTTTTCCGGCTTTGACACGTACTTAGTACAGTAATATGTTACCAACCCTGTCTTTTCACCAATATATTGTATATCCATGTTACCTCTCCAAACCATGAGAACGGCAGCATTAAAATCATTGATACGGGCTTCCTGTGTTGAACGTGGAAGATCATAGAGTCTACCTTTTGCTTTCAATTGTTTTCTAGCACCTATAGAAACAGCTACATCCCTTATTATCAAAGTATCTGTAACTGGACGTGGAAATGAAAATCTACATACTTTACGGAAGAAATTTTTAGTTTTTTTGTTGCGTAGACAATAGCTACTGCATTTATGCATTTGATGTGCAATTACACGACTATATAATTCTGGCGACACATGCGGTGATGGCAATCTGCAAGTGACGTATTTCCTAATGAATCGTGCTACATCTTCCTTCGAAGATTTATCGATTATAGGAGCGTCTTCAATCCAAATTAAAAGATGAAAATGTTGTGATCCCCTGCTCTGATATTCCCTGCGCCAAAAGTAATGAGTGACCTTGCCAATCGGATTGTCGGGCGAACAAATGAAATCCAGCATAGCGTGGAATGCATTATCTATAAATCGAGCAGTTGAAACGGGATCAGAAGCAATGAGTTCGTTCGGGGACATTTTAGCCACCGATGGGCCGTTTACTTCACGAAGATATTCTATTAAATCTGTCCATAGCCACTCACTTGGACTAAGCGTGAGGAACCATGTAGCTGGTCCATAATGGTGTATCATACAGTTCAAATCGTTTCTCGGTTTTCGCCAATACTGTGCTGTATTACGTAATCTGGAAAATATAGTGTTCAAGTTCGTTTGTAGCTGATCTTTAGAGAGTTGCTCTAGAAAACCAGCAGCTGTGTATTTTTCACGTGGATTTACGACGTTCATTTTGTGAAAAATTCAAGCGTTCAATTGCCGCATATTGGTATCGTGTAATAAATGAAAAATATATTGCATGTTCAATCGAAATTGCGAATGCTTGGACATCAGTTTGGACTTAATGAATTCATGATCAGTCAAACGAACCAATCTTTCTTCATGCTGTCCGTTCACCCCATAAGGATATAAATCTGGGAAACATTTCACATCTAAGTGTTCAGCACGATGACCCAACGGAATGTCATGAACTTTAAGCATTTGATAGAGTGCGGTAGCAGATTCGTTAACCCTTTTGTCATACATTGGATAAATCGTAAACTGATCATAATATGAATCCGACTCTGACATTTGCGTCAATAATGCACGTTTGTTATTTTCATAGATATTAAGTGTTTCACCTTCAACGTCCTCGATAGATTCGTTATTATCATCATTGGCAACAACTTCTTCTTGAAATTCTGTATCTGGTAATTTGGCACTCAGCAATAAATCGTGCGATTGTGGTAAAACAATTTCTGAGTATAGAGGATTATTGGCTTTCAACCATACTAAGGCATTCCATACTTTCTTCAAGTCAACTAACTTTTCCCAAACTATTTTAGATTTTGTTGGAATGCCCCGCACCAATATGTATAATTCGTGATTTTGATTTAAAGGTTCAGTCGAAGGACAGATTTTTTTTAAATTTTCTTGTAACGGCAAAGGAAGGTGAAATGTTCTCCCCTTTACTTTTGGAAACATATGTTTATGTGGCATATTTTTACGCATTACTGTATCCATTCTCACAACCGTTTGAAACGGTTTAGCTCTTTGAATGAGAATTCGTTCGTAATCGTTCAACACTGCTATTTCTGGAACTGAACGTACAGCAAGCTTATTTAAAATACATTTTGGTGGTATGGAATCTTTGCGAATTTTATCGTGACAATATCGGCAAATAAAATGCATGTCACCAACTTTGTATCCAATATGATTTAACAATGTTTGCATTACATTTCCCTTATATGTTCTTTTAGAAATATCAAACTTACGAACCTCTCTTTGAAAACAGAGTTTCTCGCAGGAAACGCACGGGATTCGTGGTGTGTCCATAGACCGCTTTGTGAAAGCTTTAAATGCTAAATAATATCGAGATATAATCTCTTCTTCGTTCAAACTTACGTCAGTATTATTTTTTTGTAACGCTTCAGCTTCTTTCCGAGCTTGCAGTGTTATTCGTTCAAGTGTTTCAAGGTCATTATCGTTTAAGGCTTTGTCTAAATTACGTAATTGGTCTTTATAAATGCTCGCTATTTTGTATATCATTCTCTTCAAATGTCGTAAATCCGGAAAGTGAGATGCCAAAATCTCAATGGCTAAAAAATTGGACTTACATAGTTTAGGGTTTATGTAACAACCATGAGAATGACCAACTTTTTCAGCATGCACTTTATTAGAACAGCTACTGATACGGTTGTTCAACTTATGTACCTTTTTTAATGAGCATTCTAACAATCGTTTGAAGAAATCCTGTAAATTATTCAGAATTTCAACATCTTTTGTTTTACAAAGATAACTACAATGCCATGCTTTTGTCGCCTTCTTCGATTGCAATACAGGTAGAACGTTTATAGCTTTCCCTTCCGAAGTCATTATGATTGATTCAGAACCGCTGAAAGTATGGTACGAACTTTCCGCAAAATATGATTCTGAAGAAGATGTATGTCTGGATTGTCCACACAAAGCATTAATCCTGTCATCAACTTCTAAACATTCTGCTGCGCGCGTTAAGGAAACTTCCACTTTTTCTTTACAATCTTTCAACAGTTTCGTCATTTTCAAAATGTACTTTTGCCTAATATGAAAACACCATTTTATTATACGTTCAGCTTCCAATCTACTTGCTTCTCCGGACGGCATGCTAATAACTTTTGAAAGTTTTCTAATATAAGTTTCTTTGTTATTTTTTGTTGCTATATTGTTATTTGTTATAGCAATATAACGATACTTTTTTCTTATTTGCAGAGCAGCACGACGTTTTGCTACTTTATTATAATCATCTCCTTTACGTATTTCGTGATAATATACCTTCCGCTTTTTGGACATAACTTCTTTATTTAGCTGATAAAATTTTTTTCGCTTTCCGCGTATCACTTCTTTATTTGCGTCATACTGCATTTTTTTATTTTTTAATATACTTTCTTTGTGTGCGATATAATATTCATAATTAGAAAGTTTTTTGTCTTTCTCCCTTTTTTCACACTCTTTGCCCTGTTTCGTGTTACACTCCCCTTTCTTTGTTTTATAAACAGCTTTTCTTTTTAAATTAATTTCCTCTTTATGTTTTTTATAGTAATCAGTCATGTATTCCGTCCTATTTCTTGCTAGGTATACATTGCTGATTTTGGGCTTCGAAACTAATGGGGAATCTGTCTGAATTACATTTTTTGTATATATGGTGCCTTCTTTGTCACTATCACTAAGTACTACATTTTGAAGTGGGGATATTTTATTATCTGTTTCGGTAGTAATGTAACTTTTACCGATTTTAAATGCAAGATCCTTTCCACAAGAAGGATTTTTATTAATTGTACTACCAATTGCAGATTCACATTCGTGCACAGAACGTGTTAATTGTTGATTCTGATTGCTTGGAAAATGTTCGATACTATTAGATCGAAACATTTGGAGCAAATGTTGACGCATCAACGCATGTTTGTACGTTACATTGTCTGGCAATATATTGAATAATAACGAGACAGCAAATGCAATCGCAAAAACTCCACAATCCCGACAGTTAGGTTGAGCTTGTACACGTGGAAATTCAATACATTCTTCGTTAATTGTACCGTCATGTTTGTTCAAAAAAGGGTATAACTCCTGCAGAAAAATTTTATGATGACTATGCAACTTCGAGGAATTAAAAGAATCATAAATATAAACTCTTCTTTCATCATGTTTATAGAAGCTACAAACCCAGTGCCCCCCTGCATTGGTTTTAAAATCTTCGCTTTGGTGTAAAATCTGTATGTGATCCTGATTTTCAGGAACTGGTTGAATTGTACCAGGCAACTGAATTATCCACGTCTCGCGTGGTTTATAGTTAGAGTTAGCTTCTAATAATTTGTGAAAATATTCGATATGATCATCATTTAACCATTCCCCTTTACTGATAATTTGCATGTTATTACCACTGAGCGGTGAGACATTAATTCTACGATTCATTACAGACATGACGAATTATACTTTTATTTATATATATAATAAAAGGTGGTTTGGTTATAATTCAATAATATATGTATAATACTTTTATTTATATATATATAATATAAGGTGGTTTGGTTATGATTCAATAATATATAAGCGTGGCGGTTATGCGCTCGCGGATGACCAACTTTATTGAAAGTGGTTATACTCGAGACAAGGCGCACTGCAGCCTATCGAGTGATGTTGTAAGATAAGGCGCGTAAGTATGGAGCCAATAAAGCTTACTCGGAATAACGCACAGCAGCTGCTCGAGTGTACTTAATGTATTTTTGGAATACCCCAACCTATAAAAAAAAAACGAGAAATTTGTAATAAACACTAACGTCATACGTATTATTATAAATAAATGTACAGGTCACTTACCAAATATAATATTTTTACTTTTGTTTCTCTTACTACGGAGAATAAAACTTTCTTCCAAGGGTCTTGATACTAAAAAAATACACATTTCTTTAAAAAAATTAGCAAAAATCTGCGCAGACTATTATTTAACACGTGTAATGAAACAACAGTAACGTATTCGTTAAAAATATGTTCGTTTCATTATGCGTACAGATTAATTAACAATAATGTCTGTATACATGTAATGAAACAATAACCTATTCGTTACAAATATATTCGTTTCATTATGCGTATGCACGTAATGATATACACGTAATCTGTATACACGTAATGAAACAATAACCTATTCGTTGAAAATATGTTCGTTTCATTATTATGCGTACAGCTTAATTAACAATAATGTCTGTATACATGTAATAAAACAATAACCTATTCGTTAAAAATATATTCGTTTCATTATGCGTATGCTCGTAATGATATACACGTAATGAAACAATAACCTATTCGTTGAAAATATGTTCGTTTCATTATGCGTACAGCTTAATAATTAATAATAATGTCTGTATACACGTGTAATGAAACAATAACCTATATTCGTTTATGTTCGTTTCATTATGTGCACAGCTTAATTAAATAATAATAATAATAAAGCACACTTACATGTAAGAAAATAAGGAAAAATTTTGGGAAGCTGGGACCACAGACCAGGTATAGAATAGACCTCTCACTCTATTGTCTTCGGTGTCCCCCGATTTTGGGGCTCTTATAATTGACTAATAAATTATTTGCGGACATGTTTTTATATTAACTTTTTCAACTTTTTCAATTTTTTTCAACTGTAAATTTAACCGTGTAAAAAGCCTTGTTATAACTTCGCTTTATATGATATTATATATATACGTTTTATTGTCATTATATATATATAATGTTACTTAAGGATGTATTGGACCTATTTTCAAAATAGTTCCAACTTGATGAAAATTCGTGAGATTGTTCTTTTTAACCTTCCTGATGTGCTCCAAAAATTTTAAACGAATTCACGAAACGGTTACTGAGTTATAACGATTTTAATTTTCACTGATTTTACACGTACTCTTATGGAAAGAGACGATCTTGACGAATAAATCATCTGAAAAAATGTTGAAGAAATAGTACCAATGTTTTAAATTTTTTTGTACATGCAGTATATGGGTAGATGAAAATATCTGCCGAGTTTCAATTGTTTTCTCTACACCGTTTTAAAGAAATAAATTATAACTTGAGAAAATTGTGAATTCTGGGCATTTTCACTGCCAAAAGTTTAGCAAATAATGCTTGAGAAAGCATTTGTAAAGTGAAAAATACCTTCCCAGGATTAAAAATAAGACTCCAACTGTCGTTCGAATTCCTTACATATAGATTTACTATGCGTAAGACGTAGCTATTCAAGTATTTCAACTTTTGTAATGAAACGTAATGAAGAATTTCAATCGATAGATCGATATTCACTAAATACTTACTGTTATGATTGTATGGCTGACAATGCTCTTGCATTGTCGAATGTTTCGAATGTTTAACTAGCATCTGGGCCACCTTCAGCTTGTTGTGGTTCTTCTTCGCGTCTTCAGACAGGGATCGGCGGGCTTATGGAGGGGGAAATACCTACAGGAGCCTCCTTGTAGGTGTTTCCCCCTCCATCAGCGAAGCTAACTAACGTATCCCTGTCTTCAAACGATCAGTAAATATCATCATGTCGAAGCAAGACAATGTAAGTACTAGAATTACTATTTTCATATATACACTTACTGACAAAAGTTAAGAAACAAAATAATCGTTTAGGATGTACTGTATATTCTTCATCTTCTGAGATACATACATTAGAACCAAAATTAGCACAAAGAGATAACATTTCATACGTCAATATACAATAAATGTTTTTTCGAATATACGCGTCTAAAGACTACAATTAATTTTGGTCGCAGAAACGAAACACACGCCTTGTGACAAAAGGCAAGAAACATACGTGACAAAAGTTAAGAAACATAATTTATAATCACTTTTAACAACAAATTTACTTGTTTTTCACGGTCTACCGGTTCGTGGCGCCATTTTAATAGTTCTGTGTTCTTGAAATCGTTTTATAATCTTCGTGATAACGCAACGATTCACACCAAACACTTTTGTAATGTCAACTTTTCTCTGACCTTCTTTAAACATTTTAACTATTCTTTCTTTCACGGTTTCAGTTAAATGTTGCCTTTTTGCCATATTCAATCCAGGTTATAATACAAACCACTTTCGACGATATCAGGAAGGAGACTGACCGACGGTCAGTGACCGTTTCCAAACATGTTTGTTTACAATGCGAACTTGACTTATTCGAGAAGTACACATGTGTCTTCACATTTGTCACAAGGCGTGTGTTTCGTTTCGGCGACCAAAATTAATTGTAGTCTTTAGACACGTATATTCGAAAAAACATTTACTGTATATTGACGTATGAAATATTATCTCTTTGTGCTAATTTTATTTCCAATGTATGTATCTCAGAAGATGAAGAATATACAGTAAATCCTAAACGACTATTTTCTTTCTTAACTTTTGTCAGTAAGTGTATACTCGTAGCAGATTATTATTATAATTCATATATATATATATACTCTAGTCCTGTTATCTGTATTCGTTAGTTTTATTCGTGAGACATTTATTATAAATATTATAAAAATGAAACACATCTGAGTTAAAATATGCTTCTATGTATCCAATATGTTCTTGTTGTATTACTTGTTGTACAGTTACGGTCTACGTCCACTGACATTTAACGTGGACAAAGTAGTTTACATGTTCGTTTACGTTCAACTCAGACATGTTTGATGTTTCTAATCGCTGGTGTTATAAGTTAGAATATGCTTCAACGTGACTAATATATCTCCTTGTGGTATTACTTGCTATATAGTTACTATCTACTTCCACTGATAGTTAACGTATGACTTTCTTTCTTCTATCATACGCCGCTTTTATGAATTCTTGACCTTTTTTACTAATTAATTGTTTATTATAATTTTTTGTAGAATACACAGGAGGCCGCCCTACTGGCTGGTAAGTTTTATTATGATAAACTTACAGAAGAATTAATTAATTAATAAAAAAATTGTATATATACAATTATTTGAATTAATTTTTCAGATTCTGAGGACGATGTCGTAATGGCGAATGCCAGTGGCAGCCAATCGGCTGCCGTGGTGGCAGTTCCACAGCAGCCTGCGCAAACTGCAGCCACGGAAAACGGTATTATTAATTCTTAATACTTTTAATTAATAGTTTCATTAGATATCTTTTTAACTTTTAACAATGTAAAAATTGTTCACTTTAGCCTATATGAAGGGGGCTCAGGCATTTGCCGCTGCGTCGCTGCTGCCACTGGCAGCCACAACAACGGCGCCGCCGCCGCCGCCGCCGCCGCCGCCACAGCAGCCTGCACAAGGCCCGGCCACGGCATATGGTATTAATGCTTAATACTTTAATTAAATAAAAAATTGGTAGAAAATTAATCATTGCAGAATTTTATTGAAACAAGTTTAAAAATTAAGATAAATTTTCATATAAATGAACCAGATTTGAGCATTAATTATTTACATAACAGATAAAATAAAAGTGACTCTAATTATTTTATTTTACTGATTACAGAAAGATATGCAACCCGGCGGCACAAGAGGAGTGGCTGGAGGGTGAGGGCCCGGCAACAACACTGGGCCGCCCTCCAGCTCGTGCGGGAGCAGGCGCGGAGCCTCCACGCCCAGGCCCAGACCGTAAGGGCGCTCATTATGCCGTGGCCGGGGCCGTGGCCGTGGTCGCGGTCGTGGCCGTGGCGGCCGTAATTTTGATTAGTTTTTCCTTCTGATATCAACGTGTTATTATCTTTCCATGTTCTGTTAGTTTTATATGTAATTTTGTAAATTCCAAGTTCTGTTTGTTTTGTATGTAATTTGTGTTAATAAATTTACTTTATACTTGGTACTTGATATTTAATATTTGATATTTGAAAATGTATAATTGAATTTTTTTTAATGTTTCTAGTTTACTTTATAGTTATAAACTGGGATGACACTTGTATATAGTGTATATAGTTGTATTGCAAGCAAACAGAGGATCGACGTTGAATAAAATCGTTTAATTAATATAATACAATAAATACAATAAATATTTTATTCAAAATACTTGGCGCTGCGAAACTGAAAATATGTTATTTGTCTTAGGATTAATAATTTACAATAACTCCCTTACAATCTAAAATACATGAAAATGTGCTTAATTTGTTCGTTTCCTCGTGCAGCACGGTTACTTTCTCTTTCCCTTCTGCTTCCATTATCTGTAAATATATAAAAGCCACATTTTAGTTACAATTTAACGTAGAACATATATAAATACGAATACAGGGTGTTCCGAAAATGGTGCGGTATATTAAAGGGGGTGATTCGGGGGGTGATTGCAAACAACTT
This sequence comes from Andrena fulva, assembly GCA_946251845.1. NCBI lineage: Eukaryota > Metazoa > Arthropoda > Insecta > Hymenoptera > Andrenidae > Andrena > Andrena fulva. The sequence goes on from OX276333.1 coordinate 12,374,584, forward strand.
TTTCCTTTGCGAAAATGCCCTCCGAGGTTTCGTTAACGAGATATTAATAAAAAGCACCGACCAATCAGAGCGCGAGCCTTCCGCTGGAGGTCCCGCGCTAGCGTGGCCGCGCGCCGGGCCGCGCTGCGACTACGAACAAGCAAGGCGGCATGCATCGAAGGAAATTGCGTAGAATGGCAAATGAAAAAGATGTAACAAAAAAATCGAACCTTTTGCCATGGTTTGTTTGCCATTTAAAGTGAATAATGAATAAAGGATAAATGGATGAAAATCACGTGTAACGTAAAAAGACGAATACACATTTTTTTTAGAAGATTCGAAAATAATAATTATTTGAAGTGGGAGGATAAGGAATACGTAAAATTCCTTGTGTTAATAACATATCCACGAAAAGGTAATGTAACAGGAAATTAACGAAAAGTGATCGTAGTTCGTTATTGTGATAAAAATCCGTAGTTCAATAACGGCCAACACTGTTGTTGATAATGAATAAGTTGGTTTAAAAACTCGGAAGAAAAATTTACGTACGGAAATTTTGAGAATTATCTCCGGAAATAAGCCGTAGCCTGCGTTAAATTTAAAAAATAATAGTCGCCAATAATGTAACTAAAACTCACCCTTTCGGAAATTCACCTGCAGCTTAAAAACCTGGGTGACTAGGTCACTGAACCGATCCTGGTCATCGACAGACGCGTCGAGTGCACAGCTGATCTCAGGTACACGACACCATCCAAAGTTAAGGGTCGCAACGTCAAGTGCGTCCGGGTTAATGCACCGAATATTCACTTCACTGCACGGCTACTAACACTGATCACTTAATTTATTTTTCATGGAACGTGTTGTTGCTACGTTATAAAAATTGGTGGAAATGAATTTTTACTTGGCGTTCGGAGCCGTGGGTAATTCCCGCGCAAATTCTCACGCTGCAGCACTTGCGTCCTTGTTGTTCGGGGGGTACACACAGAACATCGCGTAATACTCTCGAGCAGAGAACATTTGTCTGCGACGCGATTGCTAACTGCTGACTGACAAGATTTTTTCCAAGCGACTTCTTCTACCCCCAAATAGTTTCTCTCGTTCCATTATGAGTTGACCCCCACCAGGCCAAGAGGCTTCAGGTAAAAAGAAGCCAGCACATTTTCGGAACACACGTGTTTTGCACAAGTGCAACGAAAACTTTCACAAAAGCCCGCGCTCCGTCCTTCTACTGCCAATGTACCCATTGCTTCGAGATAGAAAACAGACACCACGTGTATCGGTTCGAAAGGGTCCGACGAGAAGAGAAACAGAAAGTCTTCGAGTTGCTATAAAGAAAAAAATCCTGCTTCCTGTTTCCCTTTTCCGATACCCTGAGTTCCCGTCTGCTACGAGGCGGAACCAAGTAAGTCATAAATTATCCGAAACTGTAGGAAACCGTTCTCTACCGCCGACTTGCGGGACAATACGGTCATAAACCGCGACCCTGGCGAAATGCTCTGGCTGATCAGCCTGATTAATTTTGGAGAACTAGAAATTACAGAGTATTATCCAGCATCAATACGTCTCGCGGAGAGACACAGGAAAAGAAGGGATAGTCCGCTGACTGCGCGTAGTCCCGCCTGCTTCGTCCTACCTTCAAATTAAAGACGGATCCCTTGTCTCTCGAGTATAAACACGTGCTCGAATTTCAAAACACAAGCACGCGTCGACGTATTCGGTTCGAGAGACTGTGGGCTTGAGGTCCGATTGGCCCCAAACTAACCAATCTGCCCTGCATCCCTCCTAAACGGCCACTGTCCTTAAGAGGCCCTCTTCACAGCGATATCTCCTCCACAAGGCCCACCTTCTCTCGCACGGAATACGTCGACGCATGCTTTTGTTTGGAAATTCGAGCGCGTGTCTAGACACGAGAGATAAGCAGGCCCGATTGGTTAGTTCAGGACCAATCTCCTCCCCAAGGCCCACCTTCTCTCGAATGGAATACGTCGACGCATGCTTTGTTTGGAAATTCGAGCGCGTGTTTAGACACGAGAGATAAGTAGGCCCAAATGGCTAGTTCAGGACCAATCGAACTTCAAGCCCGCCTTCTCTCGCACGGAATACGTCAACGCGTATCGTCCCTGAATTGGGGGACAATCCGGGACATGTATTATCCTGATGCCAGAACACATCGAAATGTCCTTTACCGTTTCACGTCGAGGTCGCGATTGTAAAAATCAGAAAAATTACTACCACATTCGCTGCTATGTTTTCTGTAAATTAATCTTATTTCTAGAGTAATGCAGCTGATATTAACGTCGCAGTAAGCTGTTAAAGGCAATGGTGCGCCCCGTCTCAGGTAAAGCAGCCGCGCGCGATTACAGTCAGCTGACCGTACCGCTACCACCCCACATTTCTTCAGTGAGGTAAAAAAACAGAGGGCAGAATTGCAGGAGAATTTTACTAACCCACTCTTGGCCAATCATACTGTTTTTATAATAATCAGATTTATAAGTTCCAGCTTGTCCTTATCTTGATTATTTGTTGAAAAAGTGTCATTGCTCAACGGAAACCACGAGAAGGTGGTGGGCTTTTTCCATCAGGAGAGGATAAGGATGGTTCAGGAGGATGGCATGGATAACATTCAAATGACGGGGCTAACGGTTGGAAGTAAGAAGGCCTGGTCATAAATTTTAAACACTACTGACCGGCCATGTACCTTAATTCTTTCGATTGCCGGACTTCCCACGTTTCTGTATTACTTCTTTGACATTGTTTCTGACCAATCGTAAAAATTAACTGCGTTGGTCGTCAACGTAGTCTAAAGAAGGACGCGGTTTATGACCGTATTGTTCCCTGAGTCCACGGTCGAGAACAGTGCGCCCCGGTCACCATGTTGTCCCACCCGATAATGAAGCAGTATACCGATTAACCCCTTAGTATACGAAATGAGTTTTACGAACGAAACGAAGGGCGGAGAGGATAGAAACGAAACGCACTGTCAATAGCACCCCCGTGGTACGTTTCCTGACTTAGCCTCATAATAAATTTTATAACGAAATGATCATAACGTTTTCACAACTTATAAATCTGATTATTATAAAAACAGTATGATTGGCCAAGAGTGGGTTAGTAAAATTCTCCTGCAATTCTGCCGATCTGTTTTTTGACCTCACTGAAGAAATGTGGGGTGGTAGCGGTACGGTCAGCTGACTGTAATCGCGCGCGGCTGCTTTACCTGAGACGGGGCGCACCATTGCCTTTAACAGCTTACTGCGACGTTAATATCAGCTGCATTACTCTAGAAATAAGCTTAATTTACAGAAAACATAGCAGCGAATGTGGTAGTAATTTTTCTGATTTTTACAATCGCGACCTCGACGTGAAACGGTAAAGGACATTTCGATGTGTTCTGGCATCAGGATAATACATGTCCCGGATTGTCCCCCAATTCAGGGACGATACGCGTTGACGTATTCCGTGCGAGAGAAGGCGGGCTTGAAGTTCGATTGGTCCTGAACTAGCCATTTGGGCCTACTTATCTCTCGTGTCTAAACACGCGCTCGAATTTCCAAACAAAAGCATGCGTCGACGTATTCCGTGCGAGAGAAGGTGGGCCTTGGGGATGAGATATTGCTGTGAAGAGGGCCTCTTCAGGACAGTGGCCGTTTGGGAGGGATGCAGGGCAGATTGGTTAGTTTGGGGCCAATCGGACCTCAAGCCCACAGTCTCTCGCACCGAATACGTCGACGCGTGCTTGTGTTTTGAAATTCGAGCGCGTGTTTATACTCGAGAGATAAGGGATCCGTCTTTAATTTGAGGGTAGGACGAAGCAGGCGGGACTACGCGCAGTCAGCGGACTATCCCTTCTTTTCCTGTGTCTCTCCGCGAGACGTATTGATGCTGGATAATACTCTGTAATTTCTAGTTCTCCAAAATTAATCAGGCTGATCAACCAGAGCATTTCGCCAGGGTCGCGGTGTATGACCGTATTGTCCCGCAAGTCGGCGGTAGAGAACGGTTTCCTACAGTTTCGGATAATTTATGACTTACTTGGTTCCGCCTCGTAGCAGACGTGAACTCAGGGTATCGGAAAAGGGAAACAGGAAGCAGGATTTTTTTCTTTATAGCAACTCGAAGACTTTCTGTTTCTCTTCTCTTCGGACCCTTTCGAACCGATACACGTGGTGTCTGTTTTCTATCTCGAAGCAATGGGTACATTGGCAGTAGAAGGACGGAGCGCGGGCTTTTGTGAAAGTTTTCGTTGCACTTGTGCAAAACACGTGTGTTCCGAAAATGTGCTGGCTTCTTTTTACCTGAAGCCTCTTGGCCTGGTGGGGGTCAACTCATAATGGAACGAGAGAAACTATTTGGGGGTAGAAGAAGTCGCTTGGAAAAAATCTTGTCAGTCAGCAGTTAGCAATCGCGTCGCAGATAAATGTTCTCTGCTCGAGAGTATTACGCGATGTTCTGTGTGTACCCCCCGAACAACGAGGACGCAAGTGCTGCAGCGTGAGAATTTGCGCGGGAATTACCCACGGCTCCGAACGCCAAGTAAAAATTCATTTCCACCAATTTTTAGAACGTAGCAACAACACGTTCCATGAAAAATAAATTAAGTGATCAGTGTTAGTAGCCGTGCAGTGAAGTGAATATTCGGTGCATTAACCCGGACGCACTTGACGTTGCGACCCTTAACTTTGGATGGTGTCGTGTACCTGAGATCAGCTGTGCACTGGGCTCGTCCATCGATGACCAGGATCGGTTCAGTGACCCAGTGACACAAGTTTTCAAGTTGCAGGTGAATTTTCTACAAGGGTGAGTTTTAGTTACTTTAATGATGATCATTCATTTTTAAATTTAACGCAAGCTATGGCTTATTTCCGGCGATAATTCTCAAAATTCTCGTACGAAAATATTTATTCGGGCTTTTTAAACAGACTTATTCGTTATCAGCAACAGTGCTGGCCGTTATTGAGTTACGGATTTTTATCACAATAACGAACTACGATCACTTTTCGTTAATTTCCTGTTACATTACCTTTTCGTGGATATGTTATTAACACAAGGAATTTTATGTATTCCTTATCCTCCCACTTCAAATAATTATTATTTTCGATTCTTCTAAAAAAAAAAACAACTGTGTATTCGTCTTTTTACGTTACACATGATTTTCATCCATTTATCCTTTATTCATTATTCACTTTAAATAGCAAACAAACCATGGCAAAAGGTTCGATTTTTTTGTTACGTCTTTTTCATTTGCCATTCTACGCAATTTCCTTCGATGAATGCCACCTTGCTTGTTCGTAGTCGCAGCGCGGCCCGGCGCGCGGCCACGCTAGCGCGGGAGCTCCAGCGGAAGGCTCGCGCTCTGATTGGTCGGTGCTTTTTATTAATATGTCGTTAACGAAACCTCGGAGGGCATTTTCGCAAAGGAAAAAGTTGTTTGCAATCACCCCCCGAATTACCCCCTTTAAGGAACCGCAGCATTTTTGGGACACCCTGTATATTATTTCGTATTGCTTATGCTTTTCATATTTCAAATGATTGCTTATTGATTTATATTATTATCGTTGCTAATACTTTTGATTTATATTATTATCTTTGCTAACGCTTATTGATTTACATTATTATCTTTGCTAATGCTTATTGCTTAATATTGTTATTATTGCTAAATATTGTTATTATTACTAATTGCTTATCGCATTCCATATTATTCTCCATTGCTAATGCTCATGTATCTCATACTCATACTCATACATATATATTACCATGAATTACCATTAATATAAATGTCTATGTGCTAATCCTTAATGTCCAACGCATTATTATATTAACCAACCACTATCGCATTAACAGTGCATGGCATATTCTCGTGCTTCAAATTGAATATACGCTCTTATTTTAAATAAAGCTTCGAATTATTGTCTTGCTCCTTCGGTTACGGGAAAAGAAATCGGAATAGGCTACTGGAACAGCTGATCTCGGTTCGCGAACGGCGGGATTTCTTACAGTGTTTACAAGCCTTACTTTTGTATAGGTCTTGTACGACCATACGGTCTAGACGTATTTCACGGAAATATTACGTGTGGATTCTTATGTTAATGCAGTGGTAAATCCAATTACCAAGCCTTAAATACAAACCACAAGTGCTCTACCGGGTGTCACCCTGTTGCGCGATTATTGCTTAAACCTTCCCTGGTCCTTCAGTGCTACGAAGCTGGCCTTCGCGCCTGAACTCTTACACACCCTCAGTGCTACGAAGCTGGCCTTCGCGCCTGAAACTCCTACTCACCCTCAGTGCTACGAAGCTGGCATTCGCGCCTGAAACTCCTACTCACCCTCAGTGCTACGAAGCTGGTCTTCGCGCCTGAGTCCCTATCCCTCAGAGCTACTATTATTTTTTAAATTTAACGCAGGCTACGGCTTATTTCCGGAGATAATTCTCCAAATTTCCGTACGTAAATTTTTCTTCTGAGTTTTTAAACGAACTTATTCATTATCAACAACAGTGTTGGCCGTTATTGAACTACGGATTTTTATCACAATAACGAACTACGATCACTTTTCGTTCGTTCCCTGTTGCATTACCTTTTCGTTTGTACGTTATTAAAAAAGGAAATTTACGTGCTCCTTATCCCCTCACTCCAAATAATTATTATTTTCGATTCTTCTAAAAAAAAAAAACAACTGTGTATTCGTCTTTTTACGTTACACATGATTTTCATCCATTTATCCTTTATTCATTATTCACTTTAAATAGCAACCAAACCATGGCAAAAGGTTCGATTTTTTTGTTACGTCTTTTTCATTTGCCATTCTACGCAATTTCCTTCGATGCATGCCACCTTGCTTGTTCGTAGTCGTAGCGCGGCCCGGCGCACGGCCACGCTAGCGCGGGAGCTCCAGCGGAAGGCTCGCGCTCTGATTGGTCGGTGCTTTTTATTAATATCTCGTTAACGAAACCTCGGAGGGCATTTTCGCAAAGGAAAAAGTTGTTTGCAATCACCCCCCGAATTACCCCCTTTAAGGAACCGCAGCATTTTTGGGACACCCTGTATAGTTCTGTAGGATCACGGAAAAAAGGAAGTCGCCTCAACGGGACTCGAACCCGCGATCTCTAGGTCTGCGCGCTGGCCAGTCGCCTTAACCACCTCGGCTACCGCCGACTTCCCCGTCCTCGTTCTTCCGTATCCGCCTCTTATGGTATGGGGGTTCCTGATCCCACAGTTCTGCAATCAAAGGCATATGGTCTGACTCAACTCATTCTTCCACTGTGAATTTCTTGATATCTTCTTTCGCCTCGACATTTGTTATTATATAATCAATTATCGTGCTCCCTCTCGGCCCCGTAGCCCTCTTTTCTCTCCCCTTCCTACCCATAATGCTTCCTCGATTTCTGCTTCTATCTGCAATTCGTGCCTCAAAACATACTCCACCGTACCTTCGGCGTCTCTATACGCGGTAAATCTTCTCCCCGTGGGGTAATATTATTTCTTCTCTCTCTTTTTTCTCTCGCCTCTTCCTTCCATTCTAGCCCCCCCAGTTTTCCTGTCAGCCTCTCTGCCTGATCCTTTTTGGCCTCCAGGACTTCTATTCTTCCTCTCATTTCCTTCCTTTCCTTTTCCCACATCTCATCCCTCCTTTTCCACTCGTCCTTCAAATCCTGCATTCTCTGCCTCATTGTCAGATCTCTATTATCTTTTCTCAGCTCTTCCATGTCTTTCTTAACTGCTAGCACAACTTTCATCAATTTGTCGAATTTATCTATTTCTCTTTCCTGCTCTGTCTCCTGGCAAACCAGCGTTTCCGCAGTTCCTATAGCTACCTCTGTTTTCTTCAGCGGAGGCGACTTCTCTATTTTCCGCACTTTTAAGAATTCTTCTTCTATTTCCTTTTCGGCCCTTAGCCTGTTCTGCTCCTCCTCGACATTTGCCGAGATGTCCGCGGCCTGGAAGTCAAATACTTGGCGTGGCCAAGCAAGGTATTCTCAGATCACCAAAACCCATACCATCTCTCTCGCAGGGTTTCAGATAATTTGTCAATTTAAAACTCTGACAATATGAGTACATTTTCATTACTTTGCGTTTTTAAATAATTCTTATTCATCGACACCTTGACCTTGCCTGGCCGCGCCAAGTATTTGATTTCCAGGCCGCGGACATCTAGGCAAATGTCTAGATGTTACATTTTATCTTCACATTATTAAAATGTCCACGATGTGCGTAATGGAATGTATGAACACAGCATTTCAGCTGTGTATATATAGTTGTGTCATCTTAAGCGCAGTTGGAAAGCACCGAATCTTACATTGTGTTACACAGTGTCGGGCTAAACTTCCGAAAACCCCCATGCTCCGAATTGGCTGAAATTTTGGAAACAGGTTCATTTTGCATAGAAATAATGTTTGCGAGAAGGATTTTTGGCGACTCGAAATTTTTTTTTATTTCTTTTTATCATTTTGATGTCATTCCCTACCTTACCGACGCAGTATAGGATAATGTATAATGGTCAAAACTTTTAAAACAAATAATTACCGAACTCACATCGGTACGCTACCATGCTTTACGCACCCGCGAGCGGGCGCGCGCCCCCCGCACTAATCTGACCCAAACCAATACTAATTTATGTGATTCATTTTTAACCTACTTCAAAAAGGAGGAGGTTATTACACAAAGACCTAGTCTTACTAGTAATGTCGAACCACAACGAATTGAACCACATGTTACATTGTAGTCTCAACAATCCCGATACCTTTTAAAAACAATTGAAAGCAGCAGGTTTTGTGGCTTTAGAGCCGCCTTCAACGTGTCGGTAACATACGAAGTGACACTTATATATGTATAATTTAATAATAATTAGGTATGTAGTAAAATAAAGTACAACTCCGTCTACCATACACTCAATTTATTCTAAACAATACTTCCCACGATCTACAGTGGCTCGCGTGAGATTATCGGTGAGCTTACAGCAGAACTGCTCGATGCCGACTAACTTTCCCTTCAAACTCGTACCCTTAACAAGGGGTAGAAGAAGTAAAGGAAAGAAATAGATAAAGAGCAGGACAGAAAACTGAAATCGGTAAAAAAGAAAGGCTCCGCTTGGGCTCGCACGGGCCTGGCCGCCACATGTTCTTGACGAACGCCACGCCCAGGCGAAACCCTCGAGAAACGCACTGTAGAAGAAAAGGCAGGAAGTTGTAAACCGAAAGAGAATTTATAAATGTGAAAATTAGAAACGAAGGGAAAGAAAAATACTGGAGAAAAAGAACTTGGTGGCACAGACGTAGCTGCCACAAAGTTTTTTATGGGTTTTTTTTCTCCTATATCAATTTGAAATCTTCGACTGTATTGACTTTTTTCTTATTATTATGTAATTTTCCAGCGTACTTCAAGTGTATAATCTCTGATTAAATGCTGAGCCAATACTGGAATAATCCCTCGTTAGAACTTTTCGAAACCTTGAAGGTTCCATTGGATACAGCGTTTTGAAAATCTTGAAGCTCAACTACATTTAATCTACTTTCAAAATACTTCAGATGTTCCTTATCTTTATCTTTATCTCCTTAACGTAGCGTAAAGTTTGGACGAATGCACCTATGGTGTTGCACTCGTCGTCTGATTCGTCGGCGTTGGCGTAACTGTAGGCGTAGATGCACCAGCTATGCTCAATCGCTGTATTTCGCGCGTCATCTCTAGCTCTCGCCGTAACCACTCAGCTTCGCGCAAGGCCCATTCCTTTTATTGATCATAGTAGGTACCCTTGTTTAAATGTGACCAATGAGAGTGAGAATAAAGTTAATTTAAGTACCCTTTTTAAGATCGATCTTTTTTTCCACGATTAATCGATCTTATCGATGATCCTTCATAAAAGATTGATTGGTAGGATTGATCCTATTTGTTTCCAGTATCGCCAAGCCGACACAATGGGGAAAAACAAAGTATACCTTAAGGATTTCAGGGGACTTCCGTTTCCGGTCGCGTGGATGGTAGCTGTGCGTAAGAGTGAGTGGAGTTTGTGGCTGGAGCGAAAGGCGAGTGAGGTGGTGAGGGAGAGTGGAAAGTGGAGTGAAAGGTAGAGAGGAGTTGAGGAAGGGACGGGGGATAAAGGGAAAGGGACGGTGTTAGGGGGTGGCAGAAGTGCGGAAGGGATACGGGAGGCTTTGGAGGTTAGGTGGTAGAGATAGGTGAAGAAAGGCGGGAAGGAACGTGGAGTGTGACAGGTAGTGACGCAGGTGGGAGAAGAGTGAAACAGGAGAGAAGAGTTGGTGGGAAAGCGGGAAGTTTGAAAAAGTGAGAAGGCAAAAAGTGTAAGGAAGGACGAGGATATAAGGAGTAAGGAAAAAGGAGCAGGAGAAAAAGGAAAAGAGGGTAGGATAGAAGGGTAACAGGGCAAGGAAAGTGGGAAAGGGGAAGAAAGGGGAAAAGGGATAGAGAGGAAAGGAAGAGATGGAGGCGGAAAAAGGGGGAGAAAAAGAAGTGGGAAAGAAGGCAAACGAAGGTAGGATTAGAAAGGACAGTGAGAACAGCATAGGGAGTAGCGCGGGAAGTTTAGACAGTTTGTGGGGAAAGAAGAGAGAAAGAGAAGAGGACGCTGGGGCAATGGGGTAGGATAAAGCAGGAGGTTTTAAAAGATGCTCCAAGACGTGGAGGTCGCCAGAAAAGGGCGGTAAAGGGGGGGAGGAAGGAGGGAGGGGAAGAAGAGGGGTCGATGGAGGGAATGATAAGGGAAATGATGTTGGAGATGAGGAGGATGAGGGAGGAAATGAGAAGGGATAGGGAAGAGAGAAGGATGTTGGAGGAGGAGATAAGGAAGGAGAGGGAGGAGATGAAAAAGGAAAGGGAGGACAGAAGAAGAAGTGAGGAGGAGTGGAGAGAGGAAAGGAGGAGATGGGAGGAGGAGATGAGAGAAGAGAGGGTGAGGAGAGGAGGGCTAGTGGAGAAGTTAGGAAAAATAGATGAATGTGATAGGAGGATGGAGGAGGTGATGGAGAAGGTAGGGAGGTGGGAAAAGGAAAAAAGAGGGAGTGTGGGGGAGGGGGTGAGGGGGGAAGGAATAGAGGAGGAATGGAGGATGAGAATTAGAAGGATAGAAGTCACGCAGGACAAGAAAGAAAGGGAGGTAAGAAGAAATAATGTGAAGGTGAGGGGGTTGGGGCTGGAAGGAAAGGAGGTGAAGGAGGAGGTGGAGAGGTTATGGGAAAGGATGGGGTTGGAGATGAAGGGAATAAAGGAGGTGGTGAGAATAGGAAGAATAGGAAAGGAGGGGAGTGGAATGGTGTTGGTGAGGCTGGAGGGAAGGGAGGAGAAAAGGAAGGTGATGGAGGCTAAGAAAAAACTGAGGGGAAGAAGGGAAAGGGTAGAGGACGACCTCACCGAGGAGGAACGGAGGGTGAAATGGAAAATAGAGGGAGAGGCGCAAAGGGAGAGGGAGAGGGGAAGGAAAGTGCAGGTGGGGTATCTGAAAATGTGGGTGGACGGGAAGGTAAGAAGGTGGGATGAGTTAAGGTAGGGGAATCAAAGTCGAATAGATGGTATGGGAGAGTGAAGGGGGAAGGGTTGCCAAAGTATTTGAAGAAAGGATGGGGAGAAAGTAGATGGAATAGGGTGGCGAGGTTTAGGTTGGGGAATGAAATGAGGGGGGGGAGGTATTGGGAGGAGGAGGAAAAAAGGAGATGTAGGGTATGTGGAGGGGGGGGAAGAGACGTGGGAGCACGTGTGGGAGGTTTGTATGGGGTGGGGAGAGGAGAGGGGGTGGCAGGAGATGGCAGGGGAGGTTTTGGATGACGGGGGAGAGGGGGAGGAATGGTTGAGGAAAATTGAGGAAAGGAGAGAAGCAAACGAGGCATAAATGAAGAGATTGGAATGAATGGTGAGACGAGTGGAAGCGGAGGTCCGGGAGAGAGGGGGTTGCGTGTGCGTGCGGCAGGGTTGTAGGTAGAGGGAGAGCGAGCGATGAGGGGGGAGAGGCGTGCGGGGGAAATAGGATATAGAAATAGAGTAAGATAGGCTAAGATAGGTTAAGATAGTATAAGGTAGATTTAAGGTAGGATTAAGGGAAGAAGAGATGTAAGGAGTGGAGAGGAAGGGAGATTGTAACCCCTAGGGGAATCAATAAAGTCAATACTATACTTAAGGATTTCAAGAATCGTAGCACCTTATATCCCAAGATTTTGCGTGCTCTTATTCCATATGAAGCGCGATTAAGGTCAGGCGAACCATTGCTAATCTCGGACGTTGTAGCTGTATGCAACGTAGCATATCAACGTCCGATCTCCCGGGCGCGTTTAGACTACTTGCGGTTAACTTTAAATATAACTTTAACATCATTTTTAACTTTCACGCGCGTGTGGATTAACTTTCGTACGTTTTGTAAAGAAACTTTCTTCGACTTGTAGAGAAATCTCGTCATAGAAGGAGGCGAAGGCGCAATGGTCCTCGCAGACGGCCGCGTCGCCTGCATGGATGAATTCGACGAGATGATGGGTGGCGACACAGCCGCGATACACGGGGCCAGGGAGCAGCAAACGATTTCGATCGACAAATCGAGATTAATTACAACGCTGAACACCCAATGCTCCGTTCCAGCGGCAGTGAACTCGATATTCGGTCGTTGGGACGACATCGAGGGAGAAGAGAACATCGCTTCATGCCAACGATCTTGTCCCATTTCGACATGATATTCATCGTCAAAAACGAACACGATCAAAACAAAGACGAAACATGTGATGAACATCCTCTGCAACGCTGCTGAAGTTACGGAACAATCTGCGGATGGAGAACTGCCGCTGCACGTTCTCAAGAAACATATTCATTACTGTAGAACGTAAAATTTGCTTCTTTTTATCGCTTTAAAATGAATTTTATCTTTTTTTTATTCTTAATTAATCAGTATGCTTTCTATAGACGCTGTGGTCCAAGGAGAAATAAAGAAGCAGGAGAGAAACTAAAAAATCGTTACCAGGTAATGCGAGCGAGTACAAGAGAACACGAGAAGGTAACAGAAAAGCGATTGTCTATTCGCATAACCGTTGAGACTCTTCCAAGTCTCCCCGTTGGACGCAGCAATGTCCGGATCGTTAACTGGTAATCTGAAAACAAGTAGTTTACTTTTAATCTGTCTATCGACCCCGTTTTTACGTGAATTTATTTATGCATTAGGCGCGGGAGGATTTATCTCGGAGGAAGATCACGAAATGCTGTTATGCGTTTCCGAAACCTCCGAACGTATCACCATCCATCAGGCGATCAATGAACGGTACAAGGGCATGTACCATTGCGTCGATTTCCAAGTTCTTGAACTACAAGAACTGCGGGATCAAGTTTCGCAGGGCGAAATGGCCGCGTCGTTTGCAGGTGTATCGTTTGCCCGTGATCGTTATTTATGCGACAGAGTTGTACCAGGCAACAGAGTTCTTATAAAGAGTTGCACCGGTCGCTGTTTGCAGTTCGGGCAAAGGAAGTTTGGCTGCTGGTTTCACAGCGTCGGTCTTGAGGGACCCAGTAACGGTAGATTATTAACATTGTGCACCTTTTACCTTTAACACCATTTTTACAGTGTTTTAAACTTTAACTTTAGCTACTTTTTAACTGTAACATCATTTTTAACTTCCATACGCGACTGGATTAACTTTCGTACGTTTTGTAAAGAAACTTTCTTCGACTTGTTGAGAAATTTCGTCATGGACGAAAGCGCAGGAATTATTATGCGTGGGAAAGTCCCACTTGACCTTATTATTTTTTATTTTTTTATTTATTTATTTTAAAATTGACGGGTAATTATTATCTAAAATTTAAAAGTCCTTCCGATATCCATTCATCGTGCCACTCTTAGAATGAAGCTCGTAGGCACATACTCAGGTTTATAAGCGCGCGTGTTCGTTCCGCTCTTATAATTAAATAAATATGTAATTTTTTTATTTATAAAAATATGTAAATATATAACGTAATGTGTACTTCTCTAGAAACAGCTCATATAAACGTGAATAAATGAGCATGTCCGATTAAGTGGCACTGGAGTATGTATTCTGTTCGAAAGCTAACTGAACAGTAACAGGTATTCGTGCATATCCTATATAATAAGACGCTTAAGGTGGATGTTCGTGTGTTAGCAAAATCTTTCCAGAGCCTTTTTTTCGTACTTCCCGATGACCTACAAGGTTCAGATTCGGCATGAAGTTTCCTCGGCACTCAAAGATGCCGTAAAAAATATGGCCTACAACAGGTACTATGTACAATGTAGTAGCCTCTACTGCATTGTATGTAGGCCCCTATTTCGAGCTCGAGCTGATAGATGAAGCGAGACAAAGTATCATGCTTTCTCTCTTTTCTAGTCGACGGTAATTTCGTGTCCACTCTTTCGTCCTCTTTCGCTCGCTCACGAGTTCTTTCACTCCCGAGCGAAGGATTCCAAGAAGTGGTGGAGATACAAACGCGCGCTCAACGCAGATTCGAAATACGCCCTTTATTTGGGCTCTCATGGAGGCAAACGAAAAAGCGCTGTTGTAAGAGTGAATATGCTCCAGAAATTTATTTAATTCGAGGTCTTTGTCACATATTAGTTGTTGTAATAATATCGATAATTATTTTGTTTCTAGGGGGGGGGGGGTCTCAAATGTCGCCGGGCAGTGAGACTGGGCACGTATGTGACTTAGGTCCCCGAAATGCCCTTCAGGAGACCAATTAGACAATTACCCATCTGGTAAAATGTTCTGAAAATTGTTTCTATGGGAGTTTCCAACAAAAATTGTGGTTATCTTAGGCGTCTTATTATATATGAGAGTAATGCCTGGCGAAGACAGGCTAAAAAATTAGTATTCAGTATTTGTCATTCTCATTTAACCGTGGTGTTGCGGCCGCGATGTAAAGGCGGGATTTCCTAGTCGCGATCGGCCGCGGCGGTCCCACTAGTGCAATGGAGAACTATGCATCTCTGTCTTCGTTGCGCTAGTGGGACCGCCGCGGCCGATCGCGGCTAGGAAATCCCGCCTTAACGCGCCGCGTCGCGGCGATTTAAATGTGCGTGCGAGAGCGTGTAAACATGACCGTTAAAGGCTCGTATAGACTGGGCGATAATCGCCGGCAACTTTGTTGCCAGCGACTCCAGCGGGTCGCCTGGCGACTCGCTGGGATGCATCGGCTTGTCTCCAGCGATTTTTACCGAGCGGCTGGTATCCAGCGACTTATGTCCGGCGACTCGGCAACTTGTGTCCCCCACCTTATGACCAAGACCAGTGATGCCAGATTCCGGGCGGGTTCCCTCGAGAATTTCCCCCACCTCGCGCACACTACGCCGGAGCTGCGTGTCCGTGAGTTGGACTCCGAAGCGCCGAGCTCACGGATACGCTGCTGCGGCGTAGTATGCGCGAGGTGGGGGAAATTCTCGAGGGAACCCGTCTCGAATCTGGCATCACTGACCAAGACCCTTCTTCGGCGTCCATTCCAAATCTTATTTTTAGTAGCCATGGATCCGTCAATAGCTATGGGTGTTGGCGCCGCGTTCATTGCCGCTTCTGTTTTGGAATTGAAGCGCGAGTTTTTACTCGAGAGATAAGGGATCCGTCTCGAATTTGCAGGGAAGACGGCGCAGGCGGGACCACGCGCAGTCAGCGGGCTACCATTTTTTCTTCTTGTGTCTCTCTCTCTCCGCAAGGCGTATTGATGTTGGATAATACTTTTTAACTGCTATACCTGGCACATTTAGATACAAACTGAAGGGGATGACTTGTATACCACACCTGGTTCTCAAAAATTAATCAAGCTGATCGGCCAGAGTGTTTCGACAGGGTCCCGGTTTATGACCGTATTGTCCCGTGAGTCAGCGGTTGACAACGCTACCTGCGCGTCCGAATTCAGTTATCTTTTACAGCTGGCAATTTAGTATTTTTGAAGCGAAATTTCTTCATTTCTTTACGACTAGGCAATAGCTTGTTCTCGAAGTGTTCGTTGGGAAACATTTGTCTACCAGATGTCGATAATGGGTGGTATACACGGTGACATCCGACGCGCAGGTACCGTTGTCAACCGCTACTCGTGGGACAATACGGTCATAAACCGCACCTTGGCGGAACACACTGGCCGATCAGCCTGATTAATTTTTGGGAACCAGACGTGGCACACAAGCCAATCCCTTCAGTTTTTACCTAAATGTGCCAGATATAGGCCTGCGCCGTCTTCCCAGCAAATTCGAGACGGATCCCTTATCTCTCGAGTAAAAACACGTGCTTCAATTGCAAAACAAGAGCACGCGTTGACCTGTTCCGTGGGAAAGAAGGTGGGCCTCGAAGAAGAGATATGTATTGCTGTGAAGAGAGCCTCGTCAAGGGAGTGTCCGCATATAATAAATTCGTTTAATATATATATATATATATATATATATATATATATATAAAATAAATTAATGTTTTAATAAATATGTATATGTGTGGTGTTTTTCCACGCAGTAGATCATATAGTAGATATTTACGTTAAAAATGTATTATATATATTATATATATATATACATATATTTATAGATATATTAAATTTTTAACGTATACATTTACTATAGGATGTACTTCAATATATATAGTGCGTGGTGTGTTGCCACAGAGTCGGCGATGTTTCCCATTCGGAACGGGAAACAGAAATACAGGCCCTAGACACTCGGGCGATGTTGCTCACCGTCCACTTGAATACAGTTTTTCGGGAACATGTGGCCAACAGTCATTTCTAGAAGGCCGTTTGAGACAAGGGTCGAGTTGCTGTATCCCACAGCGATTGTTGCAAGTCGCCGGATACAGGTTCCGGCGACTTTCCCAGGTATATTCGTATCTCTTTACCCTTAAAGGACGAGTCGCCAGACACAGTTGCCGGACACAAGTCGCCGGATAAAAGTCGCCAGATACAAGTCGCTGGCGACAAGTCGGTTATCCCACCGACTCGCCAGCGACTCCGGCAACAAAGTTGCCGGCGATTATCGCCCAGTCTATACGAGCCTTAAGGTGCGTATCGACCTCGCGCGGCAAGCTCGCGCGGAGTGGAGAGTCTGGACTCTGGAGAGACCAGGTCAGTTTGCAAAGCAGCCGCGCGCTGCCTCGAGGAAAACTCGCAGGGTGATTCACCAGCTACGCTCGTCACTCCGTGGCGAGGACAACACCCCGCAGTGCCCATCGAATTTTATGGCTTTTTCCGGAAAAAGGTACGAATCCTAGGCCGAACGTAGCGAATTCAGGTCGAGCCCCCGCAGCCGAGGGTGAAATATCCATTACAGCGTATTAAGAAATTCTTTTCTTCATCGTATCGAGAGGAAAGTGACGCCAATGGATTCCTTATGTTTTTCCGATGAAAATCATACCAAATATCACGCAAATCGGATTACTTTGACACAAGCTGTTTGTATTCCCTATGCAAAAGTTGTGCGATTTACACGACATTTGTAATGATTTTCATCGGAAAACTCCAAGGAATCCATCGGCGACACTCCCATAGCCATACGATAAAGAATAAAGAATTAGTTTATGTCTTAAACAGATAATTCTGGAGCTACGCCCGTCACCCCGTGGCGAGGAACACACCCCGCAGAGTGCCCATCGAATTTTATGGCTTTTTCCGGAAAAAGGTACGAACTAGGCCGAACGTAGCGAATTCAGGTCGGGCCCCCGCAGCCGAGGGTGAAATATCCATTACAGCGTATTAAGAAATTCTTTTCTTCATCGTATCGAGAGGAAAGTGACGCCAATAGCTGGCCATACACGAAGAGGTTTCTCCGCGGTCTTCATCCATCGCGGACAAACCCGCGATCAAAGTCTGCGGTGGATCAAAACTGCAAATACCCACTAACATACAACGAAAGTTCACAGACAAATCACGTTGGATAAATCGGTCACAGATAAAACTGCGTGTTAATGGATGAAAACCGCTAGTTTATCCGCGGATTTGATCGAAACTGTGGACTTTCGTTTCGCTGAAAGATTAGCTGGCCACACACGGGGAGGTTTCTCCGCGGTCTTCATCCGTCGCGGACAAACCCGCGATCAAAGTCTGCGGCGGATCAAAACTGCAAATACTCACTAACGTACAACGAAAGTTCACAGACAAATCACGTTGGATAAATCGGTCACAGATAAAACTGCGTGTTAATGGATGAAAACCGCTAGTTTATCCGCGGATTTGATCGAAACTGTGGACTTTCGTCTTGCTGAAACTTTTCTCAGTTGTCATGCAGACTTGAATGGAGTTGCACAAAATGAAATATGTTTATCCGTTGTTTTCCACAACGCAGGATGTTGTTCATAAATTTCTATAAGTTTTGTAATGAATACTTTAGTCATGAAACGTGTGTCGATATCGTTAGACGACATTTTAGTTTTTTGAATGTCGACCTGTCGGTTTTATCTGCAGACAAAAACTGCACGTTAATGTTGAACAACTGTTTTGTCACGCGGTTGAAGTTTGTCATGAGAACTGTGACGGTAAATCGATCATAGACATGCACCACTAACATGCAGTTAAATCCGCAGACTTGAAACGCGACGGATGAAGACCGCGGGGAATCCTCCCCGTGTGTGGATAATAGTAAGATTTTCAGTTTTTTCAATTTCGACCTGTCGGTTTTATCTGCAGACAAAAACTGCACGTTAATGTTAAACAACTGTTTTGTCACGCGGTTGAAGTTTGTCACGAGAACCGTGACGGTATAAATCGTTCATAGACATGCACCATTAACATGCAGTTAAGTCCGCAGACTTGAAACGCGACGGATGAAAACCGTCGGGAAATCTCTCCGTGTATGGCCAGCTAATGGATTCCTTATGTTTTTCCGATGAAAATCATACCAAATATCACGCAAATCGGATTACTTTGACACAAACTGTTTGTATTCCCTATGCAAAAGTTGTGCGATTTACACGACATTTGTAATGATTTTCATCGGAAAACTCCAAGGAATCCATCGGCGACACTCCCATAGCCATACGATAAAGAATAAAGAATTATTTTATTTACTAAACAGATACAGGGTAATTCTCGAGGTACGACCGACACCCCGTGGGGAGGACAACACCCCGCAGTGCACATCGAATTTTATGGCTTTTTCCGGAAAAAGGTACGAATCCTGGGCCGAACGTAGCGAATTGGGGTTGAGTCCCCGCAGTCGAGGGTGAAATATCCATTACAGCGTATTAAGAAATTCTTTTCTTCATCGTGTCGAAAGGGAAGTGACGCTAATGGATTCCTTATGTTTTTCTGATGAAAACCATACCAAATTTCACGTAAATCTGACTATTATTAACGAAATTTCCTTCATCATTTTCCGAATTACGTCGTTCTTGGTGTCAGTTTCATCGGAAAAACATAAGGAATCCATTGGCGTCACTTCCCTCTCGATACGATGAAGAAAAGAAGCAAACATTTGAAATCCTGTACATTTTTCACTTCTTAATGATATTCCAAACCCTTCGAGGGTCGAAACCCTTCAATTCGTTACGTTCGGCCCAGGATTCGTACCTTTTTCCGGAAAAAGCCATAAAATTCGATGGGCACTGCGGGGTGTTGTCCTCCCCACGGGGTGACGGGCGTAGCTCCAGAATTATCTGTTTAAGACATAAACTAATTCTTTATTCTTTATCGTATGGCTATGGGAGTGTCGCCGATGGATTCCTTGGAGTTTTCCGATGAAAATCATTACAAATGTCGTGTAAATCGCACAACTTTTGCATAGGGAATATAAATAGCTGTGTCAAAGTAGTCTGATTTGCATGATATTTGGTATGATTTTAATCCATGGAACACCAGGAATGCATTGACGTCGTTTTCGCAAAGATCTGATGAGAAATGCCGAAGTCGAAGATTTCTCATTTCTTAATGGTATTCCAAACCCTTCGAGGGCCGAAAGCCATAAAATTTGATGGGCACTGCGGGGTGTTGTCCTCGCCACGGGGTGACGAGCGTAGCTGGAGAATCACCCTGCGAGTTTTCCTCGAGGCAGCGCGCGGCTGCTTTGCAAACTGACCTGGTCTCTCCAGAGTCCAGACTCTCCACTCCGCGCGGCGTGCCGCGCGAGCTTGCCGCGCGAGGTCGATACGCACCTTTAAGGCTGCCGTCTCATTTTTGTTATGGACCGAATCGATCGAAGCACCCCTTGTAAACAGACGGACCCTAATGAAACTAATGCGGCCGGTAAAAAGAACTTCTACAGAGGTGACATCTTCAGGTACTCTGTGTAGACGAATTTTGGACGCATAGTTGCCGCATCTTCTGTTGTCTCTGTCTCTGCCGCGCTGTTGCCAAAGCTCTTTCTATCGAGAAGTCTTGAAGGAATAGGTACGGTACGAGAGCTGCGTCTAACGTCAGAGCCTCGCTAAACGTAAAAGAGGATAGCAATAATGAAAGATAGAGAGGTTGGGTAGTGAAGTTAGGAAACATGTCAATGAAACAATACTAATTTGCGAATCAATATCCTTTTACTTATACGTAGAAGGATGTAATATCTTGTATAATCAATGTGCAATTTCAAACCATACAATATGAATAAGGGACAGCACCGAAGTGTAACACGCCGATCGTAATGAAATTTATGAATAATATAATTCTTCGAAAAACATATGACACTTTCTTTTTTATATAGCGATACATCAAATTATCTTTCCTACCAATAAAAATTATCTGTTGCTGAAATACAAATTTAATAACGTAATCATTTTTTAAACGATTTTATTCAGCTTTGATCCTCTGTTTGTTGTATGTTTGTTTGTTTGGTTCAAATCTGGCAACTTAAATTTAACCCACCCCCAACTATCCAATTGTCTTGAAACTTTGCAGGCGAGCGTGGTTTGCATGACAATACAATATTTAAAAAAAAAAATTAACCCCGAGAGGGTAAAAAAATTACCCATTCATCGATAAATATAACCCATAACCACAAATCCAAACGACTTGAAATCAACCATCTATATCATTTCTTCTATCTTGCTTCTGCCTTCTGTCTGTCTGCCCCTGTGAACTTAGAAATGTCTCTGAAAAAATTAAAGGGTGAATTAAATTAATTATTTCCTTTTTCACTTTCATGGGAAAGAGACGGCGGCGTCGATCCTCTCGCGTGATCGTATGATCCGCGAGGAAAAGTGGCATTGTTGACACTTGTGACCACTGACGCGGTCAGTGGTCTTGCACTTTGCAGCGCTGTCGACGCCGGACCGATACAATAGTTTTACTATTTTCGGAGGGAGACCTCTTTCGCTTTTTCAAGCTTTTCGGTTTTTCTGTCGCTCTTTCTGCTAATATAAATTGAGGCTCCCGAATAGGCATGCATCTATTGTGCCGACTATCTATTGATTCGGGTAGCATGCATTCTAAATAAAATTGAATTAGTTTTGGCTCCATTTCTCTTTTCCAAAACGCATCATCTCTCTCTACTTTTATAGATTTCAGACCCTTCGGGGTCCAAACGCAAAATATACAGTACTTTCTGTCAATAATATGTAACTGGCCTTGTACTTGATAAAAATAGTGATGCGCTTTGTTCATTGAAATACCTGTTTTACGTGCGAACATGCGCCGGACAGCGGGTACTGCTTCAATAGCTTCTTCCGGCGAAAAGTTCTCCGCTGATTTGGGGCATTTGATTTCCACAATACCCTCTCGACCGATGATTCCATCCGGTGAAGCTCCTAAGAAGGGGATGCAGCTGTCGATGAAAATTACACATTCTGCAATATCTGTATATTGCTTCTTCAATTCTTCGCGAGCAATTTTCTCGCATTCTTTCCCGTATTCCACCGCGGGTGCACTAATTATCTTCGGATACAGAAATGACTTCACTGCATTTGCGCAAACCGTGTCAGGTCAGCGACGGCACACTTGTCCAAAATTGGATGCTGTCAACAATTTGGACCTATACTGCAACCATCTGCGGTTCTTCGCTTGTCCGATGGTCTCGTCTTCAATAGCATGTCTTTTGCCTTGCCACTCACTGAGCATTTGCATATGCTTTTCCCGCTCCAGTTCATACATTTCGGATGACATGTCTGGCTTCTGTGCATTTTGCCCATAATCAGAATCTTTCTGCAAGGGCAATTGCTTGCGTACATATCGCGCAGCCTTCGTTTCCTTCTTTTTTGCAGCTCTCTTTTCCTTTTCTTTCTTCTTCTTTTCTTCCACTTGGCGCACAACTTCGTGTGTTTTCTTCTTCATTACCGCATTCAATCGCGAGTGCACTTGGTTAGTGTTGTACTCCACGACCGCAGCAGCACATCTTCCTGTATACGATCCTCTTTCGGCGAAATTTAATCTTTTTCCGCCAATGTACTTGGCAATTATTGCGTTCAAACTTTCCACAGCGTTATTATTTGTGTTATAGAGTAAGCTATAGACGAAGTATTTCTGTTACGTCCTGGTAGACTCCAATTTTCATCAATTCTGGAACGATGTTTCTTTCATTCTCTTTATTCTTTCTATCGCAGAAATATTCTAGTTGTGCACACTCTTTGTGTTCACCAAACACGTGGCTCGGAATATTCTGTATGTCGCCATACAAATTCTTTGTTTTCTCGTCGATTGATATATTCTGATTGTATCTAAACTTTGCGGCTTTTACAATGTCTGTTTGCATCCAGCGAATGCTACTTTCCACAGTTTGTCTCAATGGTCCACATGTGGTCTTCTTTACAATCGCTTTCATTTTTGTGCAAAAGTTTCGCATTCGATGAAGAATTAAAAATTGTTTAATTATGCTGTAGTGAATCTCGTCTCGAGCACGAGCGCACATTCCAGCTTGAGCTCCGAGCTCATTCCAGGACAAGCGAGTCTGCCAACGAAGTGGGGAGCGGCCTGAGTAGTGGGAGCGGAGCGTCAAAGGCTGCTACAGGGGTCTCCAGAGTTTGACGCTCCGAAAATATGGCACATTTTGGGGGATTTTTAAAAGGAAAGTATTGAGTATTATAATTCCAATCTCTGTACTTTTATTAATTGAAATTTGAAAAATGTGTTCAAATTTTTGTATACAATAATAGTAATTTGGTTCAAAGTTATAATGGTAGTAGTAAGAGGGGTTTGAAAAAGAAGTTTGTTGCTAGCGTGCATGATTTTGGCTGTCGTAATATGTACATCTGAAACAAACAACGCACAATTTTTCTTAATCTATATGAGTGTGGTTATGGTATGAACTTTAGCTCATGTTGAGTGAATAATGTTGAAAAGCACCAAAATTGTTGTATTTCAAATGAAAACATTAATTTTTTGGAAAAGCATATGTTAGTTTTTTGTGTTGCAAAATTGGATTTTTGCAAATAATTCATTCTAGTTCACACGATAACCACACAGATTAAGAAAAATTTTGCGCTTTTTGTTTCCGATGACTACGACAGCCAGAATCATGTTCGCCAGCTACAAACTTTTTTAAACCCTTCTTACTGCTATCATTATAAATTTGAATAAATTATTATTATTGCATACAAAAATTTAAACATTTTTCAAATCTCAATTAACCCTCCGTATCCTGTGCCTGAGTCAATTTTAACCCACTCCTTGAGGTCGCTAACACACACGGTGATGGAACTGTGTATGTAAGTCGCGGTCAAGCGATTATTTAGCTGTCGGGAGTGTCATAAAAGCATAAACTGGGCCTTTCCAGTGACCGTGTTGGGGCAACAATGGGAAGCTCGAGACAATACCATATTTTCCTTGGAGAAAACAAAATGGGCATACGGCCTCTGCAGTCATAGAATTCTCCACCACGAGACCTTATACCGAGGAGTGGGGAATGACAATACCACGGTCGAGCTCGAAGGCGCACCGACTGCCCTAGGGCAGACTTAGTGTGTACCCCTGGTGTATGTCTTACTTCATACCAAACAACTTTGTACGAAACGTGGCAATTGTCAAAATGTTATTCCGTTTGGGTCCGAATATTTTTGGGGTTGTCACATTTTGCCACATTCAAAATTGTTTTATAAATACAGACCCTCAAAGTACACAACTTTCCTCGATCTTTTGAAAATTACCTTTCGTATTTGGCAAAATGATATTTAAATCCTCCTTATTTTCAAATGGATTGTAACATATTTCAATTTGAACAAATTCCCAAGAGTTTATCCAGATATTATCTTTGCTCATCTCTGTTCTCCAGCCGCTTCGCCGTGATTCATTCAAGCCTCCCTGACGACAAAATAGTAATAGGGGAAATGCGGCAACAGCGCGATGCGACTCTCCATACGTATCGGCAACTATGTCTTTCCTACATTTATCGGCTAGCTTGGACTTCCACCGGTTCTGATGCTACATGGGGCGAATATGTATACCATAAGCGCCGGTGGCGGAGAATCCTTGAAGCCTCATTCTGCTATTTCTCGAGTCTGACTCAGTACACGATTCATAAATTCATTATTATTTCAACGTACGGTGGTCTGGTGCGTTTGAACGCACCAGACCACCCTGCACGAATGTCTACTGGAGGCAACTATACCCGTAAAAACTACCTTTTTGCCGATTCCAGGACGAAAGTTGGTTGAAACGGTTTGTTTTCTACATTGCGTATACGTATACGCTGGTGCTACGTGGCTCGAATATACCACCAGCGCCGGTGACGGAGAAGCCTTGAAGCCTCATTCTGTCAGTTTTCGAGTCATAAATTCGTTATTATTTCAACGTACGGTGCTTATTAGCATTCAAACGCACCAGACCACCCTGCACTGATGTCTACTGGAGGCACCTATACCCGCAAAAACTTCCTTCTTGCCGATTCCAGGACGAAAGTTGGTTGAAACGGTTTCGCGTATACGTACACGCTTTTCCTAGCTTGTGTGAGCGTACGCACACATTCAACGCCCCGTGAGACGGCAGCCTTAAGACGGTTACGCGGTTCCCACGTTTTTGCTGGGGATTTCGAGCGCGAGCTCTTCTGGGCATTCGGGAGTTAGTTCCTCGAACACCTTTGGACAATCGTAACACGCTCTCGTACGCACGAAACATCTTTTTCCTTGTCGCCCTGCAACCCACGGTTATGAACCACGCTACCGGCCCTGCGAGCCATCGCGCCCAGCGCACTGTACAAAGTTTGTACATATCTCTGTTTAGTGGTAATTACGTGTTTGTTTCGTGTTCGAATTCTGTGTGGTGTGCTCGTGGTTTTGTAACGACGCCCACTTCGGCAAAATAAACCTTATCGCTTCCCTGGCCAGTACCAGTGGCGATCCAAACCGCCTTCCAAGGTAACCGTTTAAACACGTGGAATTGCACACGTGCCTCAAATATTTACATTAAGACACTTACCTTTGGTAACAGCTAGAATATTTTTTGTCAATATTTGGAGAACCTCTACTTATGTACCTACTCAGTTCACGAAACATCGCTTTTTGTTTGCACTATCGTGACAATTATTTTATCAATATTTGTAAGGGATACATTATTGAAGATGAGGAATATGTAACTTCTTCAATATAGTTCACACACATGATTTTAAATCCGTTGATATATTGTATCGTTTAAAGATTCACATTTTTCTTATAATTATTAAATATAAAGAATCTCATAATTACTTTCTTCCATCTAACAATTCTCTTCTAATTAAACTTTGCAAAGTGCATCTTTCTACATATTATTCATAAATACATAAATATGTTTACAATTTAAATTCTTTTGCATATTGGGAATCGTTCTTTATTAACCATGCGAAAAAAGCATGATTGACTTTTCATCAGTATTTAATGTAATAAAATTATGTCTTCTTTAAGTAAAGAAATTAAAAGTGCATAAGCATATATTGTACATGTAATCTGAAAGTCTTCAAGTTCAAGTTTCTCGAAAATAATGTCTTTAGCTTCATCTTCATTCACTACTAGAAATTGTATTTTCTCCACTTTCTAATATCGCTGAAAAAACGAAATATTGAATATTAAATAGTTTTCAAACCTATTCTAAATTACTTCCCGCCCAATATGGACTACGTCCCATATTCTCCTCTCTTTCGCAATTAAGTAATCTGGTCTCATCGTGTTATTGTTGTGTGCTGTCTGGGTTTAATTAGATCGTTTATTTCAATAATTTATAATGCCCATCTCTGGATGGAACAATACTAATTTGCGTATCAATATCCCTTCGGATCTCATATGGAATATCGTCCATGCGATCCAGCAGAACATTATCTAAACATTCTTTATACGTTGAGCCGTCCAGTCTGTCCGGCACCAGAAAAGGTGGGCTTTGGGGAGGAGATATTGCTGTGAAGAGGGCCTCTTTTCAACACAGTGGCCGTTTGGGAGGGATGCAGGTCTGATTGGTTAGGTTATGACCAATCGTACTTCTCTCGCACGGAATACGTCAATGCATGTTTATACTCGAGAGATAAGGGATCTGTTTCGAATTTGTAGGGAGGACGACGCAGGCGGGACCACGCGCAGTCAGCGGACTACCCTTTTTCTTCCTGTGTCTCTCCGCGAGGCGTATTGATGTTGGATAATACTTTTTAATTTCTAGTTCTCCAAAATTAATCAGGCTGATCGGCCAGAGCATTTCGCCAGGGTCGCGGTTTATGACCGTATTGTCCCGCTAGTCGGCGGTAGAGAACGGTTTCCTACAGTTTTGGGTAATTTATGACTTAAGGGGGTAGACACGGGTAATGCAGCGCGCTGCGTATACCGACACAATCTGGCCCGAAACATGGGTTTGGGAAATTGCGTTGTTTGTCCTTATATGAGCAGATTTTGGGCTGGGTGTGGTCTCGTTCGAAAGAGGAAGGTTCGATGCAGCCCGCTCTGGCCATGGTTCGACGAGATTGTGTTAATATCTAATAATATGAGTGTCCAAAGTAGAGCAAAAGTCGACAAAAAAAAAGAGTTTTGTGACTCAAACGATGACCAGAGCGGGCTGTATTGAACCTTCCTCTTTCGAATCAGACCTCACCCAGCCCAAAATCTGCTCATATAAGGACGAAAAACTTATTCCCGTGAATGCATTTCCAAGTGAATTCTTCGGGACAGAGTCCACCTGCTGCTTCGACTCCGTTTTCGCGACGGAGTCCGGCTACTAGTTCGACTCCGTCTTTGGGATGGAGGCTGCCTGTTGGTTGGACTCCGTCTCACAGACGGAGTCACTTCCTTTTCTCCTTTCGGATTCGTATCTTCTTTGCCCGACATCTAAAAACAAGTCGAAGAAACAGTGAAACCATTAAACGTAATGGATTTGAAAGTGCAGTAGAAGAGTCAGAGTTGGGCAAAATGTAATCTAATTACAAATTGATTACACATTATTTTCTGTAATTTTTAATTTAGGTAGTTGACCACAATTTTGTCAACTATCTAAATTAACAATTGCAGAAAATAATGTGTAATCAATTACACAATTACATTTTAATCGTAATTTATAATTAGTAATTAGATTACATTTTGCCTAACTCTGAGAAGTGTACACGATTATCAAGTTGGTATATTTTGGTACTGTTGCGTGGTCCTGTGGCCCGGCGATGGTCCTAGGGGCTGGGTTGATGCCCGTGAAGCGCAGAACCGCTCTGCTCGGAGTTGCACCTTCGTGGTAGTAGGAATTCGGCTCGATTTCGAAGGAAGACCGTGTTCTTGTAGTTTTACTGTTTAACTATTTATTTATAACAAACTTATAGATGGTGAAAAGGAATGTAACGAAATGTAACGGAGCTAAAAAATAAACGTGTTGTCTTTTCTACGTTCCCGAACAGAATGTCCGGCGTCGTTATTTCGCGTTCCTACGGCGATAAGAACAAAAGGTTTTTTATCGAGTGGATTACATACATGCGGGGCAAAAAATCGAAGGTCAAATCATGTTGTTGGTTTCGCTGTTGCCGAACGAGTGTTTAACGCCTTAGCTATGATTAAATATACGACGCGTACAAATATTATTAATCACAATATTGTTATGCGGCCCTGACGTCCGGTCTGCCTATCTTCCTCCTAGGAAGACCGGACACTCCGATGTATTTTATCTCTAAAATTCTAAGAAGGCGCATCT
Organism: Andrena fulva; assembly: GCA_946251845.1. Classification (NCBI taxonomy): domain Eukaryota; kingdom Metazoa; phylum Arthropoda; class Insecta; order Hymenoptera; family Andrenidae; genus Andrena; species Andrena fulva. The sequence continues at coordinate 12,402,495 of OX276333.1, forward strand.
TGCATTTCTCGTGCCAGTCCGGCTGTGGAGACAATAAAGTGATCATTCTTTGACCAGCACTCTACCGAGTAACAGTTATTCTTCCCTATCCCTTGCTCCTATTATACGCGCCCAACTAGAGTTAGCATCTAACTACGAATTCCTCGTGCATTTCCGAGCCGTCCAGCAGGACACGAGCGAATTATCGAGTCAGTGTCAATTTTTTATATTCCGGGTAATTTCCCCGTGACAATATAATAACCCTAACACATCATAATAAACACAAGATGAACACAATTATAATGTATTTTCTACTTTCATATGTACAATTTATATTCCTATTAGAAAAATAGTCGAATTTAAACTCTTTAGCTATTTATCATGGCAGACAACCTTCTAGCAGCAACCCCAAATCCTTCATATAGTGGAAAACGCATTGTTAACACTTTTTAAAGAACTTCCCAAAGGTAACATTTTTCAATAAAAATTCCACAGGAACAGATATTTTCTTAATCGGCAGAATCACTTTCATATTGATACGGTGAAAAATAAAGAAATTCTGTTTCTGCATAATCGATGATAAATCACAGAGCAACTCCAGGCGGTCGGTTAGACGGGGGAGCGGTACAATATCGCTCGGCTCGGGCCTTGAAGGACCTCAAGAACGAAGGCCTTCGATTAAAAAAATTATTTGTTTCAAAATTCGACAATAGTGTTATAGAACTGATCCAGCAAAAAGTGAATAATATTGAAGCAATGCATTGGCAAAGAGCCATTAATAAAGTGATAAGAATTGAGGACGAATATGTTTACCGAAATTTGTTGTACAATTTTATACATTTTATAATAAGTACTGGCGATGATACTGAAGAAGAAGAAGAGGAAGGAGAAGAAGAGGACGAAAAAGAAGAAAAAGAAGAAGAAGAAGGAGAAGAAGGAGAAGAAGAAGGAGAAGAAGCAGGAGAAGAAGAAGGAGAAGAAGAAGTTTAACGCATAGTATAAGAAAATATTAAATGGTGAATTTTAATTAATTTCTACATAATTATTATATTGATTCATAAATTCTCCACTACTGTTCTAATGCAGTACATATACCTTATTAAAATTTATTTGTATTTAATATGAGACAATTTTTAATAGCCAGTAGCAAAGCCTATTTGATGTCTTTTAATAATGATAAATCGTATCTTCAATTTCTGTTTTATTTTCTGGTAATCTTTAGGGCCCCGATTTTGTCCTGGTCTTCTCTAAATACAGTCGTGCAAGAGATAGTAGGGGGGCACGTTTAGCGGCCAGTACCCAGCAGGGTGTCGGTTAAGATCCCGCTGAGTGGCTTCACACCTATGTCGCTACAGCTCGTATAGGCACTATATAGCCTCCTCGATCAAAATACTCATCAAAATACTTGGAACTCAACTCCGAATAATTATCGGTCTATGTTTCGCTAATACGGACCGTCGGTAAAATAGAACCGATCTACGTTACCGCACAAAACCGTCCTGTATTATCGCGCAGACTCATTGTACATATTTTTATATATAATTTATTTATTTATTTATTTATTTATAAACGGACCGAAGCCCTCTTTACATAAATATTTAGACGAAAAGAAAAAGAACTTAACCTAATATTACAAAAGATAGACATGCCAAAAAAAGAATAAAACTCATGGTACATAAGATATGACATTATCCGATAATGATACGTAACTGTCTTTTAAAAGTGTGCACAGACCCATTGAAGAAATCGATACTGTTATACAGAGTACTAGAGTCAGCAATAATTCGATTTATTGGATTAATTAATCCATATGTAGATCTGGATTTAAGTGGTTGAAATCCTGCTCTAGATCTCAATACGCGTTCAGGTGCATAGAAATTGATTTGCATAAGAAGAGAGGGACAATCAATATGGTTATTGATTAAATTAAAAATAAATAAATGGTCAGATATTTTTCTACGTGCAGCTAATGTTTCGAGGTTGACTGTGTTTAATATTGTAGAGTAATCGTGATCGAATATTGACATTGGCCTCTTAAGCTTATATGAACAAAATCTGAGAAATTTATGTTGCACTCTCTCAAGCATGATTTCGTGATTAAAGCGTTTCGGAGACCAAATAATTGAAGCATATTCTAACAAGGGACGAACAAGGGTAATATATAGCAATCTTAGTGTGTGAATTGAATGAAAATCAGCTGAAAAACGTAGTATGAAGCCAAGTGTTCTAGAAGCCGAGTTAACAATATAAGAAATATGGTTGGAAAAGTCTAAGGTTGAGGAGAAATGAATGCCTAAGTCCTTAACTTCACTTATTGAGGAGAGAATATCGTTATTGATACGGTAAGGATATAAGAAGGGTTCAGAACGACGGGAGGACCGCATAACATGGCATTTTTTTATATTGAGATCCATACCATTCCGGTGACACCAGTCGCAGAGACGATCTAGGTCCGCCTGTAATCTGGAAGCATCATCAATGGACGAGATGCTTCTGAAGATTTTTAAATCATCCGCAAATAGGAGGAACTTACAATGTTGGAAAATGGTAGGTAAGTCATTTATGAAAATTATAAATAGTAGAGGACCTAGATGGGAGCCTTGAGGTACACCGGATAAAACACGAACCGGAGATGATAGGCCTCTGCGTATACGTATAATTTGAAAACGATCAGTAAGGTAACTACCCAGCCATGCCAATAGGTTACCCTTGCAGCCCAATGCTGAAAGCTTCTCAATTAAAAGAGAATGATTTACAGTGTCAAAAGCTTTTTGGAAATCAGTAAATATTGTGTCTACCTGTAGTTTGGCTTCTAAAGAAGATGATACATAATTGCAATACACCGCTAGGTTTGTGGTTGTTGATCGCTTGTTCACGAAACCATGTTGCTCATCACATATAGAGAGAGAGAGACCATACCGTGTAACTTATTTGTTACAATTTCTTCGAATATTTTAGGTATAACACTAATAATGCTTATACAGGGTGTCCCAAAAATGTCGCGTTTCCTTGAAAGGGGTGACTCAGGGGGTGATTTGAAACAACTTTTTCCTTAGCGAAAATATTGTCCGAAGCTTCGTTAAGAAGATATTAAGCAAAAACCCCGACCAATCAGAGCGCGCGCCTTCCGCCTGAGTTCCCGCGGTAGCGTTGGCTACGAGGTAGGCGACCGCGCTTGTGCTACGAACGTACGAACAAGCAAGTCGGCATGCATCGAAGGAAACCGCGTTACACATTTTTTTTTAAAGCAGAATCTTAAATAAGAATAATTTGAAGTGAGAGGACAAGAAGTACGTAAATTTCGTTTTTAAATAAGGCATAAACGAAAAGCTAACGTAACAGAAAATGTACGACAAGTGATCGTAATTCATTATTGAGGTAAATATCCGTAGTTTAAGAACGGCCAACACAACTAAATTTAAAAAATAATATTAGGTGTATGAATAAATTCTTTCCGACTGGAATTTCTATCGCGGTGGTATTCAGAAGCTGCCAGAAAAATGGCAAAAGGTAATGAACAATAATGGAAATTATTGCGATGATCGAGTTGTTTTCATATTTTTTAAATCGAACTGTTATTGTACCCTAAAATCGGAAAGAATTTATTTTCACACCTAATAATCACCAATAAATTAAAGAAAACTCACCCTTTCGGACATTCCTTTCCTTGCTTTCCTTCCCTTTTCGGAAACCTGTGTTACTAGGCCACTGTACCGATCCTGGTCATCGGCGTCCAATGCTCAGCTGATCGCAGGGTCAATGTACCGAATATTCACTTCACTGCACGGCTACTAACACTGATCACTGAATTTATTTTTCACGGAACGTGTTGTTCCTACGTTATAAAAATTGGTGGCCGCGAAAGGGGCCGATTACTGTTAATTACTGGGACGAGATTACTACTATTACCCGGCGAAAAGGAAACTCGTGGCAGACTGTCTCGGGCTGTGCAGTCCGCTGCTGTGCAGCGATCAGATACGGATTCGACCGACGATCGTCAAAACAAAAGCGTAGGCTACGCTTGGTCAAATCGCTCTATCCCACTCGATCTCGTGTTTCGTTCGATCTCTTCGTCGCGCGGTGTGACAATGTATGTGGCAACTTCAGCCAATAACCAAAATACGTGTGCCCCGTCTTTAAAAGTGTGCCCAAATAGGTGACTCGACCAATCGTCACAGCAGCGGACTGCACAGCCCGAGACAGTCTGCCACGAGTTTCCTTTTCGCCGGGTAATAGTAGTAATCTCGTCCCAGTAATTAACAGTAATCGGCCCCTTTCGCGGCCACCAATTTTTATAACGTAGGAACAACACGTTCCGTGAAAAATAAATTCAGTGATCAGTGTTAGTAGCCGTGCAGTGAAGTGAATATTCGGTACATTGACCCTGCGATCAGCTGAGCACTGGACGCCGATGACCAGGATCGGTACAGTGGCCTAGTAACACAGGTTTCCGAAAAGGGAAGGAAAGCAAGGAAAGGAATGTCCGAAAGGGTGAGTTTTCTTTAATTTATTGGTGATTATTAGGTGTGAAAATAAATTCTTTCCGATTTTAGGGTACAATAACAGTTCGATTTAAAAAATATGAAAACAACTCGATCATCGCAATAATTTCCATTATTGTTCATTACCTTTTGCCATTTTTCTGGCAGCTTCTGAATACCACCGCGATAGAAATTCCAGTCGGAAAGAATTTATTCATACACCTAATATTATTTTTTAAATTTAGTTGTGTTGGCCGTTCTTAAACTACGGATATTTACCTCAATAATGAATTACGATCACTTGTCGTACATTTTCTGTTACGTTAGCTTTTCGTTTATGCCTTATTTAAAAACGAAATTTACGTACTTCTTGTCCTCTCACTTCAAATTATTCTTATTTAAGATTCTGCTTTAAAAAAAAAATGTGTAACGCGGTTTCCTTCGATGCATGCCGACTTGCTTGTTCGTACGTTCGTAGCACAAGCGCGGTCGCCTACCTCGTAGCCAACGCTACCGCGGGAACTCAGGCGGAAGGCGCGCGCTCTGATTGGTCGGGGTTTTTGGTTAATATCTCCTTAACGAAGCTTCGGACAATATTTTCGCTAAGGAAAAAGTTGTTTCAAATCACCCCCTGAGTCACCCCTTTCAAGGAAACGCGACATTTTTGGGACACCCTGTAGGTCTATAGTTTTCAACATTTGTTTTATCGCCGTTTTTGAAAATGGGTGCAACCAGACTGGTCTTCCAAGAATTCGGGAATACGCCTGATTTTATAGATTTATTAAAGATTATCCAAAGTGGCCGAGATATAATAAAGCTACACATTTTAAAAAACAAGGGAGGGATACCATCTAAACCAGGTCCTTTATTGACATCGAGTTTATTTAATCTGATATAAACATCACTAATGTCAATATCAAGGTTAGAAAAACAGGGGTTGCATCCATTTTCCGGGATTTTGTAATTAGTAGTGCTATTTCGATAAACTGATCCAAAAGACGTGCCAAATAAATTCGCAATTTTAACATCATCAATTGCCGCATTTTCTTTATAAAACATGTTACATGGCAAACCAGACGTTTTACGCTTAGAATTTATAAAACTCCAAAAGGATTTAATATTATTTTGAACCGATAGTTCAGTTTTGCGTACATAAGAGGAGTAACAATGTTTAGCAATTCTCTTACATTCGGTTCGCAAGTTGACAAAAGTCAAATAGTCAGACAGTTGTGCGCTCTTTTTAAAGGCTCTATGAGCCTGTTTTTTTTACGAACCAGTCCAATTAAGGTACGAGAAAACCATTTAGGAAAAGACGAACGGTTATAATACATTTTTGGAATAAAGTTTTCGATAGCAAAATAAATGTGGTCGTACAAGAGTTTCGTAGAATCGTCAACGTTAGTATTTGCGAGCATAACATCCCAACTTATATGATTTAAGTAGTTAATAATACTACTGTAGTCGCCATGTTTGAAGTTATAACAGGGGTAAGTGGTATGATGTGCATTTATTATGATTTGTAGATTAATCGAAATGTGGAGAGCGGGATGGTAACTATCACATTTTACAATCGACTCAGGAGAGCACATAACACGTGTAGACACGATGTTTGAGAAGATTAAATCTAAAGTATTGCCGTTAGAATTTAACACAGAATTGCATTGGGATCCATTATAAAAGTTAAAAGTATGGGCGAGAATCCCAGCAGATGCAGTTGCATTAGTGGAAACGTTTGAATTAACGTGAAATGAGTTGGAGGCGGACCATGAGATATGAGGAAGGTTATAATCGCCACAAATAATATAGTTACAATTTGAATAATTGTCTAAAACATCAGCAATCGCAGAGCAGTGTGCACTATACAAGGACACATCACTTAACGGAGGCAAATAAACCGCACCAATTATTAAAGGAAGAGCTCCAAATGCAACTTCAACAAATAAGTGTTCAACATTGAATACGGTATTGGTAGTGATACGGCTGCGTAAGGTGTTTCGAATCGCAATAAGAACGCCGCCGCCTCTAGAATATGAACTAGTTAGTTTAGATCGGTCACATCGGTATACGGTATAGTTATTTAATCCTAGCTCGCTGTCAGAAATACTGTCGATAAGCCAGGTTTCAGTTAGGATAAGGACGTCAGACTGAAGCGAAGAGCAAGCGACCTCTCGATGCAAATGATTCAATTTAGTACGTAAACCTCTGACATTCTGATAATATACAGACAAGCTCCTTGCTAGTTTTTTGATTGTTGTCGGTTTATCATAACAATCTTAGGAGTACCGTTGACATATCTAATAGTTTTGTTTTGATCGTTCATATCACGCAATTTCACACGCAAGTCATTTAAAAACGCACGTTGCTTCACTGTAGAGTCATTAGAAATTCTAGCAGAGCCAGAGTATTTGAGCTTATTTTTCAGAATTTTAATCGGGATGCTCGGTGAATTAAAAGATACACAGAGAGGACGAGGTTTGCTGGAACTTTTACTTCCCAGCCTTTTAAGAGAAAAATTGTCAATGGATTCGGCGACACCAGTATCACGCAATATACTATTAACTGCACTACTATCCGAAGAAGCGTCCGTATCGGCCAGATTAAACACTATAATATTGTGAGATCTTCTATTTCTATCTGCCAGCTCTTCCAAGATGTCTTCTTCAGAGCGATCTAATTCCAATTTAGAAACTCTGTTGTTAAGATCCGTTAAAGAGTTATTTAGTAGTTCCAGATTGGATTGGAAGACCCTCAGCTCATTTTCGAGTTTGGAGAATTTAGCGTCGAGTAGATCAGTGATCTTTTTAAACAGATCATCATACGATGATATCACAGTGCCGCGAGTTGGTGTGGTAGGAGAGGCAGTGGGTGTCCGATCATCACCGCAATCCAACAGCTTTCCATTTAAAAAAGGATGCTGAGTTCGGTGAACGCAAGCAGGATGTGACACCACGTCACATGATGTACAAGTGACAGGCTTTGCTACCGCTGTCCCGCATCCATTGCATAGCATTTTTTTTGATTGAGACATAATTACTCAAATCGTGTATCGAGATCGAAAATCACTGTACTTATAATGGTGAAGATTGATAGTACGTCGAGAGCACCAACACCTTTAACCACTGATGATAAACACAAGCAGGAGACACAGACTTCGTACGAAACAGTTCCAACCCAATAAGATGATGTAGAAAAATCATCAATTGATCAACGATTAGTTGACCAATTATCGCATGACCACCACGAAAACAATCGGGGTGCACAGACGAATCGTTCAATATATAGCACTGGTCAAAGACACAAACCACTGTATTACTAAGCAATGTATAAACAAGGAGCGACCGTTTGCACGTCCGTAACGTTACGAGCGTATCACGAATAATTTATGATTTAAGCAAATATTGGAGAAACAAATATTATAGAAATGTTAAGAATAGTTAATTATAAATACTAGCGGAAGCGCAAAACAAAACAATATGTATTAAGCGAGTAAAACCCGAAATATTAAATAGCCCGCCAATTCTCCAGTACAAAAGGCGGTGCACCGTGACAGGGTGCAGCGGCGGTGAGGGGTGAGAGGGGGAGAGCCCGCGGTCATAGAGCCCCCCCCCCCCCGGGAACAGCCGATGTAGAGCAGCTCTCCTTCTATGCGATCGTGGCGCGAGGGGCGGGTTTGGTCGGTCGGGCTGCCCTTGCGGCGTATCGGCAGCCGATCGCCCGATGGCTGGCCGGGTTTCGACCGCTTCTGGTCCCCGGCCGCCGTAACGGCACCCCGGGGGTTCGTGGTATTCGGGGCAGCCCCTTAAGGCTGGCCAACCGCCCCCGAAAATGCCCGATCGCGGGGTCGTGGGATGGGGGTGTTGGGGGGGGGGGCACCCTGGTAGCAGCGACCCCGGAAGTGGCGACGCGGGCGTGTGGTCCGCCGCGCGTGGTCGCTAATTACGGAGAATATTGCTGGGGGAGGAGGATACCAAGGTCCCCTTTCAACCGCCGTCTGCTTACATTCCATTCGTCACATTGCACCACAGTATGCTCTGCAGTGTCAGGCACCATACAGCCGTACCAGGAACTTCCTTATCCAATGCCGGAACACCTTAAAGCACCCATGACCGACCAAAAACTGGGTCGTATGGAAGTCCAGGGTGTTATGTTTGCAGTCCCTCCATTGCCGTATGTTTGGCACACCACGATGCGTCCATCTGGATCCCGTGCCATTATCCCACAAAGTTAGCCAAACATTCAAGGTCTCCTCTTGTACGAGTTCTATCCTCCTTTCAAGGTCCCTGACCCGCTCCACCTCTTCGGCCCCTGTTAACTGGCCCCTAAATCTTCGGACGCGCTTCCTCTCCTCCGGATAAATATAACGTCGCATCTTTGCCTTCAAGAATAGAGGGATCTCTCCCGTGAGGGCGCATAATGCCATATGTGCAGCCGTTCTACAGGGTGTTCCGAAAATGCTGCGGTAACTTAAAGGGGGTGATTCGGGGGATGATTGCAAACCACTTTTTCCTTTGCGAAAATGCCCTCCGAGGTTTCGTTAACGAGATATTAATAAAAAGCACCGACCAATCAGAGCGCGAAGCCTTCCGCTGGAGGTCCCGCGCTAGCGTGGCCGCGCGCCGAGCCGCGCTGCGACTACGAACAAGCAAGGCGGCATGCATCGAAGGAAATTGCGTAGAATGGCAAATGAAAAAGACGTAACAAAAAATCCAACCTTTTGCCATGGTTTGTTTGCCATTTAAAGTGAATAATGAATAAAGGATAAATGGATGAAAATCACGTGTAACGTAAAAAGACGAATACACATTTTTTTTAGAAGATTCGAAAATAAAAATTATTTGAAGTGGGAGGATAAGGAATACGTAAAATTCCTTGTGTTAATAACATATCCACGAAAAGGTAATGTAACAGGAAATTAACGAAAAGTGATCGTAGTTCGTTATTGTGATAAAAATCCGTAACTCAATAACGACCAGCATTGTTGCTGATAACGAATAAGTCTGTTTAAAAAACCCGAATAAATATTTTCGTACGAGAATTTGGAGAATTATCGCCGGAAATAAACCATAGCTTGCGTTAAATTTAAAAATGAATGATCACCATTAAAGTAACTAAAACTCAACCTTGTCGAAAATTCACCTGCAACTTGAAAACTTGTGTCACTGGGTCACTGAACCGATCCTGGTCATCGATGGACGAGCCCAGTGCACAGCTGATCCCAGGTATACGACACTACCCAAAGTTAAGGGTCGCAATGTCAGGTGCGTCCAGGTCAACGTACCGAATATTCACTTCACTGCACGGCTACTAACACTGATCACTTAATTTACTTTTCATGGAACGTGTTGTTCCTACGTTATAAAAATTGGTGGAAATGAATTTTTACTTCGCGTTCGGAGCCGTGGGTAATCCCCGCGCAAATTCTCACGCTGCAGCACTTGCGTCCTCGTTGTTCGGTGGGTACACCCAGAACATCGCGTAATACTCTTGAGCAGAGAACATTTGTCTGCGACGTGATTGCTGACTGCTGACTGACAAGATTTTTTCCAAGCGACTTCTTCTACCCCCAAATAGTTTCTCTCGTTCCATTATGAGTTGACCCCCACCAGGCCAAGAGGCTTCAGGTAAAAAGAAGCCAGCACATTTTCGGAACACACGTGTTTTGCAGAAGTGCAACGAAAACTTTCACAAAAGCCCGCGCTCCGTCCTTCTACTGCCAATGTACCCATTGCTTCGAGATAGAAAACAGACACCACGTGTATCGGTTCGAAAGGGTCCGAAGAGAAGAGAAACAGAAAGTCTTCGAGTTGCTATAAAGAAAAAAATCCTGCTTCCTGTTTCCCTTTTCCGATACCCTGAGTTCACGTCTGCTACGGGGCGGAACCAAGTAAGTCATAAATTATCCGAAACTGTAGGAAACCGTTCTCTACCGCCGACTTGCGGGACAATACGGTCATAAACCGCGACCCTGGCGAAATCCTCTGGCTGATCAGCCTGATTAATTTTGGAGAACTAGAAATTACAGAGCATTGTCCAGCATCAATACGTCTCGCGGAGAGACACAGGAAAAGAAGGGATAGTCCGCTGACTGCGCGTAGTCCCGCCTGCTTCGTCCTACCCTCAAATTAAAGACGGATCCCTTATCTCTCGAGTAAAACACGTGCTCGAATTTCAAAACACAAGCACGCATCGACGTATTCGGTGCGAGAGACTGTGGGCTTGAGGTCCGATTGGCCCCAAACTAACCAATCTGCCCTGCATCCCTCCCAAACGGCCACTGTCCTGAAGAGGCCCTCTTCACAGCGATATCTCCTCCACAAGGCCCACCTTCTCTCGCACGGAATACGTCGACGCATGCTTTTGTTTGGAAATGCGAGCGCGTGTTTAGACACGAGAGATAAGGGATCCGTCTTTAATTTGAGGGTAGGACGAAGCAGGCGGGACTACGCGCAGTCAGCGGATTATCCCTTCTTTTCCTGTGTCTCTCCGCGAGACGTATTGATGCTGGATAATACTCTGTAATTTCTATTTCTCCAAAATTAATCAGGCTGATCAGCCAGAGCATTTCGCCAGGGTCGCGGTTTATGACCGTATTGTCCCGCAAGGCGGTGGTAGAGAACGGTTTCCTACAGTTTCGGATAATTTATGACTTACTTGGTTCCGCCTCGTAGCAGACGTGAACTCAGGGTGTCAGAAAGGGGAAACAGGAATGGTATGCATTTTCTTCTTTATAGCAACTCGAAGACTTTCTGCGTCTCTTCCCTTCGGACCCTTTCGAACCGATACACGTGGTGTCTGTTTTCTATCTCGCAGCAATGGGTACATTGGCAGTAGAAGGACGGAGCGCGGGCTTTTGTGAAAGTTTTCGTTGCACTTCTGCAAAACACGTGTGTTCCGAAAATGTGCTGGCTTCTTTTTACCTAAAGCCTCTGGGCTTGGTGGGAGTTAACTCATAATGGAACCAGAGAAGCTATTTGGGGGTAGCGGAAGTTGCTTGGAAAAAATCCTGTCAGTCAGCTAGAAATCGCGTTGCAGGAATGTTCACAGCCCAGGAATACTACCGTATGTTCTGGGTCTACGCCCGGAACGACGGGAACGCAAGTGCTGCTGCGCGAGCATTTGCGCTAGAATATCCCAATATCGAAACACCAAGCGAGGATACGTTTCGTCGATTAGCGCCGCGGTTTTAAAACGTAGGAACAACACGTTCCATAAAAAGTAAATAAAGTGATCAGTGTTAGTAGCCGTGCAGTGAAGTAAATATTCGGTACGTTGACCTAGACGCACCTGACATTGCGACCCTTAACTTTGGGTAGTGTCGTATACCTGGGATCAGCTGTGCACTGGGCTCGTCTATCGATGACCAGGATCGGTTCAGTGACCCAGTGACACAAGTTTTCAAGTTGCAGGTGAATTTTCGACAAGGTTGAGTTTTAGTTACTTTAATGGTGATCATTCATTTTTAAATTTAACGCAAGCTATGGCTTATTTCCGGCGATAATTCTCCAAATTCTCGTACGAAAATATTTATTCGGGTTTTTACACGGACTTATTCGTTATCAGCAACAATGCTGGTCGTTATTGAGTTACGGATTTTTATCACAATAACGAACTACGATCACTTTTCGTTAATTTCTCTGACTCTAGCACCAAATAATATAGCCGTCTCTTAGGCGGGCTCACGTGAGACGAGTTGGGAATCAACCTAGTCAATGCAGCCATGATCCTCACAGCCTTAGTGGTGACCGTGGCTATATGCAGCCTAAATTTCCTCGACGGGTCAAACGTTATCCCCAAATACTTCGGCCCGATTTCCTGGAAGGAAGAAGCAGCCCCCCTTCCATCGGTCGTAAGGCGATGGATGGGGCCGTGATCGACGCTCCACATGAGTCAGCGGGCCGGTGCCATTGCCTAATTAGCGGCACGCCTGGGAGATGGCGTTAAAATGCAGAATTCTCTTAACAAATAGGGAAAGTTGCGATTCCTCAGATCACTAAATATTACTCTCCATTGAATTGAACTGAAGGCATTACGCACATCTATGGTCACCAATACAGAGTACATTTGTTATCCTGGCATATATCCGCAAACACCATAACCTCCATCAGAGGTTGCAGCGTGGATCGTCCTTTGCGAAAACTATGCTGGGTATCAGCGAGCCCCTCCGGACTCATCCACTCGCCCGGTCGAAACTCGCCGACGCCGAGGGACGAAAACAGGAGCAGCGACGGCGGTCGAGGCCCCGCCGACGCCGAGGGACGAATGCAGGAAGTGACGACGGCGGTCGAAAACCGCCGACACCCGAGTAGCTCCAAGCAGTAGACGACACAGCTGCTGCAAAGGAGGAGACCATGGCCGGGTCGGCTCTGGACGCTCGAGAAGCCGACCTCCAAAAAAAGAAACCGGAGCTTGAATAGGCCACATAGGGTAATGTAGAAAACCATTATCGACAACGCTCGATAAAAGAAAATGGCGGGGCACGCGCCATCCACTGAAATGACAGCACGCTCTGAAGTTGACTTCGTGAGGAGTCGCTCACAGCAACGAGAGACATTGACATCTTGATGAGGTAACCTTATCGTGCGATAAATCTTTCCACGTGGTTTTAAAACCGTAATCGCGACATTGTAGAGACGCGCTATACCGGTGACACCTTTCTTGGAGTGCAAATCCTTCGGTCTTGTCCAGATGTCTTTCTGTTCCCACCTGTTTCCCCATATGTTCCCCCTGTTTCCCATATGTTCCCCACTGTCCCAAAAATGTAATCTGTGCCAGCCTTGTTCTCGACCCTTTTACCACTGGGTAATGTCTCCGTGCGTGATTGCCACGGTTTTGTATAACCAAAGAGTAACGCTTCCACTTCTCCTGAGACGGGAAGGACAGTTTCCGTGGAGAAGTGTGAGTCGCCGAACGCCGTCCAGATACAACGTTCGACAATGCCGATTCAACTTGGAACTGCAAACAGAATCGAGGGACTCGTCAGGCTCGGGGAATCGTCAACAGAAGAGGCCTGATAGGACGCTATAGAGGGAGCGTCGGAGTGTTAGTGGTGGAGGTGCGACTTCGGCGGAGACGCAGGGACGTCCGGGAGTACACGGACCACACCGAGGGTGGGTGTACGGCTCTGGGTGACGGCCGGGGGTCCATGCAGTGTTGCTGGCGAGCGGCGTCCCCAGGAGTGCGACACCACCGAAGCAACACGGAGGCCCCTGGAGTGCGCGAAGTTGCTGTGCTGCGACGAAGGGAGTTCGAGAGCGAACATCGTCGCAGAGTGGCCGAGTGCGAAGTCACGACGGAGGGAGTTCGAGGTCGAACACCGTCATAGGATCGCCAAAACCCGAGAGACGGAGTCCCGAAGAGTGGAGACGTTCAATCGGGATGAGCCGTTCGTCGACTAAAGAAGACTGGAGACACGAGAAGAGGGGAAAGGAAGAATGAAGATTAGTTTTAAGCTAATCTGGTGGTCTGGGCTGCGTACGCAGTCCAGCCCCCGCCTCTTTACTCTGTTACAGGTTCACGAAACCCCACGACGAGGGACAAGGTGTCGGGGGACTGCTGCCGCAGCTTGGATACGGTCCCGAATTCCCCGAATGTGCCACAACAGCGTGGTAGTCCGCAGCGGGGTGCAGACATACGTGGAACCACCCCGCTACCCTTCTGGTCGGGATCCTGGCCGGGCAATGCTTATTGAAGGGTCCCCCCCTACGAGGTGGACAGCGGACGGGAAATGGTGTCCCCAACCACCGGGCGGACGTGCGGCGCACGGATCGGTCGGAGGGAACATCGCGGAGACGGGACCGCTGACGAGCTGCAACGAGACGGTCCCCTGGAGCAGCACCAGAGGCCAAGAAGAGGAATGGGGCCATCCGAAAGTCAAGGATGGGAAAACTGGAGGCGAAGAAGAGAGAAGAACGAAGATGGGCCGGGAACTCAGGGCGGATTGATCGGGGAACGGGCCGATAGCATGCTCATGAGTGTGACCCCCTGCTTTCGGGCCCGTCACGCCTGTCCGTCCTCCCGGTTCTGACCGGCTCCAACGAAGTCTTTCGTGAGTGAGAGAAGGTTAATGTTCCTACCTCTTTTGTAAGGGACCCCGGAGCTGTACATGGATTGGAGTTCCAAGCTGGTAAAGCCACGAGAAGGACGCCCGATGGAATAGTGCCGAATGTGACGCTTGTGGGACGCGGACGACTAGACGGAGAACGTACCGAGGAGGTCGCCACGTCGCCGAAGTGGTAGAGTCGTCGTTGGACAAACCATGGACCCTGGGCTACCTCGTCCGGGACAGCATGGACTCAACGTTGGAGACGTGTCCCTGGAAGAAGCAGCGGCCTGCAACCAAAAAGAGGACGCAGCGTCGGAGCGGCAACGTCGGAGCGGCAGCGCCAGAGCGGCAGCATCGAAGCGGCAGCGTCGGAGCAACAACGCCCGAGCGACAACGTCGCCGTGGGACATTCCAGAGCAGAATCCCGGAGAAAACGCGAAGAAGGAGAAGCAGGAAGAACGGAACGAGAGACGACTCCTGGAGCAGTTCACGGATCGGCGAGATCCGGAGGCCGGAGTTCCCCGCGGATTTCGGCGCGGGACACACGGAAGAGGACGAGGGCATCGTTGGAGTGCCCCATGGACGTCGTCACAGGACCAGCAGCAGAGAACGAGGACATCGTCAGAATTCTGAGGAACGTGGTAAAGAGGACCAGCCAGCCACCCCGTTGTACCCACGCCTTGCTCAGGGTTTTTGGAGTGGTTTTCCCCTGAGCGAGAAGGCAAATGCCGAGGCGGAAGTCTGAAGGAACCACCGAGCTAATACGACCACGCCTTCAGACCGGGGTACGAAGAAGAACCACCGCGGTCGGGACGACCGCTGTTCGAGAGGGGAGAGTAGTGTTGCGAGCACCGGGTATAGGCCCGTGCATAGCCTACTGGTGCTCGCAGCCGAAGAGAGAAGACGGCCGGCCTCCGTCAAGAGGACGATCAGGAGGCCGACAAGAAAGAGTCGATCACCGTACGTCCTAGCGTTCGGACGTACGGATAACATCACTGTACACAAATATAGATAACGGTCGCTTAAAGAGTATACGTGTGTAGTTATTCTGCCCGTTGCGTCGGGGTGGCCGGTACGGGAAACGCCCCGGCGCAACAATATACTCAAACAGTTATGCCATGGCATCCACCAAGCAAAGAAGCCTGTACGAACTAGAAAGTGCCGGGTCTTTTCCCTCTTTGGGGATCAGTATAACCCTGGTCCTCTTCCAGCTTTTCGGGGACTCTCCCCTCCCCAGGCATTCATTTAAGGCCCGTGTAATTTCCTCTGGGAATTTTGCAGCCAAGGCCCTAACCACCTCAGGGGCACCCCATCTATCCCCGGGGCCTTCCCCACCGCAACAAGCTCCGCAGCTTCTATCAGTTCGCCACTCGTAATCGCTGGGAAGGTCGGGTCCTCCTCTCCGGGGGCGACTGCCGCATTCTCTGCCGCCCGTTGGTCCTCCTGCTTGTCCCTGTCTGGAATAATCGGAAAAAGGTCATTTAATATACGCATCGCCGTCCTCGGCGCTATGCCACATGGAGCAGCATTGCGTCTACTCTTTAACATGACGTCCTTATACGGGCGTTCCCAGATATCCTTTTCTAAAATCGAGCAATACTCCTGGTATGAGCGCGATTTACTGTCCATTATTGCCATATTTAAGGCCCTGATCGTAACTCCGCCGTCGCGCGTCGCGCCCTGCCACGACGCGACGCCGACGGCAACTCGCGGCTAAGGCCGCCTCCTTCCCGAGGCGCCCTAAAAAGGGCGCCTCCGACCCGGGGTTGATGCCGACGGGGAGCGGGGGTGACGCACTAAATTACGTCACCGCCCTACCTCCCCCGGCCCTGGGTCATCTCCTCCCCCGGCCCTGGGTCATCTCCTCCTCCCGATCCTATCGGATCTCCGAGGGGCGGCTACGCGGGACGGATGCCCGGTGCGGATCCTGTCCCGCTCCGCCTCCTCCTTCTTCAACGTTACCGCCTCCGCAAATGCGGAGACGGCCTTCCAGCACTCCCGATCTCCGGCCATCCGACGCACGACCGTCGGCAGCGAGAGATCGGGACCCAACCGCGACTCGAGGACACGCCGCTCGTCCGACCACGACCGGCAAACCGCCAGCGTGTGGTCGGCCGTGTCCTCATAGCCCGAGTCGCAGCTGAAACACTGCGACGACTCCTCCCGGCCTATGCGACGCAGATAATTGCCGAAGCATCCAACTCCGGTCAATATCTGCGTCAGGCGGAAGGTGAGCCTGCCGTACCCACGCCAGTAGTAAGGTAAAGAGAGTTCTAACGCAGGTCCTCTGAGGGGAGCGCGGGGGAGTGCGGTGAAGGGAAACATGGGCGCGGGGGGAAGCGGGGGAAGTGGGGGAGTGGAAGACCGATTGCGCGCGCATGAGCCGCAATCGTGGAGGGGATCAGTCCAGGCCGAACCGCCGCGGAGGCCTCTCCAGACTGGACCCACCCTCGAAAATTTCCACAGAGTGTTGTCCCCTCCCTCTAAAAAAATTTTCTGAGGTCGGGTCTTGTATGAAAAATCTTTTTTTCAGACTTGCTCCAACCTCAGAAATTTTTTTCCCCAAATATTTTTTTCAAACCATTATAAAGTTGAAATAATTTATTTTTTCGAATAATGTCGGACAATGTCGGGGAAGATCGGCTTTTTCCAAACCACGTATTCGGAGGAGGGAAAGAGAGAGCAATACATTAAAAGCTAAATTCGGAGGAAGGAAAGAGAGAGCAATACTTAGCGTCGCAGCGCCTCGCGCGATCGCGTGTAACTCGAATCCTCTGGAGCAGCCGTGAAGGTGACGTCATTTGACAGCGCGAAGAATGAAATAAAATTATGCGGCGTCAGCACAAACTTTTCCCAACGCAGAGAAATAATAATTTAGAAACGTCGAATCTTAGAATTAGGTGCTAAGGAGGATCATGGGTGAATAAAATGGGGAAACGATATGTGTTTAAAATGATAATTTATTTAAAATTAAAAGAATATAATTTAACATTTTGTACTACAAGCATCATCCACAATATGATTGATTGCATATGCTAACAATTCACAATCGATCAATGAATGCTGTTCGAAGTGTTCGCTTTCAGAAATTAATTTTACATAATCCGTTGGCGCGGTAGCGCTACGTAGAACGTCTACGAAAGCGGCATATTTACTGCTTACAGAGTATATATTTTCACTTAGTCAGGTGTACATATGTTCAATGCAATGGTTGTATGCGAATAGTTTACACATCGTGGCTTCAGTCATATATATGACAACGCGATTATCGGTGATTTTAATAAGTTGAGCATCATGCACACGTGTGAACTCTAGTCGTAAATGATCAATTATAATGCGAGTTTGGGGCGATGTTGCGTTGCTGCGTAATCGTTGGAGTATGTCCGCCTCGTTTTGTAGCAGGAGCTTCCACGTAGACATTGAAAAGCTCAACTCGTTGCCTTTATTGTCGGCTATGGAGATCTCGACGTGGCATGAATCCTTGCCAATACGAATCCCAATAGTTAGACGTTTATAAGCTGTTGCAGTCAACGGATAATCACGTCCCAGGATCCGTACGATCGACAGTTTCGGTGTTTTCAACGTTTTTGACGTTGCGGTTCCGGAACTGTAAGAAACATGTACATGAAATTAATACTTTGATTGGTTGCGTTTACAGTGAATGAAGTAAATGAAAAGTGTATAGTAACGCGTACGTACCTCATATTGAACTGTTGATGATGATGATTTTGTTGTTGACGTTTATTTGGAAACCCACCATCGTTGCCAGCTGCGCAGGATGAATCGTTTAAGCTGTGTTTGTACATTTTGATATGCACTATATTTTTTATGGAGTACCGTCTGTTTCGTCAAAGTCACTGAGGCTACTGAGCGATTGATGGAATAGCGTCCGAGAGCTCGGCTTAAATAGCGGTGTGATTGCTTCCCCCATCACCACATTTTATTTTAAAACTACCAACTTTTCCATAATGTTTTTTTCAATCCTAACGATGCAGCATATTGCACGATCGCATGTAATTTGAGTCTCACCCTCAAGGATAAAAGTCTTGGCACGTGTTGAATGTAATATAATACTTTTGAAAGCGTCGAATCTTAGAATTAGGTGTCAGCAGAAATGTGTCGTCATAAGCGTGAATCATAGAAAGAATTATGCTGCATCAACAGAAACTGCAGAGAACCATGTTGGGACCGATCGCCATTTTTTTTTACATGCAATGCATTCGATGGAGAGAGTACACCGAAAGAGTTAGACAGAGATATCGAATCGTGGTATAGATATAAAAGCACGCTCCAAACTGTACAAAGCCTCAAATCGTTACAGCACATTGCGCGGAAAAGATATCACATTTACATTCCATTTACGATCATGGAAGAATTCGCGCAAGTAGAACGTTTATTCTTGGATCAATCCGAACGATTGATTTCGCGAGAGGAATACATCGCGTGGGAAGAACGATGCATCGAGTGTATAGAATCGTTGGAAGAACACAGCCGAGTGAAACGTCCACGATTATCGATTGGGGTTCGACAATCATTGGTTGCTCGAATCGCGCGGCTCGAAGGACTAAAATATTCGCTGCGCGGACGTTTCGTGCGTGAAGGTGCCGGACATTCGAGCACAGGACTTTTGTGGCGCGAAATAGACACTGCGTTCGATAGCCGCGTATTAACTGGTGCCGTACTAAATTCAAACTACATCGAGCCGCGCAACTTCCTCCAAGATGCAGCGACCATTGTGCTGGAGCATGTGCGAGGCGCTTTGATGAAACATCGAAGCCTCAAAGTGAACACGGTGTTCAACGGCGAATTTGTGGCGGGTGACAAGCATGCTTGTAAAAGCATCAATACCCGAAACTGTGAACTCTTCCGCACATCCGATCTGCAGGAGTGGTACCAGCGATGCGTTATCGAACCCACCCTGGCATCGTTGGAAGAGGTCCAGGAACGTGACAGTGGATGGGCATTGACAAGAATTTTGAATCTGACAGTCAATGTTAACAAGTACAATCCACTGCGCGCGGGATGCCACTGCATGTTACCACGGGAAATAATGTTGAAGAAGGCAACAATTAATGTACAATCCACAGACAATGCGTGTTTCGCGTGGGCAGTGGTCGCCGCTCTTCATTCAGCCAAACGAGACACCGCGCGTCCAAGTTCATATCCAGACTATGCTTCCGTGCTAAATCTTCAGGGTATTGAATTTCCAATGTCTCTGAAGCAAATTGGGAAGTTTGAGCGGCAGAACGAAATCTTCATCAACGTATACAGTTTCGAGGAGCGACTGGAGAAGGACACTGCGAACGACACTGAGAAGATAACTGTTGCAGTCTTTCCGCTATGTCTCACCAGCCAAAAGAGGGATCGACATGTCAACCTGCTCTACACACCATATCAAGAGCACGGCGATGTAGGGCACTTTGTGCTGATCAATGACTTTTCCCGGCTGGTGAGCATACAGCTGAGCAGACACAATGGAAATAAATTCATTTGCGATCGGTACGTATATAAACTTGTGAAATATTGAAATGTCTCGCAAAAAATAAATAAATTTTTTTTTATGGTTTTGCAGATGTTTACACTACTTTGGATCCATCGATAAGTTGGAGGCCCATGCAGTGGACTGCGGGAATATGAACGATTGTGCCATTCTGCTACCCAGCGAAGGCAACAATTTCCTCAGTTTCAAGAACCACTGCATGAAGGAGCGACATCCGTTCGTGATATATGCAGATCTCGAGTGCATCATCGAGAAAACGGAGGACCGCATGATGGGTGATGCGGATTCTAAATTACGTACGTACCAGCACCATAAAGTGCATAGCATTGCATATTATATGCATTGTTCGTACGATACATCGCTGTCGATGTATCGATGTCGCCGCAACGCGGAATGTATTTCATGGTTCGTCGACGAACTAAAAAAATTTGCAGATTTTGCCAAACCCATTCTAGCCAATAATGCTTCTATGGAAAAGTTGACGAAAGGCCAGTGGATGACATTTCGCAATGCTACACATTGTCATATTTGCAAAGAGCCATTCGAGGCTGATGTATATCCGGGCGGTTTAGAGGACCAGCACATTCGAAATGCAATTTAAAATATAGAAATGCGTTTTACATCTCCATAGTTTTTCATAATTTATCTGGCTATGATTCACATTTCATTATTATGGAAATAGCTGCCGCTTTCAAAGGTCACATTGATGTATTACCAATAACTAAGGAAAAGTATATTTCTTTCACAAAAAATGTTGGAGATCCGGCTGAATCAGACTCGCGAAATCATATTAAATTGCGATTCATCGATTCATACAAATTTCTCAATACCAGTCTCGACAAATTAGCATCTTTTTTTAACACAGATCAATTAAAAATTTTACGATCCCAATTTGAAACATTATCCATTGAAGATTTTAATTTATTAACGCGAAAGGGTGTCTTTCCATATGAATACCTTGATTGCGCGAACAAGCTGCAGGAACCATGCTTACCACCGCGCGAGTCATTCTACAGTTCGTTAACGGGTGAGACTGTATCTGAAAGCGATTACGCGCACGCCGAGACTGTTTGGCAACGTTTCGGGATTAGAACCTTGGGCGAATACAGCGACTTGTATTTGAAAACAGATGTCTTGTTATTGGCAGATATTTTTGAAAATTTTCGCGAAAGTTGTATCAAGCGTTATGGATTAGATTCAGCGCATTATTATACATTACCTGGTTTCACGTGGGATGCTATGTTAAAACATACCAAAATTACATTCGAATTGCTCACCGACGTCGATATGGTTATGTTTATCGAACGCGGTATACGTGGGGGTTTAAGTCAATGTTCCGGAAGATACGCACATGCCAATAACAAGTACATGCAATCATACGACGCATCGGAACAGTCATCGTACTTGATGTACTTTGATGTGAACAATTTGTATGGATGGGCAATGTGTCAGCCCCTGCCATATGCTAAATTTCAATGGGTCGAAGATGTTGCAAATTTTGATGTGTCTTCGATCACTGTCGATTCACCCACGGGATATATTCTCGAGGTAGATCTAGAATATCCGCAACGTTTGCACGACGCTCATGCAGATCTACCGTTCTGCCCGACGCGTGCCAAACCACCAAGCAGCAGACAGGATAAATTACTCGCGACATTATACGATAAGCAGCGTTACGTTATCCATTATCGCAACCTGCAGCAGTGCACGCGACACGGTCTTCGTATTACAAAGATACACCGCGTGCTTTAATTCGCTCAATCTCCCTGGCTCCGCGATTACATCGAACTTAATACACGGTTCAGAACAGGCGCGACAAACGATTTTGAGAAAAATTTATATAAATTGATGAACAATGCGGTATTTGGTAAAACTATGGAAAACGTGCGAAATCACGTGGATGTAAAACTTTTAACACATTGGGATGGACGATTTGGCGCAGAGGCAATGATTGCGAAACCGAATTTCCACAGCAGAAGCGTATTTTCGGAAAATTTAATAGCTGTTGAATTGCGAAAAGTCGAGGTGAAATTCAACAAACCGATATACGTGGGTATGTGCATTCTGGACATATCGAAAATTTGTTTGTATGAATTTCACCACGATTACATGTCTCCACTGCTCGCTCAAAATTGTAAAATTCTGTATACCGACACTGACAGCCTCATTTATCACATTCAATGCGAAGATATCTACGAGACCATGAAAGGCAATATCGATAGATTTGACACATCCGATTATCCCATCGACAATACATATAATATGCCGCGCCTAAATAAGAAGGTTCCAGGGTTGATGAAGGATGAAAATAATGGTGCGATAATGACTGAATTCATAGGTCTTAGAGCGAAAATGTATGCACTTCGCGTAGACGGTAAAAAAGATACGAAAAAGGCGAAAGGTGTCAAGACCAACGTCATAGCCAGAACGATAACTTTCGACGACTACGCGGAGTGTTTGCAAAAGGAGATTGAAATGGTTCGCAGGCAATCATGTATACGGTCTAAATTGCACAAAGTGTACACCATTTCCGAATCCAAAATCGCTCTAAGCCCATACGATGACAAGCGGTATATCGTACCCGATTCGATCGACACTCTACCCTGGGGACATTATAAAATTCCGCTATAAAATTCCTTTGTAAAAATATCATTGTAAAAAAGAAATTTTAAAACTTCGTATCGATATGATGTATAGTTTCAGAGAAAAGTTGACAATAAAAATAGAATTATAGAATATCCATGTCTCTGTCAGCCCAATGATATCCAATTGTTCTACAAATTCCCCGAATTCTATGAAGAATTATGCATCTTTCTTTTACTATCCATGGGCTAGTAAAGAAATATACATAATTCTTCATAGAATTCGAGGAATTTGTAGAACAATTGGATATCATTGGGTTGACAGAGACATGGATATTCCAGAATGCTATTTTTATTGTCAGCTTTTCTCCCGCGCTCTTTATGAAACTATACATCATATCGATACGAAGTTTTCAAATTTTGTGAGTGTGTTACAACGGCGTGATATCATTGATGAAACTGGTAAATCTCTTGTTGATTGCGAACTGCTGGCATGTGTCTTGAATGATTGGTAGCGACATTACTCGCAGCAAATGTTAAATAAATTGTACACATGAATTTATTTTATCAATACATTATTTTTATTTATTCATGTATTATTATTTTACAATACATTTTTTTTTTATCCATGAATTGTGTGATTTATCAAACCCCAGCCACTTGACGTATACCTTATCCCCCTTCCTACGCAACACTTTTTCCACTAGATACACATCAGGATCGGCGACGCGTTGCAGCTCGTGTTCATAGAATCCTCCGGCGACTGGTTTTCCACAGGAATCGACGAGCAGATACGTCGCGGGATTAGTTGCCTGTACTTTGTCTATCTTGAACACCTCCGTTGTCCAATTCGGCGTATAGCCTTTATCGAAGATGGTTTTAAATTTGCTCACGCGCACAAACTCGCCCAATTTGAATCTTGTTGGAGCAGCGATCTTTATGTTGCTGTATACGGTGGCTAGCAGCTTATCGGCGATCGCAGGAGTAACATCGCGAGGACACATTTTGATGGTTCTATGTTTTCGTGCGTTATACTCTGCAAGTAGACGCGGTAGCGCATCGGTCCATTTATAGATTCCATTGAGCGTAAACAGTTTCCACATTTTGTTCTTCAAAGTTCGATTGAAACGTTCTACGACTGAGGCCTTCATCACCGAATACGTCGAATAATGATTAATGTTATGTTTTGTCAAGAGTTTCTGCACATCAGCGTTGTAAAATTCTTTTCCTTGATCGGTTTGCAGATTTTTCGGATATCGATCTCTAAATATCTTTGCAAACGCTTTAGTCACCTCAGCACCACTTTTAGTCTTGATCGGCAACGCCCATGCATACTTGCTCAACACATCGATGACGGTGAGTATGTAGTGGTAACCTTGGTTGAATCGCGAGTACGGACGCATTTCTACAACGTCAGCTTGCCACAGATCATCGTATCCATGCAGTATGACGCGCCTCCGTGGGAAGTGTCTTCGAGCTGGAGCATGCAATTCCTCAACGAGTTGTAGCTTCTTGTGGCTGTGGTTTTCTTCTTTACTCATAGATTTCGATAATGGTGGCATGTTTGATCGCAGAGATGTCTTTAACGCGAATGGTGCGATAATTATCGTGCACGTGCATTATGTGCTTCCCGTTGGTCCCAGGAAATTCTGAATAAGTTGCTGCTCCGTAGCAAAAGCGGTTATAGCCTCTTTAACTTTTCGATTTTCGCTGTCCTGCTGCGGGATAGTATCCAACGCCTGTGATATCTTTTGAACGCTGTTTTGCAACGTCAGCATATCTCTCTGAAGCACGATCAGTTTCCTCTCTAATTCTTCCTGCTGCTCTCTCAAAAGTTTAATGCTCTTTTCCATGTATAGTTTATTGACAGCATCGGTATCGACCGTGGGGTGAGCTACGCGTCGTATCTTGCGTGATTTTGCATCAAAGTCGGCACCAACCACGCAAAGAGCGTTATCCCGCATATAATTTCGAAGCAAACCATTCCATTTGTAATAGTCCATTCTAGCTGCACCACTCTTCTCGAGCGATACTCCAAATTTGTTGATCGGCATCTCGATGCATACAGTGCACATCATCGGTGCGCGGTTTAATTTATAATGAGGCCTACCTCGCGGAGTTCCTCGATAATCGATAGAATTTCGTTGTCGTGCGAGTTGTTACCCGCCTGACGCGACGCTTCCAGCAAACGGAATCGGTCCACCAGCTCGTTGGGATCATCCCAGTGCACGTAATTGATCTTATTATCGTTTACCACCATGACTCGCGGTGTCGCTAGACCTTTCCCTGTCCTACTTGCCGATACACGTGGGAGTAGTGGTGCAATTACATGTTTGTACTTGTATCCCTTGTTACCCAAAATGGGAGTTTTAGCGACATGATCGCGTCTGTGAGCATTCGTCGTCAGCAGTATACTTTTATATTTTTGTTTGTCGGCATCGGTGTATACAGTATCGTCGGGAATTCTCTTGAAAATCAATTCGTAAAGACCAGGTGTTCCTCCGTATCTTACACCGTCGATGATTATATTATCATCCTTGTCTATATCGAAAGCTATATCGTATCCTTATCACTACTTAGGATTGCGTTCATATATTTTTGTCCCAACGGACCGAAATGGTTGCGAAACGTTTCTTGTCCCTCGGATGTTTGGAGTTGTTGCCTAACAGATGTTGCCAACGACTCATCGGGACTAGTTTCGAAAACGTCGTCATCATTGGTCGCGAGTAATTGTACATCGGGAAATGTATTTATTGGTGTGGAAGAAACCAAGGAATCGTTTGATGTGACATTCTGCCGTTTCCGTTTCGATTGAATTGGTGTGGAGGTTACGAGTGATTTTTCAGATGACGTGTATGATCGTTTCCTCTTTGTCTTGCGCGATATGTTCCCTTTCGGATGGATTTTTGTTTTAGACGTTAATGTTTCATTCCCTTCGATGTTTGTGCTCGTCAGCGGTGATGCGTCAGCTTCTGTCGCTGCGATATTTTCCACGATATGTTTTAGGGGTTCGACGACAGGTTTAAAGTATCTCTCCAACGCGATATCTTCCTCCATCTTACCAGTCTTCAAAGCCTGATGTTTCTTGCGAATGGCTTCGCTGGTTTTTGCAATTTCCTTCACTATTCTCTCGCGATCCTTAATCTCCAGACTATCGATATCAATCATCGTTATACCGCAGACGTTGCTTTCCCACCGACGTGTCGACGACAATTGACAATCTCATGGTATTGCAAACTCGTTAAATCCCTTTCTATAACGTCCATTGGACATCGCGCTATCCTTGTCTATTACCATGAAACCATACTCCCGTTGCCAACAATTACGACACAACGCGCAGAAATCCTCGTAGGACATATCAGTGTTTACGTGATCGTTGTACACATGTTTCAAGTTGGTACCATCCTGCTTAAACAGAATCAATAGATTCGCATTGTCGCGTATAAGATGTTTAGGAATTTTTGCATACGTCTGACAGAGATAGAAGCAGTCAACGTTCGAGTGACGCCCCATTGCAAAGTATTCCCTTATCGTATCTTGCTTGTCACATGCCACGTCATCGAAGATAAAAATAGAATTCGGAAGCGATTCGCTCGGTGGGATGACGTCACTGTTATTCGAAAACGTAAAGTAACCAATTTCATCTATCGGAGTCAATAAATTCTCCAAATACTGATATTTCGGCTGTTGCAACGACTTGGAATACACGTACACGTTCTCGAAGCGGACGCCGTGTGGACTTTCCAACAAGCTCACCAACACGTTTGTCTTTCCACAATTTGATGGACCACAAATGAGGCAGCGTATAGTGTTTGACAACATGCTACCATGTCTGCGTCTTGTTTTCGAAGACATCACTCGCGATTTATCATCGAAATTTGTCACGCGTATCGTTACAGGTTGTCGCACGAATCGCATCCTCTCCGCAAACTGTGAAAAATGATTTTGATACATCTAAGCGGCGACGCACCCTATTTATAGGTCCGCGCCGAAACACGACAGCTCAGTATTCAAAATGCTTCCGATCCTGTCGGATAATTGCGATATTCGAGACCTAACCTCTGAGCAGTTGAAATATATACCAAAGATTATTCTGCTGCGAGAGTTTGACAGACACATTGACCAGTTGTGGGACAGACTCCCGGAGCATATAAAAGCCGATTTTGAGGTTCGGCCGTATCGTCGGTGTCTGGAACATTATAATCGCCCTTGGCAGCGAACGCATATCGACGGTCCAGCACCATTGATTAAAAACTGTGGCGAATGTCGCCAACGAGAGTAAAGAAAGGTCGTGGTTTGTTAAATCGCGTGATAAACGCGCTACCTATCGAATTACACATCCCGGGATACCAGTTTTGCGGTCCAGGAACTCATCTGGCAAAACGATTGGCTAGAGGTGATCAAGGCATCAATCCGTTGGACGCAGCGTGTCGCGAACACGATATTGCATATTCGCGTAGTAACAACCTCGGTGAAAGGCACGCGGCAGATAACGTTCTCGCTGACAAAGCGCGAAAACGCATCGTTGCGCGAGACTCGACTCTGGGTGAAAGAGGTGCTGCCACAGCTGTTTGGGCAGCTATGAAGGCCAAGACGAAAATCGGAATGGGAATGAAAACAAAAACTCGCAAAAGGACTCCAAAGAAAGTATCGCAAAAGCGGATTCTTCCTGTAGCAAAACGAGGTGGTATATTACAACTTCTCCGGCTGTTAGGTGTACTCGGATCATTAGCTAGTGGAGCGGCGGGGATCGCCAAGGCGGTAAACGATAATAAGGCAGCGCAACATCAGCTGCAGGAAATGCAACGTCATAATCGTTCCATGGAAGGTCGTGGACTTTATCTCGCACCATACAAGCGCGGACAGGGAATATCAAAACGAAAAAAAAAACGCCGAAAAGAAAATAAAAATGCCTGTCGGCGTAACTACCGATGCGCAATTGGAGGAGTTGGCAAAACGTATGCGTATTCCATTCTTTAGGGGTGTTTTCATGCGCAATGCACTACCTGTCGGAGGAGTACGTCGAAACGAAAGCGGTATCGTAAATTTGGACAATGTCGAGGGACCGGGGACTCATTGGGTGGCGTATGCGAAGAGAGGGTGTCGAGCTATATATTTCGACAGCTTCGGGGATCTTCGACCACCTAGGGAATTGGTACAATATCTGGATAAACATGCGGTGAAAATCGAATACAATCGAACGTCGTATCAAAAGTACAATCAGAGCAATTGTGGACAACTATGTCTACGCTTTCTACAAACGATTGGCACCAAATTTAAGGATTGACTTCCACCGCTCTGATTCAGTACTAGTGGAGCAGTTTCAGCGGAATATGTCGTTAACATTCACTCTAACCGGCAAGAGTAGCACCCTCGCGGTGAGCTACTTTCCACCCATAGATTTGAGCGACGATGATTACGAGCTTGGCCTAACAACCTTTGAAACTTATCATACAATACCGAACATCGACTCGAGCAACGATAAATTCTACTTCGCTGTAAACTATAACATCAACAGCAGCGTCGACACCAGTCATGAATACATTACGATTCCCCACGGCTCCTACGAACTAGATGCCATTGCCAAGTACCTGAAGCAGCGATTACTCGAACGATATCCTAAAAATCTCGATGACACCGATGACAACAACGATAGCGATGTGTATCCTATAGTGTTGCATCCCAACAACAACACCATGAAAAGTGAACTGTACTGCTCGTTCGCTGTAGATTTTACAAAATCCAACAACATTGGATCGCTACTGGGTTTCTCGACGAATCGGATATTAGAACCTGGACGATGGCATGAATCGGACGATCCAATTAATATCATGAACGTGAACATTATTCGCATAGAATGTAGCGTGACAGCTGGCGCGTACAACGATGGGAAGCGCGTACATACGATACATGAATTTTCTCCGAGAGTCCCACCAGGATATAACATATCGGAAACGCCCGCACAGATCATTTACCTTCCGATCACCGCACGGGTCATTACGGATCTAACGATACGCGTTGTGGATCAAGACGGACGGTTGCTCGATTTTCGAGGTGAAGAGATTACCATCAGACTACACGTACGACGGCGTCAACGATAATACATGTGGTGTGAATGAAAGAAATGCTTGTGTTGAACGACTTCAGAAACACATTTCTTCCAAGTGAAATTGTTTGCAATAACAACAACAACAACAACAACAACAACATCTGCAACAGCTCTGATTACGCTAAACAGAAGAGACTCAGTGCTACGAACATTGCATTTTTGAAATCATTGGGATTCATTGTACGCATATAAGTTGAAAAAATGGCTGACATTCTAAGCCTTGGAGTGAAGCCGACGTTTGATGATCGCATCGTCAAGCTCGAGACTCACACGTACAACCCATACGTCAACACAACGTTTGGATACAGTGATGAGATAAGAATACCTATACAGCAGCAGGATTTATACACATTACCGTGTTAAAGTTTCCTCTACGTGGAGGGGAAATTGGTGATAAATAAGCCAAACGAAGCATCAACGACGACGTTGGGAAATAATTGCATGGCGTTCTTATTTGATGAGATTCGATACGAGCTGAATGGCGTGGAGATTGACCGCAATAGAAACGTTGGAATAACTAGCACGCTTAAAAACTATGTATCGCTGACATCTGACGAAGACAAAAATATGGAGAATGCCGGATGGGGATTGAAACGACACGATGGGCTAATAGTGAAAAATCATTTCAATTTTTGCATCTCACTCAAATATTTGTTGGGATTTTGCAAGGACTACAAACCCATGATTATTAATGCACGTCACGAATTGATTTTAATACGATCGCGCAACGATAACAATTCTCTAATAGGATCGCCGATGTTGGATCCTGAAATTGAATTACCTAAAGTGCAGTGGCGAATGCCTCATGTGACGCTGAACGATGTTAATAAGCTATCGTTGCTGCATGCTTTGGAAAGTGGACAAAACCTGAGCATTAGTTTTCGCTCGTGGGATCTGTACGAGTATCCTCTCTTACAGAGCACAACCAAGCATTCGTGGGCCGTGAAGGCAGCTGCACAGCTGGAGAAGCCGCGATACGTTATCTTTGCTCTACAGACTGCTCGAAAGAATGTGATGACTGAAGATGTTACTAAGTTTAACAATTGCAAATTGACCAATGTAAAACTTTTTCTCAACTCGGATTTTTATCCATATGATGACTTGAACTTGGACTTTGACAAGAATAAGCATGCCATCTTGTTTCACATGTATACACATTTCCGTAAATCGTATTACGGACATAGTTGCAACGAGGCATTATTCACTGTGGCTGAATTTTTACAATTTGGTCCTCTCGTGGTGATTGATTGCTCGCGACAAAATGAGTCGATTAAAAATGGTACCGTGGATACTGCAAATACTACGGCCTACTGTCTGATTCTGCACGATCGGGTGGTTGAATACAATCCGCTAACAAACGTGGTGCGCAAAATAAATTAAATTGCCATACTACTTGCCACGCCCTCTCATGTGTCAAATTCATACAAACATTTCATCGTAAAAATCGAGATGCTTTACGAGAAAGACTGCATTCTCTCATCTGTCTTGGAAGCGAGCAGACCTCTAAAATTGTATCGACAATGGTTGTACCAACATTTGTTGACCTGCAAGGGTTCATCGTCGACGGAAGATTTGTCGTCAAGGAAGTGGCTGTCCTACGAATGGGAACAATTCTCTCGCACTATATTTTTGGGAGTTCGATGCCGCAATATCTTCTTACAAAATCCGACAAATCACGCATCCGGTGGTTGATTGCAATACATCATGGACTACGGTGGGATGATGGAGACATTCCGTACATCATGGCTAAGCAGCTGATTACCAAAGCTGTAGCTGATGCGATCGACGAAGAAGATGATGCATCCCATATCGTATACGTTAAAGGGTTGCAGAAACGTGACTGGCTTGCGGATTTCCTCGATGAAAATACAAGAGCGGATGTAATCATTGAGACGCTGGACATTGACTATGAGAATATTCAATCTCTAAATAAGCTAAATGTAGTTAATACTCTGCGATGTGGAAGACACGCGAAGCATTGTGCAATGCAAAATGTATTTAAAATATTCAACTGGTGGTCTAAACACCAGAGAGAATTGCATAAATAAAATATAATCAATTTTTAATGTATAAATATTTTTTCTTCACCCTCCCCAAACCCAACCTCCTTAATATGATGATCTTAATTAATTATTATGTATACGTGGTTCGATACACATTCAGAATGGTACCATAGATGTTTAATAGATGTTCAAAGTGGTACGATAGATGTTCTCTAGATGTCCAAAGTGGTACGATTCATGTTCGATACACGTTGAATGTGGTATGATTCACGTTCAATAGATGTTCAAAGCGGTTCGATACACGTTCAATATATGTTCAGAGTGGTTCGATACATGTTCAATAGATGTTTAAAGTGGTACCATACACGTTCAAAGTGGTACAATAGACGTTCGATAGATGTTCAAAGCGGTTCGATACACGTTCGATACACGTTGAAAGTGGTACGATACATGTTCAATACACGTTCAATACATGTTCAAAGTGGTTCGATTCACTTTCGATTATTCTAGCGGATGCTCGTAGGAAAAATGTTAAATTATATTTTTTTAATTTTAAATAAAATTTCTTAACTCTATATTATTTCTTCATTTTATTTATCCGTCTTCCGCCTCCTTCTCTCCTTAGCATCTAATTCTAAGATTCGACGTTTCTAAATTATTATTTCTCTGCGTTGGGAAAAGTTTGTGCTGACGCCGCATAATTTTATTTCATTCTTCGCGCTGTCAAATGACGTCACCTTCACGGCTGCTCCAGAGGATTCGAGTTACACGCGATCGCGCGAGACGCTGCGACGCTAAGTATTGCTCTCTCTTTCCTTCCTCCGAATTTAGCTTTTAATGTATTGCGCTCTCTTTCCCTCCTCCGAATACGTTGTTTGGAAAAAGCCGATCTTCCCCGACATTGTGCGACATTATTCGAAAAAATAAATTATTTCAGCTTTATAATGGTTTGAAAAAAATATTTGGGGAAAAAAATTTCTGAGGTTGGAGCGAGTCTGAAAAAAAGATTTTTCATACAAGACCCGACCTCAGAAAATTTTTTTAGAGGGAGGGGACAACCCTCTGGAAATTTTCGAGGGTGGGTCCAGTCTGGAGAGGCCTCCGCGGCGGTTCGGCCAGGACTGATCCCCTCCACGATTGCGGCTTCCCCCACTCCGCGGCTCATGCGCGCGCAATCGGTCTTCCACTCCCCCACTTCCCCCGCTTCCCCCCGCGCCCATGTTTCCCTCCACCGCACTCCCCCGCGCGCCCTCACTTCCCCCCACCCCCGCGCTCCCCTCAGAGGACCTGCGTTAGAACTCTCTTTACCTTACTACTCACGCCCCACCCATTCGTTCATGATGGGTAGGAGCGCCCCGACAACGCGGGCCTCCCGATGTCGCGGGAGGGCTAACCACTCGAGCCACTTGGCTCCCATGCGTTGTCGGGCCTGGCCCCGCACCACTTCTGGTCCGATGGCATTCGGGTCCCCAGCTTCGCGGAGATCATGGACGGTGGAATAAACCTCCGCCTCCATCTCCGCGAGCAGATGGAATGGGGGGGACCCAGCCAGAGCGGACAGTTCGGCGTGTGACACCGTGCGATACGCTCGCACGGCTCGGAGGACTGCGCGGCGATGAACTCTTGCCAAGAGTTCACGTCCAACGCGGCAGTCCTCCAGGTCGCCGGCCCATATAGGCGCGCCATACAGCGCCATGGACCGAACGACTGTCACATAGAGTCGCCGAACTCCCTCATGTGGTCCACCCAGGTTGGGCATGATTCGCCCGAAGGCGAATACCTGCTTCTCCAACCTGGGGGCGAGGGATTTGAAGTGGCGCGTGAATCGCCAGTAGGTATCCAGGGTCAGACCGAGATACTTCATCGAACATTCGACCCTGATGCAGGCATCCCCGATCCTCAGGGACGCTCTGTTGGGGACACCGCTCCCAACCCTGTCTGCAAGCCACATCGCCTCGGTTTTGTCCAAG
Source organism: Andrena fulva (assembly GCA_946251845.1). Lineage (NCBI taxonomy): Eukaryota > Metazoa > Arthropoda > Insecta > Hymenoptera > Andrenidae > Andrena > Andrena fulva. The sequence continues at coordinate 12,435,161 of OX276333.1, forward strand.
GCGACTCGCAGACCAAGCGTCCCGATTGAGGTGATGACGCGTCGCAGCGTTTCCTCGGCGAGGCTTATCGCCTCCTTCCAGTTCTGCCCGGTAGCTACCACCAGGGTGTCGTCGGCGTAACATACCAACGACACCCTTAGCGATGGCAGCTCGACCCGCAGTACCGCGTCGTATGCGAGTATCCACAACAGGGGCCCTAGCACGGACCCCTGCGGGACTCCGCGGTACACGAGAGTCACCCCGTCGCCCTCCCGGCCGACGTACGTCACCACACGGCCGCGGAGAAAGTCCCAGCTCAGGCGGCGAAGGTAGAGCGGGACGTTATGATACAGCAACGCCCGCTCGATCGCCGCCCAGGAGACGGTGTTAAACGCGTTGGCGATGTCTAGTGACACCGCCACGCTGACACCGCCTCCCTCGGCCGCCCGGCGCGACAGCGACCGTACCATCTTAATGGCGTCGATGGTCGATCGCTGCCGCCTAAAGCCGTATTGGCGGTCGGATAGATCTGGGCCCACGGCCTCTAGGTGATCGCACAGGCGGGCAGCTATAACTCTCTCGAGCAGCTTGCCCGCCTCGTCCAGGAGGCATATCGGCCTGTACGCCGAGGGTGACTCAGCGGGTCTTCCGGGCTTGCGAAGGACTAGCATCGCCTCCTTCCAAGCAGGGGGGAATCTACCGGTCCTCAGAGCGGTGTTAAATATCCGCTTGAGGCCGGCTCCTAGGGCGCCCATAGTGCAGGCCAGCATTCGCCCGGGCACACCGTCGGGACCACACGGAAAAATGTTTTCACCCTTGAAAACAGTGGTTGTCGTACACTGTTCAGATGAGTGCTCGGTCATCATGCGGTGACGTGTTCAGCACCATCGCTCTCGATGCGCGAGCACCGATATTTTCGGTGCTCGCCGTTCGTCGTTGTTTCCGATGTGAGGACGGTACTGTACGATGTTTTCATTGAATGCGCACGGCAAAAGGTCTGCACTGTTGAGTGCCTGATAGAAAATTAATGGATCTATCTGGTTGGCTTATTAATTAATAGTTAAATGAATAAGCTAAAAATAAGCCACATTATAATCTGGCTAAAAAAACAGTTCCGAAAATGCTTTTAACAAATGTGAATTTCGAATGCAAATCTAACCTATATTCATATCATTTTATTTAAAGTTTTAACGTTATAATAATAATTTGTTAATTATGTAATTGATTATTTATTTATTTACAAAGAAATATTGTTATCTACAATCGATGTCTCGTAGCAATGTATGTTATTCCTTGTTTTTGGTCAATTACGCATGGTGTTCTTACTGCTATCGAGTCGTAACTAATTATTGGTTTGTTTTCGGTATCTGCAACGACACTGTATGCGAAATAATGGCTATTAAGGGGTAACACCACTGTAAATTTTTCGGAAAATTCATTTTTTTTTATTTGCTTAAAAGATGCTTTGAACCTTTTAGAATATGGGGCAAAAACTGTATTACTTGAAACAAATTTGTTTCCTTGAAATTTCGAGCTCTTCCCCAAGCGAATCGGACTGCTTCGAAACGACTACCGGCGTTAAACGCGTTTTTCTCGAAACACGATTTTTCAACACGGCGAGCAGCATAACTCCAACAATTTTCATTCTTTTCATTCGAACTTTTAACAATATCTTTAAAATAACATTTTCAAGAGAAATACGTACGGGATTTTCGATAAGTTAATTTAAACATTACTTATTAACAAATGATTGCCCTCTTTTTATAGAAAATTGAACGTTTTTCATTCAAATGCTCACCAATCACACAAAAATCAATATTTTTAAAATCCCCTACGTATTTCTCTAGCTATAAACATGTAGATTTAAGTCATATTTTTTTTTTTTAAATTCAAATTTGCACCAGCTACACTGCGTGCCGCAGAGCGCTAAAACTTCAACATGCCTCACGAGAATGGCTTCAGTGCCGCCATTTTGTAATATTTCTCAATAACTTTTTTTTTTTTAATAACAAAATATGTGCTTAATAACTTCCTCCAGTATAGTTATTCTATTACCTTTCCTTCCATCCAAGAAAAATTGCCAAAAAAACGCTATTTTTCAAGCTGTTACAGTGGTGTTACCCCTTAAATCCAATCACATTAAAAGGCACATACCTGAAGTAGATTTTATTATTTACTACATAAATTTTGTCTTGATGATTCCACTAGCATTCATTTTACAGCTTCACAAGATAGACAAACCTTAACTAATATTATAATAAATTATACAGGGTGTAAACGGTATACGTAGCAATATTTTAGGGGGTGGTAGGGGAGGTCCAATGGAACATAAAAGTCCTATGACATAGTGTCCGATCTGTCTCCATTTTACAGTAATAATGCCCTAAAGTTTGCACCATGCGTTTGAAACGGATAGTAGCTCGCGCATATTGGTGAGACTAACACACTGAAACAGGGTGTTGACTTCTGATCTTTCATGTAATTCCCAAAGTGGTGTGTTTTTCGGAAGGAAAGACTCTTAAGAGTGATCCTCCAGCGACTCGACTCAAGGAGATGCCGCATCCTATCCCGTGGCGAAGACAACACCCCGCGATACTTCATCGCAAGTTTATGGCTTTCGGCCCTCGAAGGAGTTTGAATACCTATTAAGAACCAAACTCTTTCAGCTCCGCATTTCTCATCAGATCTCTGCGAAAACGACGACAATCGATACCTTTCGTCATCGTTTGGTTGTCATTTAAAGTGAATTACGAGTTAAAGATAAATCGAGGAACATCATGTCAAACGTAAAAAAATGAATACCCATTTTTTTAAAACAGAATCGAAAATAATAATTATTTGAAGTGAGAGGACAAGAAATACGAAAATTTCGTTTTCAAATATCGCATAAACAAAAAAGTAATGTAACAGGAAATAAACAAAACGTGATCGTAGTCCGTTATTGTGATGAGAATCCGTAGTTTAATAACGGCCAACACTGTTGCTGATAATGAATAAGTCTGTTTAAAACCCCCGAAGACAAAATTTAGGTACGGAAATTTAGAGAATTATTGCCGGAAATAAGCCGTAGCCTCCGTTAAATTTAATAACTAATAATCACCAATAAAGTAACTAAAACTCACCCTTTCGGAAATTCACCTGCAGTTTGAAAACCTGCGTCACTAGGTCACTGAACTGGTCCTGATCAGCGACGGATGCGTCCAGTGCACAGCTGGTCCCAGGTATGCGACACCAACCAAAGTAAAAGGGTCGTAACGTCAAGTGCGATCGGGTTAATGTAGATACGAAATATTCACTTCACTGCACGGTTACTAACACTGATCACTTAATTTATTTTTCACGGAACGCGTTGTTCGTACCTTATAAAAATTGGTGAAAATGAATTTTCACTTGGCGTCCGGTGCCGCAGATATGGCCGCCAAAATGCTCGTACAGCAGTAATTGCGTCTCCGTTGTTCTGGGTTTATGCTCAGAACAACGCGTAATACTCTTGTGTAGAAAACACTTCTCTGACGCGATTGCAAACTGACTGACAGGATTTTTTCCAAGAAATTTCCTCTACCCCAAGTAGTTTCTCTCGTTCCATTATGAGTTAACTCCCACCAGGACAAGATGCTTTAGGTAAAAAGAAGCCAGCACATTTTCGAGACACACGTGTTTTGCAGAAGTGCAAGGAACGAACCATCCTACACTTTCACAAAAGCCCGCGCTCCGTCTTTCTACTGCCAATGTACCCATTGCTTCGAGATAGAAAACAGACACCACGTGTATCGGTTCGAAAGGGTCCGAAGGGAAGAGAAGCAGAAAGTCTTCGAGTTGCTATAAAGAAGAAAATTCACGTCTGCTACGATGCGGAACCAATTAAGTCATAAATTATCCGAACCGGAGGAAACCGTTCCCTACCGCCGACTTGCGGGACAATACGGTCATAAACCGGGACCCTGGCGAAATGCTCTGGCTGATCAGCCTGATTAATTTTGGAGAACTAGAAATTACAGAGTATTATCCAGCATCAATACGTCTCGCGGAGAGACACAGGAAAAGAAGGGTAGTCCGCTGACTGCGCGTAGTCCCGCCTGCTTCGTCCTACCCTCAAATTAAAGACGGATCCCTTATCTCTCGAGTATAAACACGCGCTCGAATTTCAAAACACAAGCACGCGTCGACGTATTCGGTGCGAGAGACTGTGGGCTTGAAGTCCCATTGGCCCCAAACTAACCAATCGGGCCTGCTTATCTCTCGTGTCTAAACACGCGCTCGAATTTCAAAACAAAAGCACGCGTCGACGTATTCCATGCCAGAGAAGGTGGGCCTTGGGGAGGAGATATTGCTGTGAAGAGGGCCTCTTCAGGACAGTGGCCATTTGGGAGGGATGCAGGGCAGATTGGTTAGTTTGGGGCCAATGGGAATTCAAGCCCACAGTCTCTCGCACCGAATACGTCGACGCGTGCTTGTGTTTTGAAATTCGAGCGCGTGTTTATACTCGAGAGATAAGGGATCCGTCTTTAATTTGAGGGTAGGACGAAGCAGGCGGGACTACGCGCAGTCAGCGAACTACATAGTCTCCTTCTTCCTGTGTCTCTTCGCGAGCCGTATTGATGTTGAATAATACTTTTTAATTGCTAGTTCCCAAAAATTAATCAGCCTGATGGGCCAGAGCATTTCGCCAGGTTCGCGGTTTATGATCGTATTATCCCACGAGTCGGCGGTAGAGAACGATTTCCTACAGTTTACGGTAATTTACGACATAGTTGGTTCCGCCTCGTAGCAGACGTGAACTCGGGATATCGGAAAAGGGAAACAGGAAACAGGATTTTTTTCTTTATAGCAACTCGAAGAGTTTCAGTTTCTCTTCTCTTCGGACCCTTTCGAACCGAAACACGTGGTGTCTGCTGCCTACCTCGAAGCAATGGGTACATTGGCAGTAAAAGAAGGGAGCGCGGGCTTTTGTGAAAGTGTAGGATGGTTCGTTCGTTGCACTTCTGCAAAGCACGTGTGTCTCGAAAATGTGCTGGCTTCTTTTTACCTAAAACATCTTGTCCTGGTGCGACAATAAATTAGGTGATCAGTGTTAGTAACCGTGCAGTGAAGTGAATATTCCGTATCTACATTAACCCGATCGCACTTGATGTTGCGACTTGCGACCCTTTTACTTTGGGTGGTGTCGTATACCTGGGACCAGCTGTGCACTGGACGCATCCGTTGCTGACCAGGATGAGTTCAGTGATCTAGTGACGCAGGTTTTCAAGCTGCAGGTGAATTTCTGAAAGGGTGAGTTTTAGTTAGTTTATTGGTGATTATTAGTATTTAAATTTAACGCAGGCTATGACTTATTTCCGGCGATAATAACCCATTTTTTCCTGTGTCCGAACGCGAGGCGTAGGTATTGATGGCGAATAATACTTTTTTATTGATATATTGGTGTTTCGAAAAATAATTAAGCTGACCGGCTAAAGCGGTTCGTCAGGGTCACGGTTTATAACCGTATTGCCCCACGAGTCGGCGAACGACAACGGTACATGCGGGTCCGAAGTCATCGCATGTACTACCCATCGATACAGCAATATACCGATTAACTCAGGCCGAGGAATGTCTAAAATTCTTAAAGACCGCGCCACGTTCTTGATTGTCGACAGTATTAATGTTCATATCTTCCGGAAAGAAGCTAGCGTTCTTGCCGTGATTGATTGGTGGTGCCGCTTGCTTCGTCCTCCCTTCAAATTAAAGACGGATCCCTTATCTCTCGAGTGTTAACACGCGCTCGAATTTCAACACAAAAGCACGCGTCGACGTATTCCGTGCGAGAGAAGGTGGGCTTGAAGTCCGATTGGCCCTAATTTAACCAATCTGCCCTGCATCCCTCCCAAACGGCCACTGTCCTGAAGAGGCCCTCTTCACAGCAGTATCTCCTCCCCAAGGCCCACCTTCTCTCGCACGGAATACGTCGACGCGTGCTTTTGTTTGGAAATTCGAGCGCGTGTTTAGACACGAGAGATAAGTAGGCCCAAATGGTGAGTTCAGGACCAATCGAACTGCAAGCCCGCCTTCTCTCGCACGGAATACGTCAACGCGTATTGTCCCTGAATTGGGGGACAATCCGGGACATGTATTATCCTGATACCAGAAGACATCGAAATGTCCTTTACCGTTTCACGTCGAGGTCGCGATTGTAAAAATCAGAAAAAGTACTACCACATTCGCTGATATGTTTTCTGTAAATTAAGCTTATTTCTAGAGTAATGCAGCTGATATTAACGTCGCAGTAAGCTGTTAAAGGCAATGGTGCGCCCCGTCTCAGGTAAAGCAACCGCGCGCGATTACAGTCAGCTGACCGTACCGCTACCACCCCACATTTCTTCAGTGAGGTCAAAAAACAGATCGACAGAATTGCAGGAGAATTTTACTAACCCACTCTTCTTGGAAAGAAACAGTTTTATCACTTCCTGAAAAAAAACAACACGTTTTGCAGTCACGTCGTCAAAGGAGTTTACTTCCATGTAAATCAATGCATTTTTCGTGAGCATCAAAACTGTCACGCAACAAATTGCCACCACTGCGCGCCTGGCCTAAGAACACGTGTAGAGTTTTCGTTCACTTGTTTCTTATTTTCTAGCTGACGAATCTAAGTGCCTCCGCTACTCCAAACAGATCCTCAATGGGACCGCTACTGTAAGGGGCCCGTAGTGACTTGGTTACTGGGTCATCTTGAACAGCTCACAACGGGCGGTCTTTGTGCTATGGCTCATTTGTGTGCGTGTAGCGACGATCTTTTCCACAAACATCTCCGATGTTTAAACGTTTATAACAGCTAAACTATACGAGATACAACAAAATGTATTCAGACAATTTTACCCTACTGGTGATCTCCAATGTATGTGCAAAATTATGGAATCCTGCGACTATTAGTTTAGCATATAGACATGTTAACTTTGAGGCATTATTACTGTAAAATGGAGACCGATCGGACATTATGTTCCATTGGACTATGAATAACATACATTGCTACGAGACATCGATTGTAGATAACAATATTTATTTGTAAATAAATAAATAATCAATTACTTAATTAACAAATTATTATTATAACGTTAAAACTTTAAATAAAATGATATGAATATAGGTTAGATTTGCATTCGAAATTCACATTTGTTAAAAGCATTTTCGGAACTGTTTTTTTTTAGCCAGATTATAATGTGGCTTATTCTTAGCTTATTCATTTAACTATTAATTAATAAGCCAACCAGATAGATCCATTAATTTTCTATCAGGCACTCAACAGTGCAGACCTTTTGCCGTGCGCATTCAATGAAAACATCGTACAGTACCGTCCGCACATCGGAAACAACGATGAACGGCGAGCACCGAAAATATCGGTGCTCGCGCATCGAGAGCGATGGTGCTGAACACGTCACCGCATGATGACCGACCACTCATCTGAACAGTGTACGACAACACCACTGTTTTCAAGGGTGAAAACTGTTTTCAAGGGTGAAAACATTTTTCCGTGCAGTCAGCGACGGTGCGTGCACGTGATTATACGATGCCTATTATTTAAGCACCGTTCCCAACTGTGAAAACATTTTTCCGTGCAGGAGCCGCGTTCCGCTTGCGCATTCGCGCCACAGCGGTCGCGAGCTCCTCGTCGCTAACCCCAGGGGCGTCGGAGGTATCCGCGCCCCTGCTCAACCAAGGATCCCCGGACTCGTCGGCGCCACCCTTCCCGTGTACCGGGGGAGGGGGGAATAGCGCCTCTAGAACCTGGTCCAGGAGCCGGGGATCGAGGGCCTCTGGGACGGGGGGCGGCCAGGGTCCAAGCTTGATGCTCACGGCCCTGTACGGACGCCCCCAAGGGTCCTCGTTGAGGGTAGCGCCGAACTCCCGACAGGAATCGTCTTTCGCCCGGGCAATAGCTCCTCGAAGTTCGTGTCGCGCCGCCGCAAAGGCGTGGCGCAACTCGAGGAGCTGCTCCTCCGAGACCCGTCGTCGGACTTGACGACGGGCCTTGGTGTACCGGCGCCTAGCCACGAGATTCGCCGCGCGGAGTTGCGCGATCTCTGGCGACCACCAGTACACCGCCTTCCGACCCCCGCCCGGCGGCCCGGCCCGCGGCATTGACGCGTCGCAGACAGACTGCAACGCGCCGCGGAACCAGAGCGCGCCGGCGGCGGGATCATCCAGCACGTCGCCCGGCATTGGAGGCCAGGCGACGACGGAGGAGGCTAGTGCGGCCTGCTCAGCATCAAGCTGTTTGAGCGCCCAACGTGGTGGGTGTCTGCCGACTCGGGGACGTGGCGGGGGGGGGGGGGGGGCGGAGGTGGCTAGCATCACGTACATATGATCCGACGCTGACTCACAATCCTCCGCCACCCAGCAGTCCGACGTCTTGGCGGCGGCCGCGGGGTTAACCCAGATCAAGTTGATAATCGACTCGCCCCGCGCGCCCTGGAGTCCGTTCTGGGGGCGCCCCACTCGGAAGCGTGGGCGTTGAAGTCCCCCAGAAGTATGACCGGCTGAGCTCTGAGGGGGGCGAGAAAAGCCCCCAACTCGTGCAGCCGGTCCTCGAACTCCAGGACGGAAAACCTCGGCGCAAGGTAAACACCCACCCCGAGGAATTCCCCCCATCTCGCGGCCATCCATCCCCTGCCGTGTCGAGCGTTCGAGCACGGCAGGGATCTGCGATTTACGTCCCACATCATCGCCACCTGCCGATCCGGGTTCGTGGACCGAAAACATCGGTCCACAAGCGGATACGGCTCGGTGGCAATGACCAGCCCGACCCCCATCTCTATGCAAGTGTTACGTGCGGGCGTTGATTTTAATTATGACCGAGCGGATTCGTCTAATTATTTCCACGTAACGCTTAACGAAATTTAGATAGATTTCAATAATTTTGATATAATTGTTATTGTTGTTGTTATGCAAAAATTCAGGATTGTTTTGGGATTCGTATTTGCTGCAACCAATACAGGTTGACCCGTTGGGGATGTGGTATTTTCGTAGACAGGTTCGAATAAAATGAGCCAATATTTAAGTAAATATTACCATGTATTACAAAAATAAACGGAAAAATAGGAAATGTTTAAAAGGTGGTACAAAAACGGGAATTTACATGGTTTTGAAATAGAGTAATTTAGCGCAAGTGTCTTACGGAACGACCATTGATCGAGGGGAATCCCCGCAACTCACTATGTGAGTTGGATCAATAATTACGTAGTTCTAGTCTTTCCATACGATCGATTTAGGAAAATATCGCAATATAATTTTACAAAGAAACACAGGGTTTAGCAAAAACGCAGTACACGCCCTCAAAAGGGGAATATAACAATGATTGAGGGAAAACCCACAACACTCTAAAGAGGTTGGATCATTGGTTTATCCCGTACAATAATATAATTAAGAGGACTTACCGATTCGGCGCAAAGCTTATTAAAATTTTAAAAGCGGTATTTACGCTCTCTCTGTCTCTCTCTCTCTCTCTCTCTGTCCGACCTGGGGCGCCACTGCAAGATGTTGAAGCGCAGCACAGGCGTGAAGCACAAATCACACCGAGCAGTTCACTGATATTATAATGTTCACAGTGTTTGAATATTTAAACTTTTAAACGTTGGGAATATAAGCGATTTAATGGACTTCCGTTTCCGGACGCGAGAGTGGCTGAAGTGCGTGTGTGGTGTTGTGAGTTGGGTGAGGACTGTGAGAGTGAAGAGGGGTACGAGAGAGTAGGGAGGTAGTGGGGAAGGTGAAGGGAAGGGCAGGAAGGGTGGAGTGAAAAGGGTGAAGGGCGGCGGCTGTGGGTGGCGAAGTGAGAGGCTGGTGAAGGAAGCGGGTTGGAGGTTAGGTTGGGAGACAGGTAGTGTGTGGCGGGAAGGTAGAGACGGAGAAGCAAGTGGAGTAGTCTAGCGGACAGGTGTGGAAGCAGAGAGAGCTGGTAGGAAGGCGGGAAATTTGAAGGAGTAAAGGAGAGAACAGGTGGAAAAAGTTGAGGGTAGGAGCTGGGAAGGCGAAGGAGGGTTGGTAAAAGCGCGAGGACGAATGGAAGGGTCCAAGGGAGAGGGGGTGCGGGGAGGGGGGAGGATGGAGAGAACAGGAGAGGAAAAGGGAAGGCAGGAAAGTGAGGAAAGGAGCAGGAAAGACAGTGTGAGCAGCGTGGGTAGCAACGCGGGAAGCTTGGACAGTTGCGGGGGGAAGAAAAGGAAGGAAAGGGAGGAGGAAGGAGGGAGGGAGGCGGGGGGGGGGGAAAGAACAGGCTTTAAAAAGAGCTCGAGGACGGTGAGATCGCCCGTTAGTAGAGGGAAGGGGGGAGGGGGGGAGGAGGGAGAGGAGTTGGCAAATGTGGTGAAGATGTTAAGGGAGATGATGAAGGAGTTAAGGGAGGAGAAAGAGGAAATGAGGAGAGAGATGAAGGAGGTGATGGAGGAGAGGAGGAAGGAAAGGGAGGAAAGGAGAAAGGAGATGGAAGAGTGGAGAGAGGAAAGGAGAAAAGAGATGGAGGAGTGGAGAGAGGAAAGGAGGAGGTGGGAAGAGGATAGAAAGGAGGAAAAGAGAAAGAGGAAAAGTATGGAAGAAAGGTTAGAGAAGGTGGAAGAGAGGGATGGGAGGATGGAGGAAATGATAGGGAGGGTAGAGAAATGGGGAAAGGAAAAGGAGGATAGGGGAGGTTTGGGGAGGGGGGAGGGTGGGGAGATAGAGGAGTGTTGGTTGAGAATGAGAAGGATGGAACTAAGGCAAGACAAGAGGGAGAGGGAGGAGAGAAGGAATAACGTGGTGATAAGGGGGATGGGGGTAGAGGGAGGGGAGGAGGAGAAGGAGGTGAAGAAGTTGTGGGCAAAGATGGATCTGGAGGAGGGGGGGATAAGGGGGGTGAGAAGGGTTGGGGGAAGGGGAAAGGAGGGGAGCGGGGTGGTCTTGGTGAAATTGGCAGGGAGGGAGGAGAAGAAAAAGGTGATGGAGTCGAGGGGGAAACTAAAGGGCAGGAGAGAAAGGATAGAGGATGATTTGACGGAGGAAGAAAGGAAGGCGAGGTGGAAGGTGGAAAGGGAGGCGGAGAGGGAGAGGGAAGGAGGTAAGAAGGTGCAGATAGGATATATGAAGCTATGGGTGAACGGGCGAATGAGAAAGTGGGATGAGCTGAGGGAAAGATGGAAGGAGGATCAGGGAAACGAAAGATAAGGGAAAGGGGGGTGAGTAGAGAGGAAAGGGCGGGGGAGGGGGGAGAAGGGAGTGGGTACAAGGTGGCTTTTTGGAATGTGGCGGGATTGAGGAATAAGGACGGGGATTTTTGGAAAGGTCTGGAGGAGTGGGACGTGGTGGTGATGTCAGAGACGTGGTGGAGGAGGGGGGATGGAAGAATGTGGAAAGGAGACTGCCAAGAGGATTTATATGGGATAGGCAATGGGCCCGGAGGGAGAAGAAGAAGGGTAGGGCAATAGGAGGGATGCTAATGGGGGTGAGGAAAGGGATGGAAGTGGGAGTGGAGGAGGAGAGAGGGAGGGAGGGGATTTTGACGAAAAAGGTAAGGATGGGGGGGGGGGGAGTGGTGGAGGGTAGTGGGGGTCTACGTGAATGGAGATTTGCAGAGGAAGTTGGAGAGTATAGGGGAGTGGATGGAGGAGAGGGAATGGGGAGTGAGGGTGCTGATAGGAGGGGATTTTAACGCGAGGACCGGGGAAGAGGGAGGGCGTGTGTGGGGAGGAAATGAGGAGGAGGGAGGGGAGCGCGGAGGTAGGAGATCGAAAGATAAGGAGGTGAATTGTGATGGAAGGAGGCTATGCGGGTTCTTGGAGGAAAGGGGGTGGAGTATTTTAAACGGGGGGGTAGAAGGGGATGAGCAGGGGGAGTGGACATTCACAGGGGGGAGGGCGAACACAGTGATAGATTATGTTATTGGGAACGAAGATACGTGGGAGAAGGTGGATAGGGTAATAGTGGGAGAGAAGGTAGACTCGGATCATCAGCCACTGGTAGTATGGACCAGGGGGGAGAGGGGGGGCAATGTAGAAAGGAGGAAAGGTGGCGGGGGAAGAGGAGGGGGAAGAGGGAACTGGACGGAGGAGGGGAGAAAAAAGTTTATGGGAAGCTTTGGAAAGAGAGGGGAGGGGGACTGGAGTGTAGATGAGGAGTGGGGAGAACTGAGGGAAAGAATAAAGGGGGCGGTGGGGAAGGCGATGGTAGAGGGGGGGGGAGAGGAAGAGGAAGGAAGGATGGTGGGATGAGGAATGTAGGGAGGAGAAGAGTAAGGTGAGAAGGGAGCTGAGAAAGTGGAGAAGGGAGGGGGGGATGGGACGGTGTACAGGGAGAGGAAAAGGGGGTATGGAAGGATGTGTGAGGAAAAGAGAAAGAAGGAGATGGAGCGCTGGGAAAAGGAGCTGGAGGGGGTGAGGACGGAAGCACAGGTATGGAAGGTGGTGAGGAGAGAGAGAGGGGGGAGAAGTAGGGTAAACGAGAGAATAAAGATGGAGGAATGGGACGAGTATTTCAGGGGACTGATGGGAGGGGTGGAGTGGAGGGTGACGAAAGGTGAAGGGGGGGGGGGGGGTGAGGGGGAGGGACGGAGAGAGGGAGATAGGAAGGGAGGAAATAAGACGGGTGGTGAGGAGCTTAAAGGATGGGAAGGCGGGGGGAGGGGACGGGATACAAAATGAGGTGTGGAAATACGGGGGGGAGGAAGTGGAAAAGTGGCTATGGGCGATATGCAACAGGGTATGGAGGGGAGAGGGGTGGCCGGAGGGCTGGAAGGAAGGGGTAGTGGTGCCTGTGGTGAAGAAAGGAGCGGGGGAAAGGGTGGAGGATTATAGAGGGATTACTCTGACGCAGACGGCCTATAAGATATATGCATCGGTGCTGGCGGAGAGACTGAGAGTTGAGGTGGAAGAAAAGAAGTTGCTGCCACCGAGTCAGGCGGGGTTTAGGAGGGGGGTAGGATGTGTCGACCACATCTACACCCTAAACTACCTAATAAACAGGCAAATTGGAAGGAAGGAAAGGAAACTGGTAGTGATGTTTGTAGACATGAAGGCAGCCTTCGACTCGGTGGACAGGGAGGTTTTAATAAAGGCTATGAGAGGCAGGGGGGTGAGGGAAGGGTTGGTGGTAAGGTGTGAGGAGGTGCTTAGGGAGACGATAGGAAGGGTTAGGGTGGGAGAAGAGGAGGGGGGGAGGTTCTGGACCGCCAGGGGGGTGAGACAGGGGTGTCCGCTGAGCCCAATCCTATTCACCCTACTAATCGCGGATATGGATGAAGAGTTGGAAAGGGGTGGATGGGGGGGAGTGAAGCTGGGAGAGAGGAGGATATACACACTAGCCTACGCGGATGATGTGGCGGTGTTGGCGGAGGATGTGGAAGGGATGAAGGGAATGATCGGTAAGCTGGAAAAGTATGTGGACGGGAAGGGGTTACAGGTTAACGTAGGAAAAACGAAGGTGATGAGGTGTAGAAGGGGAGGGGGCAGGTGGGGGAAAGTGGTTTGGAGATGGAAGGGAAAGGAGGTGGAGGAGGTACATAGCTTTAGATACCTAGGATACACAATGATGGGAAATGGGGGGCAGGAAGAACATGTAAAGGAGAGGGTAAGAAAGGGGGCGGCGGTGATGGGGCAGGTGTGGGGGATAGGGAAAAGGAAGTGTGGGAAGGACTGGGGAAGAAGATTGTGGCTCTTCGACAAGCTAGTATGGGCAGTGGTTAGCTACGGGGTAGAGGTGTGGGGGTGGAAGTGTAGGGAGAAGGTCGAGGGGCTACAGGAAAGATATATGAAGTGGGTGTTGGGGGTGGATTGGAACACCCCGGGGTACCTGGTAAGGGAGGAGTTACAGAGGGGAATGGTAAAAGGTGGGGCAGGGATGCGGGCACGGGGGTACGAGAGGAAGCTAGAAGAGGGGAAGGGGGGAGAGTTGGCGAGAGAGTGTTGGGAGGAAATGAAGAGGAGGATGAAGAGGGGAAAGGTGCTACAGGGGGGGAGGAAGAAAGGGAGCAATATTTTAAAGACAAGGGGTGGACGGTGGAGGAGGTAGAAAGGGCGAGAGAGAGGGGGGAGTTAAGGGGGAGGAGCTGGTGGGGAGGGAAAGAAGGGAGCAAGAAGAGGAGAGGTGGAGGAGGATAGGGGAGGGGAAATATAATAAATGGTATGGGAGGGTGAAGGGAGTGGGGGTTCCGGGATATCTAAAGAAAGGATGGGGGGAGGAGAGATGGAGGAGGATCGCAAGGTTCAGACTGGGGAATGAGATGAGGGGGGGGGGGGGAGATATTGGGGGGAGGAAGAGGAAAGGAGGTGTAGAGTGTGTGGGCAGGGAGAGGAATCTTGGGAGCATGTATGGGAGGTCTGTACAGGCTGGGGGGTGGAGAGGGGGTGGCAAAGTGCGGTGGAAGAGGTGTTGGGAGATGATGGGGAGGGGGACGTATGGATGAAGAGACTGGAGGAAAGGAGAGAGGTGTGTGGGGGAGGGGGGGGTAGGGATGAATGGATGAATGGAGGATTGAGAGTGGAAAGGGAAGTGTGCGGAAGCGGAGGTCCGAGAAGCGGGGGAAGGGGAGCGTGTGTGCGTGCGATGGAGGAGGGGAGAGAGAGCGGGCGAGAGGGCGGTAATTTTAAGCAGTAGGTTAAGATAGGTTAAGTAGAATAAGTTAGATTTAAGGAAAGGATGTATGGAGGAGGTTTTTGTGTTTGGTCTGGGAGATTGTAACCCCTAGGGGAACAATAATAAAGATACTACTATAAGCGATTTAATAAAATGTAAACGATTAAAATAATTAAAGTTTGAACAAACAGTCTCTACGGGGGACTGAGTCTTTCCACGTTCACAACGACACTATGGAACTCCAGCTCAATGACTATTTTACCAAACAGCAAAATGTCCCTCGGACAGAACGACCACGCTCTACGCGACTTGCTAGCTGACTGCCCTAAACGGCGAATTATAGGAAAAATTGGTTATTGGAATGAAAAAAGTATAATGTTTTAGAATAATCGAGTCTCTACGGGGGACTGAGTCTTTCCACGTTCACAACGACACTATGGAACTCCAGCTCAATGACTATTTTAACAAACAGCAAAATGTCCCTCGGACAGATCAACCGCGCACTATGCGACTTGTCAGTTGACTGCATCGAGCGTTTGCACAAAGAGCGCCAAAATTGCTGACTCTGCACCTCATGCACACGGGCCCAACCGTCGTCGCTCGGAACGTTCCCAGCATCCAAGTTGTTATCGCGCCCGGCGTTCTAAGAACGTTGACGGTGTTGGAAGATTTTCGCATGGAAGAACGCAGTGGCGTAACGGCTCGTATAAAATTATGATTATAATACGTTTTATAAATCATTGACAATTTATCGAAGGAAACTCCCACAACACTCAATGGTAGGATCAGGTGTCAATGATGGTGTGACAAAATTTAACAGGGAAGAAAAATATAAAGTGGTCTACTACAATGCCTCGAAAGGCTTATCACCACGCATTCTAAGAACGTCGACAGCGTTGGAAGATCGCTGACAATAATCTTCCATGAGAATATGCCGTGGCGTGACAGGCTTTGAATCGGATTAAATTATTACTATAAAAAGCTCTGGTTAATAGATAATTGACAATTGTTCGAGGGATATCCCGTAACACACCTAGGTGGTTAGATCAATTGTCAATGTCTTAGATTGAGTTTCAAAAATTTTTAAAATTGGTCGGCACCTAACACAAGCCTGCGTAAGCAGGTCGTGCGCTCGCATAGAGTGGTTTAAGTTGGCGAGCAGGATCGGCGGGCCGCGAGGCATTACAAAGCCTTGTCAGCGGCCTCCGCCGGATCCTGCTCAGGTCGGGCTGCAACTCCCGATGACTCGGGTGCGCCGTCTGCACTCTCCACGACGGGAGGCAGAGGCCCCCCACCGAATGACGTGGCGACCGACTGCGCGAGGAGTAGTGCCTCCTCGGCGTCGATCGCCGTCTCCGCCCCCCCCCCCCCTCCCGGTTGTTAGCACGGGCGGAGTCGCCTTCCCGGCCTTTAAAAAGGCCGCTCTCCCCTCGGGTCGAGGACCGCTGAGGGGGAGCACTGGGCTGCCCCCCCCTCTCCTTCTTCTTTCTCGACCCCTTGCGGGGAGAACCCCCGGGCGAAGACGGCATCGAGTGCGACGAGGCACCCGGATCCTCCTGGGCCTTCCGCTTGCCCGCGCCGGACTTGGCCGCCGAGGTGGAGACCAGGGCACTGGTCTCCATATTCACGGCGGGCGCGGCGGGGCAAGCCACCGCGGAAGCGGACGCAGACGTAGGTGGGGGGCGGGGAGGGCGATGTCACTCGGGGCGCCGCCGGCGCGGGGGGAGCAACCCCCCCGGGAACCCCGCCGCCCTTCTTCTTCTTGCCCTTCCCTGACACAGGGGGAGGGCGACAGGCCGGGCCACCCATTCGGTGCCCGGCCGGCAAACCCGCGCTGGTGCATAGGGGGCACCTAGGAACGGCGACGCACAGTCGCGCCGTGTGTCCCGCTACCCCGCACCTATAGCAGAGGAGGCGCCTGTCCTCCGGGCTGGAGCACTTGGCCTGTGCGTGGCCGTACTCCAGGCACCGGAAGCACTGCAGCCTCCTCTGTGCGAGCGGCGTCACTCGCGCGGCAAGGGAATTTATGAAAATTTTCCCTGATTTTTCGAGTACTGACGCCGCCGCCGCCGCGGGCGCGCGGACCCATGCGGAGAACAGCCCCGCTGGGTCCCGCCGCTTGTCACCGACCGACACATCAGCCGGCGCATACCCCCTGCGTCGCGATGGTGGCGCGGATGGCGTCCTCGGACGCCAACTCCGTGAGGCCGCCGACGCGAAACTCAGCCATCCGCTGGGGGCAGTGGACCTTGATGCCACTGTCCCCCAGTTGCTCCACGAGCTTGGCCTTCAGCGCCTTGGCCTTGGCCGGGCCCTGGGCCTCCGGTTACGGCGCGCCTCGGTCGCATCGCTGCGATGCCGAGGTCGGCGACCTTAATGGCCGCCATTGCGCCGGCGACCCGCGCGGAGAAATCCTTCTCCCCTCCAGCCGGAGCGGTGATCGCCACCGCCGCGGATCTGGGGGCGCGAACCTAACTTAACCTATCTTACATCAATACTTACATCTAACTATATACAACTATATACACTATCTACAAATTCGCTCCGCTCGCTCGCTCGCTCTCTCCCCCCTTCCTCCTTTCCCCTGTCCCGGACCTCCGTTTCCGCTCGTCTCCCCAACCACTCCATTCCTTCTCTCATACCTTCATTCCCCCACACATCTGTCTCCTTTCCTCTAACCTCCTCATCCACTCCTCCCCTTCCCCCTCATCGCCCAGCACTTCTCCACCCCCTCTCTTCTCCCCACCCCATACACTCATCCCACACATGCTCCCACGTCTCTCCCCCCATTCTGCACACCCTACATCTTCTTTTCTCACCCTCCTCCCAGTACCTACCCCCACTCATCTCATTACCCATTCTGAACCTGGTTACCCTTCTCCACCTACATTCCCCCCATCCCTTCTTTAAATACCCCGGCAACCCTTCCCCCTTCACCCTTCCGTACCACCTATTGTACTCTGAGTCCCCTATCCTTTCCCACCTCTCCACCTCCTGCACTTTCCTTTCCCTACTCACCAATTCCTCACCTTTTAGTCCCCCAGCTTCCCTCATCCCTTCTATCTCCTCCAGCGTCCAACCCCTCTTTTCGAAGAACTCCTTCCTTTCGTCTTCCCACCCCTCCAAACACTTTCCCCTTCTTAGCCTCCCCTTCACCTCCTCCCAGCACATTCTCGCCAGCTCCCCCCTGCCCCTCCTCCAACTTCCTCTCATACTCCCACGCCCTCATCCCTGCCCTTCCCATCAACATCCCCCTTTGCATTTCCTCCCTCACCATGTACCCCGGCGTACATCTATCCACCCCCAGCACCCAGTTCATAAATCTTTCCTGTAGCCTTTCCACTTTCTCCCTTTCTCTCCACCCCACAATCAAAAAGCCACATTCTTCTTTCCCAGTCCTTTCCAAATAACCTTTTTCCAATTCCCCAGACCTTTCCCATCACCGCCGCTCCTTTCCTCAGTCTATCCCCCACATGCCCCTTCTGCCCCCCATTCCCCATCACCGTATAACCCAAGTACTTGAAACTCCTAACTTCCTCCAGCTTCTTACCCTTCCATCTCCAAGTCACACTTTTCCACCACCCTCCCCCCTTCCTACACCTCATAATCTTTGTTTTCTCCGTATTTACTTGCAAACCCTTCCCATCCACGTATCTCTCCAACTTGCCCATCATTCCCTTCATCCCTTCTTCGTCCTCGGCCAGCTCCGCGATATCGTCAGCGTACGCCAGACAATACACTTTTTCCCCCCAGCTTCACCCCCCCCCCACCCTCCCCTTTCTAATTCCTCGTCCAGATCTGCTAACAGCAGGGTGAAAAGGCTCGGGCTCAGAGGGCATCCCTGCCTCACCCCTCTCTCTGTCCAGAATCTCTCCCCCTCCTCACCCCCACCCGCACCTTACAACTCGTTTCCGTCAACATCTCCTCACATCTCTGCACGAGCTGTTCCCGCACACCCCTCCCCCTCATTGCCGTCACTAAGACCTCCCTGTCCACCGAGTCAAACGCGGCCTTCATATCTACAAATAAAAGCACCATATTATTTCCCTTTCTCCCCACCTGCCTATTTATCAAATAATTCAACACATAAACATTGTCCATACACCCCCCCCCCCCCCCCTCCTAAACCCCGTTTGACTCGTGGCAGCAGTCTTCTCTCCTCCACTTCCACCCTCAGCCTCTCCGCTAAAACAGACGCATACACCTTGTACGCCGTCTGCGTTAGGGTTATCCCCCTGTAGTCGTTTCCCTTCCCCTCCCCCCTTCTTCAGGACCGGGACCACCTGCCCCCTGTAGTCGTTCCCCTTCCCCCTCCCCCCTTCTTCAGGACCGGGACCACCAGCCCCTCCCTCCATCCTTCCGGCCATCCTTCCCCTCTCCACACCCTATTACACATCGTCCCTAGCCACTCCTCCACTTCTGTGCCTCCGTATTTCCCCACCTCGTTTGGAATCCCATCCCCCCCTCCCGCCTTCCCATCCTTTAAGTTCCTTATCACCTTCCCTAATTCCTCCCTCTCTATCTCTGCCTCTCCGTCCTCCCTCCTCCTCGTCTCTCCACACTTCCTCACTTTCCATTCCACTCCACTTCGCAGCCTCCTGAAGTACCCGTCCCATTCTCCCATTTCTATCCCTTCGTTAATCATTCCCCTCCTTCTCCTCCCCCTATTTACCACCTTCCACACTTGCCCCTCCGTTCTTACACCTTCCAGTTCCTTCACCCACCTCTCCACCTCCTTATTTTTTTCCTCACACAACTTCCCATACTCCCTCTTCCTCTCCTTATATTCTCTTCCATCCCCTCCCTCCCTCCTCCACTTCCTCAGCTCCCTCCTCACCTCCCTCTTTTCTTCCCTACACTCCCAATCCCACCACCCTCCCTTCTGCGCCCCCCCCTCTTTCCCCGTCTTACCCATCGCACCCTTTATCCTTTCAGGCAGCTCCCTCCATTCCTCCTAAACCCCCCCTCCCCCCACCTCTTTTACCAATCCTCCTCATAAACTCTAACCTTCCCTCCTCCGTCCAGTTTCCTCTGCCCCCTCCCCTTTCGCCTCCCCCCTCCCCCCTCCCTTCCCCGTCCACCCTCCCCTCCCCTTTCAGCCCCACCACCACTGGGTGGTGATGCGATTCTATCCTTTCCCCCACCTCCATCCTTCCCACCTTCTCCCCTGTATCCTCATTCCCTAGCACATAGTCTATCACTGTATTCCCCCCCCCTGTGAAAGTCCACTCCCCCTCCTCACCCCTCTCTGTATTTCCATTCATTATTCCCCATCCCCTTTCCTCTAAACACCTGCACAGCCTCCTCCCTTCCCCATTCGCCACCTTATCTTTGGATCTCCTACTCCCCTGCACCCACCCTTCCTCCTCGTCACCATCCCACACCTCTCCCCCTTCCTCCCCCGTACGCGCATTAAAATCTCCGCCTATCACCACTCTTACCCCCCCCCCTCTCCCACTCCTCCATCCACTCTCCTAGCTCCTCTAGCTTCTCTTGCAGGTCCCCATTCACATACACACCAACTATTTTCCACCCCCCCCCCCCCAATCCTCACTTTCTTCGCCATAATCCCCTCCCTCCCTCCTCCTCCTCCCTCTCCCACTTCCAGCCCCTTTCTCACCCCCATTATAATTCCCCCTATCGCTCTTCCCCTCTTTTTGTCCCTCCTGGCCCATTGCTTTTTCCACACGAACCCCCTAGGCAGCCTCCTTTCCACGTATTCCCACTCTTTCTCCTCCACCCAGGGCTCGCTCAGCACCATGATATCCCACTCCATTAGTCCCCTCCAGAAATCTTCATCCTTCCTCCTCACTCCTGCCACATTCCAAAAAGCCACACTCCATCTCCCCCCCTTCCTTTACTTCCCCCCTCCCCTTTACCCCTTCCTTACCCCCTTCCCATCTCAATCGTTTCCCTGCTCCTCGCACCATTTCTCCCTTATCTCGTCCCTCCTTCTTACCTTTCCATCGACCCACATTTTCATGTAGCCAACCTGCATCTTCCTTCCTTTCTCCCTCTCCGTTTGCGCCTCTCTTTCCACCTTCCATCTCGCCCTCCTCTCCTCCTCTGTGAGGTCATCCTCCACCCTCTCCCTTCTTCCTCTCAGCTTACTTTTTGCTTCCATCACCTTCCTCTTTTCCTATCTCCCCTCCAGTCTCACCAACACCATTCCGACCCCTTCTTTCCTTGCTCTACCTAATCTCACCACGTCCTTTATTCCCCCCACCCCCAAGCCCATCCTTTCCCATAACCTCCCCACTTCTCCCGGCATGTCACTTCCACCCCCCCCCCCCATCCCCCTTACCACAACATTGTTTCTTCTCCTCTCTCTCTCCTTTATATCCTGCATCACCTCTATCCTTCTCACTCTTAGTCTCCATTCCTCCGCTATCCCCTCCCCCCCAAGCCATTCCCTACACTTCCTGTCCTTTTCTTTTCCCATCTCCCTACCTTCTCCAACACCTCATCCAGCTTTCTCTCCCTCTCTTCCAACTTCCCCAGCTTTTCCACCAGCCCTTCTCTCCTCTCCCTCTCCTCCCTCATTTCCTCCTCCCATCTCCTCCTCCCCCCTCTCCACTCTTCCTCCCTCCTTCTTTCCTCCCTCTCCTTTTTCAGTTCTTCCCTCTCTCTCATTATTTCCTCCTTCAGCTCTTTTCTCTCCTCCCTCGTCCTCCTCATTTCCAACACCATTTCCCTTATCATTCCCACCAGTCCTCCCTCCCCCTCCTCTATCACTCTCTCCTCCCCCACAATCCCTTTCTCCGGCGACCTCCTTGTCTTCCCGCTCCTCTTGAACCCTCCCGCCTTTTCCTCCGCCATATCCCCTGCCTCCTCCTCTCTCTCCCGCTTTTTTCCCCAATAGGCATCCAAACTCCCCACACTGCTCCCCACACTACTTGTACTGTCTTTTCTTTTCCGTTCTTCACTCACCGGCTTTCCCTTTCCTTTCTCCCCTCCCTTTCCCTCCTCCATCTCTTCCTCTCCCCCCTTTCCGCACTTTGCCCTTCTCCCCCTACTCTCCCTTCCCTGCTAAATTATCCTTTTAACGTCTTTCCCTACTCCCTTGTCTCGCTCCCTCTACCCTTTTTCCTTCTGCCTTTCACCTTATGCTCTTTCAAACTTCCCGCCTTTTTGCTCGTTACTTCTCTGCTCTCCCGCACGATGCCACCACTTCCCATTCTCCACGCGCCTAACACCACAAACTAACCTCTATCCTCGCTTATGCCTCCTGTATCCCTATCACACCCTACAGCCTGCCCTTTCCCTGTATCCCTCGCCCCTTCCTCAATACTCCACTACCCATCATCCACACTCTCCAGCCCTCCTTCACCACCTCACTCGCCTTTCCTTCACCTTACTCAGCCGCTGACTTCCACACACACCTGTCACCCACGCGACCGGAAACGGAAGTCCGTCATTCTTTATGTATTATATTATATACCGACTTAGTGTCGTGATTTTATGTTCAAATAGCGATTTAGTATCGTATATTTATCTTCCTATTATTCGACCAAGCGTCAATTACTATTTCTTTTCGATCAAGCGTCTAATACTATTTCCTTTTCGACTAAGCGTCAATTACTATTTCCTTCCGACTAAGCGTCATTTCGAATTCTTACCGATCAAAGTGATATTTATGTTAATTAATTTCGCGTTCTATTATACCGACCTAGCGTCACGAGCGAAAATCGAACAGTATTCTGTTTTACCGACCAACGCGTCCACGACACCGCTTCGTACCTTTTGTTCATTTTTTTTTTTGTTGACGTGGTGAAATCCCTGACGGATACCCTGCCCCTCGGGGGAGGGCCAGGGTTATGTGAGGGTTGCACCCACTAAAACCACCACGGTAACCGCCTAGATCGGGGAGACTCCGGCAAGGAAAGCGAACAACCAACACGAGATCAAACTAGCGATTACATTCGCATCAGGTAAGGCCGCCTTCCAAGGTCCATGACCTCTCCGCTCGTTTTCCCAAGTGGGCACTTTCCCAAGGGGGGAGGGGGGAGAAGCTCCCCGGAAGTCCTAAGCTGACGTCGCTTGCCGACACTGCGGGTTACGTGCCAGTGTCGCGCCACTACCCTGACCGCTGCTGCTAGGCTCGACGGGCCTCTGCCCGTCTCACCCACAGCCTTTCGGTGCACGGGCAGGGGGGGGGCGGGCACGGGCACAAACGTACCCGGCATACACACCCCACCCCTCCCCGGGCATCACTCTACCCCCGCCGCCGTGAGGCCCCAGCCCCGCAACAAAGGAGGGGTTAGCGGGCATGGGGAGGCGACGACGGCGGACGCCCGGCGGGAAGGAAGAAGGGGCAATCCCAGCTCCAAACCCCCGCCCACACCCCCGCACCTCCCCCCACCGTCGCTTCCCACTAACATTCAGCGTCTCAGGAGCGGGCGACGGCAGTGTGAGACACCATCGCCCGTGATCTCCCTCCGCGGGCCGTATCGCTGGCGCCCCCCGTGGGGCTAAGCGCGACCGACCTGCGGGAGGCCCTGGGGTGGGATCCCCAGGACCCGCGACCATTCGCGCGCCGACGACCGGTCACCCGAAGAACCTCGTGCCCTTCTTCACGAAGGACACTCCGGTATCCCGGTCGTCATCGGGGTATGGGTACCCGTTCTCTGCAAGCTCCGTGTCCAGGACCACGCCATGGGGGTCGGCCACGGAGATCTTCGCCCCGGCCTCTTTCTCCCAGTTGTCCTCGTCCGAGTCGTCGTCCACGATGACGACGACCTCGTCCGTGACGGGGGGCACGGCGACCAGATTCGCGGGGACCGCCGTGGCGTCCTCCCGCGCGTCCTTCTCCTCCTCCCTGACCATCGTCAGGGCCACCTCCCATTCCTCACCAGAGATGGGGTAATCCTCGAGGGGGGGGGGGGGGGGCAAGGGCACCAGGGCTATCCCCGGGTCCAGCGCGTGGTCTACAAACCCACGCTCGGCCAACCCCTCCTGTGTCCCGATGTTAATAGGCAGCGGGGAAGGCGGGACCGGCGTGCACGAGGGCCACTGTCGTGACGACCTCGGCAGGCGAGCCCGGTGAGGGAGCCGAAAGCTCCACGGTCCTTGACATCTCCACGTCCGAGATGGCCGGCCTCGGGTCGTTCCCGGCCCGGCATCTTTTCCTCGGCCCCCTCGGAGGGGAGTCGGAGGGGACGCGCCCCTCCCCCAGGGAGGCAGCTGCATCGACCTTGCGGCTATGCCCGCGCCCCGCGCTGATGGCCGCAGTCGGCCCCACCGGCGCCGTAGTCTCTCCCGCCGGCTGCACCGGTCCCAAAGCTGTGGCTGGATCAGCCAGCTCAACAGCCCGGGCCAGTGGCCCAGCCTTGCTCGGGGGCACCGATCTCGCCCCTCCACTCTTCTTCGCCTTCGCCGACTCCCTCGGCTCCCCCTTTGGCAGTCCAGGGCCGCGTGTCCCGCGACGCCGCAGCGGTAGCAAGCGCCGCTTCTGTCCACGGCCGTCTTGCACGACAGCTGGTGTTCGCGCGTAGCGCCGATGAGACTCGGCTTGTGAGTATCGAGTCAACGGAAGTCGTAAATCTCCGTTACGACTTTTATCGACACCGTAATTACTCGGATCCCTACTCGAATTACTGATGTAGGGCTAGTAAATTGATTGCAGAATATAAAAAAAACAGTGGACTGATATATATTTTAAAATTGACTAACAAGTATAACAGATGAAAAACAATTATTTGTGAATAATGAATATAAATATTTTGCGCTAACCGTACTGCACTGACGGATTGACGCTAACCGTCCGGCGCTGACGGGAGCTGATGTTTCAAGACTGATTTGCCGGGCTCCTCCAATGTATGAAGAAGAGTCCGGCAGTGGCTGTTTTGA
Organism: Andrena fulva; assembly: GCA_946251845.1. Classification (NCBI taxonomy): domain Eukaryota; kingdom Metazoa; phylum Arthropoda; class Insecta; order Hymenoptera; family Andrenidae; genus Andrena; species Andrena fulva. Next base: position 12,459,560 of record OX276333.1, read on the forward strand.
CCCGATTGGCCAACGTAGTGTTGGTGTCAACCAATCGGGTAATTTCCTTAGCACAAATCGCGCCACCTACTCCCTGCGCCCTTGGCGCGCCTTTTCCGGGAAAGGGCTAGATTTGGCGGGAGTCGTAACGGTCGGAATTTTGGCGGCAAGATATTTCCTACCTGCCTACGTAGGACGGCGCGAAAGCGCAAAGACACCCCACATCTGCAATGTACGTGAGGGCGCGTTGACCAGCGACCCTTTTGGAGCAGTCCGTAAGGGTGCCAGAAAAACAGGCCTACCTTGGCGTTGGGTTGACGGTTTACTACTTGATTGCCGTGACTGATTGGCCCGTGTAACGGTCAAACCATCTAGAAAAGCGTGCATCGCAGATGTGCGGATTCGAGGATTGCTTGATAATAAATCAGGATTTCTCTTTTTTAATGAAACTGAAGAAGCCTCTTCCGCGCCTTAAGGGGACTAGGCAGTCAGATCGCTCGAAAATCAAGTATTTTTTGCGATTTAATTACAAGGCGATGAACACAAATTGTGACTAGTACGTTTGGGTAATGTTTATTAATACTATAAACAGTAAAAAAGAAATGATTTGAATATTATATACATATGTATGAAAGCGCTACAGTCGTCTGACATGTAGGCGTTTTTTTTGGAGCCACTGTAATTTTGCAGTGATTCTGACCGTAAGAAATTTAATTGTGAAATATCCTCTGAAATTTATACTTTGCCCTGGCCCCTATTCTGCCCTGAACCTATTGAATAAGAAAAAAAATCAAAATTATAAAAATGGTGGCTGAAAAACGGCAAATTTTAAAGAAACGTCATTTTTCGCCAGGAAAAAGAGCCATTCTATTTTTTTTTTGACAAACCAGGAGTTTTTACAGACTTATGCGTAGGTCCAGGTCGTAACTAGACATGTTTCATATATGCTGAATTTTTTTCAAATCGACTGATACCTCCGTTTTTTCCCAATCACTGCAAAACGAAGTGGAAATATGATTCCGAGAAAAACGCGCTTAAAGTTTCGAAAGAGGAATCTAGTCTACCTGCGTGCGTGCAGAAACGGTTTATGCCGCGCTCGACCTTTTCGGCTGTAAAATCGTCAATTTTTCGAATTTTAACATCAACCAAACGGCATTTTAATCGGGAAGGGTGGTACGTTCGAAAAATGCAACAAAAAAAAATCGAGTTTCTGACTGCCTAGTCCCCTTAATGTAACGCGGAACAGCTGGACATTGTCGGTGGCACTGAAGTGCCCGACGCTGCAGCGGCTCGACCCTCGCGGTGAGGAAGCCGAGCCGCAGCTCCCCGGTCCCCATAACCCGAGAAAGGGCCGCAAGCGGACACCTCACCCAGGCGGTGTATAAACCTGCCCCGCCCCGTCTGAACTCCCCGACGCGGATATCGTCGGCGGCGCACTCACCCGCCGACGCGAACGCCTCCCGGTACCTTTTGTTCAAATCCAATTAGACCCAAAACCTTTTTGAATAAACTATTTTGTTATTTATTCTTAAAAGAAGGACTCTCGTTCGTGAAATTCATTTCTTTATCGCACGCCACCCGAACCAATCCCACCATTTCACAGGTAAAGCGCTCTACTTGTGGAATCTCCTGTAACTAACTGCAACGTCTCGTTCGAGAACGTTACAGGTAGGACATTTTTGGTGACAGCGGTGGAATTGAGTTGATACATTTTGCTTTGAAACCGCGAAAACGCGTGGTAAGGGAGTTACACTCTCCCAGCGAGGAACAAATCATGAATAACGCCCCGCCTCCTGTAAACGCAGTTGTAGAAGAACTACAACGCTGACAGACAAACCTAGACAATGCGCGTGTTACGTCCCTACTTCCTATTTGGGGCCGTGACTTTACGGGGTTTATATATTTATCCGCTTTCGAGCAAATCCAGGGATTTTACGCTCTGAGATAGTTTGGGAAATCATTTGGCGTGAATTAACGCGATATATTAAACATGCATACTTTTTCCAAACCACAGGCTCCTTGAGGGCCGCGTCGATTTCTTCTACTTGATTGGTTTTCGGCAGGGCCCAATCGCCGGGTGACACCACAAACCCGTGCACGTTTGGATTGATGGGATGAACCTTACGGACCCAGGGAGTGCTGGTCACTTTCGGCCGCTTCTAGTCTATACTTTAATGCCACTCGTCATAATAGATTTTTACGACCCGCGCGATGGCCTTTAGGCATTAGCACCTTCTAGAATTGGGGTTGAATTGAGTTGGGGTTTTTTTTATTTCCCGGGATCATGGTTCGCATCGAATGCCCGGTGACATCGTGGGCGGCTGTCCTGCTTATAAGTGTCACCATTGGTGGAAGCAAATTGCGAACATTTAAGAAACATTTTAACGATAAGAATATTATTCGCGTAAATCGCGCTTCACACCACGATATCCGATACCCGATGACACCATGGGCGGCTGTCCGCTTTTAAATGTCGCCATTGACGGGCGCAAATCACGATTAATTTAATCATATTTTCTCGGTTATTTAAATCAATTAAAAGAAAAATGCTAATGCCCAAAGTAGGGATAAGGATCACTAGGGTAAAACTTCACTCACTTTTAGAATATTAACGAAACTTATATTTTTACTTCTTAAAAGTTTGAACAGTCACTTATTGTCGTAATTAGCTTGTCGTAGACCAAGATTAATAGGTTAAAAGCACGTATATTAATAAACATAATAATGGTAATTAAAAATGGTAACGAGCTCCGCGGGTGATCAGTCCCTTTTTATAGGGCTGTTGGTCACTCCTTCTCTAGGATTGTCACATGACAATTGATGGTGGTAGATGAAATCTCCCAATCGTCTGCCGTAGGATCCACCTGAAGAATTCTTTAGATCGGGCTATCCGAGAGTTTTGTTTACTGCAGAATTTGAGCTATTGTGCACCTATTTCGGTGTCTTCTCCGTGACTTAAGACGTATTTCTGCCGTTATACGAAACCCTCAGTAGCGTCGATAGTTAAATTCTTATTCTAATTCATTTTTTAGATTTTTACGATATTGGGTTTCGATGTACTCTGTACGATTGATTTCGTACAGCCTACATATTAGGGGTTGAAGTTAATATACATCGGTTGCGTATTGGAGCTCGCTTTACGGGGAATAATAAGAGGGCAAGCTTCTGGCGATGATCAGGAGCGCAGATCCGCGAGGGTGTCGGCTGCATTGGTTGATAGGGGCCTCCGTCCCACGCTGAACGTCAGCTGGTGTTGGTTGGGCCTTCCTGGTATATATGTAGCCGGCTGGCCGCCACCTCCCGTGATAGCTGCTCTCCTGCTCGCTGTTGCCGTCTGTAGATTCACGGCTCGAGCTTTTCTTATCGCGAATTTCGATTATAGTGCCTTATCGGCTATGTATTATGTTGATAACTTATGTGAGGTGGTTATAATATACCAAAGTACGAAATAGTAAAGATAAATGATTTAAAGGGTTAGTTAATAGTAGACTCCACGTCGCGGGACGTGACAGCGCGTCAACCGCATACGAGAATTCGCGATGCCGCGGACATGGTTCCGCCTTTTGACGGGCGAAATATTTCAATGTACCAATTTACTAAATGCTGAGAGTACGGGTTAGTACAACTAATTAAATGTAAATTGCTCGGGCAAGCCGCTCGAGTAATACTCAGCGGTGACTACAATACCATACACGAAGTAATCAAAGTTCCTAATTCTCGTTTCGCACCGTTGCACTCTTCAATCCAGTTATATGGAGAAATGTCCAAAATCGCTCAGATGCCGAATGAAGCTACTGTAGACTATAGCAGTCGAGTCATGAAATAGAAGTTCCAGAACACGTCGCGCAATACAACCAGTCCGCGGAAATAAACTCAACCAAAACGCTCTTAACCGGGCTAAAACCAGAAATCTACGCGCGTATGCGAACCGCTGAATTCGCTGATCTGGACACTGCCATTGGCGCCGCTATAAAAGCTGAGGCCGAATATCAGAAGAACGCGCTAAGAAATAAATTTGCAGAGGGATTATCACACTCCGGACAGTGTACAAATTGTTTCGGGCACGGACATTCGACGAACGATTGCAGTAGCAAATTCCCAGTCAAACAGATAGCTCAAGTCAGCTGGCAATCAAAATATTGCGATCATTGCCGAAAAGTAGGTAATACGGTTCAGGAATGCCGGAAGATAAACACCGCGCCGCGACCGATGCCATATAACACTAGGTCAAGGCCGTTACAATACAATACAAGGCCACATACGTCATCGCGTGATCCCGCGTCGCGTCCAGTCGAATGTAAATATTGTAAGAACAGGGGACATACTATTGAAGAATGTCGTAAAAGGATGTATAACAATAGGCGAAATTCCGTAGAACCTCCAAATCCCGAGCAACAACCACCAAGTCCCTCGCAAAATCCAATACGCAGACAAGCCGTGCTTACATTAAAACCGATAGAAATCGGGAAAGCTCCCAGTATAGCGTTGTCAGGTCCAGAATTTAAACAAAACAGGGCATTAATGATGATCGACACAGGAGCAGATTTGAGTGTAATCAAACAAGATGCCGTCTCCCCCGGCACACAAATTCATACAGACGTCGTCTACGACATTGTTACGTCCTGAAGGGACAGCCTGTAAATCACCCCGAGCGGCTGGAGTGACTTACCGGGTTCGTGCTCTGTCAAAGGGCTAAGGCCCACCTTGACTATACTTACCGGGGGTAGAAAGGAAGAAAGGGGTTGAAATAATAAAGTAGAAAGGATATAAGGGGGAACGAGAAATAAATATATTGTTACATATAGCTTATCCTACCTCGAGACAGCGCTTCGTCTCGGCTGTCGCTCGCTGTGTCGCGCGGCACGCTTGCCGTCTCGCGTTTCGGACGCTCGCCGTGTCGCTGACCCAAGGGTAGGTCGTGGTCGCTCGTTCGTCGCTCGGGTGTCGGCGGCCTGATGCCCGTCGTACCGCACTGACTCTATCCGTCGTATCTCGTCGCGGTCCTACGTCGGTCACGATTTACACTCGAGGGCACTCCCGGCTAGGCCGTTTCCGGTATGTCGGATGGAGTTACCCTTTTCGCGAATTACTATCGGCCGATCGCGCTTCGCGGAATCTACGCGGAGACGTGGTTACGGTATCTGGACGGTCCTCTGATCCGTCGCGACTCCCTAGCTCGAGCTCTCGAATACGAATCCTTGCTATCGAGTCCCCGGTTGAAGACCGCGCCTCGCCTTTTCGAAATCGATCGGGGGGAGAAATCGCCCCGTCGGCACCTGGCGGTCGCTGCCTTCTATTTTGAAATATCGGGGCCCGGGCCGTCACGTTGTGCCTACGGTCACGTTGTGCCTACGACGAATCTCCGCGGTTCGTCGACCTGCCTGACCCGCGCGAGGCGATTCCGCTGAATCGCCGATTCGGAGGAAAGCGACGCGAGGACAGTGAGCACGAGATGGGCCAAAAGGGCCCATGTAACAACTTAAAGGGAATTACAGAGGGCTGCCTATCCATTACGGGATATATTAAAACAAAAGTATTAGATGCAACAGTAGATATTCACATAGTCAAAATTCTACCACTCGCGCAGGGCGGATTACTAGGAACAGAATTCTTCCGGGAAAACGGAGCAACAATAGATTATTCGCGACTCGGCGTTGTAATAGGGAATGAAATACTTCCATTTAAAGACGGGGAAATAACGATTCCGGGCCGTATGAGGTACCAAATACCGATAAAAATTTTAAATCCAACCTTGAAAATGGGATACGTGCCAAAATTAAATGTGCACCCTGATATCCTAATGAGTAACGCCATATTCTCAAATAACGACGGAGTAGGATATATATATAAGGGAGAGTGGGGGAATTACGAACACCTAAGGAAAGAGTTAAATAAAACAAAATATTAGAAAGGTAATAAGGTAAATGTCCCAATACCTGGACATTTAAGGTACGCCGGAAACACGTTTGAGAATTTTTCAGTTATACAAGTCGATTTATATAAAAACGATTTTGCAATTATCATTAAAAAAAAAACAACATATTATTGGATTGAATAATTATGTAAAATATTGAGAATTCATAGTCCTTACAATGGCCCAATACCTGGACAGCTTAACTAGTATGTCCCGGTGTCCCGATTTTACTGTCCCATTACCTGGACACCTAATGAAACATCAGCAATTTGGATGTTTTCTAGAGAAATTAAATAAAAAAAAACAACACAATAGTTTTTTCTTTTTGCATATTTCTTCTGTATAAGTAATTTAATCAAATCAGTAAACAAACTGGAGTAAAAAGAATCTATTATTGAATGACTAATTTTAAGGTTGTGTGTATTCGTGTGTAACACGAATTTTACACATGAATTAAATATTATCATTAAAACATGATAACAAGAATACAATGTAATAATTGCTAAGGTGTTAAATAATTATTTTATTATTGTGCCAACAACGACGCGTACTTATTTCACAGTTTGCACAGTTGGTCAGGTTTAAGGCCGTTCCGGGATTTCACTGTACCAGTAAATATACATGCGAATAAAAAACTAATACGAACTTTAATTTTAATCTTCCAATCAAAAAATAATACTACAAGGTACCATTTTTCTAAAAATGTATTAGTTGTACCAATATACCGAACATTATTAATAATATACACTTAAGAAAAAGTAAAGACAATTTAGCAAATCAGATAAGAGCAATACTAAAATGGTGTAAACTGGAGAGTTCGAGGAAATTTATTTTTATTACGACTGTTACAAGTTTACTAAGCCAAATATGTATATGAATGTATTTTATTAAATATTTGAGTAATTGAATAAAATAGTTCTTTTATGGATAAAGCGAATATTAAATGGAATAATCAGTATTATTTGCACTAGTGTCCAAGTATTGGGACGTGTCCAGGTATTGGGACATTTACCTTAACCCCTACAGCACATTTGTTGCCGAAATGTCTCAGTTACGTTGCGGTTTAATATTTGAAACATTGCACGGAATATTGCCGAAAAGTTGCAAGTAAATTGCTATGTCCGCCCCAGTGCAACATTGCAGGATATATTTCTGCAACATTTCTGAGTTTTTACAGCAGTGTTCGGGCAACATTTCTGAGATTTTACAGCAATGTTCGCGCAACATTTCTGAGATTTTACAGCAATGGTCGCGCAACATTTCTGAGACTTTACAGCAATGTTCGCGCAACATTTCTGAGATTTTACAGCAATGTTCGTGCAACATTTCTGAGATTTTACAGCAATGTTCGTGCAACATTTCTGAGATTTTACAGCAATGGTTAAGCAACGTTTCGGGCAGTAGGGCCAAAAATAAAAATATCGGTATTTTAAATAATAAAGGTAAAATATCGACCGTAAGAATTTTTAAAATTATAATATATGATATCGGCGCACAGTTTCGGTCATTTAAAGGAACAAAAGCTCATTTGCAACTATAAAAGAATTAGTTTCCGACGTTTCGGTCAATGTTTTTGACCTTTATCAAGGAAAGTTAAAAATTATAAAATTATACTGCGTATGCTTTTGCGTAGCGCACGCTGGTATTTTATTAATTATATATATATCGGACGTGTCTCCGAGGGGGGCGACGACATGAATGTGTGCAGAATCGTAGTAGTATAACGTCCGTGTATCTTTATTAAATAGAAAATTATTGTACCCCAGGGAGATTCGAACCCGCGACCCGTAGCACCGTAGATTTTTTTTTTTAGATGTGTTTATTTAGCCAAGAAAAGAACTATGAGTACATAACATTCTTATATATATTTTTTTTTTTTTTTCTTACCGAGAGGGAAAAATGCTTTATGCATACCCAGGCCGGATTCCTGGGTTATGTGGGACTACCCGCGACATGGGCTACCCACTAAAAAACCCTCTCCAAACTTCCTCCTACAGATCCATACTTCGGGAGGCACCTAATACATTGCTTCAACCCTAGTTCCATAAGTGGTGGATCTTCTCCTTATTCTTCTCTTTCTTCCCCGGCCCCCTTGGGGGTGTTTAGGCCCCTTGGCCGCCTCCATATAAACTACCCACTATTTCGGGTGTAGTACTCCTTTTTATCGAACATGGTACCAGTCCGTATATTTTATCCATCACTTAAGATTTCCTTTGTCCCGCCCAGTGGGATATTGAGGTCCCATTAATAAAATAGTAGGTATATGTCCGAGTCCTGCTCTCTTGCACCATCCAACATTACAAGTTACATTAAAATTACAGTTACCTTATGTAACATTAGTCATTAGGCTGGCCAGCCGGCCATTGTCCGCCAGTAAGAACTCAAAGTTACCCATGGGTCCGCCCGACCACTATCTGTGGTGATATCCCGTCCTCACTTCCCTCGATTACCGAGATATCCCTTGGCTAAGGGGTTTTAGGGGGGATGGTGAGTTTCCTCCTTTTTTTTTAGTTGCTGCCCACAGCCCACTTGCGGCTTAACCCTCTTCCTTTTTCTTCTTAATCTAATCGTCGTAGCCCTCCTCTGAGCTAACTCCGCCAGACGCGCCGCGTTCCTGACCTCCCTTAGCTCCCTTTCTTTCTCTCTCTCCCCGTTAGCATTGCTCTCCATGACCTCCCTTGCGAAGGTTTTCAAAGCCTCCCACTTTTCTTGGGATCTCGTGGCCAGAGCAACGAAATTATGGACCTCCAACGGTGCCCCCAGCTCATGTATTAACCTCCCACGCTCCTCTTCGTACGCTGGGCAGGACATCAGGACGTGCTCAGCGTCTTCCCTTATCCCCTCTCCACACCGTTCACAGTCGTCAGAGGCTGCCTTCCCGATCCTCTTTCTAAATGCTGAGAATGAGCCGTGGGATGTAAGAATCTGGGCAACCCAGAAGTCCAGCTTGAGGGTGATCCCACTCTTTTCCACAAAGGTGGTCACCTGCGGGATTATCCTCCTCGTCCAGTTGCCCGGGTCAAACACGTCCCACTCCTCTTGCCATTCCTTCATCGCCTCCTCCAGGGCTGCCTTCTTGGTCTCATTAAGTCTAGTGGCCATGAGGGCCACGTCCCTTCCCACCATCTGATCCCTTTTATCCGCTTTCTTCCGGGCATAAATCTTTCCCCACATTTCCGCCTTCAGTTTCGCCGGGATCTTCCCCGCTAACACACACAGGGCCCTGTACGCCACTGTCCTGTACGAGGTCAGACACCTGATCAAGGCCGTCTTCTGGGCCCTGCGCAACGTCGCCTCGTTGTTTCCCCTGGATAGGGCATCCGCCCAGACAGGCGCCCCATACAGGACTATTGACTCCCACACATTATAGTACAATCTTCTCACCTGTATGGAGGGCCCCCGAACATTCGGGAGTAGGGGCGCGAGTGCCCCCATCACCTTACTCCCTCTGGCTGACGCCGCTATAGGATGCGCCTTAAAGCTTCTTGTGGCGCCGAGCTTGATTCCCAGGTACATCATTGTCGCTTTGGCTCTAATCGTCCTTCCCATTATCTCGAACTCTCTCGTTTTCTTCCCTCTTAGTCCCGTAAGCAATATCACCTCCGTTTTCTCGGTGGCAATCCTCAAACCGTTCATATGGAACCATTCCTTCATCGTGTTCATGGTGGACTTCAGAGTGGCCCCCAGCTGAGCCTTATCCCTGGCCGAAATAAGAATAGCCAGGTCATCTGCGAAGAATCGAGTCGTACACCAGGTTCCACAAGAATGGGCCCAGCACCGACCCCTGTGGGACACCCGCTCAGACCATCTCCTCGACCTGTTCATCTGTGGTGTGCACCACCACCCCCCTGTTCGTAAAATAGTCCCGCATTAGCCTTATTATATCACCTGCGGCCCCCCTGGCACTCAGTTCCGCCAGTATCAGGTCCCAGTTTAGGGAGTTGAACGCATTTTCTACATCGATTGCCACCATCAGGCATATCCTGTTCTTCCTCCCTCTCTCCTTGGCGAAGTCGATAATATTGCTTACCGCGTCGACCGTCCCGACCCCCCTTCTAAAGCCAAATTGTAGGGGGTGGAAGGGGTCCCTTCCCAGCTGCTTCTCCATTAGAGCCTTTAAAGCATACTCCCACACCTTACTCAAGGCCGGGAGAATACTAATAGGCCTATATGACCCCGGAAGCGCCCGATCCTTACCAGGTTTTGGTATTAGGATTACCCTCGCCTTCTTCCAGGTGGGGGGGATCCGCCCCGTTTTCAGGGTGTCCAACACCACTTTACCAAATAAGCCCTGGTATTCCCTTAGTACACACTTCACTACCTCAGAGGGGACAGAGTCTATACCTGGGGCCTTCCCCACCTTACTCTTTTTGATCGCTTCTACAATCAGGTCATCCTCAATCTCAGTCGTGTTCTGGTGTGACTCTCTTATGACCCAGTTGGCAACCGTCCCCCTGCAGGCCTTTTTTTTTTTTTTTTTTTTTAAGAGGGGGAAATGCTTTATGCATACCCGGGCAGATGCCTACCCCGGTTATGTGGGACTCCCCGCAGACGGCGGGATACCCACTAAAACCCCCTCTATAGGTCACCTCCTCTTCTCTTCTCCCCAAACCCATGCAGCGGTACTGTATCGTACTACTTCGCCTCTGGGGCCTTGCGGGGGGGGGGGGGGGTCCTCCTTTTCCACCTCCACGCCCAATCTAGGCATAGTTGGGCCTCTTGCGATGCACCGTTGACGATGCTCTGGTTGCAAGTGGCAAACGTCGCACCCTAACGGCTCCAACGATGTCCGGCTCTCCTCTTCACGTCAGTCATGTAGAGTGTATACTCAGGTACAAGTCAGAAAGTAAAACACCTCGGCAAGCCGAGGTCATCCTCAGGTGCCAAACCTGACCTCTCACTACGATGTCTTCGCACCGGAGTACAGCGTCCTTCTCTTCTTGGCTGGGGGGAGGGGAGGGATCTCACTCCCTCGCGTCCCTTTCCTCCCTGGTGCTTTCCTCTTCCTGTTGATGGGTCTCCCTGGGCACGAGGGCCTTATGGCGGCTTGTGCTCTGGCGGCCGTCGCCTTCCTTTCCCTGGCCGCTTTCTCTTCGAGTACCTCCTTTGTGGCTCTATCCTTCATAACCATGTAGGAGAAACGCTGGAATTGGGCCCACTTTTCTTTAGAGCTCGTGACGAGCTGCACGATATTGTCTGGATTGGGTAGGGTACCCAAAGCCGCAACCAGCTCTTCCCGTTCCTCATTATAGGTCGGGCACGAGAACAGCACATGCTCTGCGTCGTCACGAATCGCCCCGCACTCCAAACAGGCCGGAGACTCCGCCTTCGCAGTCCTATGCCGGAATGCGCCGAAGGCCCCGTGCGATGTTAGGAGTTGAGAGCTCCAGTAGTGCGGTTGAGTTCTCCTTCCACTCTCTCCGGTGAAGGTCCTAACCGACCTTATGATGCGCCTTGTCCAGTTCCTAGGGTCAAACCCATCCCACCTCTCCTGCCATTCATTGAGGGCCGACTCCTCATATTTGGCCTTGTGTTCCCGGTGCCTAGTCAACAAGGCAGGTTGATTGCCCATGAGTGCAGGATTCATTTTGTCGGTTGCCCTGGCCGCGAAGATGTTACTCCACATGGTCGCTTTCAGCGCAATCGGTAGCCGCCCCGCCAGGACGCACAGGGCCATATATGCCACAGATCTGTACGACGTGGTAGTCTTTACCAGCGCCGTCTTCTGCGCCCTTCTAATCGTCGCCACGTTCGAAACTGAATTGGCGGCCGACGCCCATATGGGAGCTGCATATAGCACTATGCTCTCCCACACGGAGTAATACAGGCGCCTTACCGCACGGGAGGGGCCCCTCACGTTAGGGAGTAGGGAAGAAAGCGCCCCTACCACCTTATCCCCTTTTGTAGTGACTTCTCTGAGGTGGGAGCGGAAATTACGGTGACAGTCAATGTGCACCCCTAGGTACCTGACTGACTCAGCCGACCTTATATTAGCACCCATAACGGGGAAATCCTGCAACTTTTTTCCTCTCAGGCCCACCAGCACCAGGACTTCTGTCTTCTCTTGAGCAACCGATAGTCCTGTCCTTACGAACCATCTCTCCACCTTGGCCATGGTGTTGGCTATGTCCACCTTTAGTTTATCAATGTCCTTGCCGACAAAAATTATGGCCAGGTCATCCGCGTAAGCGATGGGGCGGATCTTGGGGTTATCCCCCACCACCACCAGTACGCCGTCAAAAACTAGGTTGAATAGGAAAGGCCCCAGCACCGATCCTTGTGGGACCCCTGCAAAAATTTCCGCTGTAACAACGGCTGACCTCGTGTGGACCACCACGGATCTGCCCCTCAGATAGCTCTTAAAGAGGGTGCAGATCACAGTTGACACCCCCCTCCTCTCCAATTCACCGAGGATCACATCCCATCTTAGGGTATTAAAGGCATTCCTTACATCCAATGTGACCATTATGCACCGTGTAACGCTTTTAGCACAGCAGTCAGCCAGCTTCCTGATATCGCGGGATAACGCTCCGTTATCGCCCATGCCCCCATTGGCCTCGGCAGGGCTCATCCCCGTACCAGCGGCGACATAGGTGAGATCTTGAGTATCCGACGGAAGAGCCCCGACACCATAAACCAAACCTCCAGGCGTGGACGCCCCGCCGGCTACCTCCGCATACCTTCTTTTCCTGAGGGCCCCACCAGTTTCAAGGGGGGAGGTCAGCCCTCTCTTACCACCCCCTTTCCTCCTGGTCTTTCCCTGAGAGGGGGACGGTCGGTCATGCCCGCCGAAGGCAAAGACCCAGTCCTCGGTGTGGGTGGCAACGGAGCTCCGGGAACCCTTCCCCCGGGACTCCTTGCCCACCTGAGGGACTATTCTTCCCCCACCTTCCGGTGAAGACTTCTCTACAGAGATCGTCCCCATTACTCCTTTTGCTGCAGGGTGGGCCTTACTCACCTCAGTGACTGACGCTTTGGCGTCCTCACATTCCCTCACTAGTTTCGTCGCTACCTCTGAGATGGCTCCGCCAGATGCCCCACTTTTCACCGCCTCGGCCAGTTCCCTGCAGGTTCTCGTGAGGCTGCCCAGTAGCGAGGTGACCTCCAGAAGGACCCTACCAGCCCACGCACCCGGTTTATCCGATTCACAGGGTTTAACTAACCTTTTAATTGGCTTCGCTGGTATATCCGGGATTGCGAATCTCGGGCGGGACCTCATACCGTCATCAACCCGGTGATCCTCTCCTTGACCCCGGGATGGGCCCGCTATTTTAATTCGGGCATCTTCCATGCGCGAGGAAGAACTAGACCTAGGCCGAGGTATATCGGCCGCCGACGGCTTCCTCACCATGCTAATTCTTTCCATAGTAACCGTTGGGGTAAGGTTATATCCTACCGTCTTGGTTGGTCCATCTTGTGAGCCCTTTGGGTTATTATTGAGGTTAGCGGGGACCTTGTCCATCAGAGCATTGGACGCCCTGTTTTTCCACTATTCAGGGGGGGGGGGGGGGTACGTGCAAGGGTATTGCCTTTGACGATTCCGGTTGAAACCGTCTGACGAGCCTCGCCTTCTTGGCTGCTAGCCTGCGTTCCACCCTCCCGAGAAGACCTCACCACCCTAGAGAAAAAATCTCCAAGGGTGCCTTTATTCCCGGAGCTGTTGTTTGGGTCAGTTCGGTTCCCCGGGGGGACCCCAGCCTTTGTCCCTGCCCTAGAGCCCAGACCCGGTTTGTGATCGTGTCCCGGGGGAACTCTGTTCCTAAGCGGGGTTCCAGGGATAGAATCTTCGGGGTCGGAGTCTTCCAAATCTCCGACCGGATCCCCGTTACCCTGTCCCCTCTCCTCCTTGCGTAAGTCACTATCCTTGGGGGGGGGGGGGGCTTCCCCTGTGGCTTACTAGCGCACCGCCACCCATCTTCATCGGTATCCGAAGCGTAATCCTTAGACGTATTTCCCAGTAAAGCTGCTGTGGCTTTTTCCAGAGGGTGCAATGGCGCACATGCGCCCCCTCCAGTGTTGCTGGCCCGCCGCTTCAACTCAGCAACATCGGACTGAATTCTTCCTCCCTTCTCACTGCCGACAATGTGAGGAGGGGCTGGACTTATCCCAGTGTTCGCCTTATTAACATCCGAGGCAAGGCTATTTACTGACATCTTTCCATATGTTTGTCTTAGGGGCGACAACCCCACCGCCCAGCGGATTTCGCCCACTCGGCCCAGGTAGGATGGCCGCGGCTAAAATGAACGGGACTCCTAGCAGGAACCCGTGCCAGCACTCAAAAGCCGCAAGTAGCGCTGTCTTCTGTCTTCTCCTGCTACAATCATCTTCTTTTGAGTCCTACGGTAGGTGTTATAACCAGGACTGTGTACTCCTCAGAGGACCTCTCCTCATCGATGAGACTATCAGGCCTCCGGGCGCCTCCACCCCACGCGCTAAGAGGTCCGCGGACCATGCTGACCCCCAGCGACAAAAACAGACGAGAGGCTTGACCGTTGTTCCCCTCAGCCTCTTTCCGGTGTTCAATCAGCCTATATTACTCGCTTGAGGTGCCCACCGCTCTTGGAAACCCTACCAGGGGGTTCCTTTCGGGGCGCATACCTCACCTGTCAAATTTACCGCAGGCTGCGGAAAACACTAAAAATTTGAAAATTCATTCTTGGTGTGTTCAATCGCCCGAGGACCACCTCTAGGGTGTCCAAATGCTCGCACGTCCCTCCTGGAGAGGATAACGAGCTCAAAAATGGGGCTTGTCGGTCACCCTTTCTGCCCTCTACTCTTGGACCAAGTCCACTAGTCATTAATTTTAAAAATTCGCTACTTCGGACCCTAGGGGCCGAGGCCCCGTGAGTAGGGTGTCAACTTGATTCTGGGGGGGATCCTACGGCTGCTGAGGGCCTCAGAAATAGGGTTTGATTGTCATATTCCCGGTGACCCTCGGACCGGAGCCCCCCTTACACCCGAAGAGTCCCAGTGGGGGCACTTCCGCTGCTCCAGGGGTGCTGAGCCCTTCCCTGGTTGTTACCAGGGCCAGCCTTGACCCTACACAACAACTCGGCTCGAAAGGTGCCTCCCTTCCCTATAAAAATACCGCAATGCTAGGGGACCATACCACACCTGTCACTTTCTTGGGCTAAAAGTCTTAAAATTCATTAAATCGTGTGGGGCTTTTAACACCTCACACGGTCCATGTCCTTGGTATCGAACTGTTCGTAATAGTCTCGCGGACCTGAATCCGCACACAAAGGGCTCCTTCATTGCCCTCAGGAGGGACCTAGAGGGCAAAAGTCTATGTCACTCCGTGGGGATTCAAATTTCGCGGGTATTCGCCTCCAGGTGATTGGGGGATCATGATCCTCGTATGTTGAATCCACCAATCACGTCCATCTTCACCGATCCACGCTTCACTGATTGGACAGGGAGCTCTCTCCACTGCCGCTATTGGTCGGAGTCCGATTCTCGTCGGTCGGCCACGAGAGAAATTCTCATAAATTGACTCTTACCTTACGGATGCCCGCCCTTCACTCTCTCCCTCTGGTACCCAAATACTCGTAGACTATCATTCGTCCTTCGGGAGGTAGTCATCAGGCCCGATGGGCTCGCATCCTTCGGAAATCTCGCCGATTAACCCAGACAGCTACTGCGGTGGCCATCTTGTCATGTCTGTCACCGTTGAATTGACACCTGATGCACTTTTCACCTAAGTTCGAGTTTCACAGGGCACTCAACACCTCACTTATAGTACCTCGACAGTCCCAAAGGGTCTACAGTGCCCTTCACACAGCAAGACGCTGGCGCCCGCGCACTTAACCGCCTTATTAGGGTCCGCTCGCGGGAGCGTCCCAGAACGCGTCCTCCTCCTCTAACAACTCATGGCCGCCTCCTCCCCCTGCAGGCCTGAGGGTAGTCCGGCACCCTCTTAGTGGCAAACAGCTTCTCGATACTACTCTTCACCTGTTCCGGGGTCTGGATCATCCTTGGGCCACGACCTTTCAAGGTTGTCATTACGACCTTATATGGTTTGCCCCAGGGGTCATCCTCTACCTGGGAACACATTTCCGCGAAGTGGGCCTCCTTCGACTTCCAAATCAGGACCTGGACGTTTTTCTTCGCCTGAAAATACTCCAGCCTCGCGTCCTCCATCCCTGGCGCATCCCTCTTCTTCTGTCGCTGATATCTTGCTGATATCTTCTGTCGCTGATATCTGTCGCCCATCTTCTTGCCCTCCTGGCCGCTTTCCTAGCCGACGCAATTTCTGGTGTCCACCAGAAGTTTGGCTTTCTATTTCCCCTAGGGAAGGTCTTCCGCGGGAGTGTCGTCTCCGTTACTTCCTCCATCAGCCTTTGGAGTTGTTCCGCCATGGGCTCCCTTCTATTAACATCCCCCCTGTTTGTCCCTTCCCATCCTCCACCGGGTCCTCCCTACCCAGATCAGATGTTGCGAGAAGGTGCTGAAAGTTCCCCAGCACCTCCTCCGGGTCTAAGTTTCTTGTGGAGAATCTATTCCACACTTGGGGAGGGATCCCTTGTCGCCTCTGGGTGTTCACCGTATGGAGTACGTACCGGTGGTCCGAAAAAGTGGAGAAACTGAGGACCTCACTCCTCTTCATGTGCCTCTCCGTCGCTCTATCTGTCGCCATCACATCCACCACCGAGGTACCCCTATGGTGGTGATAAAATGTGGTCGGCGCCCCTATCTTAACAGGGATGAGTCCGTTTCTAGCCAGGCACTCCATGGCTACCTCCCCTTTGGCGTCGGTGATCCTTCCGCCCCACGCTTGCGATTTCGCATTGAAATCCCCCGCGATAATCACCCGCTTAGTTATTTTCCTCGTGTCCTTCAGGATTTCCTCCATCCCATCTAAATATCCACCGAATTCCAGGGTCTTAAATTTCGGTGAGGCATAACCGCTTATGATCGCCATATCTCCCAAAATCGCCCCCACAATCCCTTCAGCTCTCAGCTGCGGGATAATCGTTGGGAGTCTGTCATTAAGGCCGGTGAACCAGATTGAGGCATCTCCGGTCGCATCGTTGTGCCATTTATCCAGTTGTCTGAAGGGCTCCGAAATAATTACCACATCCGCCTTAATGACCACTGCATTCTGTACCATGATGTCCTGTGCCAGTCTGCACCTATTCAGGTTTATCTGAAGAATCCTTATTGGCATTGGGACCTTCGGGCTTACGCCTCCTACCTATCTTTCGAGCCTCCGTTCTCGGTCCACACCTGTTCGCCGGGCATCCCAACGATGCCGTGACATGAGCTCCCCTACTACCCGTGACTCCGTTCTTCAGGCATATAATGCATCTGGGGGGGTTTGTGCACTTCTCGATCCGGTGCCCAACAGTCCCACATTTCCTGGATACCTCCCCTCCCTCCGGGGCTGCCTTGCACTCCTTTGCTATGTGTCCCAACTCGTGGCACACATAGCATCTGTTGAGCTTTGGTAGGACTCTGCATCTTACCATCGTCAGACCCAACCTCACTCTAAGAGTGTCCGGATTAGCCTTTAGGGCATTGACAGGCACTTCCACCACCGCCGTTTTCGTCCCATAGGACCCGGCCTAAGCAGCTTTGTTCTAATTGAGCTGTTGTCCACCTTAAGTGCCCTTGCAAGTACCTCTATCAACCTCCTGGGATTCCACCGTCGGGTCTATTCCCCTCAACTCCACTGCCACCTTCTCAACCAGCGGCGCGCAGTCTATCTCTTCTGTCGTGAAGTTTCCCCTAATCGCACTTATTATAGGGGCCACAGTGGCTTTCTTCGCCACCTCCAAGAGGATGTGGCCCAGCCTCGTCCTCTTTACTCCTACCACCTCTTCTAGTGCCTCTTTCCCTTTCGAGAGGAGCTTCCTGTATACCTCAAGGTAAGTGGAGTTTGGTGGGACTCTAATTAGCACAGCCTCCGGTTTCTTTTTTGGAGGTCTCATTCTATCCCGGGGAGCCTCCCTCCGTTGCACCTGATTTTGTTGTACTTGGGTTTGCTGATCCATTCTTCTTCTCTCCCTCTTCTCTCTTCTTACCTGCCCCTTTGTCGGGACCTGTTCCCACCTGTCTCGGTCTTGATCCCCGCCCTTGTTAACTAGGTTCTGCTCCTCAGCTCCTCTCTCCACTTCCATGCCCTCGGGGGCCGGGATGCATCCTACCCGTCCAGGGCTCCCAGAACCTTCGGCACATACCTCCGCAAAAAGTCTCCTCTTGGTATAATTCCCCATCACCTCCTGAGGGGAGGGTCTATCCCGAGGTCTCTTGCCCCCCGTGTTGTTATTGTTTCCTGATCCCACACTCCTGCTGAAGGAGTTGGAACTAGCTTTCAGGATTTCCCTACCCCTAATAGCCTTATTGGCTTTCGGCTTTGCCGTCCCTGAGGTCTCCACCGCCTTGTCCTCCCTCTCCTTGTCTACCGAGAGGGTCTCCTCCCCACTCCCTTCTCTCGTCGACTGGAGGGATTGAAGATCCTCCGTCTGGGTCCCACCGTCTACCGCTGTGGGGGGGGGGGGGGGGGGGGGGGGTCCCCGACCCCCCAGTTCCAACATGTACATCATTACCATTTCTCTCCTTCCTTTCTCCCATCCATCTCTGGATGGCATGGGTCGCAACCGCCTCCGCCATGGTGCCTGCCGCCTCGCTAAAGCCATTTGCCATAGCTTCGGCAAATGCCAGTACCCCCCTGGTCGAGGATATCTTCTTCGTCCTCAGTGCCTCCACCAGATCAGCACATGTTTTTGTCAGTCCTGTCAGGATCGCGGCAACTTCACCAAGGAGTCTCCCCGTCCTAGCATCTGGGGTGTTATCCCTGGTCTGCTGGTGATCCCCCTTCTTCCTTGCCCGGGGACCGCAGGAATTGCAGGAATTGCAAACTCCTGTTTTGCAGCCCTCTCTCTACTTTTCCCCGGGGCATCTTCCACCCTGGTGGCTGATATAGATCTTATTTTCGGCTTCGCCTGTGCAATTACCACATTTCTTGCTTTGGGCCTTGCTCCAGCTCGTGTTTGGCGCATTGTTTCCGCCACCTCTTTCCGGGGTCTACCACCAGGTCTCTGGGACTCCTGGGACCTATCACCCTTCTGCCCCGTGGGGAGCAGCCTCACTCTTTCCCCAGGTTGCTCTGTTGGCGGGGTCCTCTTGATTGCTTTCCCCTTAAAGATCCCTTGGGGGGGCGTTCTCCTTCCTTCAGCGGGCCCCTTGGTACCCAGCGTTCCAAGGTCAATCAAGACCACCTCTGCCTCCTTGGCATTTCCCGGGGTTACCGCCTCCCCATTCGGGCTCTGCTTCGGGGTGACCTGACAGGTGCTCGCCGATGTCCGACGGATACCCGCCGCTTTCCTGGCCTCCTCCAGCTTCTTTCCCATAAAGCTTGCCAGAGTTCCCGTTTCCCATCCGATCTCCTCCTTTTTTCTCTCCATTCCAGTTCTTTCCTGTTCGTTGTCCAAATTCGCGCCATGTGTCCCGACAGCTGTGACTTCTTGTGCGGGGGAGTGCATATGCGACGTATCGCTTCCCGCACTGACACCGGCCCGCTGTCTCAGCACGGTGTCATCGGTCTGACTTCTACTCTGATTGCTGCCGACGGGGCTATCAGAGGCTGGTCCTATACCAGTTATCGCCCTACTTACATCCGAGGCAGGGCTGATACTTGACATATTTCCATGTAGTGTCTCAAGGGCGACGGCCCTACTGCCCAGCGGATTTCTCCCACACTGCCCAGATAGCCTTGGCCGCGGCACATTTTGACAGGAGTCCCTGGACCCTGTAGCAGCGCACACTGCCGCTCCTAGCGCTTCCAAAACTCCTTCCCTATTCCCCCTTGGAACATGTTTCCTTGTCCGAGGTCATCCAAAAATAGGGCCCAATTAGCCCTGGGGGCCTCCAGGACAGCCCCCCAAAGCTCACCCCTCCATGTTCATCCAATATACCCGCAAACAATCCGCCTATCGGTGGCGGAGGCTCACCTGTCACTTGCCTACCATAACGCAGGAATAAAATTTTAAAATTTCACTGTCCCTCCGTCCGGGGACCCTAGATCCCGGTGCAGGGTATCAAAATACTCCTACAGGCCTCCCGGATACGGACCCACGCTCAGAATTAGGGGTGACCTAGGCCCTTCCTGATCAGTCACCCGGGGTCCCGTTTCTATATTATAAAACCATTAAAATTTTAAAAATCGTTTTCTCCGGCGCCCTTGCACCTAGGCACCCGCCCTAGGTATCAGATTGATCGCACTAGAGTTCCGGAGGTACCTATCGCCCTAGAAATAGGGGTTGTCGACACCCCTTCTCCATCGGGGAGCAAAGCCCCCCCCCCCTACACCCCCTACGCCCTATGGCCAAATTTCACTCAGGCCATAAGGGTGGCCCTACCACCCGCGCACGACGAGCTCACCCCGCTACTCTCCCTAGGACGACCTCCAGGGGGCTCCGAGTACCGTGCCATAACCACACCTGTCACTTTCGGTGCGCTAAAATCCATTAATTTTTGAAAATTCAATATCTCTGGGATTCCGCCCTCCCAGACCCACTTCCATGGTATCATCTTTCTCGTGGCGACGTCCAGGAGGCGATTCCAGCCTCAGAAATGGTGGTTAATAG
Organism: Andrena fulva; assembly: GCA_946251845.1. Taxonomy (NCBI): domain Eukaryota; kingdom Metazoa; phylum Arthropoda; class Insecta; order Hymenoptera; family Andrenidae; genus Andrena; species Andrena fulva. Next base: position 12,480,041 of record OX276333.1, read on the forward strand.
TCAGTGATATACCCCGCGGAAGGAAGCTCCCCTGTACCCCCGAAGAGTCCCTGCAAGGGCACATCGGACGGGCGGAGCCCCCAATTCGTTGGCCCACCTTGGGCCCCAAGGGCCCCTAAACCCCGCACAACAAGCTCAGCCCTCCGCGCGGCCCACCTGTCCAAATATTTGCCAGGGAACCCCGACCCGAGGTCACATCATGTGTATGGTATCCTCTTGCTCCTACGAGGCTCCCGGATGCAGTCCCGCCCTCGGGAGTAGGGCTTAACAGTCATCACCCTACCGCCCATTCCTGGTCGCGACTAAGTTTTGCTTCTGATGTTTGAAGCTCCCGGTTGCCACCTTCCTCCTCATTGGGCGATCCGGCTGTCTCGCGTTCCATCCTCCAATCCTGTCTGTCTTCCCCAAACTCAGCAGCTGTGATTGGTTGACGGCCCTCCTTCGATGCTCCTACTGGTCCACGCTTTACATTCAGCGCAACCGACTTCACGATCACGAGCACAACACTCCTTTTAGTCACCGTGCACCACTTTCACTGGGGGTTATTACCCCTCGTTGCATCCGAGTGGTGCACCACACTCCACATAATCCTAATTGCCTGCTTTCCGCTATTCAATGGCCCAATTACAACCGGATTGTACCGATTAATCACGGCCACACTGGCCGCCATATTGACTGTCACTTCACTTCACCGTTCCTCACTGATAAATCCATTGTCCTCACGAACTATGTCGCCGGCTCACCGGCACACACCATCCAATCGGACCCTCCAATGTCCACGGATCCCTTCGCACCGACGGAGCAAGGGCTCCTCCACTATTTCCCGGTTAAAATACCGCCGGACTACGGACCGATAACAGACACGTCCATCCAGCTGTACGACGACAGCCGGTCTCCCCACGTTCTTATATATAACTACAGGTATAAACACAGCCGATAATGGCACCACGTTACAATATCACAATATATTAGGCAACAGTCTCAAGAGAGCACTCGTGCCTAAAATAAACAGGAACTTTTCATACTTAATGTGGATTTGTACTTATTTATAACCCTGCATAACCGGTGGCAGGACATTTGAAAGTAAGATCCTGGAAAAATCGGCTTTAAAACCAGGAAGTTCTCTTTGGGCGTAAGCGACTAGTCTAATGATATTAACCTACTTAAATGTGAACTAACCTAACCTAACCTAGATTTATGTACATATATATACAAGGGGCCGCAGCCAGTCACTTATTTGGTAACCTTAATGTTATCTGTATGGGGCCTGTTCGTTTGCATGCCTAATCAGTCTGTCTTTAAGCTTTTGGAGGTAGGTGCTGTTTATGTCTAGCCACCAATATTTGCTGTTTAGCCTTGCTGGGCTGAGAGAGTCCGTTGCAGGTAAACTGGTAGAGTATTTGAAGACATCGGGTGTGTTTGACGGATTTATTAGCGGATCATACATGATTTTCTTATTTTTTTTTGTGTCTGGGCCAGTGAAAAATTGTTGGGACATTGAAATCGTCTTGGATATATCCATTTTTGTCCAGGAAAGTGAACGTTTGAGGAGGTAAGTATCCTGACCGCATAGAAATTTCAGCTTGCTCGTCCTCAATCTTCATCAGACTCTTGATAATTGAGTTATCTTCAATGTTCATAGAAGATGCATAATAATTCCTGGTCAGTTGCAGAATAAAGTTGTCAATTCTAGTGATCTTAGTCTCCTTGTAGAGTGAGTCGTTACTAATATATTTAGTAAAATTCGATGATGCGGATCTGTGTTTGTAAATGCAGTGTCTGGGAATCTGTCTTTCTATTCTTCTAAGTTTCTCCATAGTTGCTGCATTTAAGTTGTACCATATGGGGGCGGCATATGAAATAATAGGCCTTATCAGGAGCAAATCAATTTGGCCTTGTTGCTCAACTGTCTTGAGTAGAATAGTCTACCATGGCTATGAAATGCTCTGAGAGCTTTGTCAGTTTGTATATCAACATGTTTGCACATCCTCATAAGGTTATCAATATGAACTCCCAAATATTTAACCGAGTTATTGTGTGGAACATAAATGGCACCATTTGTGGTAGTGTCCATAATGCTAATACGAAACGTTCTGAGATCCCTTTTTTTATTTGTGCTCAGGGCTCTGGTAGGTTTCCTAAATACAATAGTTTCACATTTCAGGGGATTGATCTTCAGTTTCCAAATATTGTAATGATTGTTGATGTTGTTTACAGTTTTCTGTAGATCTGTCTGTATTTTTTTTGGCTTTTTCCCCTCCACATATATGATCAAGTCATCGGCATATGCGCATGATTTGATTGAACTGTTTGCTTGATTTATATTGTAAAGGTTTAATGCGTCGGCAGTGTATATGTTAAAAAGAATAGGTGCGTTTACGGTGCCTTGTAGCAATCCATCAGTGATAGTGAACTCAAGCGATGATGTGATGCCGCCGGTTTGGATCTTGAATTTCCTATTTGTTAGCATGACTCTAATGAGCATGCAAAAGGCCTCTGGGAATTTTTTCCTGCGTAATTTGTATAGCAAACCATCAATCCACACCGAATCAAATGCCTTTTCAATATCAATCAAGCAAGCTCCGATCATTTTCCCTTCATTGATGCTGGAATTTATATCGTTTATTAGGTTATGTATAGCGTGCGTGGTAGAATGCCTATGCCTAAAGACGAATTGTTGCGGTGGGATGATCTCATGTCGTTGACAGAGGTTGTTTTCGCCAAGAGCGAATTTATAATGCCGGCGGTAGGGCAGCTCGTAGGGAAAGGATGACGGGTAGCCAACACTCCGCAGGTGGACACAACACTGCTTTATTCAGTCACTCTGTGATCACACAGACGTCGGACAGCACAGATACAATAATGTACAAAACACGTAGACGACAAAACTAACACGGTTACACGGCGCGTGGGCGCGTAGCGATACTGGTCGCATAAGAATATTGGCACAAAACTGCTGGGCGCAATGGGCGCGAAAAATATTGCCGATTCGTCTTGCGTGGTTGTCACGACGGTGTTGTTCTCGGAACTAACGGTCGTCGGGCGAGCGCTTCGCGAAGATCGTTAGCGGTAAAAAAAACCTTCAAACGCGCCGCGACGGCTCAACAGCTGTGTTGATGCCACCGCGGGCGCGCGTTCAAATACGGCCGTTGCGCACGGCCGCAACATTCCGCCCGCCTCGGACCCCATTCGTGGGGCCGAATTTTGAAGAACCGCGCCCGCCCGGTGCCGCCCGCCGTGACAGGGTGTGAAGCGCGTGGGTGACTCGGAGTGGCGGCGTACAATCTCGGAGCTCGTTACAGGTGGCCTCTTCACGTCGAGACGGGGCCCTCGTCTGCCGCGGACGCGCACGGGAGGAGCACGACGCGGGTGATCGGTCGCAGTGTTTCGCCGCGGGCAGTGCGCACCGACACCACTCGAATCCGACCGTCCGGACCAGGGTGGACCTGCGAGACGCGGCCCAGCCGCCACTGGGCCGGCGGCGCGTCGTCCTCATTGAGGACAACTACGTCCCCGACGCAGAGGCCGCGCTGAGGGCTAGTCCACTTACGCCGGGGCTGGAGGGAGTTAAGATAGTCGGACTGCCACCGTCTCCAGAAATGGTCGCGCATCCGCTGCACCAACTGCCAACGGTCGCGGAGCGACGCAGGACCGCTCGACGAGGCCATTGTGGGCAGCGCTAGGGGGGGGGGGGGGGGGTGCTCCGGTCAGGAAGTGGCCAGGAGTAAGTGCGAGGTCGTCGTCCTCGGCGGGTGCGGGGCCGAGGGGTCGCGAGTTGAGGCACGCTTCGACCATGCAGAGGACAGTGGTCATCTCCTCGTAGGAGAGCGTATGGTCCTGAACAACGCGATGGAGGTGATGTTTGGCGCTCTTGACACCCGCCTCCCACAAGCCGCCGAAGTGAGGAGCCGCGGGGGGAATGAACGACCACTGAATTTCCTCCGCATCGGCGGCCCCGAGGTCGCGGGTCGCCCCTTTGAAGGTGGTACCGTTGTCACTGTGCATATGGCTGGGGCGCCCGCGCCGCGAGACGAACCGCTGAAACGCGGCAAGGAAGCTCGCCGTGGTGTAATCGGTGACGAGCTCCAGGTGTACGGCCCTGGTCGAGAGACAGATGAACAGTGCTATATACGCCTTGTGCGCTTTATACCCGCGGCCCTTCCCCGGTCGCGTCATAACTGGTCCCGCGTAGTCGACGCCGGTCTGGTCGAAGGGACGAGACGGCGATACCCGCGCAGCGGGAAGATCGGCCATGATCTGCACCCCGCGGTGGCTCGGTGACGGACGCAGACGGTGCATCGGTGCACCGCCGCGCGGACCAGATCTCGAGCGCGCAGCACCCAGAAGTTGTTTCTCAGGACGCTGAGGGTGAGCTGGGGCCCCCCATGCAGCCCCTGAGATGCGCGTGCTGAATGATTAACGTGGCAAGGTGGTGCTCCGGTAGGACGACTGGGTGCCGCGCGTCATAGGGAAGCAGAGCATGGCGCAACCTCCCCCCCCCCCCCCCCCCCCCCCCCCCACGCGAACCAGGCCGTCCTCGTCCACGAAGGGAGCCAGCTGACGCAGGGGGCTGGACCTCCGGACGGGTTTTCCTTGCCGTATCGCGGCGATGTCCTCGACGAAGACCGTACCCTGGAGCCACCGGAGCCACCAGGTTCGCGCCCGTCGCAACTCCGGCACTCGCGAACCCTCGTTATCGGCGACCCCCCGACCCCACCGACGCGCCGCACGCAGAACGCGCGCCGTGATGCGGAGAAGCCGCGGCCAGGAAGAGACCGAATATGGGAGAGGGTCCAGCGGACTGAGCGGCGGCGCGGTGGCGATATGGGCCACCGCCTTTCGCGTTTCCTCCTCCGCAGGCCGCGGGTCGTCCGCACCCGGAGTCGCCGGCCACTTCGCGGGCGGTTTCGGCAACCACTCAGGCCCCCTCCACCAGAGCTCGTGACGCAGCAAATCGCGGGGGTGCATGCCCCGAGAGGCGCAATCGGCCGGGTTATCTCGCGTCGGGACATGCCTCCACGTCGCTGCTGGAATCAGGGACTGAATTTCAGCCACCCGATTCGCGACGAATACCTGCCAGTGGGAGGGGTGCCTTTGTAGCCAGGCGAGTACCACTCGGGAGTCCGTCCAGCAGTGCAGCGCGGCGGGAGGCCAGGGGGCCTCGGACGCGACCCGCTGTACAAGACGCGCTAATAACGTGGCTGCGCAGAGTTCCAGCCGCGGAATGCTCACGGTCCTGACCGGTGCTACCTTTGTCTTGGCGACGAGCAGGGTGATTTGGGCCTCCTCCGCCTCGCGCCGAACGATCCTGGCGTACACGACCGCCGCGTATGCTCTTGATGACGCGTCGGCGAACCCGTGCAGTTCGCAGTGGATGGTGGTAGCGTCCAGGCCGCACCATCGTGGGATGCGCGCCGATTCCAGGAGAGGAAGGGCAGCGACGTGGTCCTGCCAGCCCTCCAGCACGTCCGACGGGAGTGGAGCATCCCATTCCGCTCCCCGCAGCCACAGGTCCTGCAAAATAATTTTCGCCACCACCACCGCCGGCGATACCCAGCCAAGCGGGTCGTACAGCCGCGCCGCCACCGACAGGACGGTGCGCTTTGTCGTCGCGGGGGCGGAAGGGGGCTCGATCTTGTATCGAAATGCGTCCTCGCGGGGAGCCCAATGTATCCCCAGGACCGAGTGCGATTCCGGCCCTTCCGGTGCAGAGGGCACCGGCGACGCGGTCAGGGCCGGCCGCTCCTCGTCGGGGTTCAGGGAGGGATCGTTGGCTGCCCACTTCCGCAACACGAACCCGCCGCGAACGAGCAAAGCGCAGTGCTCGTCGCGCACCGCGAGAGCTGACGCGACCTCGTCGGAGCCGAATAACACGTCATCGACGTAGAAATTGCTCTCGAGAACGCGTTGCCCGCGCGGATACTCCCCCCCCCCCCCCCCCCTTCGTCGATGGCGAGCCGCTGCAGGACTCGCATGGCGAGGTAGGGCGCCGAGGTGGTGCCGTACGTTACTGTCTGCAATTTGAAGGTGGACGGCGCGTCTTCGGGGCGCCGATGCCAAAGCACGCACTGCAAAAGGGCGTCGCTCGGGTGTACACGGATTTGGCGGTACATCTTCTCGATGTCGGCTTTGAGGGCATATCGAGGGAGGCGCCATTGGAGGAGGATGTTCATTAGGTCGCGTTGGAGCTTCGGGCCAACCAGCATGTGATCGTTCAACGACGTCCCGTTCGCGGTCGGGCTCGATGCGTTGAACACTACTCGCAGCTTCCCGTCGGTTTTGCGAACGACCGCATGGTGCGGGAGATACACGCGGGTCGCGAGCTCGTCGTGTTGGGGCGAGGCCCCGATCTCCTCCATATGGCCCAACGACTCGTACTCCCCTATGAAGCACCGATACGCCGCCTCCAGCGCCGCGTCCCCCGACAGACGCTTGTCGAGTGCGCGGAGCATGGCGGAGGCGCGAGGCAGCGACGCGCCGACATCGGGAGGATGCCCGCCCTTGAAGGGAAGCCGTCCGCCGCGAGTGCGTTGAGAGGAAATGCTGCTCACAGGCCTCGTCTTCCGGCGAGCGCGACGCGGGCGCTCGCGTTTCCTCCAGCTCCCAGAACCTCTGATGCGACTCGTGCAGTCGTTCGTCGTCCGTGGAAGCTCGGGAGGTCACGTGATGTATGGCGCTCGCGACGGACGGGCGGCCGGTCGGGCCCGAGATGACCCAGCCGAACAGCGTCTCTTGGGCAATGAGGGCACGGGTCTTTCCGCGACGCAACCCGGGGCGCAACAGGGCGCCAAAATCGTCGGCCCCGACAATCAGATCGACGGGTCGGCGGGTGGACGGCTCCGGATCGGCGAGGTCGAGGTCCGCAAACTGCTTCCCGAGCGTCGTCGATGGTGGGCAGGCGGGCAGGTAGGACGAAACCCTGGGGACAACCTTGGCCTTGATGGTGAGGGCCGTGCGGTCATCCTGCAGCGGGGCCAGGGCGAGCTGCACCTGCGCTCGTGAAACTCCTAGTTGTCCATCCAGGGCTCCCGTCAGATAGGCTCGCATCGGCTGACGGCGCAGGCGGAGGGTCTGTACGATCGACTCCGAAATCAACGACGTCTGCGCTCCTTGATCCAGCAGCGCTCGGATAAGGACCATGTCTCCACCCGCCGACTTCGCGCGAACGATCGCGGTGGCCAGCAACACCGGCTCTCCGCCCGGGCTCCCGAAACTCGTGCACGCAGTGTGCACCGCGGACGAGGCTGGGGCGCCGCCCGCCGTGGACTCTGCTGGAGCATCACGCGCGACTGGGGTCGCGGGGAGAGTGGTCTTGTCGTCGCCGTTCGGGTGAAGCATTGAGTAGTGTCGCCGACCACACCGCGAGCAAGAAGCGGTGACGGGGCACGACGGGGCCATGTGGCCGAGCGCGAGACAGTTGAAACATAGTCGTTTGCTGTTGACAAAATCGCGACGTTGCTCTGGCTGATACGCGGCGTGTCGCGCCCGGCACACAGGGCATAAAGCGGAATTCGCGGATCGGGGCGGACCGTCGCTCGCGTTCGTGGCGCACACCCGAGCGTTCGAGGGATGTGCCGATTTGGAAGCCTTAGGCACTGCACCGCGGGCGCGTGCCTTGGCTTCCTCAGCGGCTTGAGTGGCCTCCCGTGATCGAATGCGCGACTCGAGGAACCTATCTAACGCGTCATAGGTGGGGAGGTCGGTGCTCGCACCGAGCGAGAGCTCCCACTCCTCCAGCACTTCCGCGTCCAATTTCAGCGTCAGCTCCGCTATGACGATGTCGTCCCAATAAGTGGTGGGGCACCCTAGATTCGCGAGGAGCGCGAGGGATCGGTTGCTCGTGTCGCGCACGCGCGTGAGTTCGTCGGCAGAATTTGACGTCATCGGCGGCAGCGATATCAACGTACGGAGGTGGGCCGACACAAGAGCGCGTTTGTTATCGTACCGCCGGGACAAGGTCGCCCAGGCGGTTGCAAAATTTGACTCGGTGGTCGTAAACTGCTCCACGATTTTTGCCGCGGGGCCCTCCACCGCCGTTTTAAGATAGTGCAGCCGCTCGACGTCGTCGAGGGTCCGGTCTTTTATCACGAGCGACGTGAAGAGGTCGCGAAAGGCTTGCCACTCCGAGTACTCACCCGAAAATCGCGGCAAAGTGAGGCGTGGGAGCTTGGCCCGGCTCTTCCTTTCTCCAGATGATGAGGCGGCTGGATCCTTGTCTGCTGCGGGGGGAGGGGGCGCGGAGCGTCCGGACGACCTCCAGCAGGAAGTCCAGGGTCTCCCAATACCCTTCCTCGGCCTGGGCGAACTCGTCGTTGAGGAAGTACGGGCAGGCATCTCGCTCCTCCTCCGGAATCAAGGCCTCCACCTCCATGTGCAACTGGGTGCACTGCTCCCACGTCGCCTTCAGGGTCGCAATCCTCTCCTTCGCATTGTCCTCAGTGAATTTGGCTTGGCCCATTTTCTTAAAATTGACCAGCAGGCGCTGGGCGGACTGCATCAGCGCCCGGATCTTCTTTACCAGGGCCGACCAGGATAGCGGGGCCGCCGCAGTGGCGGTGGTTGCTGATTCCTTCGTCATCTTTTCTTACTGCGGATCCGGCTCGAAGGACCAATGTTTTCGCCAAGAGCGAATTTATAATGCCGGCGGTAGGGCAGCTCGTAGGGAAAGGATGACGGGTAGCCAACACTCCGCAGGTGGACACAACACTGCTTTATTCAGTCACTCTGTGATCACACAGACGTCGGACAGCACAGATACAATAATGTACAAAACACGTAGACGACAAAACTAACACGGTTACACGGCGCGTGGGCGCGTAGCGATACTGGTCGCATAAGAATATTGGCACAAAACTGCTGGGCGCAATGGGCGCGAAAAATATTGCCGATTCGTCTTGCGTGGTTGTCACGACGGTGTTGTTCTCGGAACTAACGGTCGCCGGGCGAGCGGTTCGCGAAGATCGTTAGCGGTCAAAAAAACCTTCAAACGCGCCGCGACGGCTCAACAGCTGTGTTGATGCCACCGCGGGCGCGCGTTCAAATACGGCCGTTGCGCACGGTGATATAGCGCAGAGTTAACAATCGTCTCAAAGATTTTGCTTATTGGGAAGTAAGCTGATCGGCCTGTAGCTCACAGGTTTCTCTGGGTCCTTGTGCTTCTTTAAAATTGGGATGACTATTGCAGTCGTCCACCTACCAGGGTAGTATATATTATTAATCATATTATTGAAAAGTATGGTGTATTGGATAATGGTTTGTGCAGGCAGATTTTTTAGTGCTATATTGGGTATCCCGTCTATTCCGGTTGAGGTTTTACCCTTGACCCTCCTAAGTGTCTTTGCAATTTCAGGAACACTTGTGAATAAATTGAAGGCTTCGTCAGCTACTGTAGGGTTGGCTGCGCTATTGTTTTGCGTAAAATGTGTGAGGTGTCTTTGAGAGGGTTTGAAGAGGTGAATTTCGTCCGTGAGCTTACTGCTGTCTACATCAATTAGCTTGTGCAGCCTGTTGTTGGCATCACTTGGCTTGGGAGAGTTTACTGCTTGATAATGCTTACCCATTAGGTTGGCCATGTTCTCCTTTCCCGAGATGGTGAGGTAGGTGCCTTCAACAGTGATGTATTCGCTGGGGATGTTAAGCTCCTCGATCCATTGCTGGTTTTTCACTTCTATTTTTAATGGCTCTATGGGTCTATGAGGCTTATTACGGAATAGCTTGTTGATCTTAGGAAAGAAAGTGTCTGTATCCTGGTAATTGATTTCCTTTTCCTTGTTCTCCCAATATTTGCTAATGTTCTGTCTCATTTCCGTTTCAATTGAGTTCTTGATGGTTTTTAATAATTCTTTTAGGAAAGCTGACTCAGATGTAGTATAGCCAAGTTTGTATGTTTTATGTATTTTAGAGATGATAAATGATTTGTACTTAATGAGTTTTCTAATTTTACCATTTGTGTAAATATCTGTGTAATCGCTATTTCTGTGTTTGGGCGTGGATTGGGCAAGTGCTGAGCGAATGTTGGATTCTATTGCTTTTAGATTTTCATCAATTTCGAGGTTAGACAGATTTCTGTCAGCCGGAGGAGAGATGGTGTTATTGTTAGTGACTAGTTTTTTAAATTTTTTCCAGTTACACTTTTTATATAAGAAATGTGACGGTAGAGAGGGGGGATGATGAAAAATATCTAGGTCCTTGTCCACCGAGACCTCTGCAATGATGGCTCTGTGGTCACTGTCATACTGGTGAGTTTTTAGCCTGTTATTCTTCGTATTAGTGAAAGTGAGTCTGATGTCGGCGATACAAATGTCCAGAAAAGAGCTTGCTGAGGGAAATGTGGGATCTGCTGGAGGAATTATTTTGAACTTGTACTTAATTGAGTAGCTGGCTTCCCAATTACCTAAGTATACACCTCGGGTATTAGTTGCAGTGTCACCCCACTCTTTCCTATGGGCGTTCAGATCACCAGCAATGATGAAGTAACTGCTGTGTTCCTCCGCTTTGATCCTGTCCAGGAGGTCATTCAATTCCATAATGAACGAGGCGTCTGACCCGTTCGTGGCATATACACTCACAACACATAAATTTTTTTGCGCACACTTGATTCTAATAATGGTGGCTTCTAGAGATGGGTTGATAGCGGTATTCCTAAACAGGAGCTCTTCATATTTAATATAATTTTTAATTAATATAGCTGTACCGCCACCCCTTTTATTTCCAGGGCGGTCATTGCGTACAATATGAAAGCCCTCAAAGGACATTCTATGCTTAGAATTCAATTTGGTTTCGCCGAGGAGTAGTATGTCTGGATTGGTTAATCCAATGAAATCCTTTAGGTTGGCTCTGCGCGTATGCTTAATAATGGAATTGACATTAAGGGCTATAATCTTGAGATGCTTGATTTTTATCTCCATTGCACGTTCAAAGATTTATATAGGTGATCGATTTTGGCTGTATTGTTGTTAATTTGTGCTTTGATGTCTGCAAGCTGAGATGTAATTCCGTTTACAATGTCGTTTTTTAGAACTATTAGGATGTTATGCATTTCAGAGCTGGAATTGGGTGCAGTAGAGGGTTGAGTAAACTTCATACCTCGATCGCTAGTAGGGATATGTGTGAGAGATGGATACTGAAGGCTGCGGTCTTGCACTATGGAGGATTCAGACTTCTGGGTTGGAGCTTCATTCCTGATAAGCATAGAAGTGCCTTTTTGTGTAGCCTGGGAAAAAGTTAGGTTAGGCGATACCATCTTACTAATCTTGTTTACTTTCTGCATTGTGATGACTTTCGCCTGGTTTTTTTTGCAGATGCTATATCCTGTGCAATCCTTAAGTATTTACAGCCTCTGTAGTTAGCTGGGTGCCCTGACTCTCCGCAGTTAATGCATGCTGCCTGAGTTGAATTCGCATTCTTCTCCACACTGCATTCACCTGGGCCGTGGTTATTTAGGCATTTAACACACCTGTACCCCAGACAACAGTTAGCGCTGGATTTCCCCATTCTTTGACAGTTCCTGCATTGGAACACTTTGTTTTTTCTGTAAGGCTCCCAATGTATGCGTTGACAGGCTAGTCTGTTCAGCTTTGTAAGGTTATTTGGAGCGCTCTCTGGCGGGAGATGCACCAGGAAGTGAGTTGGGGCATCAGCGTGGCGCCCCAGTTTGATTCTTGAAATTTTGCTTATGTTAACACTTTGGAGCATCAGACCGTTAATTTCATCCGCGATATCTTGTTCGTCAAAATCACCATGAATCCCTTTGAGCACAAATAGTTTGTTTTTGAGATGGTTGGGGGTGTATGAGAAGAATTTGATTTGCGTATTAGCAAGAATTGATTTCATTTTGGAGAAATGGTCCATCTGTGTAACACTGATTGTTAAGGTATCATTTCCGATGTCCTTGAAAGTTATCCCACTCCTCGGTATTTCATTTGTAATGGCTTGCAGTATATTCTTGATGGAAGCACCCACGCAATATATAGGGGGAGGTCTCAGCTTGGTATTTACTCTCTGAGAGGGTATCTCGTCTACGTCATTAGGCAAAGGTTGTGTGTTATGATTGACGGAAAGAGGACTGGTGGTACCTTCTGCAAGTCCCAGGTCCATTGAGGCTCCATTCTCTTCGTTTATGCCCTCAATCCTTAATGCCTCGTATTGGTTGTGGGTATTAGTGGGGGCACTTATTTTTTTTTCAGATTCAGTTTCGCTATGGATTGTGGGCTGAGAGGCCTTTTGGGGGTGACCCATTCGGTCTCATAGTGGACGTCTTGAGAAGCAGAGGAGGAGCACTGTGAGAGGTCCGATTGCAAAATCCCAGATTCGAGTTTTTTCCTTTTCACATTCAGATTGGGCCTGACCGACTGACAAGGGTTTGGGCCCCCAAGTTCCTTCATGGCTTTCCTAAACTCTTTGTCTACTGAAGAGGTGAGAGGTTGGGAGCTAGATCTTTTTCGTTCTGCTGCTGGCCTTAGGTTTTGCGATTTTCGATAGACTTGTGAGGATGGCGGGAGCGACGCCATGATGCCCATGCTGGGCGACGCTCCTGTGAGGTTATGATAAGTTGTAACTTCTCTGCCGTATTATGTTGGGCGATGTTCAGGACAAATCCAACGATTTTTATACTTCACAGGGAACCATAAGGTCCCAAAGTGTACACGCACTGCAACACTGGTAAAAGTGATGCGAGTGATCGCAATGAAAATGAATACATAAGCCGTTATAGGTTAGTCGACTCTGTAGCACCGCCGTAGCCCGTAGCACCCCGTAGCACCGTAGACGAACACTATACCGCTGCAGCTAGAACTGTTGATTGAGAACATTACTTACGTATTCGAACTTATACTCCTACCGTACAACACTTTAAACTCAAATTATTTAAAAACAAAGATTCGTTTGACAAACTCCATTACATCTCCCTAATCGCGGAGTCGGATATTTCACAACAAATTCATTTCGACGCTTGATATTGTATTAAGTTGATACATATTGTGTTATGAAATATCCTGCGTAGTACAAGAAAATAAAGTTTTTTTTTTATTTTTTAGCGCATTTTTAATACAATCGTTTAACATCATTTTTTTATATATTTTAGGGACACGCGTGTCCCTACCATTGATATTTAATTTATTATGCGTAAAGAAAAAGTTCGGTATTGTCGAGTGAAAATTTCTAAGTCCGGATTTATTGCGGATTCATTGCCGAAACGTTGCTGATAAGTTGCGAGACCTCGCAACGTATGAGCAAGATTTCGACAATGAATCCGCTATAAATCCGGAATTACGCGGAACGATCCTGAAATGTCGACACGCAGAATACAGTCTAAGATTCCACAGGCTATCGCCGAGGGAATATATGCGAACGTGGACAATATCTGACATAAATAATTAATACAATTATTTAATTAACACTATAGAGTTTAAACAAATTCCTTAACTATATACAGCAACAAAAGATACTTGTATAAAAAGTGCCTATATTGCACGGCAATGTGTGTGCAATATTGCGGAAATATTGCACAAACGTGGCCATTGCAATATAGCATGGCAATGTTTCCACAATGTTGTAGGAATATTGCAATGCAACCTGCAACCAAACGGCAATATTGTAATGTACTGCAAGGTGTGTGCAACGTTCCTGCAACAAAGTGTGCTGTAGGAGAATGTCTTTATTGCTTATATTCAAACACACATTATGTGTTTATATATTTCTGTAATCAACTTTAATAAAATTTGAAAATAAAATAAGTTTTGAATAAAAAACAAGACCGTTCCTGTTTGTGATTTTCTATCTAGTGGCGGGTAATCACGAACACAGAGTGGGGGAATCACGAACACGACTTAGTTTTTACAAAAATCACATAAATAGCCTTTCGACGTGCTCTGTCCATCACTGCATTTTTCGTGTGCTCACTTTCTGCAATTGTAGCACATTGATTTTGTATTGTTTCCAGATTGTGGAAAAATAGTTTTACTTCCACTGCATTAAACGCGGTAATTCTATTTAGGGATGTAGCCTCGGGTGTTCTTAGAGAAATATTGGGATGCCTTTTGATAAATCCATAATACCAGTCTTTACCGGCCATGTGTGTAGTTTTGTTAAAACGGTGTGCCAATTTATTGTGTTCCGCAAATTGGAATGCAATTTTTCGCAACATTTCAACAGTCAGCCCATAAAACAACTTGCTACATTTCAAAATATACTCCTCTAATTCCATTTCTTGATGTTCTCTGAATAGTGGTTTTCTACCACATTTGGGTTCCCATACAGCACAACTCCATGGCAGGAACGTTCCCTGAAAGTGGCAGGAAAGTTGCCGTGGAATGTTCCACCGGGAACATTGCTGGAACGTTGCAGGAACCTTCCTATGTCCGCCCCTGTGGAACATTCCACGGCAACCTTCCTGCCACCTTCAGGGAACGTTCCGGGCATTCTCTGGCCACCTTCATGGAACTTTTCGGAAATTTTACAACAAAGGTCCCGCAGTAAGCAGGGCTCGAAAACTGTTATAATATCGATTTCGGTTTTCCAAACGGTTATAAAGAACCTTTATTCTGAATAATTGTTATGAAGAACCGAAATTTCCAACTATTATCTGTGTTTCGGTTACGGTTCCTATTTCCCTCCTCATATCGGTTCCATAACCGTAATTGTATCGACTTTTCCCTAATTGATATCAATAATAATTATTGTAGTTGCAGATTATACTGTATATGTGCATATTTTTTACAAAATCCTTATGGAAAAAGGCGAAACATTTATACACACCATTGATTTCTTAAATAAATTAGCTACACATTTTTTGCATTCACACAGACTATATTCTTCAGAGTAGGAAGTTAAAAGTTTCTCCTGTATATTAGGTACTTACGCTTTGTGTAGACGATGTAAGGTCAATTGTTGTATGCTTTATGTAAACTATGGGACTATTCCCGTTTATAATACTAATACTAATAATAAAAAAAATAATAATAATAATAATAACAACAATAATAATAATTAATAATAATAATAATAAAAATAATAATAATAATAATAATAATAATAATAATAATAATAATAATAGTGGCTCTGGTGGATCTTCCCAAGCCGGCGGCGTGGTGAAGATCCAGGCGTTGTGTGACGTACCTCACGTGCGACACGACAGGTTGCAAAGCCAAAGCACGTAAGAAAGCACACGCGTAAATAGTTAGAGCGTGATTAGTTATTAATGGCTTTAAGTAGTAAAAATGGTTAGAACGTGTGTGTTTTGTGGTGCAGGAGACCTGAGTGAATTGGGTGAAGGTTTGACATATCACAGGTAAGTAGAACCCATGTATATGCTACTTGTAGGTTATGTCGAACTTCTTAAAAAGAAATATTTTTGTTTGTTTCATATAGATTTCCGTTGAAGAATGAAAACTATCTGCATCGTTGGTTACAGAACATGGGTCTGGGCCTGAATTTCGTACATTCAAAGAAATCTTCTCTCTGCAAGCATTCCTACTGTATTTGGACAATATAAATGTTCTTGTGTTTTCTGTCACGATATATAAGAACAGGATAAAAACAGATTGTTTCGTAAGTAATATATATGAATTATTCAAATTAAGGAGCTTATTTTTAAGTTAAAGTAACTAATATAAAATATTTGATGCCTATTAACAAACTGCAATTTTCTAATTATTTAAAATACATATATTTCTTTGCTTTCTGTGCTACAAGCTTTTACTTTTCACACAGTTTCCTTGTAAACATGCATGTACTGTACAACTTTCATTTCACTTTCCGTTCAATTATTTAAAGTAACGGTGATTGTTATTTTTCCATTGCGTCGCTTGAATGCAGCCTGCGATTGGCGTTACATGAATGTTGTTTTTAATGAAGCCATTTTTCATGACTGAAATAATTTATTGATGACCTTTTATAGATTCATTTACTGAAGAGAAGCTGTGGAAGCTGCTGATATTAAATAAATTAATAGAGGATTCTGTGGCAGAGAAATAAACAAAAAGAATCATTCATATATTCAAACATATAGTAAAATGAGTAAGTAAATTTATTATTTATCTCATTTCAGCACTTAAAGTTGTAAAATTGTAAAATAAATGCATGTATTATTCCAGGTTCATTACACGCTGCATGCAGTACATTTTAAGTAAAGAGAGCGGAAGATCCTGGAACTCCACATACGCGGGTTTGAGAAGATCCACCAGAGCCAATACTATTTGTTGGAGATAGAGCAACATATAGTGCGGACGCGCCAAGGCAGTCGTGGAAACGCTGCCTTGATGCCCTGCGACGACGCTTCAGCAGCGACCTCCGGGTCGCTTCTCTCACGTTGTAGCGTAGCGACACGCGCAGTTTGCGCGCATCGACGTTTCTCATTGTATCAGCTTTTATTTTATTATATCACTTAACAGAACAAACGCATTATTCTTCTTAACCGACTTGCCAACTCTAACACTATTATTATTTTTATTATTGTTCTTGTGGTTGTCGGCTTGTATAGAAAAAATATATGAATATTTAATTGTCAGTATTTATTGTAATTTAATTAATTTCCTTAACCGTGACCATTCTTAGAAAATGCCCGGAACGTTCCCTGAAGGTGGCCAGAGAATGCCCGGAACGTTCCCTGAAGGTGGCCAGAGAATGCCCGGAACGTTCCCTGAAGGTGGCCAGAGAATGCCCGGAACGTTCCCTGAAGGTGGCAGGAAGGTTGCCGTGGAATGTTCCACAGGGGCGGACATAGGAAGGTTCCGACAACGTTCCAGCAATGTTCCGGTGGAACGTTCCGGCAACCTTCCTGTCATGGAGTGTGCTGTATGGGTTGTCTTATAATGGATTTTTTCATATAATCAAATATTGTCGTTTTAGGAACCGAATAAACTGCTGCTGCTTTGCCAAAACTTAATTTGTTGTTCCTGATATCTTCTATAGCTTTTTGCAAATTCTCCAAACTATACGTCGGTTCTGTTTTTCGCTTGTAATAGCGTGGCATCTAAACATCGTAACAAATAACTAACGAACAAACTCACAAGTGAAGCTAAATAAAAGCTTGTAATGAAATCAAAGTGGATAATTATAATACTCTTTAGTTCGAAACACGGGGTAATGACAAACGATAGGGGGTAATGTCGAACGTTCGGGATTAACCCACACAAGCCGTTCGTCAATGCCCCATAAGGTGTAAAACAAAAAATGTAAAAAAAAGTTAGGATAGGAACATCAAATAGAAAAAACGTTGGGGTTAAATTAATTCTTTATTTGTACTTTTTGTGTTCCTAAACATTAGTATTGAGATAATTATAAATACAGAAGCTACACCTACTTTAATTTGTCAAAAAATTATATGAAAATAGATCAAAATCAGCAACAGTATTTATTTTGAGCAGCGTGCGTGTCAACTGTTTTACACTTATGACCTAGCATGACACGCGGCACGAGGTGTCTCGTGGCAAGGGGATCAGTTGTTCATGTTTTTCTAACATGATTAATTTTCGAATTCGCGATTACCCCGCGTTCGTAATTCCCCACTCTCCCTTACGCTATTAACACATTGTTGGGGTTTGCGCATGCTCGAATGCGATCCTCTTTCGGTAAAGGCCTTCGCGCGCAGGCCTCGGGGTCGAGCGCCATGGCCGTGCTACGCTACGGACCGTTTGTTCTAGCTCTCTACGATTTTACATTATTTTACTTTACTTGTAACAATATATACATTCTAAGCTAACCTCGTGTGTCAGTGTATTCTCCCGGAACCTCTCTCCTAATCACTGGAACTCAACACACATCTTCCAAAGAAATAAAAATAGAAATACCTTCCGTGGAAATTGAACCTTACGAGGAGATAAATTTTCAGGATGCAATGGCGTCTCCATGTTAGGCAAGTACTCAAACTACTTCGCCTGAATCATCTAAATTCAGAAGAAAGGGCAAATATCGAAAGATTAATCGCACAATACGCAGACAGATTTCACCTCCCGGGGAGCGAGTTAGAAACAACGAACGCAGTAACCCATAGAATAATCACCGAAAATGAAGCGCTAGTAAATGTAAAGCAGTATCGCACAGTGGTCCGAATCGCCGCGCCGAAAACGTGACAAAAAATCCTTATGTTCACGGTTCACCCTTTATCATTATGAAGATGGTCATTCCAGGGGTTTTTGGGGTCGCAGAATCTGATTCCGAGGTCAAATTTTGTATTAGATTAAAGCTAAGCCCTGTATGGGGGAGGAAATGTCGATAAAATAGTGTTAAGGTAAAGGCACCAGTAGTTGACCAGTTAAGAGAAATCCTTCACGTAAACAATAGTAACTAATTGCTCTGTCATTAAATAGTGACAGTCGCTGCCTAAAGATACTCTTTAAGCATTCCAAATTATGTAATGAAAACGATTTTTTAAAAAAGGTATGCTATAAAAATTTTGAAACCATTTTTCAAAGTTCAGTAACTGCTTCAGAAGTTGACCATCCTTGAAAATGAAAATACTAGTAGTTGACCCTATGTTGGTCAGTAATTGACCACCTATACTAGAAAGAGAATTAAGGCAATGATGTAGGTAATCGTCTTAGCATCGTTTATTTTCAATAATTTAGAACAAGTTAGAACTAAAAAGGAATGTGAAATTAAAAGATTTCAATTCCATAAGGAGTCCAATTCAGGAACAGATTAGACATTTCGAGTTTTGCTCACTTTCGAAGGTTTAAACAAATGATTGCAAAATTAGATGTTTTGGTACATATACAGGGTGTCCGCGGGAAGACTGGACAGCTGAATATCTCCTAAAGTATTGGAGATAAAAAATTAAAAAAAATATGTAAATTAATGGTACGATGGGGCTGCTTAATTAGCCGCGACGGATTTTTTTTCGATTA
Organism: Andrena fulva; assembly: GCA_946251845.1. Lineage (NCBI taxonomy): Eukaryota > Metazoa > Arthropoda > Insecta > Hymenoptera > Andrenidae > Andrena > Andrena fulva. Next base: position 12,498,883 of record OX276333.1, read on the forward strand.
TTATTTTAAAAGATACGATGGTCAAGTTCGGTTCTTCAAATGGCACTAACTTTTCTGAAGTCCTGAGTTGATAGTGCGTTCCAAGACGAATTCAATAAGCTTTAATGTATACACTTGATTTCCACTGGTTTTTGAGATATTGCGCTTGCAAATTTGCTGATTTTCACTTGAAAAAAACCTCTGGAATAGCAAGGACCGGGGTCGGTCTTGCTGGCCCCACGGGTGGCAGTGCCTGCTGAAATAGATACCTACCTGCCAAAGGTCTACGCAGACCCAGGCTGGACAATTCTTTTCCGTCAGAAATGCTACTTAGGTAGGTACATCTGCGGTATCGAGAAGCGCACCGTTACTTTTATTTCGCACTTGCTTCTACGCTCGGATGGCCAGTTATTTTGGGAGGGGTGCAAGTTCGATTGGTTAGGTTAGGAGGTGTGAAAGTTGCTAGACTAAATTTCAACCATAGGGAGCAGATTGTATTAGAACCAATCGGATTTGCATCCCTCACAAACGGCTGCTCTCTTGAAGAGGCCCTCTTCACAGCAATGCCCACCTTCAATCGCACGGAATGCGTCAACGCATGCTTTAGGTTTTAATATTGAAGCTCGTGTTTATACTCGAGAGGACCACGCGTCGACAGCGGGCTACCCCTTTTCTTCCTGTGTCTCCCCACGAGGAGTATTGCCGATGGATTGTAGGAGCGTAGATGTCTGGATGCCAGTTATTGAATTCAGGAGACGATAGAAACACTTTATTACAAAACACACATGTACTATAATTAAAGTAAATCGTATTCCTCTCGGGCAGGAGTACTGATAATGATCGAACTTGCGCCCCACTTCGCGCAGACCGATTACGCGGAGGGTAGTCGGGTGTCACACACTGCACAATTGATACAGGGTAACAATTCTGGAGCAACGCCCGTCAAGGAGATGCGGCCTGGTACCCCGTGACGAGGATAGCCCTTCGCAGTGCCTCGCCCGATTTTTATGGCTTTTTTTCAGAAAAAGGTACGAATCCTGGGCCGAACGTAACGAATTGAAGGGTTTCGACCCTCGAAGGGTTTGGAATATCGTTAAGAAGTGAAAAATGTACAGGATTTCAAATGTTTGCTTCTTTTCTTCATCGTATCGAGAAGGAAGTGACGCCAATGGATTCCTGATGCTTTTCCGATGAAACTGACACCAAGAACGACGTAATTCGGAAAATAATGAAGGAAATGAACAATTCATTTCCATAACCTCAAGCTAATTTCGTTAATAATAGCCCGATTTACGTGAAATTTGGTATGATTTTCATCGGAAAAACATAAGGAATCCAGTGGTGCCACTATCATATCGATACGATAAAGAAGAGAATTTCTTAATACGCTGTAATGGATATTTCACCCTCGACTGCGGAGACTCGACCCCACCACTGGATTCCTTATGTTTTTCCGATGAAAATCATACCAAATTTCACGTAAATCGGGCTATTATTAACGAAATTAGCTTGAGGTTATGGAAATGAATTGTTCATTTCCTTCATTATTTTCCGAATTACGTCGTTCTTGGTGTCAGTTTCATCGGAAAAGCATCAGGAATCCATTGGCGTCACTTCCTTCTCGATACGATGAAGAAAAGAAGCAAACATTTGAAATCCTGTACATTTTTCACTTCTTAACGATATTCCAAACCCTTCGAGGGTCGAAACCCTTCAATTCGTTACGTTCGGCCCAGGATTCGTACCTTTTTCTGAAAAAAAAGCCATAAAAATCGGGCGAGGCACTGCGAAGGGCTATCCTCGTCACGGGGTACCAGGCCGCATCTCCTTGACGGGCGTTGCTCCAGAATTGTTACCCTGTATCAATTGTGCAGTGTGTGACACCCGACTACCCTCCGCGTAATCGGTCTGCGCGAAGTGGGGCGCAAGTTCGATCATTATCAGTACTCCTGCCCGAGAGGAATACGATTTACTTTAATTATAGTACATGTGTGTTTTGTAATAAAGTGTTTCTATCGTCTCCTGAATTCAATAACTGGCATCCAGACATCTACGCTCCTACAATCCATCGGCAATACTCCTCGTGGGGAGACACAGGAAGAAAAGGGGTAGCCCGCTGTCGACGCGTGGTCCTCTCGAGTATAAACACGAGCTTCAATATTAAAACCTAAAGCATGCGTTGACGTATTCCGTGCGATTGAAGGTGGGCATTGCTGTGAAGAGGGCCTCTTCAAGAGAGCAGCCGTTTGTGAGGGATGCAAATCCGATTGGTTCTAATACAATCTGCTCCCTATGGTTGAAATTTAGTCTAGCAACTTTCACACCTCCTAACCTAACCAATCGAACTTGCACCCCTCCCAAAATAACCGGCCATCCGAGCGTAGAAGCAAGTGCGAAATAAAAATAACGGTGCGCTTCTCGATACCGCAGATGTATCTACCTAAGTAGCATTTCTGACGGAAAAGTTTGTCCAGCCTGGGTCTGCGTAGACCTTTGGCAGGTAGGTATCTATTTCAGCAGGCACTGCCACCCGTGGCGCCAGCAAGACCGACCCCGGTCCTTGCTATTCCAGAGGTTTTTTTCAAGTGAAAATCAGCAAATTTGCAAGCGCAATATCTCAAAAACCAGTGGAAATCAAGTGTATACATTAAAGCTTATTGAATTCGTCTTGGAACGCACTATCAACTCAGGACTTCAGAAAAGTTAGTGCCATTTGAAGAACCGAACTTGACCATCGTATCTTTTAAAATAATAATCGAAAAAAAATCCGTCGCGGCTAATTAAGCAGCCCCATCGTACCATTAATTTACATATTTTTTTAAATTTTTTATCTCCAATACTTTAGGAGATATTCAGCTGTCCAGTCTTCCCGCGGACACCCTGTAGAATCGTGTCCTGCGGGGAAAGTAACTAAACAAATATGTATGTGTCTCCGAAATTTTTTTATTTATTCTAAAACTTTTTTACAATATAATTTGTTAAACAAATTGTTTAAATAAATTAATTTTATAAATCCTATGTCGAATTCGGGATCAGCGACCTCAAAAACCACTAACGATATATACAACTTTTTCGTGCATTTACCCAGTTTCTTGTGCGCCATATCTGTCAACTTCTAGAAACAATTAGAATGACAAGAGTCATTACTTGACCACCCCACAAACTATGTGTTTCTGAGGTTCGTATAACAAAAACATTTATCAAATATAGAACACTATGAGAGTTTAACAAGTGAAGAGTTCAGTCATAAAGAGTTAATAACCTACGAATTTTTTTACCTGAACCATACACCTGTTCTTAACAAAATCATTAAGGAAATAACGAAATGGGAACACACTACTCACCTTGATGTAAATAAACATTCGCCAATTCTATTCATAATGCACTTCACACTTGAGTGTTTTAGATTTCAGTCGGTAGATGTCTTGGCACGTCAACTGCACTTTTTTCAAAAGATCGTCACTTCTAAAAACCTTATTTTTCACGTTTTTCTGAAAAGTGGTCAACTACTGATACATGTTCAACTATTGGTGCCTTTACCTTATGTTTTGTTTAACAGTACTCTCTGATTTGATTACGTTATTTGAAGTTAATTACGGCATCAAGTTCAGAAAAATTAACAGCGATAGCATTTTTATGAGAGAAAAAGGTATTGAGCGCGCGAAATCTAGGAAGTCAATATTTGTATAAATTCACACTTGAGATATTGAGAATGTTACCAAAATTCGAATAGAGTACTTTAGTACATGTAAAAATGGCATCGATCGATTCGACTTCGCGAGATCTTTCCAGTGGTGTCTAGCAATCGCTGTACGCTCGTAGGTCAATAATCCCCTCTGGGACTTAACATTGTCCTTTCTTCTGAAATCTGACTTGTCATAGTGAAAAAAAAGGTGTGAGGTGTGTCAAAAAGCTCGCTGATTTTTTTTATAATTTTAAAACTATATTTAGCCACGCCCCGGGGGTCGAAGGGGTCGTTCTTTCAAATTTATAGTTTTTCTAGATCCTAGGGCGCAATCGGTTTCTACCAAGCCAGTAAGTAACCTAAGTTTTTTTATTGAATTGTCTCTAATGTTTCACTGCGCCCCGCTAGCAAAAAGGAATGTGTATTATATAGCCGATAGTGCCGACACCTAATCCATAAATATAGTTTTAAAATTATAAAAAAGATCAGCGAGCTTTGTGACACACCTCACACCAGTTTTTCACTATGTCAACACAGATTTCAAAACAAAAACTATTTTTGTCCGTTTTCAACCCAACCTACCCTTTAGGGCAGTGCGTTGGAGCGGAGCTCGGAGCAGTGCAGTGGAGCAATGGGATTCTGCCCGGAGCAGGAGCGGAGCTGGAGCACGGGAAAGTTTTACTGCTTCACTGCTCCAATTTTTTTTTATTATTTGAATTTTCTTTCATTTTATAAGCGCAGATGAATGAAATGTTTTTTATAAATACAATTCTCAATTTTTCATCATTGAAAAAATATTATATCGTAGGGCCACGCAGCTCGGTGTTAAGAAGTCATAGTACTTTCTTTGCCCGAAAATTGAGCATTCTTTATGATTTTTTTTCTATATGAAAATGAAAAGCTAGAAAGTTTAAAATAATTTTTATTTAAAAAAAAAGCAACTGGAGCGAAGCAGGAGCGGAGCTGGAACAAGTATTTTGATGTCGGAGCGGAGAAGGAGTGGAGCAAATAAAAAATTGGTCTGCTGCAATCCCCTGCTTTAGGGTCCAGGGGACGCGGCTAATCCTTATTTTGTAATGAAAAAATTGTAATTACTTTTTGAGCAGAGCTACAACTCTTTTTTACTATGACGAGGAAAGAATCCAATTTTTTCGACACAGCCTATTACTCCTACGAAAAAAAATTATAGATTCCTTCGAAGAGAATTGGTTAAGCTACAAATTTTACAATAACAATTTTTGTCATAAAACTGTCATAGATAACTGGATATGTGCGAGAAAAACTGTTTCTTTTTACCTTTATCCCTCGTAAAATTTTTAACGTCGGTCACATCGATGAGTACTTTTGACATGTTGTTTAAAACGACGAAACAAGGGCCCATACAAAAATTTAACTTGCAGGGAATTATTCCCTAAATTGGCCATATTTCCGCCTAATCTCACTGGAAGTTTTTTTGGAATATCTCGACAACTTGTCCAAGTTCATCATTTGTTTTGTTTCCGACCGTCGCGGTGTATTTATAGAAACAACAGTAGATAATAAGCGGTGGTCCCATGTTGACGAATACGCTGTCACCAACGTGTAGGTATCTATAGGTATGCAGAATTCATTGTAACTGTAGCAGCAGTTTGTCGCGAATATCTCGAAAACGTAAAGTTGTTCGGGATGATGAGCTTGACAAACTACTTCATGGTCATCCAAATCGGTGAGGTGTGCCGTTTTTTATACATATAATTACCGAGAATACTACATTTGTAATCTCGAGAACGAGGCGAATGAAATACAATGATGTGTATTAACAACTACACGTTAATACATTGATTACACTGTCCAACACGATTTTTGGTCTGCAATATCCGCTGGGTAATTCTTGTAGAGTTTTTCGCTCTGAACACGAATCCGCAAGCAGAATTGCTCTATCACACTCAATTTTTGAAAAAAATCGATTTTGAAAAAAAATGCAAATTTTCAACTTTGAACATTTTTTGTGTCGAAACGGTAATAGTTATTCGGTTGCTTGTTCCGTCAAATTATTCTATGAACCCTCCCGAATACAACGATATAAGTTATTATTGCATTATGATCATTTAAATATATTTAAACAACGATCAAAGGGAAAATGACACCCGAAATGCACCCATTTTTGAAGATATCTTTCAATTTATTTCCAAAACTAAGGGTCTAGGAAAAAATCTGACCATTCCACGCGATGCAGCAGACATTTTTCCTTCGGAAATCATCAACAAAACTGGTAAGTCACGTTTTGTTTTAAATACAGAAGCGAAAGAGTTTGGCAAAACGCGCGGTGTCGACAGTGGTAGTCAACGGCGGCGCGCGGTCCGCTGCCGCTCAGCGCAACACAATCGCTTAACGCGCCTGAGTACCACTGTCGGCACCGCGCGTTTTGCCAAACTATTTCGCTTCTGTGTTGAAAACAAAACGTGACTTACTACTTCTGTTGATGCTTTCCAGAGGAGAAATGTCTGCTGCATCGCGTGGAGTAGTCAGATTTTTTCTAAGACCCTTAGTTTTGGAAATAAATTGAAAGATAACTTCAAAAAAGGGTGCATTTCGGGTGTCATTTTCCCTTTGATCGTTGTTTAAACAAATTTAAATGATCATAATGCAATAATAACTGATATCGTTGTATTCGGGAGGGTTCGTAGAATAATTTGACGCAACGAGCAACCGAATAAGTATTACCGTTTCGACACAAACGATGTTCAAAGTTGAAAATTTGCAGTTATTTTCAAAATCGAATTTCTCAAAAACTGAGGGTGATGGGGACAAACGGTTTGCGGATTCGTGTTCAGGGCGAAAAACTCTACAAGAATCACCCAGTGGATATTGCGGAACAGAAAAAAAGTTTCATTTTGTTGGACTGTGTTATCATTACATAATTAATTAAATAAATATATTCGACCTTACATAATAATGTAATAAAATCAGTCAAGGACTAAAGATAAGAACTCTTTCTCACACGACTGATTCAATTCATCTTGTCGAATAAGTGTTCACCAATATTAGGAGGATTAGTAACAGCAAAAGTCGGAAAATCAACTGCTGTATTATATTCCTCATTTCGTACAGTCGTAGAGTATTTCTCAGAACGTGCAGGACTGGAAGTGCCAATTCACGATGGCTGCACGTATAAATACTAATAATTGAGAGGGCTTGGATCGCAGTTGCTGTGAAACCGTGACAAGAAGAACGAAACTCGCTTGAAACTCGCTTGGGAACTCAGTGGAGTGGTTATCACGTAACTCGAGTGCGGTGAAAGGCGCAGAAGTATACTGCAGTAAAGACATCACTTGTTGTGCGTAATATATTGGAATTTAACTGTTATTTGTGTCTATTGTTGAAACATTTCAATTTGGTGCAGTTCTTAGTTGTGTACGTCATGCAGTACGAGTCACTGCAAACTAGCCGCTAAAGTAGCTTCAGTGAGATGCACAGAGAATGTGTCGCTGTGAATTAGCAGGCCAAACAACTACAGTTAGTTAATACCACTTGGTAGTGGAGTTGAAAACTTTTTATAATATTTCTTAAATTTGAAGGATTCAGAAATTGCAGGCATTTTTTAAATAGAACTCTTCCTTCATTTATACTTTGATAATTTCCAATGGCGTAATTGTTCTAATCACTTTAATCTCTCTCTAATATTCATTTTGAAAATGTGAGAGCAACAGAATTATGCATTTTCCGATTTCACAATCGAGTCTTGGGAGTGTAGCGTTGAGATAACTTTATTATGGTTTGCAAGAAAATTACGCGAGATGCACTGACAATGAGGTGGAGGTCACAGATATCGGCCAGTCAGAGCGAGCGAGGGATACCCATCGGCATGCCGCTGTCTGCTATGGCGCTCCGTAGTTGTTCAGGCACAATGCACATCTTTGTAACGCACAAGTGTATACTTACATATTACGACAGCTTTAATTGCATTTTAAATTAATAAATTGCAATTACATTTTAACTTTAATTGATTGATTAATGCTTACGATTAAGAAAATTAATCGTCGATAAATCGACGTTTGATTTAATCGATTGATGAATATGCAGTATAAGGAAGGCAGCTCCGATGACCATGACCTTGATATATGCTGTCAAGGACATGGCCCTGAGTAACTTTTCCTTATAACTTAATTAGCGGTCTCCTACAGTTATTGAGATATACTTAGGTATATGTATAAACAGATATTTTACAATCTAGCAATATTGTATAATGTCACGAGGATCGGTATAGGTTTGGGAACAGTGTGTAGTGTGAACCCTAAATATAAAATGTTAGCATCGGGTATTTATTAGAGTCTGCAATATTACTAAAAAATTATTGTTAATTAAGCCGTTGTTTTTGAAAGTGGTATAAGTCCAATTATTCATACATTGAGATATTTAAAGGTTTGCGTTTGAATCAACTTAAAAATATTGGCAAACCTTAATCACTTCGGGTAATGTTTTTAAAATTATAAACTTGTTAAATTTTATTATGCAATAATAATGAATAAAAATGTTAAAGAAAATATACGATTTTTTAGCTACAAATGGACTTATACCACTTTCAATAATAACATATTATGAAAAATACTTATAACCAATAGCAATTTTAAATTTATATTTTAATTGAAGTTTCTTTTCTGAAATGTATTTTTTAATGTAAAAAATAATAATTAAAATGAAGACAGTAAGCAAACGAATAATCGAGTTTATTAAGAAATAATTTCAGTTATATTATAATGAATTTATAAATAAACAAGTATGAAAAGTAAACTACTTCGTTAAGATAACTAATAATAACAAACTTATTCATATTTCAATCTTATTTCTCTTTTACACTTAGCATAGTCAAGTATTTATGGTGAATAGGAGGTACATATGTATATATTTCTTTCTTGTTGTAGGTCTTGAAGTTGTGTACAGTGATAACAGTAATTTTGCTAAAATTTTTAGACCTTCCTCGTTTTCCAAATAAATAAAGAACTTTAAATTGCGCATTTTCTTCCACAGAGATTTTGTAGAAAATTTTGTGTGGTTCATCCCTTTTAAACCTCATTCAGGATATCTTCATCCAATGTATAATTTCTCCGTCCGTATTTTTTTTCTGTTTGATATTGCCTCTTCTAGTGATTTGGTTGAGACAAAATCTTCTCGCTTCATTTCATATAAATGGAAGCTATTTTTTTCCGGCAATTTTTTGTTACATTATAATAGTCTTGAGCAGTATATAAATGGTCCTTATTCCATAGTACTGTGTCCACAACTCCAAAATCTCTGTCGTTTGGAAGAAATGAATGACCCCACAACAGAAATTTATGGTCAATAACGTTTATGTTATTGTCAGCTGATTGAACAATTCTTAACCACATCAATGCAATTGTACACCATTGACGGTGTGATTATAAATATAAAACGAGGATATCCATTTCTGGCTAAAACTACCATTAACACATTTTTCCAAAAAATGGACTTATACCACTTGAAAAAAGCGGCTTATTATTGTTTTTACAATTTTTTTTTAAACTACATACACGTAGCTGCGGCCCCCCCCTAACGGGGCGGGGAAGCATCGCACCTTCGGAATCTGTATCCAAACCTATGCCGATTCTCGTGACATATATGTATGTACTAAACATTCTAGAATCTAGAATATCCATTTATATATGTACATATCTCTAGAACTGTAAAAGACCGCTGATTAAGTTATAAAGAAAAGTTACTGAGAGTCATGTCCTTGACAACATATGTCAAGGTCAAGGTTATCAGAATTACCAAATTCCATTGAAAATTATTATTACCGTATTTATCATTTTATTAAATTTTGAAATTGTAATAAAGGGGGAGAGAGAGAGAGAGTGAGAGAGAGAGAGAGAGATAACATACATATATGTATTTCAATAGAAACATGTTTATTTCTAAAAGTTTATTATTTACACATATTTTTATTTATTACTAGCTTAAAGTACCCGGCGTTGCCCGGGTAAAACTTCGATTATCACGGAGTGTCAAGGGGACGAAATAAGGGGGAAAGAGTGGTATGTCCAGATTTCATGGTAGCCTATATTTTCCGCAGGGTTCTAGAGAGTAATTATGCAAAATTTGGTTCAGATCGGGTAAAAAAATCGGGATAAAAAGTATCCTGTATGTTATTCCTGTTCCTAGATTACGTATATTCAAAATTTCAGAAAGATCCGTTCCGTAATTCCGACGTGATTCAGTAACAAACATCCAAACATCCAAACACACTTTCACATTTATTATATCCGCTACAGCACATTGGTTGCCGAAATGTCTCAGTTACGTTGCGGTTTGATATCTGAAACATTGCACGGAATATTGCCGAAAAGTTGCAAGTAAATTGCTATGTCCGCCCTGTGCAACATTGCAGGATATATTTCTGCAACATTTCTGAGTTTTTACAGCAATGTTCGCGCAACGTTTCTGAGATTTTACATCAATGTTCGCGTAACGTTTCTGAGATTTTACAGCAATGTTCGCGCAACATTTCTGAGATTTTACAGGAATTATTGCAGTTTCGGTAATGTTACTAGGATATTACGGGAAGGTTAAATAAATGTAAGGGAAATTAATTAAATTATAATAAACATTGACAATTAAATATTCATATATTTTTTTCCCTCGTGATAATAACAATACCAATAACACTAACACTAACACTAACACTAACACTAACACTAACACTAACACTAACACTAACACCAACACCAACACCAACACCAACACCAACACCAACACCAACACCAACACCAACACCAACACCAACACCAACACCAACACCAACACCAACACCAACACCAACACCAACACCAACACCAACACCAACACCAACACCAACACCAACACCAACACCAACACCAACACCAACACCAACACCAACACCAACACCAACACCAACACCAACACCAACACCAACACCAACACCAACACCAACACCAACACCAACACCAACACTAACACTAACACTAACACTAACACTAACACTAACACTAACACTAACACTAACACTAACGATAACGATAACAATTATATTATTATTAGTAGTAGGATTAGTAGGATATTCCTTCTCCTACAAAAATTAAGCAATCAATCGGGATAAAAAGTATCCAATGTGTTATTCTCGGTCCTAAACTACATGTATACGAAATTTCAGAAAGATCCGTTGCGTAGTTGTGACGTGATTGAGTAACAAATATCCAAACATCCAAACACACTTTCGCATTTATTATATTAGTAGGATTAATTCATATTAGCTTTTAGTATTACCCTTTTTTCAAAATAAAAATCTGATAATTTATTCGATTTAACTCGCCATAGTTGCAAAAGAAAAATGCCTCTCTACTAGAGCTGATGACGGGAGAGGTGTATGGAAACAAATACATTCTTTATTTCTGAATATCGAATAAAAATATCAAATCCTTCTTCATCGTCTGTAAAGAATTTAAATATATTATGTTTGATGTTACATTGCCTGGTTGTCCTAAAGAAGAATATGGTGTGCCAAAATTAAAGAAAATATTTTCTCACGAAACAGTAGTAATGTCTGTGCATGGTATTTCTTTAGGCTTCATTCCCATTTCTACAGCTCTTTCGAATGCAGTTAAAATCTGTTCTTGATAGGACACATCTATACCTAAAAGATAACCAGCTATTTGTGAAGCGTGGGTCTGACAATGAGAGAGTAACGACACACAGTGTTCCGAATCGTCGGAAACGTGATAAAAAATCCTTACGTTCACATTTCACCCTTTATCATTATGAAGATGGTCATTTCAGGGGTTTTTGGGGTCGCAGAATCTGATTCAGAGGACAAAATTTTTATTAGATTAAAACTAAGCCCTGTATGGGGGAGGAAATGTCGATAAAATAATGTTATGTTTTGTTTAACAGTACTCTCTGATTTGATTACGTTATTTGAAATTGATTACGGTATCAAGTTTAGAAAAATTAACAGAGATAGCGTTTTTATGAGAGAAAACGGTATTGGGCGCGCGAAAACTAGGAAGTCAATAATTTTTATAAAATCACACTTGAGATATTGAAAATGTTACCAAAATTCGAATAGAGTACTTTAGTACATGTAAAAATGGCATCGATCGATTCGACTTGGCGAGATCTTTCCAGTGGTAACACTTACTTCTTCCGCGCAAGCGGCCTGATTGCTGCCAACATAATTGGTTATTACTCGGAAGTCGCAAAAAAGTGCAACTTCTCCTTTTGCACATATATTCCTTATACTATAGACTATCAAATAATATAAGTTTCAAAGATGCCCGTCGATTCCAAAAAATGTAACATGCGATTAAATACGACCATCACATAATTTCTTATTTTTCAGTTATTTATAACTTTTTATATATTTCAATAACATCGAATGAATGCACAATTTCATCTTATGGATAAATAAAAACATTTTCAATATCTCAAGTGTGAATTTATACAAATTATTGACTTCCTAGTTTTCGCGCGCTCAATACCTTTTTCTCGCATAAAAAGCTATCTCTGTTAATTTTTCTAACCTTGATGCCGTAATTAACTTCAAATAACGTAATCAAATCAGACAGTACTGTTAAACAAAACATGACATTATTTTATCGACATGCGACCCCAAAAACCCCTGGAATGACCATCTTCATAATGATAAAGGGTGAACGCAAGGATTTTTTGTCACGTTTTCGGCGATACGGACCACTGTGCGCCGCCAGTTCGTCGGGTTTAATACGAGTGTTTACTGTAGGTACATCGTAATTAATATCACACTATGTCTGGAAACAAATTTGAGAATATGTAGTACGTATACAGGGCGTCCCAAAAATGTCGGAGTTACTTGGAAGGGGTGACTCAGGGGGTGATTTGAAACAATTTTTTCCTTAGCAAAAATATTGTCCGAAGCTTCGTTAAGGAGATATTAACAAAAAACCCCGACCAATCAGAGCGCGCGCCTTCCGCCGGAGCTCCCGCGGTAGCGTTGGCTACGCGGTAGGCGGCTGCGCTTGTACTACGAACGTACGAACAAGCAAGTCGGCATGCATCAAAGGAAACCGCGTTACACAGTTTTGTTTTTAAAGCAGAATCTTAAATAAGAATTATTTGAAGTGAGAGGACAAGAAATACGTAAATTTCGTTTTTAAGTAAGGCATAAACGAAAAGGTAATATAACAGAAAATGTACGACAAGTGATCGTAACTCGTTATTGAGGTAAAAATCCGTAGTTTAATAACGGCCAACACAACTAAATTTAAAAAATAATATTAGGTGTATGAATAAATTCTTACCGATTGGATTACATAATCAGTACAAAGCTACCGAATTTCTATCGCGGTGGTATTCGTAAGCTGCCAGAAAAATGGCAAAAGGTAATTAACAAAATGGAAATTATTTCGATGATTGAGTTGTTTTTATATTTTTTAAATAGAACTGTTATTGTACCCTAAAATGGAAAAGAATTTATTTCTACACCTAATAGGAAAAATCCTGTCAGTCAGCTAGTAATCTCGTCCCAGAAGTGTACTCTGCTGAAGAATATTACGCGATGTTCTGGATGTACGCCCGGAACAACGGGGACGCAAGTGCTACTGTGCGAGCGTTGGCACGGGAATACCCGCGCATCGAGACCCCAGACAAGGGTACGATTAGGCGTTTGGCGTTAAGATTATACTCGACGGGGTCGATGATGCCGCGAGGCAGTGACATGGGTAGATCCAGAGCCGCGCGGAACCTTGCGGTAGAACAGAACGTGTTGAATGCCATAGACGCAGACCCGACCGTCAGCGTCCGCGACTTGAGCCGCCGCCTAGAGTAAGTCACAGTACATGATGACTGCAGCAATTATTAATTAAGGAAAACGAATGTTATCTAATAATGGATGTTTCTGCATTTTCTTCTAGTGCCAGCAGAATGACGGTACACCCAACTCGGAGGGAAAACATGTTGTATCCGTACAACTATGTACGGGTGCAACATTTGCACCCCGCGGATGGCGACCAGCGGGTTGAGTATTCAGTGTGGCTGTTGGGAGAAGTGCAACGGAATCCGTCGTTCTGCAAATACATATTGTGGACGGACGGAGCACTCTACAATAGGGAAGGGTGCTTCAATTCTCATAATCTGCATGTGTGGAGTAGGGTGGACCTTATTTTTCGACTTTCAAATTTTTTTCGGGACACCCCCCCCCCCCCCCCCCAGTATGGTGCCACTGGCTGAGAAAATAATTTGTGTAAAATTTGAAATCGATCGGACAACAGGAAGACGTGCATCATCGCAGTTGAAGTTTTTTTATTTTTGGAATTCGTTTTTCTCCATTGTAGTATATCGTTCATACAGGGTGTCCCAAAAATGTCGGTTTTCCTTGAAAGGGGTGACTCAGGGGGTGATTTGAAACAACTTTTTCCTTAGCGAAAATATTGTCCGAAGCTTCGTTAAGGAGATATTAACCAAAAACCCCGACCAATCAGAGCGCGCGCCTTCCGCCCGAGTTCCCGCGGTAGCGTTGGCTACGAGGTAGGCGACCGCGCTTGTGCTACGAACGTACGAACAAGCAAGTCGGCATGCATCGAAGGAAACCGCGTTACACAGTTTTTTTTAGAGCAGAATCTTAAATAAGAATAATTTGAAGTGAGAGGACAAGAAGTACGTAAATTTCGTTTTTAAATAAGGCATAAACGAAAAGGTAACGTAACAGAAAATGTCCGACAAGTGATCGTAATTCGTTATTGAGGTAAAAATCCGTAGTTTAACAACGGCCAACACAACTAAATTTAAAAAATAATATTAGGTGTATGAATAAATTCTTTCCGACTGGAATTTCTATCGCGGTGGTATTCAGAAGCTGCCAGAAAAATGGCAAAAGGTAATGAACAATAATGGAAATTATTGCGATGATCGAGTTGTTTTCATATTTTTTAAATCGAACTGTTATTGTACCCTAAAATCGGAAAGAATGTATTTTCACACCTAATAATCACCAATAAATTAAATAAAACTCACCATTTCGGACAATCCTTTCCTTGCTTTCCTTCCCTTTTCGGAAACCTGTGTCAGTAGGCCACTGTACTGATCCTGGTCATCGGCGTCCAGTGCTCAGCTGATCGCAGGGTCAATGTACCGAATATTCACTTCACTGCACGGCTACTAACACTGTTCACTTAATTTATTTTTCATGGAACGTGTTGTTCCTACGTTATAAAAATTGGTGGCCGCGAAAGGGGCCGATTACTGTTAATTACTGGGACGAGATTACTACTATTACCCGGCGAAAAGAAAACTCGTGGCAGACGGTCTCGGGCTGTGCAGTCCGCTGCTGTGACGATTGGTCGCGTCACCTATTTGGGCACACTTTTACAGACGGGGCACACGTATTTTGGTTATTGGCTGAAGTTGCCACATACATTGTCGCACCGCGCGACGAAGAGATCGAACGAAACACGAGATCGAGTGGGATAGAGCGATCTGACCGACGATCGTCAAAACAAAACAATAGCGTAGGCTACATATCGCTCTATCCCACTCGGTCTCGATGTGTTTCGTTCGATCTCTTCTTCGCGCGGTGCGACAATGCATGTGGCAACTTCAGCTAATAACCAAAATACGTGTGCCCCGTCTGTAAAAGTGTGCCCAAATAGGTGACGCGACCATCGTCACAGCAGCGGACTGCACAGCCCGAGACCGTCTGCCACGAGTCTTCGTTTCGCCGGGTAATAGTAGTAATCTCGTCCCAGTAATTAACAGTAATCGGCCACTCTCGGGGCCACCAATTTTTATAACGTAAGAACAACACGTTCCGTGAAACATAAATTACGTGAACAGTGTTAGTAGCCGTGCAGTGAAGTGAATATTCGGTACATTGACCCTGCGATCAGCTGAGCACTGGACGCCGATGGCCAGGATCGGTACAGTGGCCTAGTGACACAGGTTTCCGAAAAGGGAAGGAAAGCAAGGAAAGGAATGTCCGAAAGGGTGAGTTTTGTTTAATTTATTGGTGATTATTAGGTGTAGAAATAAATTCTTTCCGATTTTAGGGTACAATAACAGTTCGATTTAAAAAATATGAAAACAACTCGATCATCGCAATAATTTCCATTATTGTTCATTACCTTTTGCCATTTTTCTGGCAGCTTCTGAATACCACCGCGATAGAAATTCCAGTCGGAAAGAATTTATTCATACACCTAATATTATTTTTTAAATTTAGTTGTGTTGGCCGTTGTTAAACTGCGGATTTTTACCTCAATAACGAATTACGATCACTTGTCGTACATTTTCTGTTACGTTACCTTTTCGTTTATGCCTTATTTAAAAACGAAATTTACGTACTTCTTGTCCTCTCACTTCAAGTTATTCTTATTTAAGATTCTGCTTTAAAAAAAAACTGTGTAACGCGGTTTCCTTCGATGCATGCCGACTTACTTGTTCGTACGGTCGTAGCACAAGCGCGGTCGCCTACCGCGTAGCCAACGCTACCGCGGGAACTCGGGCGGAAGGCGCGCGCTCTGATTGGTCGAGGTTTTTGGTTAATATCTCCTTAACGAAGCTTCGGACAATATTTTCGCTAAGGAAAAAGTTGTTTCAAATCACCCCCTGAATCACCCCTGTCAAGGAAAACTGACATTTTTGGGACACCCTGTATACATTTTTATATATCGTTGAATTTGTCTTTTTACGCTCTGTAACAATATAAAATGAAAGTATAAGATCACTTAAAAAAAAACACCATGACCTTGAAATCTTAAAAATTGACCTTCAGAAAAACTTTTTTCGTTTTCATTATTTTTACCTTGCCAAACAGTACAACTTTTGTCTAAGAAAATTTTTCATATCTTTATAAATAACAGATTTCAAAATTTTAATGGAGTAACTGATACTTTCATCAAGATTACATTGTTTCTAATTATTTAATATTATTTTTAGTTTATACGCGCGGAGTAGATTGTGTAAATGGTCATGAAAAATTTGAAAATGCAGTTGTATTTGCATCAGGTAGGTAGTTGGAACCTCTAAAAATCCGTTAGTTTTCGACTTGCTCTGAACAGAAGATCCAGAACCGAAGGTTTAGGAGGGGTCAGGCCTTTGGAATAAAAAACTGAATTTCATAGTGTAAGGAATATGGGATTTCGACTGTCTTTCGATGTGTTTCCAAGCGGTCATTTGGCCGTCGTCGTGGAGGGTCTTGGAAAAGAGAAAGCGTGAGCGGCACTTGGGGGTGTCATAAACCCTTTGGGGGACTGCGACAGGGCCCAAACAAGGGAGGCTCGAGGCGACTGCGTTGCCGAGGGGCATTCTTGAATGTATCATTGTCGACGACGCATCGTTGCTTTTTCGTGAAATACAGTGTTACAAAACGATATATTCGCTTTTCATTCTGTTATACTTTTCAAACCTCTTACAATAGTGCCTATATCCTGAGCATTCAGTGAAGTAAATTCGAAAATTCGAATCAAAAATGCAAACCAGAAGCGAAAAATTATTTCTATTGGATTATGACGAAAGTCAAATAATTGGTGCCAAGTTGCCATCTAATGTACAAGTGTTACGAGTTTTGGTTTATAACATACGTAAGGTGCGACTAAATCTTCATACGAGTGCTTCTTTAGTTGTAAAGAAAATTGAGGTCATTTGGGAAAAAGCACGGATCCCTACAAAAAAGACACAGCATAGCATTACATAATTAGAATCGCTATACAATGATTGGAGGGCGTTACAACGAAATTCTACACGCCGAAGTGAACTTCAAGAAAAACGAGAGCAAGATTTTCTCGATAAAATGGATGACCTCGTCGATATAGCACACGCTGATGCATTACAATTAATACAAATCGAAGAAGATAAATTATTTTTGGAAAATCAAAGAAGGAAGGGACGACATGGGTCAATGATTGGAACGGATCGCGTGGTATTCGAGCAAGAAAAGAAACAAGCAATACGAAAAGACCAACAAGAATCCAGACAAATGCAATATGAAGTGAGTGTTGCTGAACGTACATATTGCTTATATATTTATTTTTTATACATCCAAATATTGTGAATTATATTATTTTTATATTACTTTTACTATTTCTATTAACATTTTGATTTTTTTTAAAACAAGTCAGAACAGTAGAATTTCAATCATCATCATCATCATCATCATCATCATCATCATCCTCCATTGAATATCAAAGTCAGTTCCCTGGCAATGAAAATATTGGAATTGAAGATCCGGTTGATTTACCTGGTCCGAGTAACTCCAAAAGAAGGCGTGCTCAAAAACAATTTATAACGCCAAATCTGGTTGCGATGCTCGACAGATGCAAAGTGAGTGATCGCGATAGTATTGGCATCATCACAACAATTGCACAAGCTCTCGGACATAATATAGACGATCTAATAATAAATCGAACATCTATTCGCCGCCTAAAGAACTAAACATCGTGCAGACTTGCAAATAAATTACGCGAGAAATTTAATGATTGCGAGCTCAATGCAATTGCAGTCCATTGGGATGGAAAGCTTTTACCAATTTTAAAGGGGACAGGAAAGATCGAAAGACTACCAGTGTTAATCAGTTCCACTGGTGTGGAAAAATTACTAGGAATTCCAACGATTTCGTCTAGCAGAGGAGACGATCAAGCTTCTGCAGTGTATGATTTATTAGAAGAATGGGGATTATTCAACAAAGTACAAGCACTTTGTTGTGATACTACCGCCACAAATACTGGACGCTACCAAGGAGCCTGCGTTCTTCTTGAACAAAAATTGGAAAGAGAAATTCTATATTTGCCCTGCAGACACCATATATACGAAGTCATTTTACAAGGCGTCTTTAAAGAAAAAATGTACCAGTCTACCGGTCCAAATGTTCCACTGTTCAAAAATTTTCAAAATGCTTGGCCAACAATCAACAAATTAAATTTTGTATCCGGAATTGAAACCCAATATGTCCGTCAAACAATTACAGATACAGTTATTGAAGAAACAATCAAATTTTCAATAGACGTTTTACAAAGAGAACAACAACCTAGAGAAGATTACAAAGAATTTTTACAATTAATAATTATTTTCCTCGGTGGGACTCCACCAAAAAATATAAGTTTTCGAGCCCCAGGAGCTTTCCACCACGCTCGATGGATGGCAAAAGCTTTATATTGCTTGAAAATGTATTTATTTAAACACCAGTTTTTAATAACTGTGGAAGAAGAAACTGGAATTCGTGATATATGTATCTTTCTCGCCACTTTTTATATAAAACCGTGGATTCGAGCTACAATGACAGCGGAAGCTCCACGACAAGACTTAGAGTTTTTGCAAAAACTCTATGCGTACCGCACAATCGATGAAAAAATAAGTCTTATAGCTGTAAAAAAAATGTGCAACCATTTATGGTATTTATCAACAGAAACGGCAGCGTTAGCATTTTTTGATAAAGCTGTGAGAAAGAACACAAAATTACGAATGGTGGAAGTACTTAATACTGAAGTCGACGAATCGTGCAAAAAATATACAATTAATCCAAATGATGTGGGAAACTATATTGAAATAGGAATTGACCATTTTATTTCTGAAGGTTCAAAAAAATTTTTCGAACGATTCTCAATTCCCATTGAATTTTTAAAAAAGGATCTTAACGTATGGGAAAATGAGAACGATTTTTTATACGGATTGAACATCGGTCAAGGCTTAAAAGTTGTTAATGACACTGCTGAGCGTGGTGTTAAACTTATGCAGGAATACAATCAGTTATTGGCCAAAAACGAGGAGGAAAAACAATATATATTACAAATTGTTTCCGAACATAGAAAACAGTTTCCGGATGTAACAAAACGGTCACTATTAAAAGAAATATAAGATATTTACTCGAAAAAAATACTTTCATTTTTTATTCCTCCAAATATTCCTTTTCAGTTCTGAAACTACTTTCTTGTATTATGTATTATATTATAAGTATATTATAGTATTCGTATTATATTATATTGGGAATTGTTTAAAGAGAAAAATTAAAGTATCTTTATTTGCGAATATATGAAAAAATTTCTTAGACAAAAGTTGTACTATTTGGCAGGATAAAAATAATGCCAAAGAAAAAAGTTTTTTCTGAAGGTCAATTTTTGAGATTTCAAGGTCATGATGTTTTTTTTTGTAAGTGACCTTATACTTTGATTCTATATTGCTACAGAGCGTAACAAGACAAATTCAACGATATATAAAAATGTATATGAACGATATACAACAATGGAGAAAAACGAGTTCCAAAAATAAAAAAACTTCAACTGCGATGAGGCACGTCTTCCCGTTGTCCGATCGATTTCAAAATTTACACAGATTATTTTCTCACCCAGTGGCACCATACTGGGGGGTGTCCCCGCCAAAAATTTGAAATTTTTTTTCGACAAGAGTAACTAAGGTCCACCCTAGTGTGGAGCGACGAGAATCCACTAGCGCTTCGGACACGCGCAGCACAAGTCCGTTGGTCGATTAATGTATGGACCGGCATTTGTGGTGATTTTATCGTTGGGCCGTACATGCTGCCAGACAGGATGGACGGCCCAGCGTATAAAGTGTTTTTGGAGTGTGTTCTGCCGGATCTCATGGACCATATTCCAAATGAAATCCGACGGAACATGTTCTATCAGCAAGACGGGGCTGGACCTCACTACGCCACAATTGCCCGCGACTACCTAAATGAAATCTTCCAGGACAGGTGGATCGGCCGCGGCGGTCCTGTTGCGTCGCCCCCACGGTCACCGGATAAGGCCCCGCTGGATTTTTTCTTCTGGGGCTACATGAAGGTAATTTCATTATTGCTCTTACTTTTTTATAGGTATTATTTTATTACTTACGTTTTGTATTTGTTGTACAACAATCATTTCAGGATGAGGTGTACCGTCAGCCAGTGGATACACTGGAAGACATAGTCGTGCGAATTCACGCTGCGGTGGCAAACATAACGCCACAAACATTGCAGGCCGTCCAAAGACAGCTGATTGTACGTGCTAAGCCGTGCATAGACGCTGAGGGTGGCCACATCGAGCAACTGCTCAATTAACAGTAATCGGCCCCTTTCGCGGCCACCAATTTTTATAACGTAGGAACAACACGTTCCATGAAAAATAAATTAAGTGATCAGTGTTAGTAGCCGTGCAGTGAAGTGAATATTCGGTACGTTGACCTGGACGCACCTGACATTGCGACCCTTAACTTTGGGTAGTGTCGTATACCTGGGATCAGCTGTGCACTGGGCTCGTCCATCGATGACCAGGATCGGTTCAGTGACCCAGTGACACAAGTTTTCAAGTTGCAGGTGAATTTTCTACAAGGGTGAGTTTTAGTTACTTTAATGGTGATCATTCATTTTTAAATTTAACGCAAGCTATGGCTTATTTCCGGCGATAATTCTCAAAATTCTCGTACGAAAATATTTATTCGGCCTTTTTAAACAGACTTATTCGTTATCAGCAACAGTGCTGGCCGTTATTGAGTTACGGATTTTTATCACAATAACGAACTACGATCACTTTTCGTTAATTTCCTGTTACAATACCTTTTCGTGGATATGTTATTAACACAAGGAATTTTACGTATTCCTTATCCTCCCACTTCAAATAATTATTATTTTCGAATCTTCTAAAAAAAATGTGTATTCGTCTTTTTACGTTACACGTGATTTTCATCCATTTATCCTTTATTCATTATTCACTTTAAATGGCAAACAAACCATGGCAAAAGGTTCGATTTTTTTGTTACGTCTTTTTCATTTGCCATTCTACGCAATTTCCTTCGATGCATGCCGCCTTGCTTGTTCGTAGTCGCAGCGCGGCCCGGCGCGCGGCCACGCTAGCGCGGGACCTCCAGCGGAAGGCTCGCGCTCTGATTGGTCGGTGCTTTTTATTAATTTCTCGTTAACGAAACCTCGGAGGGCATTTTCGCAAAGGAAAAAGTTGTTTGCAATCACCCCCCGAATCACCCCCTTTAAGGAACCGCAGCATTTTTGGGACACCCTGTATACATAACAGCTGTAGGAAGCTCTCCTATAAAAGGCGGAACCAATTAGCTTGAGCGAACAGATCTGTCACACTGTACGCCGCGCCGCACAGTGATTCCAAAGTGACTTTCTGTGGACAAAATTCCGAATTTCCGTGAATTCTCAACCGATTTTTATCATTTCTTGCTGGTTTTGTCGGGGATTAAATTTGCTAAAATGTCACACAGTAGTTTTCCATAATTTTCTTTAGGAATTAAAAAGAAAACAACCTAATTCTGTTTTTTTTCGAAACAACGACTTTATTAACCATTTTTTTTCATATATCATTAAAGGGAGATAAAATAAAAAATAAATATAGAAATTTAGTAACAAAGATTTTAAAAGATTCCGGTAATTCAATACTAGAAAATGTTCGATGTGTTCGACAAATGAGGATATGATGCATAATTTGTCAATATCATCGGATCCTTTAATTTCGAATTTGAGATCCCGATGGCCAACTCCGTCTGTCAATCTTGAAAAAGACGCAAAATATCTTATGTCCAATTATGAAGAAGACACAGAAGATGTAGAATATATGGAAGAAGACTAAGATTAGTTTTCTTGTTTAAACTTGAATTGTTTAATGTATATTTATTTTTTATTGTATCTCCCTTTAATGATATATGAAAAAAAAACTGGTTAATAAACTGGTTGTTTCGGAACCAAGAGTTCAGAATTAGTTTGTTTTCATTTTAATCCTTAAGGGGTTACACCACCTTGGCGCTCGGAAAAATATGTATAAAAATAAACTTTTTTTTTACGCTGCCATTAAGTATATAAAATGATCTTTATTTTACACATATATATATAGTAGTTTTATGAACAATTTACAATATTAATGATTAAAAAAAATAAAAATGGCGGAGATATAAGCCGATAAGTAGGACCCTCTTTTGAAAATCCTTGCTGATGGTGTACTTGATATCTCTGTTAGGCATCGTCTAAAACATAAAAAATAATTTTTTTCTTATTTAAAAGGGTAATAGCTAAAATGTGACGTTGGATTTTTGTGATTGGGTGCCATATTCGAAAGTTATAAATTTTTTAAACTCAAAATTTCGATGCAGATTCGAGTTTTTTTTCAAACAGCTGTCATTTCTAAAAAAAATTTTTTAAAAAATTTTCCCTACGTCACATTTTAGCTATTACCCTTTTAAATAAAAAAAAAATATTTTTTATGTTTTAGACGATGCCTAACAGAGAAATCAAGTACAGCATCAGCAAGGATTTTCAAAAGAGGGTCCTACTTATCGGCTTATATCTCCGCCATTTTTTATTTTTTTTTAATCGTTAATATTGTAAATTGTTCATAAAACTACTATATATATGTGTAAAATAAATACCATTTTATATACTTAATGGCAGCGTAAAAAAAAGTTTATTTTCATACCTATTTTTCCGAGTGCCAAGGTGGTGTATTCCTTAAAGAAAATTTTGAAAAACTACTGAGTGACATTTTAGTAAATTTAATCCCCGACAAAACGAGCAAAAAATGATAAAAATCGATTGAGAATTCACTGAAATACGGAATTTCGTACACAAAAAGGCACTTTGGGCGCTATCGCCAATTAAACAAAATCGGATTGACACCGAAGTTGCAAATAGTTGCAGCTAATTCCTTTCTGAATTTGTTTATTACGTTCTTACCCACATTCCAAATGCAAAATATGAGGTTCGGAAAGATTCGATAAAGTTTTATTTACTAAAAAAACAATAATAAAAACGTGAAATAATAAATTACGGTTTTGACTTCCTCCAATATTTCTGAACGCTATTAGGTTCTATAATCATACATTAAATTGATATTTTACACGGTTCTGATTGTAGTAAACTCGGAAGACATTCCAAATTTTCAGCCATTGTACAGTTGTATTTCAAACATTCTGACGTGTCGACAAATCGCCTGTTTTATATTTTCCGTTATTGCCAAGTGCCAATTAAATATTTTACATAAAGAAACTACTTAGATAAGCAAAATCTTTTCAAATTAACCCCAAAGATTGTTCTACTAAAGTTTTCATCAAACTTTGTGGGCAAAAAGTTGAGAAAAACACGTTTTTATCGCAATTCAGGTATTTGATATTTTAGCAAATTTAATCCCCGACAAAACGAGCAAAAAAATACAAAAATTGGTTGAGAATTGACGGAGATACTGAATTTTGTCCACAAAAAGTCACTTTGGAGCCACTGTGCGACGGCCCCCATGGTGGTATCCAGCGTAGTTCCGGGTAATGGTCCCTTTTTCCAGGACCCTTCTCCCGCTGTATGCTCCATGGCTTCAGTCTTCCTTTTTTTATTCACTTCCTCCATGCAGTTTCCACGAGTATATGTACACGAAGTACATGTACGGTCCGCCTATACGGAGTCTGCTATGCGGGAGTAAGGCTAGCTACAGTGGGGGGTCGCCCTCGTGATTTTTAAGCTCCCAGGGTTCACTTACAGTGTTCACGGGAAAATCCCTACGCAGTACCGTACTCGCATCGTAGGCAGGGAGAACGCATGCGCGCGATGACGCGGTGACGTCAAACCAATCAACGCCAAGACGGGACACGCCGTTTCGTTTCCCATCGTTTCCCATCTTGGCGTTGATTGGTTTGACGTCACCGCGTCATCGCGCGCATGCGTTCTCCCTGCCTACGATGCGAGTATGGTACTACGTAGGGATTTTCCCGTCAACACTGTCCATTTATAACACCTGCTAACCGTCACCTTCCGCGACACCTCCTCTCGCCTCGGCCCAGTCACCGTGTAGTGATCCCGTCCGCGACGACCCGGGAGCCGCAACACGTTCTGGCCGTCTTCTTATCCGCCACCTGAAGATTCGCTCGGTCGGTGCTCAAACCAGATCGACACGGGTCGATCTAGTTCCCCGCCCCCCTTTACGGTGGTTGGGGAACGGCCGAGAAGAAAGTCTCTTAGGCACAACAAAAAAATTAGTTACATACTGACAACATTAAAATTTGTAAAAGCGAAACAATTTATGTTTTGTAGAATCGAATTGATTGTTGCTTTTGGAATCACTGTACGTACTATATTTCGTCCTAGTTCAAAGTTGTGCATTTAATAAATGCACTATTAAGTGAAAAATCTGTTGTCAACTGACAATCGAATAAGTTGGGGCAGAAGAAGTTAAAAAAATCATTCAATTCTAAGTAATTAATGTAAACATATAACGCTTTCAGGGGACCATTGAGTAATTTGAGATTATTGACTGCTGAACGATAAAAAATGACGACCTTTGATATCCTGTGTGGCGTCGCTGCACTACTTGTAGCTCTATACTATTATTGCACCTCTACCTACGACTTCTGGAAGAAACGTGGCGTACCTGGACCACAACCCCTGCCTATGCTTGGTAATACCAAGAACATAATGCTCGCCCAAGAATCAGTGGCTATCTTCTTGCACAACATTTACGAAAAGTATAGAAACGAACCCATGATCGGCTTGTTTATCGGAAGAACACCTATTCTCGTTTTGAATGATGCAGACCTTATTAAGGATGTCCTCATCAGGGATTTCTCCAAATTTGCAGATCGTGGATTCAATGTACATGAAAGGGTATGCAAATAATGTTAATAATATTAATGATAATAAACGTATACATATATGTATAGCTTCTTGCTGTTGCGTATTAGATACTCAAGGTGCATTAAAAGTAGGGGAAATAACACTCGCTAAGTTGAGTAAGAAATACTTAGTGAACATAGACCGAAAAATCAGCCCAGTCAGAGGATAAGAATAAGCCCAGTACCCGTTTTTAAACGACCTTTTATCATTTAGAAATTATTTTTGTTTAAGATTAAAATATTTATTCTCTATTTGTGTGTACGTGGTAAGTTACTATAATTAAGTGTTGGAGGTTTCGAACTGACAACGACACATTACGTTATATGCTTTTATTCTAAGTATCTAGTGTTATATATATATACTACAGTATAAAGGTTAGACATGTGTGTTTTCTACCCCACAAAATTACCTTTTTTAAAAAAAGGTACAAAAAAGAGCGCCAAGTATATAACCCATTCAAAAAGAATCGCATTTAAAAACATTGTCGTAAATTAATATAAATTTATTAATGTGCTATATTTTTTAACTTTACAAAAGTAATGATATACTATAATTGCGCCAATTATCACAATGACTATTTATACAAAGACAAAATGTATTAAATAATATTAAGCAGATATATTTTTATACAAATAAATATTTTAATACGAATAAATATTTTATTCAAAATACTTGGCGCTGCTCTCCGAATTGATGTTGCTAAACTGAATAAATATGTATAAATTGCATTAAAATCTTTTTCTTTCTTTCTTGTCTCAGTGGTGTCTTCTCTTGTTTTATATTTATTAACCAAGACAATTAACATTTTTTTCGGAGAGCAGCGCCAAGTATTTTGAATAAAATATTTATTCGTATTAAAATATTTATTTGTATAAAAATATATCTGCTTAATATTATTTAATACATTTTGTCTTTGTATAAATAGTCATTGTGATAATTGGCGCAATTCTAGTATATCATTACTTTTGTAAAGTTAAAAAATATAGCACATTAATAAATTTATATTAATTTACGACAATGTTTTTAAATGCGATTCTTTTTGAATGGGTTATACAGGGTATCCCAAAAATGTCGCGTTTCCTTGAAAGGGGTGACTCAGGGGGTGATTTGAAACAACTTTTTCCTTAGCGAAAATATTGTCCGAAGCTTCGTTAAGGGGGTAGTGAACTATTTCAGCTTCAAAAAATCGATTTTTTTTTTTTTTACTGATTCTGAAAGTCTTATCCTTTATGAACATTTTAAACAAAATGTCATGAAGAAATTCAAATAATTGTAGAAGTTATAGCAGCGAACGTAATTGAGTGCGCGGCCTCGCAGAGCGGTACTGGCATAGGGGACTTAACTTTGAAGCCGTTTTTCTCGAAACACCATTTTCAGACACGGTGTACATCATAACTCTTGAACCAATGAATATTTTCACTTGAAATTTTTACTGGACGTGTAGAATTCCTTCTTCTACAGAGTGGAATTCCCGCATCAACATTTGATGTTTATAAAACATTTTATAACTGATTAAAGACGATTTTTTTCCGTAAAAATGTCGAGGAAAAATTGATTCGTGCGTAACTTCCACAATTTTTGTTCAAATTCATCGCCAAAGTTCCACTCTGTACATTTTGGTGTATAAAGTACTCACCCCAAAGCATTTTGCTTTCAAATGATTGGCTCATCTGAATCAATGTACACCACCTGCAGCGGTGCGCCGTACTAGGCTATCTTCAACGATTAATAACTTCGACAATTTTATACATTCCAACGATTTTTTTTTGGTAATTACTCGCAAACGTGCCCACAATAGATTGTGAAAAGCAGGACTATAACGATTATTTGGTATGAACGTAATTTAGCGTTAAAGAAACTATCGATTTTACGTATCTAATAGTCCACTACCCCCTTAAGGAGATATTAAGCAAAAACCCCGACCAATTAGAGCGCGCGCCTTCCGCCTGAGTTCCCGCGGTAGCGTTGCCTACGAGGTAGGCGACCGCGCTTGTGCTACGAACGTACGAACAAGCAAGTCGGCAAGCATCGAAGGAAACCGCGTTACACATTTTTTTTTTTAAAGCAGAATCTTAAATAAGAATAATTTGATGTGAGAGGAAAAGAAGTACGTAAATTTCGTTTGTAAATAAGGCATAAACGAAAAGCTAACGTAACAGAAAATGTACGACAAGTGATCGTAATTCGTTATTGAGGTAAAAATTCGTAGTTTAACAACGGCCAACACAACTAAATTTAAAAAATAATATTAGGTGTATGAATAAATTCTTTCCGACTGGAATTTCTATCGCGGTGGTATTCAGAAGCTGCCAGAAAAATGGCAGAAGGTAATGAACAATAATGGAAATTATTGCGATGATCGAGTTGTTTTCATATTTTTTAAATCGAACTGTTATTGTACCCTAAAATCGGAAAGAATTTATTTTCACACCTAATAATCACCAATAAATTAAAGAAAACTCACCCTTTCGGACATTCCTTTCCTTGCTTTCCTTCCCTTTCCGGAAACCTGTGTCACTGTGGGTCACTGTACCGATCCTGGTTATCGGTGGACGAAAAGATTTATGGTTGGGTAGCGCCCAGTGCTCAGCTGATCACACTGCGTCCGGGTTAATGTACCGAATATTCACTTCACTGCACGGCTACTAACACTGATCACTGAATTTATTTTTCACGGAACGTGTTGTTCCTACGTTATAAAAATTGGTGGCTGCGAAAGGGGCCGATTACTGTTAATTACTGGGACGAGATTACTACTATTACCCGGCGAAAAGAAAACTCGTGGCAGACTGTCTCGGGCTGTGCAGTCCGCTGCTGTGACGATTGGTCGAGTCACCTATTTGGGCACACTTTTAAAGACGGGGCACACGTATTTTGGTTAGTGGCTGAAGGTGCCACATATATTGTCACACCGCGCGACGAAGAGATCGAACGAAACACGAGATCGAGTGGGATAGAGCGATTTGACCAAGCGTAGCCTACGCTTTTGTTTTGACGATCGTCGGTCGGATCCGTATCTGATCGGTGCACAGCAGCGGACTGCACAGCCCGAGACAGTCTGCCACGAGTTTTCTTTTCGCCGGGTAATAGTAGTAATCTCGTCCCAGTAATTAACAGTAATCGGCCCCTTTCGCGGCCACCAATTTTTATAACGTAGGAACAACACGTTCCGTGAAAAATAAATTCAGTGATCAGTGTTAGTAGCCGTGCAGTGAAGTGAATATTCGGTACATTGACCCTGCGATCAGCTGAGCACTGGACGCCGATGACCAGGATCGGTACAGTGGCCTAGTGACACAGGTTTCCGAAAAGGGAAGGAAAGCAAGGAGAGGAATGTCCGAAAGGGTGAGTTTTCTTTAATTTATTGGTGATTATTAGGTGTGAAAATAAATTCTTTCCGATTTTAGGGTACAATAACAGTTCGATTTAAAAAATATGAAAACAACTCGATCATCGCAATAATTTCCATTATTGTTCATTACCTTTTGCCATTTTTCTGGCAGCTTCTGAATACCACCGCGATAGAAATTCCAGTCGGAAAGAATTTATTCATACACCTAATATTATTTTTTAAATTTAGTTGTGTTGGCCGTTCTTAAACTACGGATTTTTACCTCAATAACGAATTACGATCACTTGTCGTACATTTTCTGTTACGTTAGCTTTTCGTTTATGCCTTATTTACAAACGAAATTTACGTACTTCTTTTCCTCTCACTTCAAATTATTCTTATTTAAGATTCTGCTTTAAAAAAAAAATGTGTAACGCGGTTTCCTTCGATGCTTGCCGACTTGCTTGTTCGTACGTTCGTAGCACAAGCGCGGTCGCCTACCTCGTAGGCAACGCTACCGCGGGAACTCAGGCGGAAGGCGCGCGCTCTGATTGGTCGGGGTTTTTGCTTAATATCTCCTTAACGAAGCTTCGGACAATATTGTTATATTTTCGGGAAGACATAATAAGAATATAAGGTATAACACAGAGAGTAACTCATACAACTATAACTCTTTACAACAACAGGAAGGTAATATAGGGGTATCTCGATATCGGTCTGCTCGCGATGGCGTCTGATTATCAAGTGACAGCTTGACAGGTGATCGGTCCGATCGCCTTCTTCTCGCTGTCCTCTTGTCTTTGTCGCGAGCACCAGCGGGCCATGGATTCTATCCATCGGGTGCTCGCAACAATATTTTCGCTAAGGAAAAAGTTGTTTCAAATCACCCCCTGAGTCACCCCTTTCAAGGAAACGCGACATTTTTGGGACACCCTGTATACTATTGCACGATGAGAAGAAGAACGACTACCTACAAGCTGAAATGTCACAGGGGCAAGGGGAATCGTCCACTCGCGTCAACCTATCCCCTCCAACACAGTTCGTCCCGTGACGAAGAACGTAAACAAAACCAATCGCGACAATCCGCGGATATGGACAGCCGCTACGAACCGAAAAGTAGGACTTCTTGGAGGGGATAGGGTGGAGCGAGCGGGCGATTCCCCTTGTCCCTGTGACATTTCAGCTTGTGGGTAGTCGTTCTTCTTCTCATCGTGCAATAGTCCTTGGCGCTCTTTTTTGTACCTTTTTTTGAAAAAGGTAATTTTGTGGGGATTTCACACATTTTGTAGTTTTATTGATGACCAATTATCTAATTGGCGCAATGGGCTTATTTATTTACTATCATTTTTTTGTAAGAACAAAATATAAAGATCTTTAGCGCCTCTGGGCCATTGCCTTTTTTTAATTTGCACGTCATCAGCTTCAATCCAACTACTAGTCATTCCTTCTTCTTTACATATGCTGGTGTAATGGCCATCCTCAATACATGAACCACTATGAAATATAGCATTCATAACTTTATATGATTGTCTAGCTATCAATACTTTGGTTGTGGGAATAGTACATATATTAAATTTACGTATTGCTTTGACTATTTTATCACCTTGCAATGAAAATAATAGTAAACGATTAATAACTATATCTTTCGTTAATATTAATTCATTCTTAAACATATAATTTCGTGTACACTGTTCACATGATCCGTTATCTGATTCATGCCAATGTGATGAAAATCGTACTAAATATCATGTAAATCGGACTACTTTTACACAAGCAATTTGTATTCCTAATGTAAAAGTAGTCCGATTTACATGACATTGATTTTCATCAGAAAAACATAAGGAATCTATTGGTGTAACTTCCATTTCGATACGTTAAAGAATAAATAACTTTTTAATACGCTGAAATGAATATTTCACGTTTTCACCTTCAACTGCGGGGGGTAGACCACGATTTGCCGGGGTCGATCGAGGATTTCATACCTGTTTCAGAAAAATATAATTCTTTATTCTTTCTGGTATCGATATGGAAGTGATGCCGATGGATTCCATATGTTTTTCCGATGAAAATCATACAAAATTTCTTGTAAATCGGACTATTATTAACGAAGTTAGCTTGAGGTTATGGAAATTAATTTTTCATGGAATTTCCTTCATTATTTTCCGAATTACGTCGTTCTTGGTGTCAGTTTCATCGGCGAAACATAAGGAATCAATTGGCGTCGTTTTCGCAAAGATCTGATGAGATATGCGGAAGTTGAAGAATTCTCACTTCTTAATAGGCACTCCAACCCCTTCGAGGCTCGAAAGCCCTAAAATTCGGTGGGGCACTGCGGGGGCTTGACCTCGCCACGGGGTACCAGGACGCATCCATTGTCGGGCGGAGCTCCAGAATCATCCTGTAGAAACTCTAAATTAAAAATGGCTTACTGGTATAAAAATATCTGGCAATTTAAATGCAATTTGTTACAATATATTATTATTTTGTACATGCCTGGTATAAATTTCTAGAAACTTGTGCGAAAGAAGATATTTCTCTGTCGAACCTTCTCCGGGCAACTTCCAAGTCTGGGCGTCCCCTTTGTTTCTAGAAGCTCTACATAAAAAATGTATTAAAAAATTTTGGCGACTTACCTTGTTAATTGGGACAATAATTCAGTGTCCTATATGGTGTAAAAACCCGTGACATTTGAAAAATGTTGACTACTTACTTTGACACTTGGCAGGTTATGATGGTTTGACACTAGCTAGGTTACGTTTACCTTGACAGATGTGCTCTCTGTCTGGCTGTCACGCGACAACAAATCGTGTTTATTACGCAATTGGCCGAAAGTGCCGAAACCTTCATCGAATGAACAACGTGCATATTGGAGACATTTCCTCTCCGTTTCATGTTCCCCTCTTGCCCGCACTTGACGATGGAGAAAATCTCTTAACATAAAATTCGGCAAATTGCAACTTTGCATCGAAATATCTCAGCTCATAAGGCACGTAGGAACAAAACGAAGACACTTTTCTTATGTAAATCAAACCCAAGCTACCCATTAAGACAATTCAAAACTTAATCGGATCAGCCGTTATTGAGATTCGGTAATCTCAGGGTTCTTCCAAAAACCGCTCGGCGTTATATACCCACGGGAGTGTCTCGCGTTGCGCATATACCTATATATACTTGGCGCGAGACACTACCGTGTCTCTTGATATGCATCCGTGACGCTACGTTACTCTCTGACGAGCATGCGCGAAACCTCTTTCTTCTATCTTCCGAATTGGATGTGTGGTCAATTCTACCAACATTAAGCATCTCGCGTAATTTAAACTTTTCCAATGAGACAAAAAAGTGTTTCAGAAAAATATGTTTTGTTAAATGGAGCACATTGAGTATTCCAAATAAAGTTTTAAATTACTCATGGATTTTAATAAGCCTATTTGATTGTTTTTAAGTAAAATAGTTATTTACGGTACTCCGTTACGCTGATTCGCTGTGTATTGTTTCTGAGAATCAGTGTAGAGTATGTCCAAAAATTTAGAGAACTGAATTATTTCTACATTTATAATTCTTTATCGTGTCATTCAATCTATGCATGCCAAAACTATAGTAAACGGTTTTTTTTTAAAGAATGTAGACAATTAGTTGAGAGTAAAGTACTAGTTTAACAACTAACATTCTTCAATATCTTTCTTTATTACTGCAAAATATTACTATTAATAAGATTGTTCCACAGTATTCGTTTGATCTATTCTGATTATTATTAAATATCATACTCTAAACATTTGCTCACTACTTTTATAAAATAATATTAAAACTTGGTCACTATTCCTACAAACTTTCCTAAGAATCGGAACACATTTTCATTAAATGTCTTCATTTCGCAGAAAACAATAATATGTATAACTTCATAATTATTATAATTGTACGACTTTCAAATAACTTAAATATCATTTCCCAAAATGTCCACAGACTGAACCATTATCAGTAAACCTCTTCAATCTAGAGTCAGAAAGATGGCGACCACTGAGATCGAAACTCTCCCCTATATTTACATCTGGTAAACTCAAGGATATGTTTTCCCTCATAATCGACTGCTCAAACCATCTAGAAACATACCTGGACAAGCTTGTAGCGAAAGGAGAGCCTATCGAATGTCGTGAATTAACAGCGAGATTCACAACCGATGTGATCGGTACGTGCGCTTTTGGAATCGATATGAACGCGATGGCGGAAGAGAACAGTGAATTTCGCCGAATGGGCAGAAAAATCTTCGCTGTCACCGTGGAGAATATATTTCGACTAAAAATGAGGCACTACATGCCAAAGATATATGACTTACTTGGGTATGTAATACCCGAGAAAAACTTTTCGCCATTCTTCACGAAGATCGTCATGGATACGATAAACTACAGAAAGCAGAATGACATCTTCAGGCCAGACTTTATCAACATGCTTATAGAGCTTCAGAAACATTCAGACACATTAGAGAATATCAGTAAGCTTACCATAGTAATAAAATGTTTCATTATTGAAAATTAAGGAATTATTTTTCTGGTAATTCAACGGAATAGAAGAAATAGTACGTTTTTGGTACCTAAATATATTATATAATAGGTATATTCGGTACATTTACCACATATATATAGCGGTTTTTACTTCTTTGAATATTGGATATGTAGTTGATAAATGGATCCACTTGCTCCATTCGAATAGTCCGTTATTAATTACAAATTTATTTCTATGTGTGCTTTGCTAAATGACTGGTAAGAATTACTTGATTGTGACAATCGTCCAGACTAAAATTTGTTTGGATTTTTTCAGAATTAACAGACTCCCTACTGGCTGCTCAAGCTTTTGTTTTCTTTGCCGCGGGTTTTGAGACGTCCTCTTCGACAATGAGTAACGCTCTTTATGAACTGGCTCAAAATCACGAAGCACAAGACAAATTGCGTGAGGAAATTACAGAATATTTTGCTAAGAACAATGGACAATTGATGTACGAGGATATAAAAGACTTGAAATACTTGGATAAAGTATTCAAAGGTAGATATAAACAATAGAATAGTTTCTATTTAAAATTAAATCCTTTACCTTCTTCCTCTTAAATGCTGTTACTGAGGGCAGCGTAGTCAAGGATGGATGTTTAATAGGTCGTCCCGAAAGAAATGATAATGATTGTAGTAGGGTTAGGCCTTAATGCGGGAAAGTTGTGTCTTGGGATCAATAACAACTGTGCGAAATTTCAGCCCTGCGAATTAATATCTTCTGTTCCGGCAAGAGCCTTAAAATTTCGAAAGTTGAGTAAAAAGAATAAAAATGACCATGCAGCCCTTCGCCCAACCTATGACAACAGAGTGACTCAGAACTCACCACGTGACGGTGGCTGCATGTGGAATTCCTCCCTAGCCCACTCCAACCACCCTACCTTGTGGACTAGAAGGCGAAATTTGATAAAAATGTCCTAATCGCGAAAGGAGACTCGAAGTCACGTTTATAGACTTGATGAAGTGGAAAAATGAGACTACTTAACCCAGATAGCACACAGCCGTCTTAAATACGACTTAAAGACGTCTGTTTCAGACTTTCAAGACGTCTCGAAGACGTATTCGCAAGGTCTCGGTCCGGTCACCGCCTGGCGGTCGCGTACTATCCATCGCGAGCCGGCCTAGTCATGACTTATTTATGTACATATGCGTCTTTAAGACATCTAAACGCAGTCATTTAAAAAACGTCTTGGCATGGACGTCTCAAAGACGTCCCAAACGCATCTTAGGACAGTCGTCTCAGAAACGAGTTGACATAGACGTCCTAAAAACGTCTTAACGCAGTCGTGTGAAAGACGTCTTGCCACAGACGGCTTAAAGACGACTTAAAGACGTCTTAGGACAGACGTCTTAGAAACGTCTCGATACCGACGTCTTAAAGACGTCTTAATAAGGTCGTCAGACGTTCAGACCAAAAACAGACGTAAAATGGACGTCCAGAAGACGTCGTGTGCTATCTGGGAAGGGGGTACAGGACTATTGAAATATTGAAAAATCGATTATTTTATTACTATTTGTTGGGATATTCACTCACCCCGTTCTCTGATTTCTACAGTTTAATCGGTACTCTTACATTTCTATAATAAAGATTACAGACGTAGTCGATGATACAAAGCAAAGCGTCTTGCGAGGTTACACGGTGCGCGTTACGCTCTCTCTGCCCTCTAGCGAGCGTCCAGACAACCGACTCTCGCCCGTGTAGAGGACGTCGCGCTCGCAATGCAGTCGTTGTGAACCGCGCGACTCAAAGCCTATGACTCAACACTATTCATTCTGAAAGTGTGATCCTTTGTGAACATTTACAACAAAGTTTCATGAGGAACTTCGAATAATTACGGAAATTATAGCACTGAACGTAACTGAGTGCACCGCCGAGTAACGGCCTCGCAGAGCGGTATTGGCGTAGGGGACTTACCTTTGAAACCGTTTATCTCGAGACTACATTTTTAAACACCGTACATCACCGTGTACATCATAACTTTCGAACGAATGAATATTTTCACTTGAAATTTTAACTGGAGGTGTAGAATTCCTTTCTCTACAACATGGAATTTCCGCATCAACATTGGATGTTTGTAAAAAATTTTATAAACGATTAAAGACTATTTTCTTCCGTAAAAGTGTGGGAAAAAATGGATTCGTGTGTAACTTTCACAATATTTGTTTAAATTCGCCAGTCAAATTCCATGTCGTAGATTTGAGTGTAGAAATTACTCACCCCAAAGCATTTTGCTTTCATATGATTGGTTCACCTGATACTACGTACACCGTCTACATCTGCGCACTACGCAGGACCATCTTCAGCGTTTAATAATGTCAACAAATTTGAACATTCCGACAATTTTTTTTATTGGTAATTACTCGGAAACGCGTCCTCAACAAACAGTGAAAATTACGGGTATAATGATTACTTGGTAACTAACCAATTCAACACAAAAGAAACCATCAATTTTACGTGTCCAATAGTCCTGTACCCCCTTAAAGGCGGGCATATGACTGCGCGACTCAAGCGTGGACCGAATGAAGCCATCCCTTGCATCGACTCTAATTACTTTGATGGATGCCTCTGTTACGAGTTTTGCCATACATTCCACAGCCTGAGTGTGGTAAGGATATGCCTCGAAATCCCAGAATTTGGGGATCTCTCACTCCTCCAGCATTTTTTTCAGGGAGATGGTTTCAATACAGTCCAGTATAGGTGGTGAAGTTATTGCACATTCGTCCCAATTGATCCAGTCGGTATAATCGGTATATAGCATCAAAATTCAACGAAACTGGAGAACATTTTTGGATTTCTACCGACTTTAATTTTTCATATGCTGCCAGCACTCTATGCACATAAAAAACAGAAAATATTAACTCACAGGGCTGAAATTTCGCACAGTTGTTATTGATCCCAAGACACAACTTTCCCGCACTAAGGCCTAACGCTACAATCATTTTCATTTTTTTTCGGGTCGGCCTAATAAATAATCCTTGTTTGATTGTCAGTATTAATGCGATATAACGAAGATAATATAACTAACTTGATTTATGTCTGTGGAAACATGAAAGTAAATGTCGTTCCTGATTTCAAAGTCATTACCATTTTGTCCTGTAACTATTGAAGACAATGATAACCTCAGAAAGAAGAGCCGCAACTATCCGTGTTTGATTTTATAAGTCAGGACTGTACATTGAAGATAGTAACTAAATTCGCTTTATGTTTGCAGAAACATCACGGAAGTATCCAGCAGGACCACTCCTGATGAGAAAAGCGACTTCTGATTACACGTTCAATGGTACGAAAGTTACAATACCAAAAAAGATGGTTCTATGGATTCCAATATTCTCGATCCATCGAGATCCGAATATTTACCCAAATCCTGATGTTTTCGATCCGGAGAGATTTAACGAAGACGCCACTGCAGCTCGACACCCCATGCACTATTTACCTTTCGGTGATGGACCCAGGAATTGCATTGGTATTAACTACAACCAAATGCTCACCCTCTAAAAACATTGCATACCGCCGCGCCGGCTCTGCTTGCATAATTTTGCTCGCAAGCTTATGCTATTACATTTTTCACGCAAGCCTGAAGTGCATATCCGAGATGCAAATTTCGCATTCATGTATATAAAACCAAACGGCTAATGTGCCTGAAACTATCAGTTCAAACAATATACATAAATCTTGATTAATTTAACGAGCACTTTCCGTTGATAGAACGAATTTATTCGATTAACCGCCCTGCGGATCTATTTACTGGCAGAATTCGGTACCGAAGTGGGCCAATTTTTCCTGCGAAGGAAAAGATTTACTTTCGGGTTATATAATAGTTTTTGAAGATGCTGATTTCAAATTTGTGGTGATTATTGCAGAAAGTGAAACCGAGTTTCACGCAAATAAACCCAATATTTCGAGATTTTCTATTTCCAGGTCCGCCACGTTGGATCCGCCTCGCCGCCTGTTAGAAATCACTCGATAGGGGTGATAATAAATTTAAAGAAGCTCGCTCCATGACAGTTCTGGGATAAGTGCAGTATGGTTCGTCGCAGTCCTCTTATCAGAAGGCACCTTTGCCTTCCCCACTCCGTGGCCAGATCATCCAGGAACAGAGTCCCTATTCTTTAGTAACACGACGTCGGGTCGCTTGCCATATCTCAACCAGAGCTCTGCAACGGGCGGGTTTGATCCGCCCATCACCCGATTGTATCTCGATGCGCCCGAACCGCCCGGATCCGAACTTTCACTAACCCGCGATACCCGCGGCGGATGAGTCGGGTCATCGTTGATTTCTATCCACCCGAGGGGACCGAGGCGTCCGAGAGCAGGGATCGGCAGACTCCCGCTACGCTGATAGAGGGGAAAACATCTACAGGAGCGCCTGCGTCAGTCACGCACACATAACCACCGCTCCTGTAGGTGTTTCCCTCTCCATCAGCGTAGCGGGAGCCCGCCGAATCCTGGCCGAGAGTGTTGTATACGCGTGGTGACGTCATGACGCCACGGGCTCCTCGGGCGGATAGAAATCAACGATGACCCGACTCACCCGCCGCGGGCACGGGCGGGTCGGGTGAATCGAAAGACGGCCGGGTAACGGGCGGGTTGACCCGCGATATACCCGCCCGTTGCAGGGCTCTGATCTCAACTCTCCCGCTCCATCCATACCACCAATCCTGCAGCACACAATAATTGGGAGTAGGGCTCTTACTTTTCGCGGGTACCCGGTGAACCGGGTCCTACCCGGTTACTCGGGTGTTACCCGGGTTTGCGGGTAATACGGTTACGATTACCCGATACTCGTATTATACGGGTAATCGACGAAATACCGATTATTGCAGTGGATCGT
Organism: Andrena fulva; assembly: GCA_946251845.1. NCBI lineage: Eukaryota > Metazoa > Arthropoda > Insecta > Hymenoptera > Andrenidae > Andrena > Andrena fulva. The sequence goes on from OX276333.1 coordinate 12,536,825, forward strand.
AACAAACCTCTTATTATACCTTTTTGTTTCATGAATATTGTTAGTTATAAATTATTAGTAATATTGCAAGTTGCTTCTGCGCTGTCATCCTCAGTTTTTGAGAAATTCGATTTTGAAAAAAAATGCAAATTTGCGCAAACAGTAATGAATAACTATTAGTGTCTCGACACAAAAGATGTTCATCGTTGAAAATTTGCAGTTTTTTTTTCAAAATCGAATTTCTCAAAAACTGAGGATGATGGCGTCAAACGGTTTGCGGATTCGTTTTCAGCGCTCCAAAACATATAAGAAACGGCTATTAAATGTTACAAGTCCAGATGGCTGTCGAACTGTGTTACCCGTATCACCCGGTTAACTGAGTACCCGAGTCACCTAATTGGGAGACCCAACGTGATCACCAGCCATCGCACGTCGCCAGGACTGTTTAGGACTGTCCGCGCCATAAAATCCTCGAAGTCAGAACAGCGTGGGGCCACTCGCTCTCAACTCTACTCGAAAATACGTTGACGCTAACACGCCATTTAGAATTTTGCTACAACGACCACAATTTCGACACTAGCACCTTCAAAAACTTGTTCAAATATCCAATGACTGCTTTTACTTTTTTGTAGGTCACAAAACATCACTTTCTTTTACAATATTTAAACGAGCGCAACATTGCACAAAGTAATTTGTACCATTAGTATGGTTAATTACTGAAAAGTAAAATTCTTCAGCTTCAATTTCCACTTTAATTCATGTTGACACGATGTCTGTTTCTTAAGTTATGAGGGGAAACGTTACCCCGGGTTTGAATCGGGGTTAACCTTTTGGGCACGGTTCGTTTACCCCGAATCAGACTCGGGTTAATCCGCAAGGCGGTTAACGGAACAAAACCAACCTAGGTCCTCCAAAAATAGTGGATACTTGGACCTGAAGTAGGCGTGGTTATATACTTAGGCCCTCGCCACATTTGCTTCTTGTCCGCGCTCACGTAACATACAGAATCTTATGAGAAGTGTGACACTAGGGCGGCTGAGCTGCTCGGCACGATTTATATTGCCTGTACCCGGGAAACATTTTTTACTGATTCAAGAAACAGAAAAATGCTGTTTCAAATAAATCCGCGCGGACAAAACACTTATATGTGAACACATGAAACTGTAGCGGTTCGTCCACCCGTTTAATGCAAGCAGTGCAAACAGTACAAAACGCAAATGTGGCGCCGGCCTTAAGGGTTTAAAGATCTCGCATGCTATTCGTAAAGGGGAAAACCTAAGTAGTTGTACATGGGAAAAGTAGGAGAACATCAGGAAGCAAATAGACCGTTTTTCGGGTAGAGGGAATGCAGGGCAACATCTGTAAGTAGTTATGGGCAGTGTTGCCAGAATCGTGGGACGTGGGACAAATGATTACCCCCACTATGACCTACCGTCGTCCCTCACTTTCTTCCCATCGCACTGCACACAAGCATATTCCTACTCCCGTCCGTGTTGGTCTGCCGAGCACACGGACGGGAGTAGGTATATGCTAGTATGCAGTGCGATGGGAGGAAAGTGGGGGACGACGGTAGGTCATAGTGGGCGTAAGCATTTGTCCCACGTCCCACGATTCTGGCAACACTGGTTATGGGAAGTCAGGTTGTAGAAGTTATAAAGTTTTCAGAGTACCTATACTATGACGTTTATGAGAGTGTCATATTTCCTTTGTTTAAGATTGCTTCAGAGTCCGTATTACAATAATGTGTTCAAGAATAGAATTCCATATCTAACAAAGACTTTCGAGACTGTCGAAATAAATTAGGACGCGTTTTTGTCGATTCTTTCGATTTGACAATTTATTATTAAGCAGAAATGTGAAAGAATTATTTTTCTTATTCTCCCAAACCCTTTATGAGAGAATTACATTTTGAGATGAGAAATGTGTATTCTAATATGTAGTACAACAATAATGTTAGTACCTATACGTATATAGGCTGTCACAAATGTATAATAATGAATGCTAGATTTTGTCTACCTGTAGTAGTCAAATGTGGGGTGTTAATCTGAAGTTCTTCTTTTCAGGTGCACGTTTTGCAGTTTGTCAAAGCAAAGTTGGTCTGATCAAAATACTTCGTAATCACAAAGTGCATGTTTGTGATAAGACGACGATACCGTATGAATTTGATCCTGGGGCATTTTTGCTGGCGCCAAAGGGAGGTATATATTTAAAGATGACCAAAGTGGAAAATTAATCAATGTACACAGGTACAATTTTTGAAAGAGTTCTTTTGAAAAGAATTCTTCGATGACACCCCCGTCTATCTCTTTTATAAGACGTGTGCGTATTAAACGAGTTGTAAAAACAAGTCTATGTGTAAATAAATGTGCAATGTACCGTCTTCAATATAAGTAAGCTGCACAATTATAAAAATCGTAACTTGCATCAATGGGAAACTTGTACCATCAACTTATATTCTGTCTCTGCAATGGCAGTACATAACTTATAGAGTAGATTCCTGACGAGAGCGCTAATTTAAGAGGTTACATTCGTTCTCGAACTTAAAAAAATTGATTCTTTTTTCATTGAAGTTAAATGTTTATAGTGTGTAGAATATTGGGCCGAAATAATGAAAGCGATATCTTAATAATTAACGAAAATATTTGTTATAATGTGAGAGCGCGCGCGAAAATCTTGAATCATACCAGCATAAACCGGCTTTACCGGAAGCGGTTCAAATTGCCATTGAACCCATATACGATGCATTGAGCGACGAAGATCTGCTGTCGAGATGTGTGGGAGGTTTTACACAAAACACAAAATTTGGAAAATTGCTCTTTGGAGCCACACCCGGAAGTCGATTAATCGTCCATTAGCAACCGATATTGCTACAAGCACATTTACCGATGGTGCAGCCATTTGCACAGTTATTGCAAAAAAGATGTCGCCAACAGACTGAAACATGCGAAAATCGCAGCGGCACAAGCTACGAGAAAAAAGAGGACCCACAGATGCTGCTGGAATGGCAGACTAATTGTTTGTGTAAGTTGTAAAAAAAAATTTATTTTCAATACTTTTCGTCCTTCTTAACTTTAAACGCGTTTTTCCCGAAATCACATTATTCTAGCTTGTCAGCATGATAACTTCGACAATTTACAACCTTTTTTCATGAACTGTTGTTAATCTATAAAGGATGACATTCTCTAACGGCCATGGGACCAGTTTTTTTAAATTTTTATTTTTAATATTTTTTTTAGCGTTTAAAGATCGAAATTGTAGACGAAGAATCGACTGCATTCTTCAAAATTGTATAATTTTCTTATTTTCTAGAAATTCAAAAATTTGGCCCCAAGGCCCTTAGAGAATGTCATTCTGCATAGATTAACGCAAAGTTCATGAAAAAAGTTTGTAAATTGTTGGAGTTATCATGCTGATGAGGAGACCCTCTGCTTGGTGCAAAGATTGCTACAACCGCAGAAAATGCACGGTACTATATGACGAAAGTGTGTCAAATAATTTTTTTTATATGAATAAAGGTCCCAAGAACACGATACAATTATAAAATTTTCGATTTATTTCACACTTCTTGAGAAAAAAAATCCCAAAAGTGATCAATTATTTAACGATCAAACGAACTTACCTGTATGTGAAGTTCGATCGTAAGAATCAACTAAATCCGCCAAATAGTTTCCGAGACAATAAATTCATAAGTACAACCCATTTTCACGAAAATAAGCAAAAATCGAAACAAACTCGAAATCGACAAACTGGTGAATTAACCCCCCCCCCCCCCCCCCCTAATCTGACGAGGACTACAACATATTCAAGTTTGAACAAAATCCGAGACATCGAGGGAAAAAGTGGAATGACTCCGTTAGCTCCCGAGCTACCGGGTGACTGTATCATCATTATTATTATTAATATGTGAATATAAGTGTATGTTATATCTGAACTCAAAGCAAAAGTTATTTTAGCTTTCCAATTATGACCACGTATTGTTGGTAACGCTTAAGTTTACTTAGTCTGTTAACAGCGCTGACGCAAACCGTGACTACTTGGAAGAAGATTGGCTTTTTATAAAAATTAGCAAATACAGTTGAATTTTTTTACCAATCTGCTGTCTTTTTGTCAGGTTATCCCTTTTTTCGACGCTCTCGAGGTCGACGCATGCCTCGTACTATGTGCCGTAAAAGACACGTCTATGTCACACTCGGAAAGGACTAACTTGATCCACTTACTCAGACTTTGGCAGGATACCTACCCATGCGGTTTACGAAAAGAGAGAAACAATAACTTTTCTTCCTTTCTAATACGCTTAGTAGCCTCCACATACCTTAGAACAGCCTTAGCCACACAAAGATCGGGTTTGTTTGCAGAAAATGGAAGATCTAAAACTGGCTGTGGCGCTCCCGGTCTCGATGTTTTAACAAGCCGAGGGATTTTAATTCTTATACCCTCCGCCGAAACAATGATATTCTCTACCGAGATGACAGAAAAGGTTTGAACTCTATGAGCTGTAGCAAGGGCTAACAGAATGATCGTCTTATAAGACAACTGTCGTAATGAGATCTGTTCCAGGGGAAACAGATTGCTCATTTTTGTTAAGGCCGGAGTTACGTCCCATGTTGTTTCATACCGAGACGTACTCGGTCGCAAACGAAATATTGCCTTCATGAAACGGGATATATATACATTTTGTGTGAGGTTTTCTGACGCGATCAACGAAATAGCGGCTCTTGCGGAGTTGATCCTTCCGTAGGAGGCTCCTTCTTCAAATTTTTTGGATAGGAAATCTAGCACCGCCGAATGTGTGGTTTCCAGCGAATCCCAGCTTCTTTCTTGAGCGAAGCTCCACCGTTCCTTTAATGCTGTATTATATAGTTTGATTGTTGATTCTGCCAATTAGGCGATAATAATACGCAATGATGCAGTGGGAATGGTTTCCTCAAAAGCGAGCTCCTGATAACCTCGCTGCAACCAGGGTAATCTTGAGATGGTGGTACCGTTTCCAGCAAGGAGACACCAAAAGGTCACGATTATACTTAAAGATCAGTGGGTCCGAGGTTAGTAACCTCTGGAACAATGGAAACCATGGTTGCGTTTTCCAAAGCGGGATCACAACCACACCAGACGCTCCTTCATTCAGAATCTTCTGAAGGACTCTAGGGATCACTGCGAAAGATGGGAACGCATAGAAATCCCCATCCTTCCAATTTATTGTAAACGCATCAATGTTCATTGCATCCGGATCTCTCTCCCAAGCGCGATAGACTGGACATTTTGCATTAGCACGTGAAGCGAAGAGGTCAATAGACGGCGAATCATAACGTCGTACAATATGTTGGAAGGCATACTTGGCTAGCTCCCACTCGATATCAATATTCTTTACCCGTGATAAGAAGTCTGCGTCAGTATTCTCGCGCGATGTATGTATGCAGCATGGACCCATAGCCTACGGGTCTCGCACCAGTTCCAAATATATGTCGCTAGGTTATGTAATTGAGGAAACTGAGTCCCTCTCATTTTATTTATGTATGCCTTAGCTGTTGTGTTATCAACCCTGAGCAGAATTTCACAGTCCGTCAGGTCTGTAGCAAAACATTTAACCGCTATAAACGCTGCCATTAGCTCTAGGGAGTTAATATGCAATTCTGTTTTCTTTTCCTTCCATAACTCATGTGCCGCCTTTCCCTCACAAAAGGAACCTCATCCTGTCAGAGAGGCGTCGGAAAAAATTTCCCTTCTATAAGACGCGGACCGTATAAGCCTTACCGAATTATCTAATCTCTGATGCCACCATACCAAATCTTGTTTTATATAGTCCGGCAGCGTTACCGTTACATCAAAATTTCCTAAGCTATATTCAAGAGCATTGACATTTAACGCTTTCTAGTAATTTGCAATGCAACGCTGCATACTCCATAGCTGGGCAAGCCGCGAGTAGAGAGCCTATTACCTAATTGTGCAAACTCCCTAATCCTCTCATCGTCGCCTCTTGAGAAAGGGAGACACCATATTTTTCAAGTATTCCCGTTTTTTCTGGGTTAACTCAATCGCAATTTTTTCCGAGTCTATTATGAACCTTGTATTTGGCGTAAGATCACTTTTCTTATAATTAGTCATAAACCCCAACGACATAAGGAGATCTACCGTTGCCTGAATATTTTCATTGCAAGATTCTGCATCTTTCCCCAGGCATAGAATATCATCGAGGTATATGACTGACAGATGCGACTTTGAGCGTAAATGGTTAACCACTGGTTTCATTACTATCGTGAATACCCATGGACTCGTACACAGGCCAAATGGCAAACAGGTATACTCATATAAGTGATCGTCAAACAAAAATCTTACAAACCTTCTACACTCTTTATGTAATGAGATTAGGAAGCAGACGTCTTTCAAATCGATTGAACCAACGTATGCACCAGGCCACATTAGCTTACATACTGTGCGAACACCTTCCATCTTAAAATGGACTGGATCTAAGAACTCATTTAGCTCCTTCAAGTTAATTATGGGCCTGTTTGAGCCATCAGGTTTTGGCACCAGGAACACATTGGAAATAAATTGACCATCGACTGGTTCACAAGGTTTTATTGCACCTCTCCACAATAAACTATCTATTTCCTTTCTAATTTCCAGAGATTCCCTCTGAGACCAGCTGCGTGAAGGAGGTATCGATGACTGAGTGACCTTGGATGTGAAGGGCAACTTATAACCCCGAATGCATTCCAAGACAAAGCTGTCTGAAGTGATTGCCATCCATTGCTTTGTAAAAAGTGTTGATAATAATTAATGATGAGAGATAATGGTATTTTAATAGTAATTATAGATACACTTATAATATTTCTGTACACACGGTAAACATGAATTTGCTTCACGGCAGTTTCCTTTCTTCTACTCTCGTCTCTTCGCTCGCTTAGCGACACACTTCCAGGCACTCTGTGGTGGGGAGACATGTACACATACACACCCGGTCGTTCGTACAAAATAAATGTACACACACTCTTATTTTCTAACACGCCTCCTTACATTTATGTTGTACATTTCGATTTTACGTATTTCCTTTTATTCTAAATTCATCATTTTTCTAAATTTTTCAAATTTTTCTTTGCACAAAGATTTTGTAAATATATCCGCAATATTCTCATCAGAGTTAACTTTAATTACATCGATTGTATTTTGTTCTACATACTCATGTACATAATGATAGTGAATTTCTATATGTTTTGAATTTTTCGTAAAATTTCCATATTTCGCTATATATATATAGTTCCGGAATTATCTTCGTAAACCTTTATTGGCTTATCTAGCCTTACATTAAATATTTTAGCTACTTCTTTTGTAAATATCAATTCATCAACTGCTTTTGATAATGCTACATATTCAGCGAATGTCGACGCTTTTGTTACACATTTTTGTTTTCTCGATTTCCAGTAAATCACATTCCCATATAATCGAATTATATAGCCAGTTGTAGACTTCCTATCGACAATATCACCTGCCCAAGCAGCATCTACATAGCAATCTAAGGTTTCAACCTTTTCATTTTTCCTATAACTTAATTTTAAGTCTTTTGTTACATACAAATATTTTAGTATTCGCAACGCATACTTGTAATGAGTTTCATTGTAACAGTTTTGAAACCTGCTTAAATAGTTAACGCTATAACTTATATCAGGTCTCGTACCTGAGCTTATGAACAATAATGCACCAATCAAATTTCTATACTTAATATTACTTTCACATACATCATCCCTTCCAAGTTTCAAATTCGTTTCCATAGGTGTATTTTATATTTTACTATTTTGCAACTTATACTTGTTTACTAATGTCTCGATGTATTTTGTTTGACTTAGCTTCATTTCATTTTTATAATAATCATATTCTACGTTAATTCCTAGATATTCTTTTATTTCGCCTAAGTTTTTCATTTTAAATTTATCACATAAAAGTTTCTTTATATTTTGTATTTTTTCTTTGCTCTTGCAACAAATTAGTAGATCATCTACAAACATAAGTAAATAAACATTATCTACTCCTTCCTTAAGAGTATACAGGGTGTTCCGAAAATGGTGCGGTATATTAAAGGGGGTGATTCGGGGTGTGATTGCAAACAACTTTTTCCTTTGCGAAAATGCCCTCCGAGGTTTCGTTAACGAGATATTAATAAAAAGCACCGACCAATCAGAGCGCGAGCCTTCCGCTGGAGGTCCCGCGCTAGCGTGGCCGCGCGCCGGGCCGCGCTGCGACTACGAACAAGCAAGGCGGCATGCATCGAAGGAAATTGCGTAGAATGGCAAATGAAAAAGACGTAACAAAAAAATCGAACCTTTTGCCATGGATTGTTTGCCATTTAAAGTGAATAATGAATAAAGGATAAATGGATGAAAATCACGTGTAACGTAAAAAGACGAATACACATTTTTTTTCGAAGATTCGAAAATAATAATTATTTGAAGTGGGAGGATAAGGAATACGTAAAATTCCTTGTGTTAATAACATATCCACGAAAAGGTAATGTAACAGGAAATTAACGAAAAGTGATCGTAGTTCGTTATTGTGATAAAAATCCGTAACTCAATAACGGCCAGCACTGTTGCTGATAACGAATAAGTCTGTTTAAAAAGCCCGAATAAATATTTTCGTACGAGAATTTTGAGAATTATCGCCGGAAATAAGCCATAGCTTGCGTTAAATTTAAAAATGAATGATCACCATTAAAGGAACTAAAACTCACCCTTGTAGAAAATTCACCTGCAACTTGAAAACTTGTGTCACTGGGTCACTGAACCGATCCTGGTCATCGATGGACGAGCCCAGTGCACAGCTGATCCCAGGTATACGACACTACCCAAAGTTAAGGGTCGCAATGTCAGGTGCGTTCAGGTCAACGTACCGAATATTCACTTCACTGCACGGCTACTAACACTGATCACTTAATTTACTTTTCATGGAGCGTGTTGTTGCTACGTTATAAAAATTGGTGGAAATGAATTTTTACTTGGCGTTCGGAGGCGTGGGTAATTCCTGCGCAAATTCTCACGCTGCAGCACTTGCGTCCTCGTTGTTCGGGGGGTACACACAGAACATCGCGTAATACTCTCGAGCAGAGAACATTTGTCTGCGACGCGATTGCTAACTGCTGACTGACAAGATTTTTTCCAAGCGACTTCTTCTACCCCCAAATAGTTTCTCTCGTTCCATTATGAGTTGACCCCCACCAGGCCAAGAGGCTTCAGGTAAAAAGAAGCCAGCACATTTTCGGAACACACGTGTTTTGCACAAGTGCAACGAAAACTTTCACAAAAGCCCGCGCTCCGTCCTTCTACTGCCAATGTACCCATTGCTTCGAGATAGAAAACAGATACCACGTGTATCGGTTCGAAAGGGTCCGAAGAGAAGAGAAACAGAAAGTCTTCGAGTTGCTATAAAGAAAAAAATCCTGCTTCCTGTTTCCCTTTTCCGATACCCTGAGTTCCCGTCTGCTACGAGGCGGAACCAAGTAAGTCATAAATTATCCGAAACTGTAGGAAACCGTTCTCTACCGCCGACTTGCGGGACAATACGGTCATAAACCGCGACCCTGGCGAAATGCTCTGGCTGATCAGCCTGATTAATTTTGGAGAACTAGAAATTACAGAGTATTATCCAGCATCAATACGTCTCGCGGAGAGACACAGGAAAAGAAGGGATAGTCCGCTGACTGCGCGTAGTCCCGCCTGCTTCGTCCTACCCTCAAATTAAAGACGGATCCCTTGTCTCTCGAGTATAAACACGTGCTCGAATTTCAAAACACAAGCACGCGTCGACGTATTCGGTGCGAGAGACTGTGGGCTTGAGGTCCGATTGGCCCCAAACTAACCAATCTGCCCTGGATCCCTCCCAAACGGCCACTGTCCTGAAGAGGCCCTCTTCACAGCGATATCTCCTCCACAAGGCCCACCTTCTCTCGCACGGAATACGTCGACGCATGCTTTTGTTTGGAAAATTCGAGCGCGTGTTTAGACACGAGAGATAAGCAGGCCCAAATGGCTAGTTCAGGACCAATCGAACTTCAAGCCCGCCTTCTCTCGCACGGAATACGTCAACGCGTCTCGTCCCTAAATTGGGGGACAATCCGGGACATGTATTATCCTGATGCCAGAACACATCGAAATGTCCTTTACCGTTTCACGTCGAGGTCGCGATTGTAAAAATCAGAAAAATTACTACCACATTCGCTGCTATGTTTTCTGTAAATTAGGCTTATTTCTAGAGTAATGCAGCTGATATTAACGTCGCAGTAAGCTGTTAAAGGCAATGGTGCGCCCCGTCTCAGGTAAAGCAACCGCGCGCGATTACAGTCAGCTGACTGTACCGCTACCACCCCACATTTCTTCAGTGAGGTCAAAAAACAGATCGGCAGAATTGCAGGAGAATTTTACTAACCCACTCTTGGCCAATCATACTGTTTTTATAATAATCAGATTTATAAGTTGCGAAAACGTTATGATCATTTCGTTAAAAAATTTATTATGAGGCTAAGTCAGGAAACGTACCACGGGGGTGCTATTGACAGTGCGTTTCGTTTCTATCCTCTCCGCCCTTCGTTTCGTTCGTAAAACTCATTTCGTATACTAAGGGGTTAATCGGTATACTGCTTCATTATCGGGTGGGACAACATGGTGACCGGGGCGCACTGTTCTCGACCGTCGACTCAGGGAACAATACGGTCATAAACCGCGTCCTTCTTTAGACTACGTTGACGACCAACGCAGTTAATTTTTACGATTGGTCAGTAACAATGTCAAAGAAGTAATACAGAAACGTGGGAAGTCCGGCAATCGAAAGAATTAAGGTACATGGCCGGTCAGTAGTGTTTAAAATTTATGACCGGGCCTTCTTACTTCCAACCGTTAGCCCCGTCATTTGACTGTTATCCATGCCATCCTCCTGAACCATCCTTATCCTCTCCTGATGGAAAAAGCCCACCACCTTCTCGTGGTTTCCGTTGAGCAATGACACTTTTTCAACAAATAATCAAGATAAGGACAAGCTGGAACTTATAAATCTGATTATTATAAAAACAGTATGATTGGCCAAGAGTGGGTTAGTAAAATTCTCCTGCAATTCTGCCGATCTGTTTTTTGACCTCACTGAAGAAATGTGGGGTGGTAGCGGTACGGTCAGCTGACTGTAATCGCGCGCGGCTGCTTTACCTGAGACGGGGCGCACCATTGCCTTTAACAGCTTACTGCGACGTTAATATCAGCTGCATTACTCTAGAAATAAGCTTAATTTACAGAAAACATAGCAGCGAATGTGGTAGTAATTTTTCTGATTTTTACAATCGCGACCTCGACGTGAAACGGTAAAGGACATTTCGATGTGTTCTGGCATCAGGATAATACATGTCCCGGATTGTCCCCCAATTCAGGGACGATACGCGTTGACGTATTCCGTGCGAGAGAAGGCGGGCTTGAAGTTCGATTGGTCCTGAACTAGCCATTTGGGCCTGCTTATCTCTCGTGTCTAAACACGCGCTCGAATTTTCCAAACAAAAGCATGCGTCGACGTATTCCGTGCGAGAGAAGGTGGGCCTTGTGGAGGAGATATCGCTGTGAAGAGGGCCTCTTCAGGACAGTGGCCGTTTGGGAGGGATCCAGGGCAGATTGGTTAGTTTGGGGCCAATCGGACCTCAAGCCCACAGTCTCTCGCACCGAATACGTCGACGCGTGCTTGTGTTTTGAAATTCGAGCACGTGTTTATACTCGAGAGACAAGGGATCCGTCTTTAATTTGAGGGTAGGACGAAGCAGGCGGGACTACGCGCAGTCAGCGGACTATCCCTTCTTTTCCTGTGTCTCTCCGCGAGACGTATTGATGCTGGATAATACTCTGTAATTTCTAGTTCTCCAAAATTAATCAGGCTGATCAGCCAGAGCATTTCGCCAGGGTCGCGGTTTATGACCGTATTGTCCCGCAAGTCGGCGGTAGAGAACGGTTTCCTACAGTTTCGGATAATTTATGACTTACTTGGTTCCGCCTCGTAGCAGACGGGAACTCAGGGTATCGGAAAAGGGAAACAGGAAGCAGGATTTTTTTCTTTATAGCAACTCGAAGACTTTCTGTTTCTCTTCTCTTCGGACCCTTTCGAACCGATACACGTGGTATCTGTTTTCTATCTCGAAGCAATGGGTACATTGGCAGTAGAAGGACGGAGCGCGGGCTTTTGTGAAAGTTTTCGTTGCACTTGTGCAAAACACGTGTGATCCGAAAATGTGCTGGCTTCTTTTTACCTGAAGCCTCTTGGCCTGGTGGGGGTCAACTCATAATGGAACGAGAGAAACTATTTGGGGGTAGAAGAAGTCGCTTGGAAAAAATCTTGTCAGTCAGCAGTTAGCAATCGCGTCGCAGACAAATGTTCTCTGCTCGAGAGTATTACGCGATGTTCTGTGTGTACCCCCCGAACAACGAGGACGCAAGTGCTGCAGCGTGAGAATTTGCGCATGAATTACCCACGGCTCCGAACGCCAAGTAAAAATTCATTTCCACCAATTTTTATAACGTAGCAACAACACGTTCCATGAAAAATAAATTAAGTGATCAGTGTTAGTAGCCGTGCAGTGAAGTGAATATTCGGTGCATTAACCCGGACGCACTTGACGTTGCGACCCTTAACTTTGGATGGTGTCGTGTACCTGAGATCAGCTGTGCACTCGACGCGTCTGTCGATGACCAGGATCGGTTCAGTGACCTAGTCACCCAGGTTTTTAAGCTGCAGGTGAATTTCCGAAAGGGTGAGTTTTAGTTACATTATTGGCGACTATTATTTTTTAAATTTAACGCAGGCTACGGCTTATTTCCGGAGATAATTCTCAAAATTTCCGTACGTAAATTTTTCTTCCGAGTTTTTAAACCAACTTATTCATTATCAACAACAGTGTTGGCCGTTATTGAGTTACGGATTTTTATCACAATAACGAACTACGATCACTTTTCGTTAATTTCCTGTTACATTACCTTTTCGTGGATATGTTATTAACACAAGGAATTTTACGTATTCCTTATCCTCCCACTTCAAATAATTATTATTTTCGAATCTTCGAAAAAAAATGTGTATTCGTCTTTTTACGTTACACGTGATTTTCATCCATTTATCCTTTATTCATTATTCACTTTAAATGGCAAACAAACCATGGCAAAAGGTTCGATTTTTTTGTTACGTCTTTTTCATTTGCCATTCTACGCAATTTCCTTCGATGCATGCCGCCTTGTTTGTTCGTAGTCGCAGCGCGGCCCGGCGCGCGGCCACGCTAGCGCGGGACCTCCAGCGGAAGGCTCGCGCTCTGATTGGTCGGTGCTTTTTATTAATATCTCGTTAACGAAACCTCGGAGGGCATTTTCGCAAAGGAAAAAGTTATTTGCAATCACCCCCCGAATCACCCCCTTTAATATACCGCACCATTTTCGGAACACCCTGTATAGGCAGTAGTCTATATTACTCCTTTTAAATCCTAAATTTATTAAAAATTTATTAAAACATTCATACCAGGCTCTCGGACTCTCTCTTAAGCCATATAACGCCTTTTTTAGTTTACATACTCTATTCGTTCCATCTTCGTATCCTTTCGGTTGATTGACATATACCTCAGAGCTTACCTTACCATTTAAGAATGCAGTTTCTACATCCATTTGTTCAATGACTAGGCCCATTTGGCAACAATGAGATAACAATATTTTTAACGTTTGCATTTTTGCTACAGGAGAGTATATGTCATCAATTACATCTGTTTGTTGAAAGCCCCTTACGACTAACCTTGCTTTATATCTATCATCTGATTTTCTTGTGTAAATCCACTTTACATCCAGAACTTTTTTTCCTTGTATCTTATCAACTAATTTCCACGGTTCATTTTTATTTAAACATTCTATTTCTTTATTCATTGCCTTTTTCCAATTTATACAGTCATTACTTTCAATCGCCTCCTCAAATGTAACCGGAGTATTTACTTTACAATAATTTGCATAAATATTATTACTATATGAATTTTCTGGGTATCTAATTGGGATTTTTTTCTCGCGTTTAGATTTACGTGCTATATTTTCAACTTCAGTCTCAGATTTAGAATCATTTTTATTGTCTTCAAATTTTTCTCGTTCAATTTCACCTGCGCTTTCGAAGCTATCTTCGGATAATTCGTCATTTACCCCATCATTGTTTTCATCATCTGATTCATCTAAACCGATACATTTTACATCCTTTTCCACTATATCGACATGTCTTGCAACTATTATCTTGTTATTTATAAGGACTCTATAACCAACCTCACTGTAACCTAATAAAAGTCGCATATCTGCCTTTTTTCCCATTTGGAAATTCTTTTCTGTTCTGGTTTTCTCACAAAAACTTTACTTCCGTATAAACGTAAGTTTGCAACATTCGGTTTTCTTTTAAAAAATATCTCGTAAGGTGTTTTCTTTTCTATAGTCTTCGCTAATGTCCGATTTTTCAAATAAACAGCTGCACACATTATTTCCGGCCAATATCGTTTGTGTAATTGTGCTTCTGCTAATAAGCAACGCGCCATGTCCATTATTGTTCTATTAAATCGTTCCGCGGTTCCATTTAATTCGTGTACATACGCTGGACAATTATTAATAGTGATACCCTTTTCTTTTGCAAACTTATAGATATTATTATTTAAATATTCTTTCCCATTGTCGCATCTCAAACATTTTACCTTTTTACCTGTTAAATTCTCACTTTCATTTACAAATTGAGCTAGACAATCAAATACTTCTGCTTTAGACTTTATACAGTAAATCTTTGCAATTTTACTATAATCATCAATGAAGGAAACAAAATATTTTTCTCCATTTATACCGGTTGTTGAAAAACTACCACACACATCCGTATGTATTATTTCTAAAACATCTTTAGCTCTCGTTCTATTATTTTCGAATGGCAAATTATGCATTTTATTCTTTATACGCGTCTTACATTTCATAAATTCTGTTTCAAGTTCATTTGGAATACCCTTTACCAATTGCTGTTTGCACAAGGTATTTAGATAGCTAAAATTGACATGGCCTAATATTCTATGCCACTTTTCTTTCTGACTCATGTTATTCTTACTATTAGCAACATTTACCGATTGCTCTTTGTATTTTAATTTGCTTTCCATTTTGTACGTTCTATTTTGTTTAAATGCTACTGCTATAACCTTACCATTTTCATCTATAACTTTTGCTAAATTTCCTTTAGATACAATCGTATTATTATCAGTTATTTTTCCGTAGCTTATTAAGTTTGAATGCATATCTCTTGCATAAAACACATTTTTCATTACTATCTCATTTTTCTTACCAAACGCTTCAAAATAGCTGATTACGTTTCCTATTTTCGTTGCTTTTACGAAGCTATTATCTCCTAAATATATATTTACAGGTTCTTTAAGTTCAATACATTCATCAAAATAGTCCTCACTATTAATTATATGGTCGGTACACCCGCTATCTAATAACCAATTTATTTTATTATTACTTAACCTATTTGCTTCGCTGTTGTAGGCTGTATTTACTGTTGCTACGCATGCGCTTGTACCCGTGTTGCTCTGCTCGTGTTGATTTCGAAGGTTTCCGCGACCTCTGTTGTAGTATCCTCTTCCGACTCTGCCTCGGCCGCGACCACGTGTTGACCCTCGCCAAAAACCGCTGTTGCTTCCCGCTTGGCCGCCATCTTGACAATCTCGTGCGAAATGGCCAACTTTACCACATTTGAAGCAAACTTTTTCTTTTTTAATTTTATCCGCAACAAATGCATTCGATCTTCTTCCAGTTTGGTCGTCTTTTTGATTTTTCATTTCAGCCATTTGTATTTTGTTTTTCACGTATGCCACGCTTTGATCTTCTTCCTTTAAGGGGGTAGACACGGGTAAAACAGCGATCTGTATACCGACACAATCTGGCCCGAAACATGGGTTTGCGGGAATACGTTGTTTGTCCTTATATGAGCAGATTTTGAGCTGGGTGAGGTCTCACTCGAAAGAGGAAGGTCTGATGCAGCCCGCTCTGGTCATGGTTCGACGAGATTGTGTTAATATCTAATAATATGAGTGTTGAAAGTAGAGCAAAAGTCGAAAAAAAACAAAAGAGTTTTGTGACTCAAACGATGACCAGAGCGGGCTGTATCGAACCTTCCTCTTTCGAATGAGACCTCACCCAGCCCAAAATGTGCTCATATAAGGACAAACAACGTATTCCCGTGACTGCATTCCCAAATACGAGTTCCGCCATATTGGCGATAAGCAGAGCAAGTCACGTGACAAATTTAGTTCAGCTAGTTGATACGAGATGGCGCCTACTCGGGAGGACTGCCAGCGTGGAATAATAGCAAAACTGAAGCGTTAGCTGGATACATGTGCCACAGTAAAAGCGTGATGCAGTCAATGTATGCATTTTCGTCCGATTAGAGGTTAGGTTATATGCATTTTAGGCATACATTTACTAGGAACTGCTGGGAACTGTATACATTTACTAAACTAACGCCTTTACCGTGACACATACATCACTTGAAATCGCTGTCGAATTTATGTTATAATTATATGGCCACATTATTTAAAGTAAAAAAAAGAGAGATTGGAACTTTTTACTAATACTGGAAATATTAATTTACTGATATTATATTTTCAGAATGTGGAAGTTACAGCAATTATTTGCAATTATTGCTCTTATTATTATTCTTCCGACTATTGAATAAAACATATAACAAGGAAAAGTCTCCAAACCGGTCAACAGTTGACTCCCTGATTTTTTTGTAATTCTTTACGGTCCTATGCAGAGATGGGCATTATTTAAATAAAAGGATATACTTCCGAATGGCCCCAGTGGCTGATCGACACGAGGTTTGGGGGAGGGGTGTGTACCCTAAATCTAAAGTTCTATATAGGTTCGGGTATTTATTAGTTTTCATTGTTTATTCGAAGGCCTTTCATCTTGGGCTTCGAATAATTTTTCTTCTTTCATTATATCATTATCCTAAGGTCGTATTCAGATATATTGGCGGGTCAACAGCGATCCAGGAGAAATCAGCCACCACCATCTGACGATCGTGGATTTGTCAGTTGGAGTTGCTGGGCCCCCGAAGGGTATGGCGGGGTAACGGGAATGCTGCTCGTGTGGCTGTTATTTATTCTTAGCGTAATAGTTGTGTGCGTTACGAACTTAGAGCATATATACTTGGAGGTCTCATCGAAAGCTTGAAACTAGAGGTCGTGGCTTTTCACGTGTATCTAAATACACGTGTACACGGGACACGTGTAACGTGTATTAAGGAATTAAAAATCCGTGTTCTTAATACACGTGTACACGGATTATAAGTACACGGATGCATGGTCGCCAAATACCGCCTCGTACAATCAACTATAAATAGAAATACATACTTTGTTGTCAAGTCGGCATGACAACGTTCATGTCGTCCGTGAATAGAACTACACGAATATCCGTGAACAGAAATACACGGGTATCCGTGAACAGAAATACACGGGTATCCGTGTATTAAAAATTACACGGGTATCCGTGTATTAAAAATTACACGGATTGAAGTTCGGATACGTTTACTACACGTGTACACGTGTATGTAAATACACGTGAAATAGGGACCTCTGCTTGAAACTGTCGCCAACATGGTGCGAGAGAGAAAGACATCGTGCGAACTGGTGCGAGAGAGTGAAGTATAGATTCTCTCGCTCGCACGATGTCTTTCTCTCTCGCACGATGTTGGTCGGCAATTGGATCCACAGGAGACAAGAGGCGATGAGACCTCCATGTATACCTACTATATGCTCTAAGGTTACGAAGTTATGCGTAGACCAATATGAGATGAAGCTATCGAGAAAGAATGAATGTTCTGACCATAAAACTTCTGAATTTTTCGGAGCTAACGCACACCTATTCTGATGTTTGTATTTCTACGCTCAGAACTCGGTTGGCCTACACGTCAGGTGCTTGGCGCAATCTCTACCACTTCTGGCCCACTCTTGTTCTACGAAGGCGAGAGCGAGTCAGAAAACGTTGAGAAAAGGAGCACCGAGGCAGGACAGTGGTATGGTGGGAGAATACTCCTCACGAAACTCACCGGCCAATATATTGTAGACGATCTTTATTTTCCCCTCGAAATTACTCAAACTACAATCGGTACAATCAAACTAATATGGACGCTCGGATACGACTTCTTTCAAAGATCGTCCTTTTCTGTGTTCTCCCTGCTCGCGTCCGCCACGCGACCGCTCCTCCCCTCTCCTCCTCCTACAACCGTCAACTGTTCGGCATTGTTGAGATTCGTATCCCTCGCCGGCGCTGCACCGATGCATATTTTTCCACAATATGTATCTGAATACGACCTTAGAAGCTCGAATGCCGACAAAAACCTTCGTGGCCCGAGCCGCGCGAGATCGCCGTTGCTCGGCGATGCGTCATCGATTATACAGAAGCAGAATTTGTTTATTTTTCATCGCATCGATATGAAAGTGACACCACTGGATTTCTGGCATTATCCCGGTTATATTGACAGGAAATAATTTAAATCGGACTATTTTTATCGAAACGGGCTTTCACTTCTATAAACAAATTTTTCACGTAATTTCCTTAATTATGGTCCGAATTATATCATTTTTGGAGCCAATTTGATCGAGAAAATATTATGAATCGATTGACGCCACTTTCGCAAAGATCTGATTAGAAATGCATAACTGCAGATTCGTCACTGCTTAGTGCGCAACATTGTATGGCCCCACCCGACTTTGGATGGCGAAGGAAAATCAGCCTTCTACAGAACTCAAATCGAGAAAAACTTTGCTGGCCGACTTTATTATATTCACGTCAAATAAATACTTTCATTGTAAAATTTAGACGATGAAGTATTGTTGAATTTCGCCAGTTCTTACATATGCCCCATTTGGTTCGGAATTCCTGATCTCAGAGTTTCATGCATGTACCTATTGAAATGTTATTTTTTCTTATGAATACATGATTAAGACACACTCTACGTTCACTAAAAATTGACCGAATTGCACCATATATGTTTCATATCATTTTCATCGGGAAATCCTAAAAAAATCATCGGTAATACTTTCATCAACACTTATCAAAAACATGAACATTTTATTTTTCTGTACTGGGTATTTTATCTAGCTCGTCGGTTTTATTGCTCTCGACTGTCAACCAGTGATGCCAGAATCGTGGGACGTGGGACAAATCCTTACCCCCACTATGACCTACCGTCGTCTCCCACTATGGCCTACCGTCGTCCCCCACTTTCTTCCCATCGCACTACACACAAGCATATCCCTACTCCTGTCGATGTGCTCGGCAGCCGAACAAGCAGCGCACACGGACAGGAGTAGGGATATGCTTGTGTGCAGTGCGATGGTAAGAAAGTGGGGGACAACGGTAGGTCATAGTGGGGGTAAGGATTTGTCCCACGTC
Organism: Andrena fulva; assembly: GCA_946251845.1. NCBI lineage: Eukaryota > Metazoa > Arthropoda > Insecta > Hymenoptera > Andrenidae > Andrena > Andrena fulva. The sequence continues at coordinate 12,556,255 of OX276333.1, forward strand.
CCACGATTCTGGCATCACTGCTGTCAACGGGCGGTCTACTAGGGCCCGAAGGTCCTCGCTCGCAGCGAGAAAGCAAAACAGTGGGGTGGGTAGGTCTTTCCCGATAATCTGAGCCCACAGGCTTCTCAACAATTGGAAGACTGTACTTTCTGATGCTCTTGACGATACGCGCAACCATTTGCGTGCGTGGCTTCATGTTGCACGATAAAAAGTATTCTTTTAATTACAATTAGTAATTCAGTTTGCAAGTGCTATTAAATTAGGCGTAATTAAAATCATGCACAGTTCATTAATTTTAACTAATTTACCAATTCATTTATATTTTAATTCATTAATGCAGTACTCTGATTAAGAACATCGTAACGCGGAGCTAATATTATAGGCCCTAGAATCTACGGTATTGTCAATGTGCAATTGAAACGCGCCGCCACTTCACACTATCGTTTCTTAGCATTTGTACATGGTGATTATTTAGCCAGAGTCGTCAAACGCGATGCTCGCCAGCAATCACGTGTCTCGCTGAGTTTCATCGGCTTCGACGCTCGAAACCAGCGGGGCCATACAATGTTGCGCACTAAGCACTGATGAATCTGAATTTTTGCAATTTCTAATCCGATCTTTACGAAAGTGGCGTCAATCAATTCCTTATGCTTTCTCGATCAAATTGGCCCTAAAAATGATATAACTCGGATCATAATTAAGGAAATTACGTGAAATATTTGTTTGCAGAATTGAAAGCCTATTTCGTTAAAGATAGTCAGATTTAAATCATTTTCTGTCAATTTAATCGGGAGAATGCGAGGAATCCATCGATGTCACTTTCATATCGATGCGATGAAAAATAAACAAATTCTGTTTCTGTATAATCGATGACAACATCGCAATACCACCGGCGAGTGCATTAGCGCATATGAAAAACCATCGAATAAGCAATTGCAATGTAAAGTCACTATTGCACCAACTCAATTTTATATATAATGTTTGTTCAATAACTGCTTTCTGCATGGGACGTTTAATTATCTTATAATAAGTGTATAACTTTCATGTTTTGCTTCAGCGTTTTGCTAATAAAAAATGTCTAACCTAACATAATAAACTTCGTTTTCTGGGGATATCCGCTCATCTATTTTTTCTTTTCACTTATAACTCCTTACGGCCAACGTAACATATTATATGTAGCATAAGTACATTTTAAGTAATTAAAATGTACAATGAATTGTCTACGTTTGCTCTACCAGCAGACCTTTCGATTAAATATTTACAAGTACAACGCAACAGCAAGGAATTTATTTCCTTATTCAGAATAGAATACGGAAATAGCAAACAGTTCCCTCTCGCATTCACCGGGCAGTCGTCGATCTATCGGTATTACCATTTCTGTGCAGAAAAATCTGCTGTAATACCGACCTGCCGAATCGGCCAGGTCACGTGACGTGTCTACCCCCTTAATGCGTCTATTAAATCGCCTACATAGCTGTACGATTCCGGCAACGTGTTGAGCATGTAATTCAATTTCTCCTTTTCCTTCACTGTAGCACCCGCATTTTTCAATTCATTTACTGCCTTTTCAAATTCAATAAAAAATGTCGCTGACTCACTATAGTTGCTCAGTTTCATTTTTTCCAATTTATTCCTGCACACAATCTGCAGTGCCGTTGACTCTTTCAAGTACATCTCATCGAACTTCTTAATTATGTCGTATGCCGTTTCTTCTTCACTAACGAATTCCAATTGCTTATTCGTTATAGCGCTCTATATATAGTTTACTGCTCTTAGATCATTCTCATCCCAATCGGGTTTATCTGTTTCGATTTTTTTCCGTTTTATAACTTCATCACATTTTTTGAATTTCAAGAACACTTTTATACGCTTTTTCCACATACTATAATCCTCTCCATCAAACACTGGTATCGTGATATCGTTTTTAGACATCTTGCTTGCTCGTTCTCGAATGTTCCTTCGTGTTCGTAACGGCAATTCTAAATTCACACTACTCACTATTGCACGATCTTGACGACCAGTCTTGCACGATAATCTCAACCACGCTCTGCTACCATGTTGATAATAATTAATGATGAGAGATAATGGTATTTTAATAGTAATTATAGATACACTTATAATATTTCTGTACACGCGGTAAACATGAGTTTGCTTCACGGCAGTTTCCTTTCTTCTACTCTCGTCTCTTCGCTCGCTTAGCGACACACTTCCAGGCACTCTGTGGTGGGGAGACATGTACACATACATACCCGGTCGTTCGTACAAAATAAATGTACACACACTCTTATTTTCTAACAAAAAGTTTTAGTCTACCCGCCACCTTAATTACCTCTACCCCTACAGCACACTTTGTTGCTGGAACGTTGCACACACGTTGCAGTACATTACAATGTTGCCGTTTGGTTGCAGGTTGCATTGCAATATTCCTGCAACATTGTGGAAACATTACCGTGCAATATTGCGCTCGCAACGTATGAGCAATATTTCGGCAATATTGCGCACACATTGCCGTGCAATATTGCAATGGCCACGTTTGTGCAATATTGCGCTGGCAACTTATCAGCAAGATTTCGGCAATGAATCCGCAATAAATCCGGACTTAGAAATTTTCCCTCGACAATACCGAACTTTTTCATTGCGCATAATAAATTAAATGTCAATGGTAGGGGCACTGGCAGTAATTGGCACGTGTAACACTTTTTTTACAAATATCCTTTGTTGCTGTATATAGTTAATGAATTTGTTTAAACTCTATAGTGTTAATTAAATAATTGTCTTAATTATTTATGTCAGATATTGTCCACGATCGCATATATTCCCTCGGCGATAGCCTGTGGAATCTTAGACTGTATTCTGCGTGTCGAAATTTCAGGATCGTTCCGCGTGATTCCGGATTTATTGCGGATTAATTGCCGAAATCTTGCTCATAAGTTGCGAGGTCTCGCAACTTAACAGCAAGATTTCGGCAATGAATCCGCAATAAATCGGGACTTAGAAATTTTCACTCGACAATACCGAACTTTTTCATTACGCATAATTTAAATGTCAATGGTAGGGACACGCGTGTCCCTAAAATATATAAAAAAATGATGTCAAACGATTGTATTAAAAATGCGCTAAAAACTAAAAAAAAAAACATTATTTTCTTGTACTACGCAGGATATTGCATAACAGAATATGCATCAACTTAATACAATATCAAGCGTCGAAATGAATTTGTTGTGAAATATCCGACTCCGCGATTAGGGAGATGAAATGGAGTTTGCCAAAACGAATCTTTGTTTTTAAATAATTTGAGTTTAAAGTGTTGCACGGTAGGAGTATAAGTTGGAATACGTAAGTAATGTTCTCAATCAACAGTTCTAGCTGCAGCGGTATAGTGTTCGTCTACGGTGCTACGGGTCGCGGGTTCGAATCTCCCTGGGGTAAAATAATTTTCTATTTAAGGGGGTAGACACGTCACGTGACCTGGCCGATTCGGCAGGTCGGTATTACAGCAGGTTTTTTCTGCACAGAAATGGTAATACCGATAGATCGACGACTGCCCGGTGAACGCGAAAGGGAGCTGTTTGCTATTTCCGTATTCTATTCTGAATAAGGAAATAAATTCCTTGCTGTTGCGTTGTACTTGTAAATATTTAAACGGAAGGTCTGCTGGTAGAGCAAACGTAGACAATTCATTGTACATTTTAATTACTTAAAATGTACTTAAGCTATAATATGTTCCGTTGGCAGTAAAGTGAATAAGTGAAAAGAAAAAATAGATGAGCGGATGTCCCCAGAAAATGAAGTTTGTTATGTTGGGTTAGACATTTTTTATTCGCAAAACGCTGAAGCAAAACATGAAAGTTATACACTTATTATAATATAATTAAACGTCCCATGCAGAAAGCAGTTATTGAACAAACATTATATATAAAATTGAGTTTGTGCAATAGTGACTTTAGATTGCAATTGCTTATTCGATGGTTTTTCATATGCGCTAATGCACTCGCCGGTGGTATTGCGATGTTGTCATCAATTATACAGAAACAGAATTTGTTTATTTTTCATCGCATCAATATGAAAGTGACATCAATGGATTCCTCGCATTCTCCCGATTAAATTGACAGAAAATTATTTAAATCTGACTATTTTTAACGAAATAGGCTTTCAATTCTGCAAACAAATATTTCACGTAATTTCCTTAATTATGATCCGAGTTATATCATTTTTGGGGCCAATTTGATCGAGAAAGCATAAGGAATCGATTGACGCCACTTTCGTAAAGATCGGATTAGAAATTGCAAAACTTCAGATTCATCAGTGCTTAGTGCGCAACATTGTATGGCCCCGCTGGTTTCGAGCGTCAAAGCCGATGAAACTCAGCGAGACACATGATTGCTGGCGAGCATCGCGTTTGACGACTCCGGCTAAAGAATCTAGAGACGCGGTAGCGTCTCGACGCCAAGTACAGGAAAGACACCCTGTATATGTCGACTGTCGCTACCGCTATCATTTACTCGAGAAACGGCTAATCCAACCTAACCTGAAACTTATTTCATTAATATCTCATCACGCCTGCAATATTTTCTAAATTTAAAGGCATTTTTCTTATGTAAACCGCATATAAGCATTCGAATAAGACCAAATTTCAATAAAATCTGTCCACGCATAACAGAGATATCATAATATCGTCTCATGGATCTGTCAGAAACGGTAAGATTTTCTCCTTATCCTTCAACCAAATTTTCGTCAACATAATACGTATACTACGCGTTACACGCACACCTTCAGCCAAAAGAAACTAGTGTATGTTTCGTTCGTCGACTCTCGGGATCATTCCGTACTATTGAATTATAACCTACCAAGTGTCATCGCTTTATAACCTACCAAGTGTCAAACCGTCATAACCTGCCAAGTGTCAAATAAGGTAAGTTGTCCAAATTTGAAATTGTCACGAGTTTTTACACTACATGGGAGACTGAATTATTGTCTCAATTAACAAGGTGGGTCGCCAAAATTTTTTAATAGATTTTTATGTAGAGTCGCAGACTGGGAAGTTGTCCGGAGAAGGTTCGACAGAGAAGCATCTTCTTTCGCATAAGTTTCTGGAAATTTGTACCATGCATGTACAAAATATATATTATAACAAATTGCATTGCATTTAAATTGACAGATATTTTTATTATACCAGCAAATTATTTTTAATTTAGAGTTTTTATGTAAAGCTTATAGAAATGAAGGGGACGCACAGGACTTAGATAAAAATGAAGGGGACGCACAGGCTTGGATAGAACTGAAGGGAACGCACAGGACTTGGATAAAAATGAAGGGGGTGCACAGGCTTGGAGGTTGTCCAGAGAAGATTAGATAGATAGACAGAGCATCTTGTTTCGCACAAGTTTTTGGAAATTTGTCAAATAAGGTAAATCTACAAAATTTGTCAAACGACGTAGCATTAAGAATTATTAAGAAAATAGATTATGGTGGACTGCTTGCAATGTAGAGCAAGTCACATTAGTGAAGAAAGTACGCTGAAAACATATCTCCCTTGATGCTTTTCAATCTTTTGTGAAAGACATTCGTAAAACTTTAATCATACGCTCTGACCTCCTTTAGACACATTATGCAGTCTCTACAATTACTATTGCAAAAGGCCACTCTATTTCTATATTTCTATATATAATAAATTCTACGTTAAGTCGTATAATTAAAAAAAATGTGGCTTTCATATATTTACAGATAATCGAAGCAGAAGATGATGCAGTGTGATCGACGTCAGACTCTGTACGCACAAATTTGCAGGTAGGGTTTTGCATACGCAATTATTCATTCACTTATCGTGACATATGAGCACGTATGATAATTTCTTAAATAATTAGTAAATGTGTCCTATTTTTTTTTAGTTAACGATGCAGATAAAGAGAATTATTTCAACAGCTGAAACAGAAAGTAACCCTGCTGCACTAGAAAAAGAAAAAATAAGCATATTTTCATGTATCTTATATTCTTATTCTTTATTATTATTATTATTATATTTTATACTATAAAGCAGAAAGTGTATCGTATGTTTGTGTGTTTATCTGTCGCCGAAAAACTTTCGAACGGTAAAGTCTGGGGTCACGAAATGTACCTCAGCTCATTATGCCTGGCTAATCCAGATGAATGTGACTATTTTCAACTCGTTACGACCTTCCCTTCTCGAGTTAATAGTTAATTAATTAAAATAAAATAAACGAATATAGTGTTTACTTTTTTTACTTTTACATCTATAAAAGTTTCGAGCGAGCGACGGAAGCAGCAGCTAGTGTGATACGGCTATTAGAAGTTTCTTGCCGCTACTAAAATCAGAATCTAAATTCCGAGCGAAGCCGGGTGGTAAAGCTAGTAAAAAATAAAGAATAATGGAAATTTTTTTTTTTTTTTGTAGATTTGATTACACTAGATTTGTATACACACATATATTTATTATCGGTGTTAGTCTTATTAACCGCCACGACCGCCACGACTGCCACGACCGCCACGGTCGCCACGGTCGCCACGGCCACGGCCACGGCTGTACCGCTCCACGGCCCAGGCCCGGAGGGAGGTGGCCTGTTCTTTAATAGCCTTCAGGAAGGCCCAGTCTTCTTGTTGGGCCCTCACTCTCCGGCCGCTACGCCTGTGGCGCGCTACGTACGGTTCTGTAATTATTATTATTATTATTATTATTATTATTATTATTATTATTATTAATCATAAACGGGTTAGAACCCATTATATAGCACGGATACATAACATTTTGCGTGTCGAATAAAATAAATCTAAATATATGCATACTATATCAACTTATACTTAACAATGGAGAGTACTTAAAAAATAGAGGTGAAGAATGAATAGTGAGAAATGAAAAATTTTACAATGAAAATGGAAATGAAGATAAGAGTGAAAATGAGAATGAAAATGAGAATGAGAATGAGAATGAGAATGTAAATGAAAAACAAAAATGAAAATGAAGATGAAAATGAAAATGAAAAATGAAAATGAGAACGAAAATGAAAATAAAAATAGAAACCCATAGAAAATAGAATTAAAGTGAAAAGTGAGGGGTGGAAACAAAGTGTATACTATAACATTAAATTTAGTTTTGTCGCGTTAACGGATTACCAGCTATTTTGTTCGCTCGCTCTTAGCATTCTGTATAATTTACTCTTTAATACGTCCACAGATTCATGAAAAAAATCAACTGCATCAGCATATAGGTTTGCTTGTTGTAGTAGCCGGTTAATCGGATCAGATGATCCATATTTCGTTTTGTACACGATATAATAGAATAAGGGTTTTTCCCTGAGCGATCTGGACGGAGCATACAGTTTTATAAGTTCCAGCAGGGGTGGACAATCAACTTGGCCTTTTAGTATTTGAGATAGAAAGGACAGGCCTGCGACCATTCTGCGTGTACGTAGAGGCGTTATACTAAGCTTATCCATAATGAGGGTGTAATCATGATCAAAAAAAGACATCGGTTGGCCCAACTTGTAAGCTGCGTATCTCAAAAATCTATGCTGCACTTTTTCCAGGATTTTTTTGTATTTTAGATGTGTTGGAGACCAAATTATGGATGCATATTCCATGTGGGGCCTAACCAAAGTAATATATAGTAATCTGAAGGTGGCGACATTCTTGAAGTCGCATGCCGATCGTTTTATGAAACCAAGGGTTCTGGCAGCAGTATTGGCAACATTCGTACAATGCTTAGAGAAGTCCAGCCCAGGTGTAATACAAACGCCAAGGTCCATAACTTCGTTTGCAACCGGGAGTGGCGTGTCGTTAAGCATATACGAATAAATCACAGGATGATTATTACCGAGTGATCTCATAACATAGCATTTTGAGATATTTAGCGTCATCCTGTTGGCTTTACACCACTCGTTTAGGCCATTAAGGTCATGCTGCATTTCCTGACAATCATTAAAGTCTAATATTGTTTTAAAAATCTTTAGATCATCCGCGAATAATAGAAATTTGCTATACAAAATTACGTCAGATAAATCATTTATAAATATAATAAACAACAGTGGACCCAAGTGAGATCCCTGCGGTACACCCGAGGAAGTAGCAATGGGAGACGACCTAGCATCTCGCACACGAACAACTTGACGTCTGTCAGATAGATAACTATCACACCATGCCAGAATGTTCCCAACACATCCATATTTAAAAAGTTTAGATAAAAGAATTCTGTGATCTACTGTATCGAAGGCTTTCCTAAAGTCAGTATATATCGTGTCAACTTGTAACTTTCGTTCTAGTGATCTAGACATGTGATTACAAAAAATTGATAAGTTGCTAATGGTCGATCGCCCAGGCATAAACCCGTGTTGTTCATTACAAATCATGCTTGACAAAATTGAACTTAGTTTTTCGGTAACGATGTTCTCGAACAGTTTTGGTATAACGCTACTAACAGAAATAGGTCTGTAGTTCTTTACATCTTGTTGACTTCCCGACTTGAAAATAGGTGTTACTAAATTAGTTTTCCAGCAGGAAGGAAAAATTCCAGCTGACAGAGATTTGTTAAAAATAATCCATAGGGGACGAGCTAACAAGAAGCTACATGATAAAAGAAAGATTGGTGGAATCCCGTCAATACCAGGTCCTTTATTTACGTCCAAGGAATTAAGCTTTGAAAATACCTCGCTAATACTGATAGTCAAGTCGGAAATGCAAACAGAGTTATCAGAAACAGGGTTATCAGAATTGATCATAGGGTAATTAGCCAGTCTAGGAATTAGTAAAATAAAAAATAAATTAGTAAAATATTTTGTTTTTATTTAAATGTAGACCTATTTTCAAGCATTCTAAAAGCATACAGTGGACGAAATTTCTATAAGAACACTACTATTTTTCAAAGTAGGAAAAAGTAGTAATGTTTTGTTTTTAATACACCGTTCCTATGCAAATTTCGTTTGTTTTCTGTACATTAAAGTATCATTATATATAGTTTATAACAAAATTACAACAATTTTTTTATTCTTAATACTTTTTCTTACTTTGTATACTTCCGACACTATTTCCTAGCCTTCCATTAATTGTATTAGCACATTACTTGACATTTTTTATTAAAAATAGTAGTGTTCTTATAAGAATTTCATCCACTGTATAACTCCTTAAAATGTGTACGCATTTACCATCAGCCGTGGCCGGCCTCGCTGGTGGTTGTGGTGGTGGTGGTCGCGGTGGCGGTCGCGGTGGCGGCGACGGCGGCGGCGTCGCCGCCTCCATCATTGAAAAGTTCTGTAGTTCGACGTCAATGTCTAAATAAATTAATAATTTTTTCATTATCAAATTAGGGGAAAAATAAATTTGAAAATAAATGTATATAAATTTTTTTTATTTACCGTCTAAAATTGAATCGTCTGCTTCGCTCTACAAAAATTAATAATAAACAGTTCATTAGCAAAAAGGATCAAGTGTTCACAAATAAAAGCGGCGTATGATAGAAGAAAGTCATACGTGTAGCGCAAGGATACGTACTGATTAATGGCAAATTGGAAATTAGGAAATGTAAAGATTTGAAAATTGAAATAGCGTATGATGCGAAATTAAAAATTACATTACATTACATTACATTACAAAATATGTTTTGTTGTCGTTACTTCACGAGCCTTTCAATTATTCAATTATACAAAAAACTAACGTCTTATAACTTTATTTTGTGAACGATTCGCGCTTGTAACTAGTAGTAGAATAAGAAGATGTTGGACACGTTTAAGCATATATTCTAACTTATATAACGCCAACGATTGTAACGCCAACGATGTAAACTACAACATTTTGAGTCTTTGGGAGGCACTTTACCTACGTTAACTATCAATGGAAGTATATAGACTTTAACTGTATAGCAAGTAATACAACAAGAAGATATGAGACACTGTTTGGGAATGAATAGTTCACTGCGCCGCCGCACTCTCGATCACCGCAGCACCTCCTGGGCGGCGGAAGTCACGGTCGATCCGCGATCGATCGACCAATCAGCGTCTGTCTTGTCGATCGACGCTCGAGAATGTTCGAGAAGACGCCGAGGCGGAAATGCGCATCCATATTGTTCATGTTCTGATCACAGCCGTGAACAAAGTATCACGCGTTTTGTTCAATGTACTTTATTGCGTATCAGTTCAGTATTATCTGTCCATTATTCACACAGAGACTCAACACGGTGTTCGCGACACAGTTCGAGTGTGTAAATAGATTAATTGTGCATTCGCGATTGTGCGTGTCCGCGTGTCCACGTTCTGATACGTGTTAATTGTTGTACGTTATACTGTACGGGGGCTCATCCTCAGTTATTCGAGTGTGCACAACGGCTCATCCGTTGGCACACCTTTTAAAATAAAGACCTCACATTTATTGTGCAAACCAGTGTTTTGGTGCAAATCACCGTTCATAACCTCACCAGCCTCCTCGTGCTCAAACTATTGCAAATATTTTACAGTTTGGTCCTTCGAGCCGAATCGGTGATTGTGCACCACAGTGCTGTATCAGTGTTAGAGGGCTCACAAGCTCACCTCCAGTGAATTTCGATGGCTGACCAAGAGCAGCCGAAGGTCGCCAAGTCGGCGAGCTCGTCAAGGGCGACCTTCCCGACACCAATCGTGCTCGCAGTCCCCACAGAGGCCTCAGGGACGAGTGGGGATAATAATAAAACAAGGGCAACATCACCATCAACGTTGCCCTCGCAGCTGGTCTTCAAGGCCAAGACCCAGATGGGTCGCTTCGATTCTCTTCAGGCCTTGAAGTCGCAGCTGCCTACCCACGCACACACAACGTCCGTCGACGAAGTGGAGCTGTTTGCAGCACATGTTGATGAGTTGCACTCAGCATTCATAAAAGAACATGCGCACTTTGAGGAGACCTGGCCGGTAAAGTGTATCGACCACCCTTTCTTTGAGGCAAACATGGCAGTGCAGGAGGCTCAAATATACCTCACCACCAAAATACAGATCAACCGCCTGCGAGAAGACGTGAAGGCGATGCAACAACGTCCACAGGCAGCGCAGAGTGCAGCACCGTCGAGGGCTTCGAAGCTGCCGGAGATCGCTTTGCCCACGTTCTCGGGATCATACACAGAGTGGCCAGCGTACAGCGAGCTGTTTGTGTCGCTGATCATCAACGATCACCAGCTGATGGAGATCGACAGGCTGCACTACCTGCGGTCCAGCCTCACAGGTGAGCCAGCGAGATTGGTGAACGCTTATCCGCTCACCGGAGCCTCTTTCCAGTCATGCTGGGAAGAGCTGAGCAAGAAATAATCTAACAAACGTGTGCTCATCGAAGAGCAACTAGACAAGCTGCTCAACTTCTCGCCCATCGCCACGCGCAGCGCAAAATCGCTGAATGAGATAGTGGCCAATATCAACGAGGTGCACAAGTCGCTGACCACCTTAGGAGCTGTCGAGGATATGTGCAACATACTGCTCGTGCACCAGGCGACCAGCTGGATGGACAAGTCCACAAGGGAAGCTTGGGAAACTTCGGTGGGCGCCTCAAAAGAATATCCTCGGCTGACGCAGCTGGAATCATTCATCGCTGCCAAGGTGGTAGCCTTAGAGCGGCTAGAGGCGGCTGCTCAACTAAAAACAGGTAAGAGGGCTCAAACCCCTGCTCAAACTCCAAGCCGGTCATATCCCAGCAAGACCGCCGTGCACACAGCGACGAATCAGCCAAGGTCAAAAGTGCAGCCATCGCCCTCGCCGTACAGCTACCCTTGCGACTATTGTAAAGAAGATCACTACATCGTCATGTGTCCGAGGTTCAGGGAGCTGTCGGTGGAGGACAGGCGAAGAATCATTACCACAAACAAGTTGTGCAGGAATTGCTGTGGAAGGCTCCGAACAGAGGATTGTAATTCCACCCGTCGGTGCAAGACTTGTGCAGCAAACCACCACACGATGCTGCACCTTACTAAGCCGACTGCTCACACCGTTGCTCTTGTGAAACCTCAAGCAGTAGAGGAAGCATCATCAAGCAGCTCAACCCATTGAGACACCGGTGCAGTCGTCCAATCACCACCATTATTCACTTCACAGCGCACAACACAGGTTCACACAATGTGCTCAACAGAGCGACGAAAGCTCCACCATTTATCGCCAGTGCTCACACCATATTGCTCGGTCACCCTGTTGGCAACAGCCAACGCCCAGCTGATCACTTCAGTGTCATCTTCGCCGGTCAGATTATTGATTGATTCGGGCTCGGAACTGACATTTGTCACAGAAGAGCTCATCAACCGGCTTAGGATTCAACGCATCCATGCATCCATCACGATCACTGGCATTGGGGGTAACGCATCGATTCAAACCAGAGGAGTCGCACTACTAACTCTGCGCTCCAACTACGATATGTCAACAGTGCACGTTCAAGCACATGTTCTGCGAGCACTGACGTTAAGTTTACCATCGGTGGAACCGCCACGCCAAGAATGGCCACATTTGAAGGGCCTCAAGCTGGCCGATCCACACTTTCTTAAATCAAGACCGATAGACATCGTGATTGGCGCAGACGTGTATGGACAAGTGATCAAGCCCACCCTCAAGAAGGGTGACTCTTCAATGCCTATTGGACAGCTGTCCATTTTTGGATGGCTCATTCTTGGACCAGTCACAGTGGACCTGCGTAAGGCCACAGCACACCACTCTGCAGTCGTGCAGCATGACGACAATTCTTTACAAGACATGCTGACACGATTTTGGATTCAAGAGGAGCTCCCAACAGATGCACCCATGAAGCTCACACCTGAGGAACAAGAATGTGAGGATCACTTTCGAGCGACACACACTCGTGATTCTACAGGACGATACACTGTGCGCATCCCTGTGAAGGAGACTCCGAAGCTGTTGGGTAATTCATATCAAGCAGCTCACGCTTGCTTGAAGCGTACGCTCGTTAAACTCAACAGGAACAACGAGTATCGCAACCTCTATCAAGGCTTCATGCAAGAGTACGAGGAGCTCCGTCACATGGTAAGAGCACCAGCACTTTCACCTAATACTCACTCTGTGTTTTATCTTCCACATCATGGAGTATTGAAGCCTGGCAGCCAGATGACAAAATTGAGAGTCGTCTTCAACGGATCGAGCACTACTTCAACTGGGTATTCTGTCAACGATTTGATGCATACGGGTGCAAATCTACTCCTTAACATCACTGACGTGTTGCTGTGGATACGCCAGCACAAGTACATTTTTGCCACAGACGTGACGAAAATGTATCGTCAAGTCAAGATTCACGAGGATGATCAAGATCTTCAACGGATACTGTGGATCGATGACGATTCAAAGGAGGTGCCCTACAAGCTCACAACGGTCACATATGAGACCAAGGCTGCTCCATTTCTGGCGGTCAGAGCTTTACTTCAATTGACGGAAGACGAAGGTCATCGCTTTCCTCTGGCGGTGCCATCAATCACGCATGCCAGATACGTTGATGACATATTTGGAGGTGCAGACACAGGTGAGATGCTCATTACAATAGCTCACCAATTAAAAGATCTGTGCAACGCGGGAGGGTTTCCACTAGCCAAATGGCATTCAACCTTTCCTCCGTTGCTTGATGCATTTTCTCCAACCACACGAGCCCAAGGCTCAATTATATCACTAGACGACTGCAATACCAAAATTCTCGGACTACAATGGAATGTGATCAACGACGAATTTTCTTTCACTTCAAAACCAAGTTCAAATTCAAGGCTCACCAAACGCCTCATCTTATCAGAAGTAGCACAAATTTTTGATCCATTAGGTTTTCTAGCGCCAGTCATAATTCGGGCAAAAACACTGTTGCAAGAGTTGTGGCTGCACAAGCTCAACTGGGATAATCCACTGCCTTCCCAAGTAACGTCACAATGGCTCATCATCAGAGAAGATTTAACAAGCTTGCGCAAGCTATCATGTCCAAGGTGGTTCAACACCTACAGCAACTCTACAGTGGAACTACACGGCTTTTCTGATGCCTCACAACTCGCCATGGCAGCGGTAATTTACATTACCGTATCATCACCGTCCACAAATCACAAAGTGTCGACATTAGTGTGCTCCAAGACCAAGGTAGCACCACTAAAGAAGCTCACAATCCCGAGACTTGAGCTTACTGCAGCATTGATGCTGGCGAAGCTTACAAAATATGTTCAAGCAACGCTACAGCTCAACATTGCTACAACATATCTGTGGACGGATTCACAAGTGACACTAACCTGGATCAAAACACACGCATCACGCTGGAAGGACTACGTAAGGAATCGCGTGTCTCAAATTCAAGAGATCACCCAAAGCGCACAATAGAGACACGTTCCAGGGACTTCAAATCCAGCTGATTGCGCATCAAGAGGCTTGTCAACATCGCAGCTTGAACATCACAAGCTTTGGTGGGCGGGACCACCATGGCTTGCGCAGCCCAGTGAAACATGGCCATCACAACCAATGCTGGACGAAGACTTGAGCGCGTTAGAGGCTCGTCCAGGCATTTCAAAGCTGCTCAATATTCAAAAGATTGAATATCACTGGGACCTCATCTATAAATATTCATCCCTTAACAAACTTATTCGCATCACATCAGTTTGTTTCAGATTTGTTTCAAGGTTGAAGAAGGCTCCAGTCACGCTGCCGCTCTTCACCTTATCGCCCATTGACATAGAATGGGCCAGGATCTTCTGGATCAAAGCAACGCAGGCGCTTTATTTCTCCAGCGAGATGAAGATGCTCAGCTCAGGCTCAACATTGCCAGCTGCTCATGTCTTCAATCGACTCACCGCATTCATCGATGAGAGTGGAGTCATTAGAGTTGGAGGCAGACTCAACAATGTTTGCACGAGCTACGAAAGTAAGCACCCTGCAATTTTACCTCGACATTCACATTTGTCTAAATTGATTATAGACCATGCGCATCGACAAACTCTCCATGGAGGGACCCAGCTCACCCTCGCCCAGATTCGACAAAACTACTGGATCATTGGAGGGCGAGCGCCAGTGAAATCCTTCATCCTGCGGTGTGTTGTGTGTGCTCGACAAAGGGGGATCCGTGCCCATCAACTGATGGGCCAACTACCTCTTTCGAGAGTTACATCCTCACGGCCGTTCAACAACACTGGCACCGATTATTCGGGTCCAATCACACTGAAGACGTGGAGAGGGAGAGGTGCCAAGACACAAAAGGGCTGGATCTGTGTCTTTGTGTGCCTCACGACATCAGCTGTTCACCTGGAACTGGTGACAGACTATACAACCGAAGGGTTCATCGCCACCTACAGGAGATTCGTCTCCAGGAGAGGGATTCCTCTCACTCTTCACTCCGATTGCGGAACCAACTGCGTTGGAGCTGACACCGTCCTCAAGAGAATGTTCACCCAGGGGACTGAGGCGCATCAACAATTGAATCAGCTGTTTGTCAATGACAAAACGGAATGGCGTTTCAACCCACCAGCCGCACCACACATGGGAGGCAAGTGGGAAGCGGTCGTGAAGTCAATCAAACACCATCTCCGGCGCACAGTCAGTGAGACGGTGCTCACATATGAGGAGTTCAGTACACTTCTTACACAAATAGAAGCGATGCTCAACTCACGACCGCTTGAGCCCCTCAGTGACGACCCAGATGACATCACAGCACTGACACCAGCGCACTTTCTTGTTGGACAACCAC
This sequence comes from Andrena fulva, assembly GCA_946251845.1. Taxonomy (NCBI): domain Eukaryota; kingdom Metazoa; phylum Arthropoda; class Insecta; order Hymenoptera; family Andrenidae; genus Andrena; species Andrena fulva. Next base: position 12,571,912 of record OX276333.1, read on the forward strand.
TCTCAGCTCTTCCGGAACCGTCTGTGGAGAATTCATCAGTTTTGCCATCAGCCAGTTCATTCAAAAGAAGATGCAACAATTCTGGACTCAGTGGTCATCCCACTACTTGCAGAGACAACTATCCATCACCAAATGGCATCATCCAACCAACGATTTGAAGATCGGATCCCTGGTGCTCATCACAGATGAGCGACTTCCACCTAGCAAGTGGCCACTTGCGAGGGTCATCACCTTGCATCCAGGGAAGGATGGACTCACCCGAGTCGTGACGCTCAAGACCGCCACTACAACATTAATCAGGCCAATTGCAAAATTGGCAATTTTGCCTGTTTCAGATTCAACATCAACATCTTCAATCAGCTGTTGATGGCGGGAGCATGTTTGGGAATGAATAGTTCACTGCGCCGCCGCACTCTCGATCACCGCAGCACCTGCTGGGCGGCGGAAGTCACGGTCGATCCGCGATCGATCGACCAATCAGCGTCTGTCTTGTCGGTCGACGCTCGAGAATGTTCGAGAAGACGTCGAGGCGGAAATGCGCATCCATATTGTTCATGTTCTGATCACAGCCGTGCACAAAGTATCACGCGTTTTGTTCAATGTACTTTATTATAAAAATAAACAATAAGTGGTTTCGGCACACTGGTTCGGTCAGTTAGATAATTTAAAAGCTAATTTGCAATTTTAAAGATTATAAATTTCCGACGTTTCGGTCTGCGGTTTAGACCTTTTTCAAGGAAAGATATTTATAAAGTATATTGCGTTCGCTTTAGAGTCACACGTTTGATACGACGTGTAACACGCGAGTCGGTTGTAGAGTGACTGAGGTAAACATAACTTGGAGGACTATTTAAAGGTGAAACAAAACTGTGGCTAGAAACGGAGTCAAAAGAAAGACCATTAAATATTAAGAACGAATTTAACAATTATTGACCAAACGAACATTTTCAACCTCACAACAACTGTCAAAATACCACTAATCGATGTTCATGTGGTAAGGGCCCAAACGCACTAGGATATATGACCAAATGATTACATAATATACTTTTATTATGTATAGATGAACTGGTTAATACTGGCCAAAATTGAAGTGAAGACTCTATTGAAAGAATTACATCATAAAGCCTTATTGCTTTAATAAAGTTGCGTAGAACTCTGGTATTTTAGGTGTTTCATACCTAAGGTTTACGCTTGGTTGTTTAATCATATGCAACGTCTCCAACAGAATTCTGCGACTCCAATTGGCCTCTCTATCAATAATTTTAACATTATCGAAGTCAAATCTGTGATCAAGTTCCAATGCGTGTTTCGTTAGGGCAGTATGTTGTGGGGGTGGTAGGAAAATGTTCCTTTTGTGTTCGTAGATCCGTCTTTCTAAAAGTCTAGACGTTTGCCCAATGTAAACTTGGTTGCAACCCATGCAAGGGATTGAGTAAATGAAGTTAGAATTCTTTAACAAAGGTATTTTATCTTTAATTGGAGGGAACAAGTTTTTAGTATAAACTGGCATTTTAAAAATGGTGTGTATTCCTATTTTCCTGAACATTCTTTTAATATCATTAGAAATGTTATTGCTAAATGGTATGACCGCGGTATTTTTCCAACTAATCGGTCCTATTTTATTGGCTTTTTCCTCCTTACGTTTTTCCATTAATGCCGGATGGTAAATCTCAAAAACGCGGTCACGGATTATTGTTGAGACCATTTCTATGGGATAACCATTACGTTTTAGAGTATCTTTAATGAGGAGTAGATTAGCCGGTCGAAATTCAGGGTCAGAGAGTAAAATTGCGCGATCTATTAATCCCTTTATTAATCTCACTTTATGTTGCATGGGATGAGCCGAAAAAAAGTTTATGTATCTACCCGACCAACTCGGTTTGTGATACCAATTGGTGCTAAGTTTATTGTTTGATCTAATGACCAATGTATCCAGAAAGTTTAAACAAGAATCTTTTTCAACTTCATAAGTAAACTGGAGTCTATTGTGGAAACTATTAAATGTATCGAGCAATATTGGCAAATCTTCTAATTTAATGCATGTAATAATATCATCCACATATCTTTTATAAAATTTTAATTGAAATGGTACCTTCGAGAGAGAGACAGTCTCTAACCTTTCCATCACCAAATTGGCGATGACAGGGGAAATTGGAGATCCCATGGCCGTTCCGAAAACTTGCTTGTAAAAAACTCCATTGAAGGAAAAAATGTTGGCCTCCAACACAAACTTCACGGCTTGGAGAAAATCATCTCTGTTAATATTGGTGTGCTGTGCAATTTCTGTCCAACGATGGTGTAATACCTGCAAAGCTAGATCAACAGGTACATTCGTAAAAAGAGATACGACATCTAGAGACACCAATCGCATTGAATCTTCAATATGTATTTTCCTAATTTCATTACAGAATTGCCAGCTATCAACAGTGTGGTGTGTAGATTTACCTACTATCTTAGAAAGTATGCCAGCTAGGAAACTGGATAATTTATAAGTGGGGCCACCGATAGAAGAAACGATAATTCTCCAAGCTAAGTTTTCTTTATGAGTTTTTGGAAGCGCGTACGCTCTGGGTATAATAGCGTTGTTAGTCTTTAGAGACTTCCCTGTCTGTTCACTGATTTGTTTCTTTTGCACCATATTCGAAATGATAGAGTTTGATCTCTTCTCGAAGGTACATGTATATTCAAATTTACTAACTGTGTATGTGGTTACATCGTTCAACAATTTCATCACTTCAGAGATATAAAACTCCTTCTCGACTAGAACTGTAGTGTTACCCTTATCAGATTTTAACACTAACAAATTACTATTTTCCTTAAAAAACTTTTTTGTTTCAATAATTTCGGATTTGGACAATAATTCATTATTAGGTTTTATTGAATTGGTGGTGTAATTTATAATTTTGTTAACCATTCTTAGTCTGGTTGTGGTTTGTAAGTTATCATCATTGATTTTTATTAAACCTGCCTCGATTGAAGATATGAATTTAGGAGAGGTGATAAAATTCTTTGAAACAGACAAAGCATGTTTGGGTCCTAAGGTTAACACTTTTTTAACGTTTTGTGAGATTTCAACGTTCGAAAGATTTTTAAACCAGTTGTTATTATCGGACGTGTTATTGTTGAACGATATAAAACCATTATGGTCGTTGCTAAAACTATTGTTTCTGACTTCTAGCAAATTGGTGAATTTTTGTATACATTTATTTTTCTGGATTTTAAATAATCTGTTGTATTTTTTTCTTCAAAAGAGCAATATTTTTCAAAAATGTGTGAGGGGAGACTGAATCTAAGTTCTTCATTTAATTGTGTTATTTTATTGATGATTGACTTCTGTATATTATGTGTGTCTTTTATGGCAATGCGCAGTAATTTACGTGCGCCGAAACCACTTATTGTTTATTCTAAAAATACGGTCGATAACTCAACTACTTTATTTAAAATGTACTTTATTGCGTATCAGTTTAGTATTATCTGTCCATTATTCACACAGAGACTCAACACGGTGTTCGCGACACAGTTCGAGTGTGTAAATAGATTAATTGTGCATTCGCGATTGTGCGTGTCCGCGTGTCCACGTTCTGATACGTGTTAATTGTTGTACGTTATACTGTACGGGGGCTCATCCTCAGTTATTCGAGTGTGCACAACGGCTCATCCGTTGGCACACCTTTTAAAATAAAGACCTCACATTTATTGTGCAAACCAGTGTTTTGGTGCAAATCACCGTTCATAACCTCACCAGCCTCCTCGTGCTCAAACTATTGCAAATATTTTACAGACACGTTGAAGCATATTCTAACTTATAACGCCAACGATTAGAAATATCAAACATATCTGAATTGAACATAAACGAAAATGTAAACTACAACATTATGAAAGTCTTTGATAGGCAGTATGCCTATGTTAAGTATTAGTGGACGTAGACCGTAACTGTACAACAAGTAATACAACAAGATATTGGATACATAGAAGCATGTTTTAACTCAGATGTGTTTCATATTTCTAATCGTTGGCGTTAAAAGTGTGAATATGCTTCAACGTGTCCCATATCTTCTTGTTGTATTACTTGTTATTATTTTATATTATACAGTTACGGTCTATGTCCACTGATACTTAACGTAGGCAAACTGCCTATCAAAGACTTTCATAACGTTGTAGTTTATTTACATGTTCCTTTACGTTCAACTCAGATATGGCATTACAAGTTATAGGATATAGGATATGCTTCAACGTGTCTCATATCTTATTGTTGTATTACTAGTTATAAGTGTGAATTTCAAAACTGTATATATTTCTTTCCGAATTTCCAATTTGCTATTTGAAATTGAACAATATGTATCTTTGCGCTACATTTATGTTCAAAAAATCATTTGAATTCCAAGATATATAATAATAAATGTATTTTATTACTTACATTTCCTTGCTTCGGCCACATAATTCTAATGTAGATATTACAGCACACCCACGTTGCAATGGTGGAAGATTGTGAAGAAGAACCACAAGAAGCTGAAGCTGGCCAAGAGGCTAGCTAAACATTTGACGATCAAAGAGCACGTTTTAGTAAATATCGACTATCGAAATTCTTCATTCATTACGTTTCGCGTTAAGTAACATTACGGTTTCTTGTCATTTATAAAATATAAAGCGAAGTTATAACAAGGATTTTTACCTGTTTAAATTTACAGTAAGTAAATTTAAAGTAACGCTTGTTTGTACTTCTACGTTACATTTAGCTGTATGTAAGATCCCCGTAAAAACTTAAAAAAAGTAAAAAAATCACGCTAAGTACATGAAAAAGTCGAAGACGGAAAAGAGTATTATTTTATTTGTACTTCTACGTCAGATTTATATAAAAAAATTCGGTCCGGATACGGCTGAAAGCGTATTCAAAAGGCGATGGTAAAGAAGAGAGATCTCTGATGACGGCGGCGGTACGTGACCGGCGGCACATTTTGTTGGCACGAGGAGGGCTCGCTCTGACCGACGGGCATGTGGGGTTAGGGTCGCGCGTATAGCAACAAAAAAACAAAGCGGGCGATCGGAGCTCACGCATGTCACGGCGTCCAAAAATTCGTCCTTATTTCCGTACATGTAAGTGTGCTTCATTATTATTTAATTAAGCTGTACACATCTATTTCTTTATTGAAATTTATCATACTTTTTAGTGTCAAGTCCCTTGGAAGAAGGACGTTCTATTCTCCTTGGTAGGAGAAGGAAAAGCAAAAATATTATATTTGGTAAGTGACGTTTACATTTATTTATATAATTATTTATAATAATACGTATAATATTATTATTAGTTTTTACTACAAATTTCTCGTTTTTTATAGGTTGGAATATTCGAAGAAAAAGTAAAGTACACTCGCTGAGCTGCTTTGCGCTATTCCGAGTAAACTTTAACTGGCTGCATCGCGCCTTATCTTATTATAACATCACTCGATAGGCTGCACTGCGCCGTGTCTCGAGTATAACAACTTTCAATAAAGTTGGGCGTCCGCGATCGCATTACCGCCACGCTTTTATATATATATATATATATATATATATATATATATATATTATTGTACTATATAGTGTACTAGAAATATAAATAAAAATATAATTCGTCATGTCTATAATTAATAATAGTATTATTAATATCTTACCACTCAGTTTCCATAATATGGAAATTATCATTAAAGGCGAATGGTTAGCAGACGACCATATTGAATATTTTCATAAATTATTACAAGCTCACTCTAATTATAAACCACGCGAGACGCGGAGAGTTCAATTTCCTGATACAATTCAACCAGTTCCTGAAAATCAGGATCACATACAGATTTTGCACAAATGCGATAATTTTGAAACCAATGCAGGAGGGCATTGGGTTTGTAGCTTTTATAAATATGATGAAAGAAGAGTTTATATTTATGATTCTATTAATTCCTGCAAGTTGCATCGTCATCATAAGATTTATCTTGAGAAGTTATACCCTTTTTTGACCAAACACGACGGTACAATTGACGAAAAATTTATTGAATTTCCACATGTGCAAGCTCAACCTAACGGTCGGGATTGCGGAGTTTTTGCGATTGCATTTGCTGTCTCGTTATTATACAAAATATTACCAGACAAAGTGACGTACACTCATGCGTTGATGCGTCAACATTTGATCCAAATGTTCCAAACTAATCGTATAGAACATTTTCCAGTGGTTCAAAATGTACCACTTAGTGCCAATGAAGTTACTACACATTCAAAACATATAATTCAGACAGATGTACCATTCGTTTCGAAGTCAAAAATCAGCAATGTATACCTACCAAGTAATAGGACAGAATACATGTCTAATTATTATAAAAGGCAGAAAGAGGAAATTAATTTAAAAAGAAAAGCTGTTTATAAAGCAAACAAAGGGGAGTTGAATATGAAAAAAGGCAAAGACTATAAAAAAAGGGGGAAAAGCATTTATAATTATGAATATTATAATGCACATAAAGAAGTGATATATGAAAAGCGGAAAAAATATTATAACGCCCACAAAGAAGGTATAATAAAAAAGAAAAAATACATTATGACGCAAATAAAGAAGTGGCATGCGAAATGGGAAAAAAATATTATCAGCAAAATAAAGAAGGTATAATAAAAAAGAAAAAAATGCATTATGACGCAAATAAAGAAATTATCTCCAAAAAGCGGAAAGTATATAATGAAATACGTAAGGAAGATAATTATAATAAAGTAGCGAAACGTCGTGCTGTTCTGAAAATAATAAAATGTATCGTAATATTGCTGTAACGAATAACAATATAGGAACCAAAAATAACAAAGAAACTTATATTAGAAAGCTTTCAAAAATTATTAGCATGCCGTCCGGAGAAGCAAGTAGATTGGAAGCTGAGCGTATAATAAAATGGTGTTTTCATATTAGGCAAAAGTACATTTTGGAAATGAGGAAACTGTTGAAAGATTGTAAAGAAAAAGTGGAAGTTTCTTCTAGCAGAAGAATGTTTAGAAGTTGATGACAGGATTAATGCTTTTTTGTGGACAATCCAGACATACATCTTCTTCAGAATCATATTTGGCGGAAAGTTCGTACCATACTTTCACCGGTTCTGAATCAATCATACTGAATTCGGAAGGGAAAGCTATAAACGTTCTACCTGTATTGCAATCGAAGAAGACGACAAAGGCATGGCATTGTAGTTATCTTTGTAAAACAAAAAATGTTGAAATTCTGAATAATTTACAGGATTTCTTCAAACGATTGTTAGAATGCTCATTAAAAAAGGTACATAAGTTGAACAACCATATCAGTAGCTGTTCTAATAATGTGCATGGTGAAAAAGTTGGCCATTCTCATGGTTGTTACATAAACCCTTAACTATGGAAGTCCAATTTTTTAGCCTTTGAGATACTGGCACCTCACTTTCCGGATTTACGAAATTTGAAAAGAATGATACACAGAATAGTGTACATTTATAAACACCTATTACAGAATTTAGACAAAGCTTTAAACGACAGTGACCATCAAACACTTGGACGAATAACACTGCAAGCTCGGAAAGAAGCTGAAGCGTTACAAAAAAGTAATACTGACGTAAGCTTGAACGAAGAAGAGATTATATCTCGATATTATTTAGCATTTAAAGCTTTCACAAAGCGGTCTATGGACACACCACGCATCCCGTGCGTTTCCTGCGAGAAACTCTGTTTTCAAAGAGAGGTTCTTAATTTTGATATTTCTAAGAGAACATATAAGGGAAATGTAATGCAAACATTGTTAAATCATATTGGATACAAAGTTGGTGACATGCATTTTATTTGCCGATATTGTCACAATAAAATTCACAACGATACCGTACCACTAAAATGTATTTTAAATAAGCTTGATGTACGTTCAGTTCCAGAAATAGCAGTGTTGAACGATTACGAACGAATTCTGATTCAAAGAGCTAAACCGTTTCAAACGGTCGTGAGAATGGATACAGTAATGCGTAAAAATATGCCACATAAACATATGTTTCCAAAAGTAAAGGGGAGAACATTTCACCTTCCTTTGCCGTAAGAAGAAAATTTAAAAAAAATCTGTCCTTCGACCGAACCTTTAAATCAAAATCATGAATTACACATATTGGTGCGGGGCGTTCCAACAAAATCTAAAATAGTTTGGGAAAAGTTAGTTGACTTGAAGAAAGTATGGAATGCCTTAGTATGGTTGAAAGCCAATAATCCTCTATACTCAGAAATTGTTTTACCAAAATCGCACGATTTATTGTTGAGTGCCAAATTACCAGATACAGAATTTCAAGAAGAAGTTGTTGCCAATGATGATAATAACGAATCTATCGAGGACGTTGAAGGTGAAACACTTAATATCGATGAAACCCACAAACGTGCATTATTGACGCAAATGTCACAATCTGATTCATATTATGATCAGTTTACGATTTATCCAATGTATGACAAAAGGGTTAACGAATCTGCTACCGCGCTCTATCAAATGCTTAAAGTTCAGGACATTCCGTTGGGCCATCGTGCTGAACACTTAGATGTGAAATGTTTCCCAGATTTATATCCTTATGGGGTGAACGGACAGCATGAATAAAGATTGGTTCGTTTGACTGATCATGAATTCATTAAGTCCAAACTGATGTCCAAGCATGATTTTCGCAATTTCGATTGAACATGCAATATATTTTTAATTTATTACACGATACCAATATGCGGCAATTGAACGCTGGAATTTTTCACAAAATGAACGTCGTAAATCCACGTGAAAAATACACAGCTGCTGGTTTTCTAGAGCAACTCTCTAAAGATCAGCTACAAACGAACTTGAACACTATATTTTCCAGATTACGTAATACAGCACAGTATTGGCGAAAACCGAGAAATGATTTGAACTGTATGATGCACCATTATGGATCAGCTACATGGTTCCTCACGCTCAGTCCAAGTGAGTGGCTATGGACAGATTTATTAGAATATCTTCGTGATGTAAACGGCCCATCGGTGGCTAAAATGTCGCCGAACGAACTCATTGCTTCTGATCCCGTTTCAACTTCTCGATTTATAGATAATACATTCCACGCTATGCTGGATTTCATTTGTTCGCCTGACAATCCGATTGGCAAGGTCACTCATTACTTTTGGCGCAGAGAATATCAGAGCAGGGGATTACAACATTTTCATCTTTTAATTTGGATTGAAGATGCTCCTATAATCGATAAATCTTCGAAGGAAGAAGTAGCAGCTTTCATTATGAAATACGTCACTTGCAGATTGCCATCACCGCATGTGTCGCCAGAATTATATACATGTGTAATTGCACATCAAATACATAAATGCAATAGTTACTGTCTACGCAACAAAAAAACTAAAAATTCCTTCTGTAAAGTATGTCGATTTTCATTTCCACGTCCAGTTACAGATACTTTGATAATAAGGGATGTGGCTGTTTCTATAGGTGCTAGAAAACAATTGAAAGCGAAAGGTAGACTCTATGATCTTCCACGTTCAATAAAGGAAGTTCGTATCAATGATTTTAATGCTGCCGTTCTTACGGTTTGGAGAGGTAACATGGATATACAATATATTGGGGAAAAGACAGGGTTGGTGACATGTTACTGTACTAAGTACGTGTCCAAGCCGGAAAAAAGTTACGCTACGGACACTATGGCAGCAATAAATTCTACTAAGTCATTGGCTAGTCTGCTGTGCAACCTTGGAATGCGCATGCTAAATCATAGAGAATGTGGAGCGCCTGAATGCGCTGATACTCTTTTAGGATTATCATTGCATGGCACTGATTCCAGTACTACTATTAGATGGTTAGATGTAAATATACTGAGAAGTAGGAAATTGAAAACTCGCAAAGAGATTGAGGAGCTGGAGGGTCAATCCACAGACATATTTTGTCCATCCTTTATAGATGATTACTATCCTAACAGACCTAAGGAATTAGAATCTATGCATCTGTACGATTTTGCTATGTGGTATGACGTTACTAAAGATAGACCGTCTGAAAAAACTGAATATTATGAAATCCGTGCATCTTTGTTTTTGAAAAAAAGAAAAAGAGGCTATCTTATCAATCATTATAAGTACAATGTTCAAACCCAACCTGAGAATTATTATTTCTCATTGTTATTATTATTCCAACCTTGGAGAAACACCGACGAATTGAAAAATGGATTTAACACATATGCGGAAGCTTTTTTGTCGCTACAATCACAATTGACAGAAGCAGTTCAGTATCACGAACGAATAACGGATATTCAAGAAGCGCGTGATCATATAAAGGAAGAAATTGAAAAGAACGTGTTGAATACTGTGGAACAAGAAGAAAATGATCAAGGCGATCACCCAATAGAGTGTGTCCCCGTTGAAACTGTTGGTGCCATGAAAGATTTTAAAGACGCGGGAAATAAATTTGACTGTGGTGATCTTCAAGAAATGATTTCGGAATTGAACGAAGATCAAAAGCGGATATTTGATAAAGTTACTAAGTCCTTGACGTCTAACGTTAACATTCTCAGACTTTATGTGAGTGGAGAAGGTGGCACTGGGAAAAGTTTTTTAATAAAAACTATCAGACACTGGATCAAGCAGACTATCGGAAAAGACACAGCAGTAACTGCTCCTACTGGAATCGCAGCTTTTAATATCGAAGGTCTTACTATACACCGATTATTCCAATTACCCGTGGAACATGGGCATACAGCCCAGTATAGACAACTTAGCGATGCAGCCCTTCAAATTGTACGAGATCAACTCAAAAATGTTGCTTTAGTAATCATCGATGAAATTTCGATGGTTTCTAACGTAACTTTCCTGTACATACATTTGTGACTTACAGAGATATCTAGAGACGCGGTAGTGTCTCGACGCCAAGTACAAGAAAGCCACCCTGTATATGTCGACTGTCGCTACCGCTATCATTTACTCGAGAAACGGCTAATCCAACCTAACCTGAAACTTATTTCATTAATATCACATGACGCCTGCAATATTTTCTAAATTTAAAGGCATTTTTCTTATGTAAACCGCATATAAGCTTTCGAATAAGACCAAATTTCAATAAAATCTGTCCACGCATAACAGAGATAATATCGTCTCATGGATCTGTCAGAAACGGTAAGATTTTCTTCTGATTCTGATTCTCCTTCAGTCAAATTTTCGTCAACATAATACGTATACGCGTTACACGCACACCTTCAGCCAAAAGAAACTAGTGTATGTATGATCGGCGTCCGCCATTGTACATATACCTATGTGTACTATTGAATTATAACCTACCAAGTGTCATCGCTTTATAACCTACCATGTGTCAATCCGTCATAACCTGCCAAGTGTCAAATAAGGTAAGTTGTCAAAATTTGAAATGTCACGAGTTTTTACACTACATGGGAGACTGAATTATTGTCTCAATTAACAAGGTGGGTCGCCAAATTTTTTTAATAGATTTTTTATGTAGAGTCGCAGACTTGGAAGTTCTCCGGAGAAGGTTCGACAGAGAAGCATCTTCTTTCGCATAAGTTTCTGGAAATTTGTACCATGCATGTACAAAATATATATTATAACAAATTGCATTGCATTTAAATTGTCAGATATTTTTATTATACCAGCAAATTATTTTTAATTTAGAGTTTTTATGTAAAGCTTATAGAAATGAAGGGGACGCACAGGACTTAGATAAAAATGAAGGGGACGCACAGGCTTGGATAGAACTGAAGGGAACGCACAGGACTTGGATAAAAAAAATGAAGGGGACGCACAGGCTTGGAGGTTGTCCGGAGAAGATTAGATAGATAGACAGAGCATCTTGTTTTGCTCAAGTTTCTGGAAATTTGTCAAATAAGGTAAATCTACAAGGACTTCCGTTTCCGGTCGCGTGGGTGACAGGTGTGTGTGGAAGTGAGCGGCTGAGTGAGGTGAAGGAAAGGCGAGTGAGGTGGTGAAGTAGGGCTGGAGAGTGTGGGTGAGGGGTAGTGGAGTATTGAGGAAGGGGCGAGGGATATAGGGAAAGGGCAGGCTATAGGGTGTGATAGGGATACAGGAGGGATAAGCGAGGATAGAGGTTAGGTTGTGGTGTTAGGCGCGTGGAGAATGGGAAGTGGTGGCGTCGTGCGGGAGAGCAGAGAAGTAACGAGCAAAAAGGCGGGAAGTTTGAAAGAGCATAAGGTGAAAGGCAGAAGGAAAAAGGGTAGAGGGAGCGAGACAAGGGAGTAGGGAAAGACGTTAAAAGGATAATTTAGCAGGGAAGGGAGAGTAGGGGGAGAAGGGCAAAGTGCGGAAAGGGGTGAGAGCAAGAGATGGAGGAGGGAAAGGGAGGGGAGAAAGGAAAGGGAAAGCCGGTGAGTGAAGAACGGAAATGAAAAGACAGTACAAGTAGTGTGGGGAGCAGTGTGGGGAGTTTGGATGCCTATTGGGGAAAAAAGCGGGAGAGAGGGGAGGAGGCAGGGGATATGGCGGAGGAAAAGGCGGGAGGGTTCAAGAGGAGCGGGAAGACAAGGAGGTCGCCGGAGAAAGGGATTGTGGGGGAGGAGAGAGTGATAGAGGAGGGGGAGGGAGGACTGGTGGGAATGATAAGGGAAATGGTGTTGGAAATGAGGACGAGGTAGGAGAGAAAAGAGCTGAAGGAGGAAATAATGAGAGAGAGGGAAGAATTGAAAAAGGAGAGGGAGGAAAGAAGAAGGAGGGAGGAAGAGTGGAGATGGGAGGAGGAAATGAGGGAGGAGAGGGAGAGGAGGAAATGAGGGAGGAGAGGGAGAGGAGAGAAGGGCTGGTGGAAAAGCTGGGGAAGTTGGAAGAGAGGGAGAGAAAGCTGGATGAGGTGTTGGAGAAGGTAGGGAGATGGGAAAAGGAAAGGACAGGAAGTGTAGGGAATGGCTTGGGGGGGGAGGGGATAGCGGAGGAATGGAGACTAAGAGTGAGAAGGATAGAGGTGATGCAGGATATAAAGGAGAGAGAGAGAAGAAACAATGTTGTGGTAAGGGGGATGGGGGGGGGTGGAAGTGACATGACGGGAGAAGTGGGGAGGTTATGGGAAAGGATGGGTTTGGGGGTGGGGGGAATAAAGGACGTGGTGAGATTAGGTAGAGCAAGGAAAGAAGGGGTCGGAATGGTGTTGGTGAGACTGCAGGGGAGATAGGAAAAGAGGAAGGTGATGGAAGCAAAAAGTAAGCTGAGAGGAAGAAGGGAGAGGGTGGAGGATGACCTCACAGAGGAGGAGAGGAGGGCGAGATGGAAGGTGGAAAGAGAGGCGCAAACGGAGAGGGAGAAAGGAAGGAAGGTGCAGGTTGGCTACATGAAAATGTGGGTCGATGGAAAGATAAGAAGGTGGGACGAGATAAGGGAGAAATGGTGTGAGGAGTAGGGAAACGAGGGAGATGGGAAGGGGGTAAGGAAGGGGTAAAGGGGAGGGGGAAAGTAAAGGAAGGGGGGGGGGAGTTGGAGTGTGGCTTTTTGGAATGTGGCAGGAGTGAGGAGGAAGGATGAAGATTTCTGGAGGGGACTAATGGAGTGGGATATCATGGTGCTGAGCGAGACATGGGTGGAGGAGAAAGAGTGGGAATACGTGGAAAGGAGGCTGCCTAGGGGGTTCGTGTGGGAAAAGCAATGGGCCAGGAGAGACAATAAGAGGGGAAGAGCGATAGGGGGAATGATAATGGTGGTGAGAAAGGGGCTGGAAGTGGGAGAGGGAGGAGGAGGAGGGAGGGAGGGGATTATGGCGAAGAAAGTGAGGATTGGGGGGGGGGGGTGGAAAATAGTTGGTGTATATGTGAATGGGGACCTGAAAGAGAAGCTAGAGGAGCTAGGAGAGTGGATGGAGGAGTGGGAGGGTGGGGTACGAGTGGTGATAGGTGGAGATTTTAATGCGCGTACGGGGGAGGAAGGGGGAGAGGTGTGGGATGGTGAGGAGGGGGAAGGGAGGGTGGAGGGGAGTAGGAGATCCAAAGATAAGGTGGTGAATGGGGAAGGGAGGAGGCTGTGCAGGTGTTTAGAGGAAAGGGGATGGGGAATAATGAATGGAAATACAGAGGGGGATGAGGAGGGGGAGTGGACTTTCACAGGGGGGTGGGGGAATACAGTGATAGACTATGTGCTAGGGAATGAGGATACAAGGGAGAAGGTGGGAAGGATGGAGGTGGGGGAAAGGATAGATTCGGATCACCACCCAGTGGTGGTGTGGCTAAAAGGGGAGGGGGGGAAAAAGGAGGCGAAAGGGGAGGGGGCAGAGGAAACTGGACGGAGGAGGGAAGGTTAGAGTTTATGAGGAGGTTTGGTAAAAAGGGCGGGGGGGAGGGGGGAGTCGAGGAGGAATGGAGGGAGCTGCGTGAAAGGATAAAGGGTGCGATAGGTAAGACGGGGAAAGAGGGGGGGAGGGAACGGAAGGGAGGGTGGTGGAATTGGGAGTGTAGGGAAGAAAAGAGGGAGGTGAGGAGGGAGCTGAGGAAGTGGAGGAGGGAGGGAGGGGATGGAAGAGAATATAAGGAGAGGAAGAGGGAGTATGGGAAGTTGTGTGAGGAAAAAAAGAAGAAGGAGGTGGAGAGGTGGGTGAAGGAAGTGGAAGGTGTAAGAACGAAGGGGCAAGTGTGGAAGGTGGTAAATAGGGGGAGGAGAAGGAGGGGAATGATTAACGAAGGGATAGAAATGGGAGAATGGGACGGGTACTTCAGGAGGCTGCTAGGTGGAGTGGAATGGAGAGTGAGGAAGTGTGGAGAGACGAGGAGGAGGGAGGACGGAGAGGCAGAGATAGAGAGGGAGGAATTAGGGAAGGTGATAAGGAACTTAAACGATGGGAAGGCGGGAGGGGGGGATGGGATTCCAAATGAGGTGTGGAAATACGGAGGCACAGAAGTGGAGGAGTGGCTAGGGACGATATGTAATAGGGTGTGGAGAGGGGAAGGATGGCCGGAAGGATGGAGGGAGGGGGGGTTGGTCCCGGTCCTGAAGAAGGGGCGAGGGGGAAGGGTGGACGACTACAGGGGGATAACCTTAACGCAGACGGCGTACAAGGTGTATGCGTCTGTTTTAGCGGAGAGGCTGAGGGTGGAGGTGGAAGAGAAAAGACTGCTGCCACCGAGTCAAACGGGGTTTAGGAGGGGGGTGGGGTGTATGGATAATATTTATGTATTGAATTATTTGATAAATAGGCAGGTGGGGAGAAAGGGAAAAAATATGGTGGTTTTATTTATAGATATGAAGGCCGCGTTTGACTCGGTGGACAGGGAGGTCTTAGTGAGGGCAATGAGGGAGAGGGGTGTGCGGGAACAGCTCGTGCAGAGATGTGAGGAGATGTTGGCGGAAACGAGTTGTAAGGTGCGGGTGGGGGGTGAGGAGGGGGAGAGTTTCTGGACAGAGAAAGGGGTGCGGCAGGGATGCCCTCTGAGCCCGAGCCTTTTCACCCTGCTGTTAGCAGATCTGGATGAGGAATTAGAAAGGGGAGGGTGGGGGGGGGTGAAGCTGGGGGGGGGGTGTATTGCCTGACGTACGCTGACGATATCGCGGTGCTGGCCGAGGACGAAGAAGGGATGAAGGGAATAATAGGGAACTTGGAGAGATACGTGGATGGGAAGGGTTTGCAAGTGAATACGGAGAAAACAAAGATTATGAGGTGTAGGAAGGGGGGAGGGAGGTGGAAAAGTGTGACGTGGAGATGGA
Source organism: Andrena fulva (assembly GCA_946251845.1). Lineage (NCBI taxonomy): Eukaryota > Metazoa > Arthropoda > Insecta > Hymenoptera > Andrenidae > Andrena > Andrena fulva. Next base: position 12,587,566 of record OX276333.1, read on the forward strand.
AGGGTAAGAAGCTGGAGGAAGTTAGGAGTTTCAAGTACTTGGGTTATACGGTGATGGGGAATGGGGGGCAGGAGGGGCATGTGGGGGATAGAGTGAGGAAAGGAGCGGCGGTGATGGGAAAGGTCTTGGGAATTGGATAAAGGTTATTTGGAAAGGACTGGGAACGAAGAATGTGGCTTTTTGATATTCTGGTATGGCCGGTGGTGGGTTACGGGGCGGAGGTGTGGGGGTGGAGAGAAACGGAGAAAGTGGAAAGGCTACAGGAAAGATTTATGAAGTGGGTGCTGGGGGTGGATAGATGTACGCCGGGGTACATGGTGAGGGAGGAAATGCAAAGGGGGATGTTGAAGGGAAGGGCAGGGATGAGGGCGTGGGAGTATGAGAGGAAGTTGGAGGAGGGGCAGGGGGGGCAGGGGGGGGCGCGGCGAGAATGTGCTGGGAGGAGGTGAAGGGGAGGCTAAGAAGGGGGAAGTGTTTGGAGGGGTGGGAAGAGGAAAGGAAGGAGTTCTTCGAAAAGAGGGGTTGGACGCTGGAGGAGATAGAAGGGATGAGGGAAGCTGGGGGACTAAAAGGTGAGGATTTGGTGAGTAGGGAAAGGAAAGTGCAGGAGGTGGAGAGGTGGGAAAGGATAGGGGAATCAGAATACAATAGGTGGTACGGAAGGGTGAAGGGGGAAGGTTTGCCGGGGTATTTAAAGAAGGGGTGGGGGGAATGTAGGTGGAGAAGGGTAGCCAGATTCAGAATGGGTAATGAGATGAGGGGGGGTAGGTATTGGGAGGAGGGTGAGAAAAGAAGATGTAGGGTGTGCAGAATGGGGGGAGAGACGTGGGAGCACGTGTGGGAGGAGTGTATGGGGTGGGGAGAAGAGAGGGGGTGGCAGGAGGTGGCGGGAGAAGTGCTGGGCGATGAGGGGGAGGGGGAGGAGTGGATGAGGAGGATAGAGGAAAGGAGACAGATGTGTGGGGGAATGGAGGTGTGAGAGAAGGAATGGAGTGGTTGGGGAGACGAGCGGAAACGGTGGTCCGGGAGAGGGGGAAGGAGGAAGGGGGGAGAGAGCGAGCGAGCGAGCGGAGCGAATTTGTAAATAGTGTATATATTTGTAGATAGTTAGATGTAAGTATAGGTGTAAGATAGGTTAAGTTAGGTTAAGTTAATTTTAAGGTAGGCTAAGTAAAGGAGATGCGGAAAGAGTGGAGAGAGGAGGAACAAAAAGATTGTATCCCTTAGGGGCCCAATAAAAGCATATATATAGGTAAATCTACAAAATTTGTCAAACGACGTAGCATTAAGAATTATTAAGAAAATAGGTTATGGTGGACTGCTTGCAATGTAGAGCAAGTCACATTAGTGAAGAAAGTACGCTGAAAACACATCTCCCTTGATGCTTTTCAATCTTTTGTGAAAGACATTTGTAATTCAATCTTTTGTGAAAGACATTCGTAATACTTTAACCATACGCTCTTACCTCCTTTAGACACATTATGCAGTCTCTACAATTACTATAGCAAAAGGCCACTCTATTTCTATATTTCTATATATAAATTCTACGCTAAGTGGTATAATTAAAAAAAATGTGGCTTTCATATATTTACAGATAATCGAAGCAGAAGATGATGCAGTGTGTTCTACGTCAGACTCTGTACGCACAAATTTGCAGGTAGGGTTTTGCATACGTAATTATTCATTCGATGATCTTGAGCATGTGGGATAAATTGTAAATAATTAATAAATGTGTCCTATTTTTCAGTTAACGATGCAGACGAAGAGAATTATTTCAACAGCTGAAAGGGAAAGTTACTGAAAATGAAATAAATGTAAATAAAAAGAGTAAATGAAATCAAGATATAATAAAACACAATTTCGCAGGATGGAAAAATCTGAAAGATTCTTGCCCTAATTGTGATAATTCAAATTCAAACACAATAAAGAAAATCGATATAACAGCTTCAAAACAAATTCTTATTGCAAAATTACATTTGTTCGATCACGATAGTAGTGGAACAACAACGAAAGTGGAAAATTTCTACATCAAAGCAATACCTACTACTAAAATACAAATGGGGGAACACTGTTATAAACTTAAGGCAGCGATTTTCCACCACGGTAAAAGTATTGCCGATGGTCATTACACGAGTATGGTAAGGGGTAAGGGCACAGCGTGGGTATCCGTTGATGAATTACGAGTAGAAAAACAAGCTTGGCCACGAAACGCTAAAAATGCATACATATTTTTCTTCGAAAGGTGTTAATCGTGGTTGTTATTACAGTTCAATGTCAATGTTAAATACGTTCAGCGCCAAAGAGCTGCTTTCAGCGCCATAAAATACATATAAATCGGCAATGCAGTGCGCATGGTTACTTTTCATAGTTGTTAAACTTACGTAGAATTTATCCTTCACCAAAAAATAAATAAAGTACACTCGCTGAGCTGCTTTGCGCTATTACGAGTATTCCAAGTATATACCTTATCCTCTAACGTCTCTAGATAGGCTGCAGGGCGCCCTAAGCACGTAAACGTGTGACGAAGATACATCAGAATTTATAATTTATTGGGATTTCCTTACTTTTTCCTTATTTTTAGCACACGTGGCAGTCAACTTCAAAAAAGTAAAAAAATTACGCCAAGTACATGAATTATCTTTGTAAAAAGAAGTGAGATCTCCATAAAAAACTTTCAAAAAGTAAAAAAATTACGCCAAGTACATGAATTATCTTTGTAAAAAGAAGTGAGATCCCCATAAAAAAACTTTCAAAAAGTAAAAAAATTACGCCGAGTACATGAATTATCTTTGTAAAAAGAAGTGAGATCCCCATAAAAAACTTTCAAAAAGTAAAAAAATCACAAAAAAAAGATAATATAAATCACAAAAAAATAGAAGAAAATATGAATTATCTTTGTAAAAAGAAGTGAGATCCCCATAAAAAACTTTCAAAAAGTAAAAAAATCACAAAAAATAAAAGATAATAATATAAATCACAAAAAAATAGAAGAAAATATATAATATCACAAAAATAGAAGATAATAATATAAATCCCCCCAAAAATAGAAGAAAATATACAATATAAAAAAAGATGTGAAATCAAAATGAGCTGCAAGTACATAAAGGTGCTTTCCAACTGCCCTTAAAATGACACAACTACATAGACACAGCCAAAATGCTGTGTGCATACATTCCATTACTCATATCGCGGACATTTTAATTAACCCATCAAAAAAATCCCAATTAAAAACATTGTCGTAAATTAATTAATAGCTTTACAAAATTAATATACAAAATTGCGCCTATTATAACAATGGCTACTTATACAAAAAAATGTATTAAATAATATTGTACGAGCACGTACGAGCACGAACACGGAAGCTTCTCGCGTTCGCGGATTAGTTAGAGAATTAGTCTTATTTTAGTCGTAACTAGTGGTTAAGAAGGACGTTAGGAATAGTCTTTAAGTTTAAACTAAGGTCACCGTCACTTTGTATTTACAAGACGAAGCACATAACTATTTACAAGAGTATTGAATAAACAAGCACTATTTAGGGTAGATGTACCATTTGTGGCCACTGCACCATTTGTGGCCACTGTCTTATTAATTCCGATATATTAAGTATTCTTAGTTTACTTTCATTACAATGAATGAAGCTGTCTAAGGGTTGGTTATAGTAGTAAGACTAGGGGGATTCTAACGCAAATTTGAGTTTGAAGGCCATTTCCCCACCCCTCCCCCGACCTTGAAATCCAAATTTGAGTTTCAAGGCCAGCGGAAAATTCCTCGCGGGCGGTGGCGCGGCGGCTGATGACGTCATCGAGATGACAGAGTGGTGGGGGTATAGCGCGTGAACAGATATCGATACCGAATCGATGCCGAATCGATATCGAGGAGGAACCGCAGGTAAAGTCTCACGCAAGCGGGTCACGCGGCGGATGACGTCACCGAGATGACGGAGTGGTGGGGGTGCTACTCTGGAGCGTGGTACCAGTCGGTAAGGTAGGAAATATTAATTTATGATATTAATATAAATGAAAAAACAGAATCATCTCGGACGACGGGGCTCGAACCCAAAACCTCCGCGGTACGAGTCAGCCGCCTAACCAACTCCCCCAACGCCCACTCTCTGACATTAGTCTTTAACGAATGGTACATATACCAAACGCCAAAACATAATAATTATCGGATGATGTTTCGGGCAATGTCGGGAAAGATTGGCATTTTACAAACCGCGTCTTCGGAGAAGCGAAAGAGACAGAGCATTATTTTAAAGCTAAAATTCAGAGGAGGGAAAGAGAGAGAGCAATATTTTAAAGCTAAAATCTGGGAGAAGGAAGGAGACAGCGCTGCATGGTGGTACAATAGCATTAGATAACAGGATTTTAAAGCGTCGCAGCGTCTCGCGCGATCGTGGTGTGGGATGATGTCATTTGACAGCGCGAAGAACGAAATAGAATTATGCGGCGTCAGCAAATCTTAAAATTAAGTGGTGAGGAGGATGATGGGTGAATAAAATGGGGAAACGATATGTGTTTAAAATGATAATTTATTTAAAATTAAAAGAATATAATTTAACATTTTGTACTACAAGCATCATCCACAATATGATTGATTGCACATGCTAACAATTCACAATCGATCAATGAATGCTGTTCGAAGTGTTCGCTTTCAGAAATTAATTTTACATAATCTGTTGGCGCGGTAGCGCTACGTAGAACGTCTACGAAAGCGGCATATTTACTGCTTACAGAGTATATATTTTCACTTAGCCAGGTACACATATGTTCAATGCAATGGTTGTACGCGAATAGTTTACACAACGTGGCTTCAGTCATATATATGACAACGCGATTATCGGTGATTTTAATAAGTTGATCATCATGCACACGTGTGAACTCTAGTCGTAAATGATCAATTATAATGTGAGTTTGGGGCGATGTTGCGTTGCTGCGTAATCGTTGGAGTATGTCCGCCTCGTTTTGTAGCAGGAGCTTCCACGTAGACATTGAAAAGCTCAACTCGTTGCCTTTATTGTCGGCTATGGAGATCTCGACGTGGCACGAATCCTTGCCAATACGAATCCCAATAGTTAGACGTTTATAAGCTGTTGCAGTCAACGGATAATCACGTCCCAGGATCCGTACGATCGACGGTTTCGGTGTTTTCAACGTTTTTGACGTTGCGGTTCCGGAACTGTAAGAAACATGTACATGAAATTAATACTTTGATCGTTTGCGTTTACAGTGAATGAAGTAAATGAAAAGTGTATAGTAACGCGTACGTACCTCATATTGGACTGTTGATGATGATTTTGTTGTTGACGTTTATTTGGAAACCCACCATCGTTGCCAGCTGCGCAGGATGAATCGTTTAAGCTGTGTTTGTACATTTTGATGTGCACTATATTTTTTATGGAGTACCGTCTGTTTCGTCAAAGTCACTGAGGCTACTGAACGATTGATGGAATAGCGTCCGAGAGCTCGGCTTAAATAGAGGTGCAATTGCCTCCCCCACCACAGCATTTTATTTTAAAGCTACCAATTTTTCCATAACGTTTTTTCAATCTTAACATCGCAGCATATCGCGCGATTGCATGTAATTTGAGCCCCACCTTCAAGGATAAAAGTCTCGACACGTGTCGAATGTAATATGATACTTTTGGGAACGTCGAATCTTAGAAATAGGTGTCAGCAGAAACATTGATTCTTAGAAAATAGGTGTCAGCAGAAACTGTGTTGGACGATCTCGCGCGCTAATTCATCATACGCGTGAATCATGGAACGAATTATGCGATATCAGCAGAAACTGCATAGAACCATATTAGGATGGATCGTCGTTTTTGCATGCAATGCATTCGAGGGAGGGGGTACGCCAAAAGAGTTAGACGGAGATACCAAATTACGGTGTCGACCATAAAAGCGCGCTCCAAACTGTACAAAGCCTAAAATCATTGTGATACGTTGAGGAAAAAGCATTTACATTTACGACCATGGGAGAATTCGCGCAAGTAGAACGCCAATTGTTGGATCAATCTGCACGATTGATTTCACGGGAAGAATACCTCGCGTGGGAAGAACGATGCAACGAATGCATCGAATCTTTGGAAGAACACAGCCGCGTAAAACGCCCGCGATTATCGATCGGTGCTCGGCAATCGTTGGTTGCTCGAATCGCGCGGTTCGAAGGACTGAAAAATTCGTTGCGTGGTCGTTTCGTGCGCGAAGGTGCAGGACATTCGAGCACGGGACTTTTGTGGCGCGAAATAGACGCTGCGTTCGATAGCCGCGTGTTAACTGGTGCCGTGTTAAATTCGAATTATATCGAGCCGCGCAACTTCCTCCAGGATGCGGGGACCATTGTGCTGGAGCATGTGCGGGGTGCTTTGAGGAAACATCGAAACCTCAAAGTGAATACGGTGTTTAACGGTGAATTTGTGGCCGGTGACAAGCATGCTTGTAAAAGCATCAACACCCGAAACCGCGAACTCTTCCGCACATCTGATCTGCAGGAGTGGTACCAACGATGCGTTATCGAACCCACCCTGGCATCGCTGGAAGAGTTCCAGGAACGCGACAGCGGATGGGCATTGACGCGAATCCTCAACCTTACCGTCAATGTCAATAAGTACAATCCGTTGCGCGCGGGATGCCGCTACAAGTTGCCGCAGGATTTATTGTTGAAGAAGGCAACAATTAGCGTGCAATGTTTCGCGTGGGCAGTGGTCGCAGCTCTCCATCCTGCCGAACGAGACACCGCACGCCCAAGCTCATATCCACACTATACATTGGTGCTAAATCTCCAGGGCATTGAGTTCCCAATGTCCCTAGCACAAATTGGAAAATTTGAGCAGCAGAACAACATCTCCATCAATGTGTACACCTTCGAGACGGAGAAACGGTCGACGGTCTTTCCGTTGCGCCTCACCAGCCAAAAGAGGGATAGGCACGTCAACCTGCTCTACACACCGAATCAAGAGCACGGCGATGTAGGGCACTTTGTACTGATCAAGGACTTATCCCGGCTGGTGAGCATGCAGCTGAGCAGGCACAAGGAAAAGAAATTCATTTGCGACCGGTACGTATATAAACTTATGAAATATTGAAATGTCTCGCGAAACAAATTAAATGAAAAAAAAATTTTGTTTTATTACAGATGCATGCACTACTTTAGCTCAATCGAGAAGCTGGAGGCGCATGCAGTGGACTGTGGGCAAATGAACGACTGCGCCATCCTGCTGCCCAGCGAAGGCAAAAATCTGCTCAGCTTCGACAACCACTGTAGGAAGGAGCGACTCCCCTTCGTTGTATACACCGATCTCGAGTGCATCATCGAGAAAACAGAGGACAACCGAGTGGGTGATACAGACAATAAATTACACACATACCAGCACCATAAAGTGCACAGCATTGCCTATTATATGCATTGTTCGTACGATACATCGCTATCAACGTATCGATGTCGCCGCGACGCGGATTGTGTTTCGTGGTTCGTAGACGAACTTAAAAATTTTGCAAACTTTGTCAAACCCATCTTGACCAGTAATGTTCCCATGCTGGATTTAACCACCGAACAGTGGACGACATTTCGCGATGCAACACACTGTCATATTTGCGAAGAACCATTCGAGGCTGATGATATACGAGTTCGCGATCATTGTCATCTCTCCGGACGGTTTAGAGGTCCAGCACATTCGGAGTGCAATTTAAATTATAAAAACGCGTTTTACATCCTCATAGTTTTCCATAATTTATCCGGCTACGATTCACATTTCATTATCGAGGAAATAGTTACCGCTTTCGAAGGTCACGTTGACGTATTGCCTATAACTAAAGAAAAGTATATTTCTTTCACAAAAAATGTCGAAGATACGGCTGAATCAGACTCGCGAAATTGTATTAAATTGAGATTCATCGATTCGTACAAATTTCTCAATACCAGTCTCGACAAATTAGCATCTTTTCTTAGCACAGATCAATTAAAAATTTTACAATCCCAATTTGAAACATTATCCACAGAGGATTTCAATTTATTGACGCGAAAGGGTGTATTTCCGTACGAATACCTTGATTGCGCGAACAAGCTGCAGGACCCATGCTTACCACCGCGCGAGTCATTCTACAGTTCGTTAACGGGTGAAACTGTATCCCAGAGCGATTACGCGCACGCCGAGACTGTCTGGCAGCGTTTCGGGATTGGAACCTTGGGCGAATACAGCGATTTGTATTTGAAAACAGATGTCTTGTTATTGGCTGATATTTTTGAAAATTTTCGCGAAAGTTGTATCAAGAGTTATGGACTAGATTCAGCGCATTATTATACTCTACCTGGTTTCACCTGGGATGCCATGCTAAAACACACCAAAATTACATTCGAATTGCTCACAGATGTCGATATGGTCATGTTTATCGAACGCGGTATACGCGGTGGTTTAAGTCAATGTTCCGGAAGATACGCACATGCCAATAACAAGTACATGTCATCATACGACGCATCGGAAAAGTCATCGTACTTGATGTACTTTGATGTGAACAATTTGTATGGATGGGCAATGTGCCAGCCCCTACCATACGCTAAATTTCAATGGGTCGAAGATGCTGCAAATTTTGACGTGTCTTCGATCGATGTCGATTCGCCCACGGGGTACATTCTCGAGGTAGATCTCGAATATCCGCAACGTTTGCACGACGCTCATGCCGATCTACCGTTCTGCCCGACGCGTGCCAAACCACCCGGCAGCAGGCAGGACAAGTTACTCGCGACGGTATACGATAAGCAGCGTTACGTTATCCATTATCGCAACCTGCAGCAGTGCACGCGTCACGGTCTTCGTATTACAAAAATACACCGCGTGCTTGAATTCGCTCAATCCCCCTGGCTCCGCGATTACATCGAACTCAACACACGGTTTAGAACAAGCGCGACAAACGATTTTGAGAAAAATTTGTACAAATTGATGAACAACGCGGTATTCGGCAAAACTATGGAAAATGTACGAAATCACGTGGACGTAAAACTTTTGACACATTGGGAGGGACGATATGGCGCGGAGGCAATGATCGCGAAACCGAATTTCCACAGCAGAAGTGTCTTTTCGGAAAATTTAATAGCTGTTGAATTGCGAAAACTCGAGGTAAAATTCAACAAACCGATATACGTGGGTATGTGCATTCTAGACATATCAAAAATTTGTTTGTACGAATTTCATCACGAATACATGTCTCCCCAGCATGGAAAAAATTGTAAAATTCTATACACAGACACAGACAGCCTCATTTATCACATTCGATGCGACGATATCTACGAGTCCATGAAGCACAATATCGATAGATTCGACACGAGCGATTATCCCATCGACAATGCATATAATATGCCGCGCGTAAATAAGAAGGTTCCGGGGCTGATGAAGGACGAAAATAACGGTGTGATAATGACTGAATTCGTAGGCCTTAGAGCGAAAATGTATGCGCTTCGCGTAGACGGTAAAAAAGATACGAAAAAGGCGAAAGGTGTCAAGACCAACGTCATAGCCAGAACGATAACTTTCGACGACTACGCGCAGTGTTTGCATAGGGAGATCGAAATGGTTCGCAGACAATCGTGCATACGGTCTAAATTGCACAAAGTGTACACCATTTCGGAGTCTAAAATCGCTCTAAGTCCATACGACGACAAGCGGCATATTGTACCCGATTCGACCGACACTCTGCCCTGGGGACATTATAATATACCGTTGTAAAATAGAAACTATTGTATTTATTGTAAAATATAAATTGAATTTATTGTACAATAGAAATTGTATTTATTGTACAATAGAAATTGTATTCCCGTGTATAGAAATTATTATAAATAGTGGAATTATTGCATAATATAAAATTGTTCGCAAATGTATAGAAATTATTATAAATAGCGAAATTATTGCATAAAAATTGTTCATACATGTATAGAAATTATAAATGGTAGAATTAATGTGTTAAAATAAAAAATTGTTCACACATTTACATATATGTATCATTGTATTTATTGAACCATGTATTATTATTATTATTTTTTTTTTTACAATACATTATTTTTATTTACCCATGAATTGTGTGATTTATCAAATCCCAACCACTTGACGTACACCTTATCCCCCTTCCTACGCAACACTTTTTCCACTAGATATACATCAGGATCGGTGACGCGTTGCAGCTCGTGTTCATAGAATCCTCCGGCAACAAGTTTTCCACAGGAATCGACCAGCAGATACGTCGCGGGATTAGTTGTCTGTACTTTGGCTATCTTGAACACCTCCGTTGTCCAATTCGGCGTATAGCCTTTATCGAATATGGTTTTAAATTTGCTCACGCGCACAAACTCGCCCAATTTGAATCTCGCCGGAGCAGCGATTTTTATGTTGTTGTATACGGTGGCTAGCAGCTTATCGGCGATCGCAAGGGTAACATCGCAAGGACGCATTCCGATGGTCCTATGTTTTCGTGCGTTATACTCTGCGAGCAGACGCGGTAGCGAATCGGTCCATCTATAGGTTCCATTCAGCGTAAACAGTTTCCACATATTGTTCTTCAAAATTCGATTGAAACGTTCCACGACAGAGGCCTTCATCACCGAATACGTCGAATAATGATTAATGTCATGCTTTGTCATGAGTTTCTGCACATCAGCGTTGTAAAATTCTTTTCCTTGGTCGGTTTGTAAATTTTTAGGATATCGATCTCTAAATATCTTTGCAAACGCTTTAGTCACCTCAGCGCCACTTTTAGTCTTCAGCGGTAACGCCCATGCATACTTGCTCAACACATCGATGACGGTGAGTATGTAGTGGTGACCCTGGTTGAATCGCGAGTATGGGCGCATTTCTACAATGTCAGCTTGCCACAGATCGTCGTATCCATGCACTATGACGCGTCTCCGCGGGAAATGTCTTCGAGCTGGAGCATGCAATTCGTCAACGAGTTGTCGCTTCTTGCGACCGTGGTTTTCTTCTTTACTCTTGGATTCCGATAACGTTTGCATGTTTGATCACCGAGGTGTCTTTGACGCGAATGATGCGATAATTATCGTGTACGTGCATTATGTGCTCCCCGTCGGCCCGAGGAAATTCTGGATAAGTTCAACCGTCTCGCATGATTCTCCTTCGCAGCGCTGCTGCTGTGCGATAGAATTCAACGCCTGCGATATCTTTTGAACGCTGTTTTGCAACGTCAGCATATCTCTGTGAAACACAACCAGCTTCCTCTCTAATTGTTCCTGCTGCTCTCTCAAAAGTTTAATGCTCTTTTCCACGTACAGTTTATTGACTGCATCGGTGTCTGCTACCGGTTGAGCTACGCGTCGTATCTTGCGCGATTTTGCATCAAAGTCGGCACCGGTCACGCAAAGAGCGTTATCACGCATATAATTTCGAAGCAAACCGCTCCATTTGTAATAGTCCATTCTAGCTGCTCCACTCTTCTCGAGTGATACCCCAAATTTATTGATCGGCATCTCGATGCATACAGTGCACATCATCGGCGCGCGGTTTAATTTATAATGAGGCCCACCTCGCGGAGTTCCTCGATAATCGATAGAATTTCGGGATCGTGAGAGTTGTTACCCGCCTGACGCGACGCTTCCAGCAAACGCAATCGGCCCACCAGCTCGTTGGGATCGTCCCAGTGCACATAATCGATCTTGTTATCGTTTACCACCATGGCTCGCGGTGCAGTTAGACCTTTCCCTGCTTTATTGGTTGATGCGCGAGGGAGTAGCGGTGCAATTACATGTTTGTACTTGTATCCCTTGTTGCTCAATATGGGCTTTTTAGCGATATGATCGCGTCTGTGGGCATTCGTCGCCAGCAGTATACTTTTGTATTTTTGTTTATCGGCATCGGTGTATGTGGTATCGTCGGGAATTCTCTTGAAAATCAGTTCGTAAAGACCGGGTGTTCCTCCATATCTTACACCATCTATGATTATATTGTCATCCTTGTCTATATCGAAAGCCTTATCCCCAAGCATCGTTCCGCTATTGCCGAAGTATACACCATACACATAGTCCATTGACGTATCCTTATCACTACTTAGGATTGCGCTCATGTATTTTTGCCCCAGCGGACCGAAATGGTTGCGAAACGTTTCTTGTCCCTCGGATGTTTGGAGTTGTTGTCTAACAGATGTTGCCAACGACTCATTGGAACTAGTTTCGAAAACGTCATCACCAATGGTTGAGAGCGATTGTACAAGAGGAAATGTATTTATTGGTGTAGAAGAAACCGAGGAATCGTTTGACGTGACATTCTGTCGTTTCCGCTTCGATTGAACTGGTGTGGAGGTTACGAGTGAATATTCCGATGACGTGTGTGGTTTCCTCTTTGCCTTGCATTGTGTGTTCCTATTCGGATGAGTTTTTGTTTTAGGCGTTAATGTTTCATTCTCTTCGATGTTTGTGCTCATCAGCGACGATTTGTCAACTTCTGCCGTTGCGGTATTTTCCATAATATGTTTTAAGGGTTCGACAACAGGTTTAAAGTATCTCTCCAACGCGATATCTTCCTCCATCTTGCCAGTCTTCAAAGCCAGATATTTCTTGCGAATGGATTCGCTGGTTTTTGCAATTTCCTTCACTATTCTCTCGCGATCCTTAATCTCCAGACTATCGATATCAATCATCGTTGTATCGCAGATGTTGCTTTCCCACCGACGTGTCGACGACAATTGACAATCTCATGGTATTGCAAACTCGTTAAATCCCTTTCTATAACGTCCATTGGACATCGCGCTATCCTTGTCTATTACCGCGAAACCATACTCCCTTTGCCAACAATTACGACACAAAGCGCAGAAATCCTCGTAAGACATGTCGGTGTTTACGTGATCGTTGTACACATGTTTCAAGTTGGTACCATCCTGCTTAAACAGAATCAGCAGATTGGCATTGTCGCGTATAAGATGCTTGGGAATTTTTGCATACGTCTGACAGAGATAGAAGCAGTCGACGTTCGAGTGGCGCCCCATTGCAAAGTATTCCCTTATCGTATCTTGCTTGTCGCATGCCACGTCATCAAAGATAAAAATGGAATTCGGAAGCGATTCGCTCGGGGGGATGACGTCACTGTTATTCGAAAACGTAAAGTAGCCAATTTCATCTATCGGAGTCAATAAATTCTCCAAATACTGATATTTCGGCTGTTGCAACGACTTGGAGTACACGTACACGTTCTCGAAGCGGACGCCGTGAGGACTTTCCAACAAGCGTACCAGCACGTTGGTCTTTCCACAATTTGATGGACCGCAAATGAGGCAGCGGATAGTGTTTGGCAGCATGCTACCGTGTCTGCGCATTGTTTTCGGGGACATCAGCTGCGATTTATCGTCAAAATTTGTCACGCGTATCGCCACAGGTTGCCGTACGAATCGCATTCTGTCCGTAAACCGCGAAAATGATTTTGATACGTCGAAGCGGCGACGCGCCCTATTTATAGGTCGGCGCCGAAGCAAAACAGCTCAGTATTCAAAATGCTTCTGGTCCTGTCGGATAATTTCGATATTCGAGATCTAACCTCTGAGCAGTTGAAATATATACCAAAGATTATTCTACTGCGAGAGTTTGGCAGACACATTGATCAGTTGTGGGACAGGCTTCCCGAGCATATAAAAGCCGATCCTGAGGTTCAGCAGCATCGTCGGTGTCTGGAGCATTATAATCGCCCTTGGCAGCGAACGCATATCGACGGTCCGGCACCATTGATTAAGAACTGTAGCGAATGTCGCCGACGAGAGTAAAGAAAGGTCATGGTTTGTTAAATCGGGCGATAAACGCGCTACCTATCGAATTACATATCCCGGGATATCAGTTTTGCGGTCCAGGAACTCATCTGGCAAAACGATTGGCTAGAGGTGATCGAGGCATCAATCCGTTGGACGCAGCGTGTCGCGAACACGATATTGCATATTCGCGTAGCAACGACCTCGGCGAAAGACACGCGGCAGATAAGGTACTCGCTGACAAAGCGCGAAAACGCATCGTTGCGCGAGACTCGACTCTGGGTGAAAGAGGTGCTGCTACGGCTGTTTGGGCGGCTATGAAGGCCAAGACGAAAATCGGAATGGGGATGAAAACAAAAACATGCAAAAGGACTCCAAAGAAAGCACCGAAAAAACGGATTCTTCCAGTAGCAAAACGGGGTGGTATATTACCGCTTCTCCCGCTGCTAGGTGTCCTCGGATCGTTAGCTGGTGGAGCGGCGGGGATCGCCAAGGCGGTAAACGATAATAAGGCAGCGCAACATCAGCTGCAGGAAATGCAACGCCATAATCGCTCCATGGAAGGTCGTGGACTTTATCTCGCGTCATACAAGCGCGGACAGGGAATATCGAAACGAAAAAAAAAACGCCGAAAAGAAAATAAAAATGCCTGTCGGCGTAACTACCGATGCGCAATTGGAGGAGTTGGCAAAACGTATGCGTATTCCATTCTTTAGGGGTGTTTTCATGCGCAATGCACTACCTGTCGGAGGAGTACGTCGAAACGAAAGCGGTATCGTAAATTTGGACAATGTCGAGGGGCCGGGAACTCATTGGGTGGCATATGCGAAGAGAGGGTGTCGAGCTATATATTTCGACAGCTTCGGGAATCTTCGACCGCCTAGAGAATTGGTACAATATCTGGATAAAGATGCTGTGAAAATCGAATACAATCGAACGTCGTATCAGAAGTACAATCAGAGCAATTGTGGACAACTCTGTCTACGCTTTCTACAAACGATCGGCCACAAATTTAAGGATTGACTTCCCACCGCTATGATTCAGTACTAGTCGAGTCGTACAGCTCGGAATATGTCGTTAACATTCACTCTAACCGGCAAGAGTAGCACCCTCGCGGTGAGCTACTTTCCACCCATAGATTTGAGCGACGATGATTACGAACTTGGTTTAACAACCTTTGAAACTTATCATACAATACCGAACATCGACTGGAGCAACGATAAATTCTACTTCACCTCAAACTATGGCATCAAAAACAGCAGTGTTGACACCACTCCTGAAACTATTAGGATTCCACACGGCTCCTATGAACTAGACGCCATTGCCAAGTATTTGAGGCAGCGATTACTCGAGCGGTATCCTAAAAATCTCGATGACTCTGATGATGACAACGATGTGTATCCTATAGTGTTGCGTCCCAACAACAACACCATGAAAAGCGAGCTGTACTGCTCGTTCATCGTAGATTTTACGAAGCGCAATAACATTGGATCGCTACTGGGATTCTCGACGAATCGGGTATTAGAACCTGGACAATGGTACGAATCGGACGATCCAATTAATATCATGAACGTGAACATTATTCGCATAGAATGTAGCGTGACCGCTGGCGCGTACAACAATGGGAAGCGAGTACATACGATACATGAATTTTCTCCGAGAGTTCCACCAGGATATAAGATATCGGAAACGCCCGCGCAGATCATTTACCTTCCGATCACCGCACGGGTCATTACGGATCTAACGATACGCGTTGTGGATCAAGACGGACGGTTGCTAGATTTTCGAGGTGAAGAGATTACCATCAGACTGCACGTACGACGGCGTCAACGATAATATATATGTGGTGTGAACGAAAGAAATGCTTGTGTTGAACGACTTCAGAAACACGTTTCTTCCAAGTGAAATTGTTTGCAACAACAACAACAACAACAACAACAACAAAAACAACAACAACAACACCTGCAACAGCTCTGATTACGCTAAAAAGAAGAGACTCAGTGCTGCGAACATTACATTTTTGAAATCATTGGGATTTATTGTACGCATATAAGTTGAAAAAATGGCTGACATTCTAAGCATTGGAGGGAAGCCGACGTTTGATGATCGCATCGTCAAGCTCGAGACTCACACGTACAACCCATACGTCAACACGACGTTTGGATACAGCGATGAGATAAGAATACCTATACAGCAGCAGGATTTATACACATTGCCGTGTGAAAGTTTCCTCTACGTGGAAGGGAAATTAAAGATAAATAAGCCAAATGATGCGTTAACTGTGATGTTGGGAAATACTTGCATGGCGTTCTTATTCGATGAGATTCGATACGAGCTGAATGGCGTGGAGATTGACCGCAACAGAAACGTCGGAATAACTAGCACGCTTAAAAACTATGTATCGCTGACATCTGACGAAGACAAAAATATGGAGAATGCAGGATGGGGCTTGAAACGACGCAATGGACCAATATTGAAAAATCATTTTAATTTTTGCGTCCCACTCAAATATTTGCTGGGATTTTGCGAGGACTACAAACGCATGATTATTAATGCTCGTCATGAATTGATTTTAATACGATCACGCAACGATAACAATTCTCTAATAGGATCGCCGATGCTGGAACCAGAAATTGAATTACTTAAAGTGCAATGGCGGATGCCTCATGTGAGGCTGAACGACGTTAATAAGCTATCGTTGCTACGTGCTTTGGAAAGTGGACAAAACCTGAACATTTGTTTTCACTCGTGGGATTTGTACGAGTATCCTCTCTTACAGAGCACGACCAAACATTCGTGGGCTGTGAAGGCAGCTGCGCAGCTGGAGAAGCCGCGATACATTATCTTTGCTCTACAGACTGCTCGAAAGAATGTGATGACCGAAGATGCTACTTGGTTTAACAACTGCAAATTGACCAATGTAAAACTTTTTCTCAACTCGGAATTTTACCCATACGATGATCTGAACTTGGACTTTGACAAGAATAAGCACGCCATCTTGTTTAACATGTATACGCAATTCCATAAATCGTATTATGGGCATAGTTGCAACGAGGCATTATTCACCGTGGCTGAATTTTTACAATTTGGCCCCCTCGTGGTGATTGATTGCTCGCGACAAAATGAGTCGATCAAGAATGGCACCGTGGACGTGCGCATAGAATTCGAGTGTAAAGAGAATGTACCTGCAAATACTACAGCCTACTGCCTGATTCTGCACGATCGGGTGGTTGAATACAATCCGCTGACAAACGTGG
Source organism: Andrena fulva (assembly GCA_946251845.1). Lineage (NCBI taxonomy): Eukaryota > Metazoa > Arthropoda > Insecta > Hymenoptera > Andrenidae > Andrena > Andrena fulva. Next base: position 12,604,553 of record OX276333.1, read on the forward strand.
TGCGCAAAATCAATTAAATTGCCACGCTACTTGCTCGCCCTCTCTTGTGTCAAATTCATACAAAATTTCATCGTGAACATCGAGATGCTTTACGAGAAAGACTGCATTCTCCCGTCTGTCTTGGAAGCGAACGGACCTCTAAACTGTACCGATGATGGCTGTACCAACGTTTGTCGACCTGCAAGGGTTCGTCGTTGATGGAAGATTTGTCGTCAAGGAAGTGGCGGTCCTACGAAATGGATTAATTCTCTCGCACTATATTTTTGGGAGTTCGATGCCGCAATATCTTCTTACGAAATCCGACAAATCAAGCATTCGGTGGCTGGTGGCAAAACATCATGGACTACGTTGGGACGATGGAGACGTTCCGTACAGTATGGCTAAACGGCTAATTACGAAAGCTGTATCTGATGCGATCGGTGAAGAAGATGATGACACACCCCATATCGTATACGTTAAAGGGCTACAGAAACGCGACTGGCTTGCGGATTTCCTGGATGAAAATACGAGAGCGGACATGATCATCGAGACGCTGGACATTGACTACGAGGATATCAAATCTCTAAATAAGCTAAATGTAGTTAATACTCTGCGATGTGGCAGACACGCAAAGCACTGTGCCAGGCAAAATGTATTTAAAATATTCAACTGGTGGTCTAAACGCCAGCGAAATGCTTAAATAAATATAATCAATTTTAATGCATAAATGTTTTTTCTTCACCCTCCCCAACCTCCTGCATGTACGCTAGATTAAGACGATAGTTGTAATTATTTAGAAGTGGTTCGCTACACGATCAAAAGCCGTTCGATACGCGATCAAAGCCGTTCAATACCCGTTCGGTACCCGTTCCAACCCGTTCGATACCCGTTCAAAGCCGTTCGATACCCGTTCCAACCCGTTCGATACCCGTTCAAAGCCGTTCGATACCCGTTCGATACCCGATCGAAGCCGTTCAATACACGATCAAAGCCGTTCGATACACGTTCGATACCTGTTCCAACCCGTTCGATACCCGTTCAATACCCGTTCGATACCCGTTCGATACCCGTTCGATACACGTTCGATACCCGTTCAATACCCGTTCAATACATGATGAAAAGCCGTTTGATACACGTTCAGAGTGGTACGTTAGACGTTGAAAGTGGTACGTTACATGCCCAATACACGTTCAGAGGGGTACGTTAGACGTCCAATACACGTTCAGAGTGGTATGATAGACGTTGAAAGTGGTACATTAGATGTCCAATACACGATCGCGCAATACGCTGCGACGTTAAATCGGAACGCTTTAGAATACATGCTACATATTAGTTCGGAAAAAAGAGTATTTCCGTTTGCTACATAATGGTTCGCTGGATCGTTGATTAAAAATTATTATTATTTCTCTGCGTTAGGAAAACACATATCTGTTGATATGGAAAAGATTTTTTCTGCTGACGCCGCATAATTCTTTCTACGATTCGCGCTGTCAAATGACGTCATCCTGCGCCACGATCGCGCGAGACGCTGCGACGCTTTAAAAATTGTTATCTAATGCTATTGTACCACCAAGTAGCGCTGTCTCTTTCCTTCTCCCCCAGATTTTAGCTTTAAAATATTGCTCTCTCTTTCCCTCCTCTGAATTTTAGCTTTAAAATAATGCTCTGTCTCTTTCGCTCCTCCGAAGACGCGGTTTGTAAAATGCCGATCTTTCCCGACATTGCCCGAAACATCATCCGATAATTATTATGCTTTGGCGTTTGGTATATGTACCATTCGTTAAAGACTAATGTCAGAGAGTGGGCGTTGGGGGAGTTGGTTAGGCGGCTGACTCGTACCGCGGAGGTCTTGGGTTCGAGCCCCGTCGTCCGAGATTCTGTTTTTTCATTTATATTAATATCATAAATCATAAATTAATATTTCCTACCTTACCGACTGGTACCACGCTCCAGAGCAGCACCCCCACCACTCCGTCATCTCGGTGACGTCATCCGCCGCGTGACCCGCTTGCGTGAGACTTTACCTGCGGTTCCTCCTCGATATCGATTCGGCATCGATTCGGTATCGATATCTGTTCACGCGCTATACCCCCACCACTCTGTCATCTCGATGACGTCATCAGCAGCCGCGCCACCGCCCGCGAGGAATTTTCCGCTGGCCTTGAAACTCAAATTTGGATTTCAAGGTCGGGGGAGGGGTGGGGGAAATGGCCTTCAAACTCAAATTTGCGTTAGAATCCCCCTAGTCTTACTACTGGTTATGTTGGCAACATTTCTACTACTTTATACTGTTTTGTTGTCCCGTTTGTTGTGCCCAGGCAACGCCCAAGCACACGTATTATACACACTATTATACATTATACATATTATATTACTCTAGAACGTTTCGAGACGTTTCTAAGCTAAATCAGTTGCGAGGCGAACACGAATCTACGAAATCAGCAAAAATGCGAGCGCTTCGCTATGACCATATACGGCAACGCGAAGCGACGGCACCACGCCCAATAAGCGAAATAAAAACCGATTTGCCGCCGCAAATCGGCAGACTCGAGATCCGACCCTCGACCGGGCAACACGGCTAAAAACCTACTTGTACACCTCAGTCTAGTTTAAGTTGTTTCTGAATAAAGACTTAGTCTTTGAGTTTAAACACATATGGTGCAGTTCACCCGGTGGATCCTCATCCGTTAATCGCTCCCGAACTCACGATTACGCCAGATCCCGTACCAGCCTTGCGAGCCATCACGCAGGGCACAACAAAATTGGTGGCAGCGGTGGGATCTGCATCGTAAAAGTTTTACCGAGCCTTGACGCAACCTATCAATCGACACCGTCTGAGATTGAACTCTCTCAGACAAGATTATTGGACCATCGCTGTCCCATAGGCTGAAACAGGTTATCGTCGCTACCGAGGTAGCACAGAGGACCGAGGAACGGCCTTTGAGAAGACGTTCGACGCAGTCCGAACGACGACGAACCTAGTAACGAGTAAAATCAGCTTGTGAGTAAACGGGTGAATCAACCATCTACCAAACACCAATTCCATCTACGAGGACGCCACGGATCCGAGGACCGAGGCGCACGAGAGGACTTGGAGACCGAAGAACGTGTAGGAGCCGCACCTGAAGGACGGACGGAGAGCCGTACGAGGGAAGCAGCCGTCGAGGTACGCAGCGAACAGCTGTACGGATCGACCTTGCTGGGTCCAGTTTCATCTTATCGCCGCCGTTGGTTCACGTACGAGAGGACGTCCGACCGAGCCGACGACATGTGCTTGCGAGCAGCATTGTGAGTAAATGAGGCGTATACCGAGTCCGAAACAGAAAACGCGAGCGTAAATATTGTAAACCAGAGTCCTAAAGAAATCCAGAGACGGTACATGCATGTCTATAGAAGACGAACGCGCGAATCAATTCAAGCTTCCGGGTCAAAGGAGCTTATCGAGATCATTCGAATCGTTTTTCAATAAAAAGTTAACCTTCTTACGAGAAGAACTAGACCTCCCACCTTCTATAGACCATCCAAGACCGTCCCGCCAAACACTTCGACCGCCGCCGTTAAGACTAAGCGTTAGGCAGAACGACGATTCAAGCGTAGAATCATCTCCGGAAAATTTCGTGACACCAAATAGAGAATACCCGATTTTGCTAGCGGACTTTAGTTTGCTGGACAGAGTAAATTCGGAAGGACAAGAAATGTCGTTGCTTGACGGAGCTAACCCCCCCGGACTACCGGACGTAAAAAAATTGTCTACCGCGTTGTCACTAGTCGATAAATTCGTAGGGAAATCGTCAGACGAGCTTGCAGAATTTTTGAAGTCCTATGCGAGCGCCGCAGAGTTTGTCCCCGCAACGGAGTTACCGCGGTTCTTGAAAACGGTGATAGGAACGAAAATAAAAGGCAAAGCAGCCAAGGTACTAGAATACAAGGAAATAGAGAGTTTCGATAAATTGAAGGACATCTTAACATCCTTATTCGTGGATAAAAGGTCAATAGGAGCAGTTGGAGCGGAGTTTCACGCCTGTCACCAGCGAGATGGCGAGAGTGTAAAACTATTCGCGTGTAGAGTAGAAGAATTAGCAGGAGAGTTATCCGAGCTATCGGTAAAGCTAGGAAACAGCAACGAAGTAAATGACGCGTTAGTAGGATCAGTACAAGAACGCGCCTTAGATGTTTTTACTCTCGGGTTGAATGTAAAATTGAGGACGATTATAAGGTCTCGAAACTACGCAACGTTAAATGCAGCTATAGCCTCAGCAATAGAGGAGGAACAAGCGATGGGTCTAAACACCTCAAGAAATTTTAGAAAGTTCGATGATCAACCCAAGAGAAGGGAAGGGTCAAACGTACCGCATTGCGAACGCTGTAATAAATTAGGACATTTAGCGAGGAATTGCTATACGCGATTGAGCATGCCGCGAGAAAACTATCCGATACAACAAACGACCGTAAAAAGGGAAGTTCAGCGCGTCACAGTGGTCTGCCACTACTGTAAAAAGCCGGGACATCAAATCAGAGAATGCAGGGCTAGAGAAAGAGCAAACGGACGAGAATATAGACCGCGCTATACGAACACGAACTACAGACGTGAAGATTTCAGACAGAATTTTAACAGAACTCCGGGTCGAGAACAAACTAGCGATAATCAATATTCCACTACCGCGAGCCGCGGGACAACCGACGATAGACAAACGAACGCAGGACCTAGAGTAGAGTCATACCGAGCGAATATGGTAGTGACATCCCAACTCGAAAACACAATCGAAATTAGGGCGCCGGAATTGATCAATGAAAAAGCGAATATGTTAGTAGACACCGGTGCCGATATTACGTTAATAAAGATAGGAAAAGTGCAGGACGATGTCCGTGCTGAAGACGAAATAGTCTCCCTGCGAGGCATAGCCCCTATGGAAATTAAAACACTGTGTCTAGTACAATTAAACATAAAAATAGGAAATAAAACAGTAACGCACCCTTGCCGGTTAGTCAGAGACGACTTCCCGTTAGAAGCAGACGGAATCTTAGGACAAGATTTTATGGCTAAACACGACGTATGCATCAGGGCGAACCTAGGAATAGAGGTGTACGGAATACGATTCCCTTACTCAGGAGGAAACATGACTTTAAAACCGCGATCTGAAACCATTCTCCTAGCTAGAACGACAGATAAAGGCGAAGGCATAGTAGAAGGACAATCTCTTAAGCCAAGAGTGTTCATAGGAAATTCGCTAACAGTAGGCCGGAACGGGAGATGTGTAATAAGCGTAATGAATACCACAACAGACGAAGTCCTTATCAACACGCCAACCGTGACATTACAAACGCTGACGAGCGATGACATTGACCCGACGGACGTGATCGGCGACAAGGAGCACGACACACCGACGTACGTGGTACACGCCGTACACGGAAGAAATAGAATGCAAATCTTACGTGAAACTCTTAGAACGGAACACTTAAATAAAGAAGAAGAAGTCAGCTTACGCGGGTTGTGTGAAAAGTATAACGAAATATTCGGTTTAGAAGGAGATAAGTTGAGATACTCCACGAAGGCGGAGCATTCAATTACCCTAATCCCAGGTACTAAACCTACATACGTAAAGCCGTATAGATTGCCACAAGCGCATAAGGAAGAAGTAAATAGACAGGTTCAGGAAATGGTAAAGGAAGGAATAATTAGACCAAGCGCCAGCCAATGGAACGCCCCGTTGCTAGTAGTTCCGAAAAAACCCGACGCCTCAGGAAAACGCAGACTCAGGGTGGTAGTAGATTTTAGGACGGTAAACGACGCGACAATAGGCGATTCATACCCCTTACCCAACATAACAGATATTCTAGACCAATTAGGCGGAGCGAAATACTTCTCAACCTTAGATTTGGCGTCAGGATTCCATCAAATAGCCATGAAAGAAGAAGATCGTGAGAAGACGGCATTTTCGACACCATACGGCCATTTCGAATATAATAGAATGCCGTTTGGGCTTAAAAACGCTCCCGCGACGTTCCAAAGATTAATGAATACCGTACTATCGGGCCTACAGGGAATAAAATGTTTCGTGTATTTGGATGATATAGTCGTCTACGGACGCTCGTTGAAAGAACACCAGGATCGTCTAGAAGTAGTATTTGAACGTATACGCGAATGTGGCCTAAAGCTTCAACCTAACAAATGTGAATTTCTACGAAAGGAAACCGTGTACCTAGGTCACGTGATAACCGAAAACGGCATCAAGCCGGACCCTTCGAAGCTCGACGCTGTACGAAACTTTCCGATACCTAGAGGAGTCAAAGACGTACAATCCTTCTTAGGCTTAGCTGGATATTATAGGAGATTCATAGAACATTTTTCACAAATCGCGAAGCCTTTGACGCAACTATTAAAGAAAGACCAAGCATTCAGATGGACCGCACAGGAACAGGAAGTCTTAGAAATACTGAAAGAAAAATTAACAACGGCACCGATACTACAATACCCTGATTTCTCGAAACCATTCGTTCTGACAACAGACGCCTTTGGAAAAGCAATAGGAGCAGTATTATCGCAGGGAAAGATAGGGCAAGATTTGCCAATAGCGTACGCAAGTAGAGTGTTAAACAAAGCGGAAGAAAACTATAGTACCATCGAAAAGGATTTGTTGGCCATCGTGTGGGCGACGCAACATTTCAGACCTTATGTATACGGCACTAAATTTAAAATCGTAACTGACCATAAACCTCTAACTTGGCTTTTAACGTAAAGGACCCCGGTTCCAGATTAATGAGATGGAAACTGAAATTAGCAGAGTACGATTATAGCATAGAATATAAAACGGGAAAGACAAACAAGAACGCGGACGCCCTCAGTAGAATGTTCGCGATTACGCGAGGAATGAAGCGACGGCTCAGCACCGAAACACTAGCCGTCACCAGTGAAAGCACCAACGAAGAAGACGAATCCCGACCAGAAGAAGAAACGAGCGATACGACATATACAGAAGACGATAAAAACCGAATACTGCGCGAATTCCACGACACTCCCTTAGGTGGACATTTAGGGGTAAAACGGACCCTGGAACGTATAAAATTAAACCATTCGTGGCCAGGAATGCGCCAAGACGTAGAAAAGTACGTCTCCAGATGCGAAAAATGTCAGAAAAATAAACTATCGAGAATAACCAAAGCTCCCATGGTAATTACGGACACCCCCACGGAACCATTCGAGAAATGCACACTAGACATAGTAGGACCCTTACCCGAGACAGGCAGAAGAAACAAATACATACTAACCTTTCAGGACCTATTAACCAAATTCAGTAAAGCCTTACCCCTCGAGAATCAAGAAGCAAACACTGTAGCAAAGGAATTCGTCACTAAGATAATTTGCGAATACGGCATACCACAACAAGTGCTAACCGATCAAGGAACCAATTTCCTAAGCCAGGTATTCTAAAACGTCTGCAAATTGCTCAAAATCGAAAAAATTCAAACCACGGCCTACCACCCACAATCAAATGGAGCATTAGAAAGAAGCCATCGTACACTAGCCGAATACCTAAAGAACATCATCGCGGAAGACCAGACTGATTGGGATGAATGGCTACCGTACGCGATGTTTACATACAACACTACACCTCACACGTCTACTAGCTACACGCCCTACGAACTCGTTTTCGGGAGACAAGCTACCCTGCCGACCTCATTAAACCAGGCACCGCAATTAGCATATACCTACGACAAATACGCTGAAGAATTACGCGAAAGACTACGGTCTACAAATAGCATTGCGCGCGAAACTATAGGGATCAATAAAAACAAATAAAAAAAGCAATACGATAAAAAGACAGCTAACAGATCTTTCAAAATTGGGGACCAAGTACTTCTACATGACGAGACTGTGAGACGCGGACGATCAAGGAAATTAACACCCGCGTGGATAGGCCCGTACACGATCCAAAACACGCACGATAATAATAATTATACTATAAATAAAGGACGAAAAACGCGCCGCGTACACGCGAACCGGCTGAAACATATTATAGAATAGGACAGGAATAGGGAAACGGTCGCAATAGTGAAGGAGAGTAACGGCGCGTAACAATTATTAAAGAAAAGGAAACACAAATTTATTAAAAAGAAAAAAAGGGAATTATACATTATACACAAAACTAACCAAAAAAACCGAACAATTGTAAAATACGCATTATGACACTGAATCACACAATCCTAATAGAATTACAACAACCAGGCGCATGGATTTATATTGCACCAAAACCGATACAATTAGCAGCAACTTGCGACGATAAGGGCACAAACATGTATAGTATTAAGGACTCTGGTATCATAACGATAAGAAATAAATGTACAATCACGACCGCTGAATTCACAATAGAAACTGGAAAGCAATACGGGATGGAAAAAACATGGAACTACTTACCTGGTTACAATTTGTCACTAGACGAAATTACGCTTCCACAGACCACTGTAAATTCGTATCGACATACCAATTTCGAACTTAAAAGAATAATCAAACATCCGGAAGAATAAAATAAAGTTAGCAAAAAATTAGAAGACTTACAAAACGAGTTAGAAAAACCCGAGATTATACCAACCGAGTATCACTATAGCTTCTTTACACTATCCTCTGCGACAGGACTTATAACTATTACACTATGTATCTTCACACTTTACAAATGCATTGTACGCTGCAAAGCAAGAACACCACGACACTGTACCACAGACAACACGAGTCGCGACAAAACCACACAAAAACCCGAAGCGATAATCAAAATAGTTAGTAAGGAAGAAACGCCTTCCACCAATTCCTTTTGAAATATTATAATCATTATAAACAAATTATTATCACTATATTATATAAATATGATAACCTTTCACTGTCAAATACATAAGACGGTTTATACCGAATTACCACTATAATCTAGTTAAGAAAAAACCATATGTAAGTCGATGATAATCAATCCAACCACTACGAGTTTTGGGATTTCCCTAAGATAGTTTATCATCGGCCGCCAGAAAAGCTATGGCTTTTCCTCCTCAAGCGGGGAGGGATGTTGTGCCCAGCAACGCCCAAGCACACGTATTATACACACTATTATACATTATACATATTATATTACTCTAGAACGTTTCGAGACGTTTCTAAGCTAAATCAGTTGCGAGGCGAACACGAATCTACGAAATCAGCAAAAATGCGAGCGCTTCGCTATGACCATATACGGCAACGCGAAGCGACGGCACCACGCCCAATAAGCGAAATAAAAACCGATTTGCCGCCGCAAATCGGCAGACTCGAGATCCGACCCTCGACCGGGCAACACGGCTAAAAACCTACTTGTACACCTCAGTCTAGTTTAAGTTGTTTCTGAATAAAGACTTAGTCTTTGAGTTTAAACACATATGGTGCAGTTCACCCGGTGGATCCTCATCCTTTAATCGCTCCCGAACTCACGATTACGCCAGATCCCGTACCAGCCTTGCGAGCCATCACGCAGGGCACAACACGTTTTATTTAATTATCATATGTGAATATCCAAATCTTTGATAACTTTCCCCATCCTTGCAAATGATGCTTAGCATACGACTGGTAAGAAAACAATTAGTTACTGTATTTAACAAGAGTATGGATGAAGTTTTATACACATTTATATTAAAAAACAAATATTTTTGAGATTTAAAAAAGAATTTCAACGATATGACCTAAACTCTAGTGGAATTAGGCACTGACCAAAAATGGTACATCGAAAATGAAATTGTACCATTCGTGGCCACGTAATGGCCATAAACAGTCCACGGTACAACCATTTTTGGTCAGTAGGCATTCTCATTAGCAACTTATCGTACAATACCTAATTATTGTAAAATTATTATACAATAGTTAGCGAAAAAATTCTTCTAAAGTCGAAGATTTTTACGATTCGTGAAAAGTCATTCGATGATGTCTTCAAAGAAATTCTTTTATGGCCCGAAAAGTAAATCATAAAGCGAAAGCGGAAAGCAGTTGAACATTTACCTGCTGTAATAACATCAGACAAATGGATGGAGATCATGTTGGCCAAAAAAACAGAAAAGGAGAACAAAGAAGAGGAGAGAATGATTAATAAAGAAAAAAGACTAGCAAAAATAGAAGAAAATAAAAAGATTAAAGCCATAAAGTTCGAAGAAAGGAATAAGAAAAAAAAACAGAAAAAGCAAAACCTGTCGCTACCAAAAGAAAAAGTAAAAAGGATATTGGCAGTTAATATTATTTTTGTGCAGCAAGTATTGTATTATTTGTTCAGTAGTGAACATTTGTAATAAATTAAAAACTACAATTCTGACTGTGCTTCTTTCGTATTACCAATTCTATAAGTGGCCACAAATGGAAAGCCGGCTGGCCAAAAATGGTACTCTAGTGGCCACAAATGGTGCAAAACAGTCTGGCACGATAATATAATGTTTTTTTAAATAATTATGTTTAAAACATTGTTCAACGTAGAATATTTTAATTATCTGTATATTTTGGATTACACTTATATATTCTTTACTTTTGTGTACGTATTCTTTTGTAAGTTATGTATCTGTGAGTGGTACGGAAATCCTTCAAGTGGCCACAAATGGTACATCTACCCTATACGCTTTACTTAACTTAAGCGTAAGACCGCGAATTAACGCACGAATCGAGAGGTTCGGTAGCGGAAGATCTGGACAGTTCCAGTTTTGCGCGAGCGCGCGAGAGAATCTAACGGTACTGGTCTAGTCGACGTTTCCAGGAAGAGAGAGCGATCGCGGTGACGAATCGGCCGTTTTCGCAGAATTCTCTGTGACGTCAGTCCCCCACTCAACAGCTGTTCGTCTCGAGTCGGGCCAGGCCGCGCCGGCGAGACAAGGCCTGGCGCGCGACAGAGCGAGACGGCTGACCAATTAGCTGGGGGACGCGTCAACAGATGGCCCGACCGACCTCATCACCGCGATCGCGCATACCTTTAGTCTTTTCGTTAGCGGTTCAAATCGCGCGCGTCCGGCGGCGAATCCGCGCCGAGCTTGGCCTGTGGCCGTTTGGGCCAAACCCAAACATTCCCGCCCGCCTCGTCAGTTTGACGAAATGGGTCTGTGCCTATTGGCTGAGCCTTTCATTCAGCATGAAATGCGGGACGGTGAATGACGGTGATCGTGAATGCGTGAGATTGACTAATTATAAGTTTTAACAGTTACAAGTGCATCGTTGTCGACGCGAGTGCGCGGAGTGTACATCGAGTGATGCTATTGATCGTAGATCGCCAACTCTAGAGTCGTGGATCGATCGCGCGAACCAAGAACGGTAAGCACCGCGGGAAATTTAGTCTAGCGTGTTTCTCGGAATTTGATCACGCGTTCTCGAGTGAGTCGGAATGCAGGTCGCGACTGTTGTTGTTGTTGATAGCGTTTCTCCCAGGATCGGTCCCGGTGGCATCGTTATTCGGCAGCAGAATAACTTTCTGTATAGGGCGCGTGAATTCTGAAGTTGCCGTCTTAAGCGTGACGACTCGAACGTGACCATCCGTGCCCGGATGCACTTGTAGTACGCGGGCGAGCGGCCACCTAGAAGGAGGCTGCAGCTCGTTTCTAATAAGGCACAAGTCGCCTGGTTTGATAGAGCCTTGCGCGCGCGTCCATTTACCTCGCGTTTGTAGGGTGTTTAAGTAATCGCGAGCCCATACTCGCCAGAAGTGCTGCTGCATTTTCTGCACGAGTTGCCACCGGGATAACCGATTCACTGGGAGTTCCTCTAAATTCAGTTCGGGGAGCGCGGTGAGGGCCTCCCCAATCAAAAAGTGACCGGGCGTAAGCGCGTGGAGGTCCTCAGGATCGTCGGACAAGGGCTGTAGTGGACGTGAATTTAAACAGGCCTCGATTTCGACGAGGAGCGTGGCCATTTCCTCGTACGTGAGCTTGTGCTCACCTATAACACGACGGAGGTGGTGTTTGACGGATTTGACGGCCGCCTCCCAGATTCCGCCGAAGTGAGGCGCCGCCGGTGGATTGAAGGTCCACTCAATTCCCTCAGAGGCCACCGCGTCCAGTAGTCGGGTTGAGTTGACGACCTGCAGTAGGGCTCTCAGCTCCCTGTCAGCTCCCACGAACGCGGTGCCGCAGTCGCTTAGGCTGTGGCTGCACCGTCCTCGCCGTGAGATGAAGCGTCTCAGTGCTGCGAGGAAGGCGTCCGTCGTGCCGTCAGACACCACCTCCAAGTGCACTGCCCTTGTCGCAAGGCATACAAAGAGCGCAATGTAGCCCTTGTATGCATGTTGGCCCCGTCCTTTGCTAGTACGTACAAGAATGGGACCGGCATAGTCGAGGCCTACGCGCGAGAAAGGTCGGCTGGGGGTTACGCGAACCGCGGGGAGATTACCCATAAGTTGACTCAAGCTGTTGCCCTTCCAACGCACGCAGGTGGGACAGCGGTGGATGAACGCCTTCACCATCGGCCGTCCGCGAAGAATCCAGCATTGTTGACGCAGTGTGGACAGTGTGAGCTGGATGCCGCCATGCAGGCAGCGTCGGTGGGCCGCGTCTATGTAGAGCGCGGCCAAGTGGGACTCATCTGGCAGGATGATTGGATGCTTGCGGCTGAAGGTAAGCAGCGAATTCTGCAGCCGCCCGCCGACACGCAGGATGCCGTCCAGATCCTCGGTTGTATCGAGGAATGGGTTGAGTCGCAGAAGACGACTCTTGCTCGGGAGAGGTCGCTTCGCAGCGAGGCAGGCGACTTCCTGGGTGAAGAACTGGTGCTGCACCAATCGAACCAGTCGGCGCTGCACCTCCTGGAGTTCGTGGCCTCGAAGGTAGGGTGTCCGAGTGCCTCGATGCTTTGGTAGCCATCGACAGCACCAAGCGGTGACTCTAAGGAGACGCCGGTAGTTAGAAAATCTGGCCAGATGTATGCTCACCTCGCCTTCTGGTGCTGCCTGGATGTGTAGAGCCTGCCGTTGTTCCTCCAGGTCCAAGTCCGGTGCAGGGACGGCTTCGGCGCCCCAGTGAGTCGTCGCAGCCAGCCACTCCGGTCCGTTCCACCACAGCGGATGGTTAGGTAGCTCCGCCGGTGACAGCCCTCGGGAAGCGCAGTCCGCTGGATTATCCTGGCCCCTCACGTGATGCCACTAGGCTGCCGGCAGTGTGCGCTGGATGTCAGCTACCCTGTTGGCCACGTAGGTTTGCCACCGGCTTGAGTGTGATTGGATCCACCCCAGGGTGACCAGTGAATCCGTCCACAGGTGTACCGCGTCGACTGTCAGCCCCAGCGCCTCCAGTGTCCGTGCGGTCAGTCGAGTGAGCAGTTGAGCACCGCACAGCTCGAGTCTCGGGATGGACACCCGCTTGAGTGGGGCGACTTTGGTCTTTGCGGTGATGAGGCTGAGTTGCCCCTGTCCATTGTCATCGACGACTTGCAGGTAGACCACGGCTGAGAAAGCTCGCTCGGAAGCGTCCGAGAAGCCGTGGATCTGCAGGTGTTGCTGTGCCGTCGTCAGGCCCAACCACCGAGGGATTTGGATGTCTCGCAGAGCTGGCAGGGCATTGATGAAGTCGCGCCACAGACTCTCCTCCGTTGGCGCTAGAGGTTCGTCCCAGTCGGTCTTAAGTAACCAGAGTGACTGGATAAAGATTTTTGCACGCACTGTGACCGGTGCGAGCCAGCCCGCCGGGTCAAAGATCTGTGCCGCCAAGCTGAGTACGTTGCGCTTCGTGACCTTAGTTGATGAGCAGCCCTGAAGACAGCGAATCTGGAAGCGATCGCTCTCCGGCAGCCACTGGATACCTAGCACGCTGTGCTGCGTGTCAATGTCCCACTGACGCGTGGTCCCCAGGTCGGCGCTAGCAATAGGCTGCAGGAAGTCCTGCGAGTTGGAGGCCCACTTCCGAAGCCGGAAACCGCCCGCCTTGCTGAGTAGATTCAGCTCTCGTTGTAGCAGCTGGGCTTCCTCGAGCGTGGAGGCCCCAGATAGGATGTCATCCATGTAGACGTCCGATAGTAGCGTCTGGGAGCCGGCAGGGTACAGTATGGCCTCATCCTTGGCTAGTTGCTGCAAGCAGCGCAGCGCCAAGAACGGTGCGCAAGCGAGGCCGTAGGTTACGGTGCACAACTGATACTCCGTCGTTTTCTTGCCAGGTCCCTTGTTCCAGAGTATCCGCTGAAAGTCCCGGTCGTCCGGGTGTACCACTATTTGCCGGTACATCTTTTCTACGTCGGCGACGACAGCGATGCGGTGCCGCCGCCAGCGGAGAAGAACGTCAGCCAGAGCTGGTAACAGGTTAGTCCCGATTAGAAAGAAATCGTTGAGCGACTTACCCGAGCTAGTTGGCATGGAGCCGTTGAACACGACGCGAAGCTTCGTCGTCGTGCTTGCTTCTCTCATGACTCCATGGTGAGGTAAGTAGTACCCCGTGCCGCTCGGGGAACGTCTGGTGGCCTGCATGTGTCCGAGGTTTTCATACTCCTTCATGAACTCGGTGTAGGCCTTGTGGAATTCAGTGTCCTTGGAGAATCGACGTTGCATCGAGCCCAAGGTGCGCAACGCTGCAGTCCTCGACACGCCCAGCTCAGGACTGCTTTTGAACGGGAGTCGCACGACGAACCGACCCTCCGAAGTACGGCGATGAGTTGTGATGAAGTGCTCCTCGCAGGCTTGCTCGTCGAGGCTCAGGGTAGGTGTCACTCGTACCTCTTCCTGCTCCCAAAATCGCTCCAGCACGCGCGTCAAGTCCGCATGTGTGGAACAAAATTGAACTGTAGGACTCCGTTGGTCTTGATCCAGGGCGTGATGTCCTTTAATTCCTCCAGTGAGGATCCAGCCGAAGACGGTCTCCTGAGCCAGTGGCGAGTCCGGTGGTCCCTTGCGGACGTCGTCCATCAGGATGTCGTTGTAGACGTCCGCTCCCAGTAGCAGCTCCACTGGGTCCTGATTGGCCTGAAGCGGGTCGGCCCATTGCAGGCCGTGCAGATGCGACCAGGGAGCCAAGTCAGGTAGCGCACGCGGCTTGTAGCTGGAAAGGTTAGCTAAAGCGAAGGCTGGCACTCGTACCGTAAGTTTCTTCTCCTGATCAGCTGTTACATCAAGCCACACTAAGCCGCGAGTGCAGCGAGAGCGTACGCCGCCCGCGAAAGCCAGCGGGATCCTTGCGCGTTGTCGCTTGAGTCCAAGCTGCTTGACGAGCTGGTCGGAAATAAGGGAGACTTCGCTTCCAGGGTCGATCAGGGCGCGAACGACGGCATATTGTCCAGCTGGAGTATACGCACGCACTCGGGCCGTTCCTAGTATCACGGTCCGCGGACAGCCGATGAGAAAGGGTGCCACATGGTTGACGGTCGCCTCGTGCGTTTCATCAAACGTCTCGTGGATGGAGGTGTGATGTTTCTCTGAACACTTTTGGCAACGCTTGTTAGAAGGGCAGTCAACAACTTGGTGCTTACCTAAGCAGTTCAGGCAGCGTTGAAGGGAGGTGAGAGCATCCCTCCTGGAAGACTGCGACTTCTCCTGGTAGCGAGGGCAGAAGAGCAGGTAGTGCGCGCCCGTGCATAGCCCGCACGTCTTGGTGGACTCCTTTCTCGTAGCGACTTGGTGCACCTGAGCAGGCTTACCGCTGCCTCGCTTCTCGATCGGTTCCTCCACTCGCCTTTCACCGCGTCGTTCCTCTAGAGCCTCCACGCTGTGGATGCGGGCATCGATGAACTTCTTCAGCTGGGCTAAGGTAGGTGGCTCCGTCGACGATCCGAGTTTGATATCCCATTCGCGCTGCGATTGGATATCCAGTCGTTCAACCGTCAGATAGACGATCCAGTCTGTCGGATCGGGACGATCCATGTCGGCGAGTGCGTCGACGACGTCCCACGTTGCGTAATAGATACGCTTCAGCTCGGAAGATGACTCCTTCTTAGCTGGCGGAAGGGCACCGAGGCTCGCTAGCTGTGCTCGCACCAAGCGGCGCTTGTTTTGAAATCGCTCCTGGAGCGCCGTCCAAGCGCGTTTAAAATTTGACTCCGTCGTCTTAATGTTCCGGATTAGACCGGCCGCTTCGCCTCTCAGGCAGCCCCGGAGATAATGGAAACGGTCTACATTTTTTAACGACGTATCTTGTATTACCAGGGACACGAATAGATCGTGGAACGGCGTCCAGTCGCTGTATCGACCGTCGAAGGTCGGTAGGTTGATACGAGGCAACAAAGCGCGTTGCCTCAGCTCACCGCCCTCTGCGTGACCCGACGGCAGTATCGTGTTTTGAGCGTGAGGCTGTGTCCCGATAATTTGCTCGCGGAGGTCTAAAAGCTGGGCCTGTTGGTCCATAAAGGACTCTTCCGCGATCCTATAGCAGTCTTTTGTAAAGTATTCGTGTTTTTCCTGCTCGGCAGTTCGAGTCTCCACCAGCTTAGCGTGCTGAGCGGTGAACTGCTGCCAGAGGCTGTCGAGCATTGTTAACCGCGATTGTATCATCCCGCTCGTAATGTTTGCCATTCCTTTCTTTTTTAGGTTTTCGTATACGCGCGTTAAGTGGTGGAAAACCTCACCCTGAGCGTTAAACTTGTCTGCCATCGTGAAGGCCGGAAGCGGACACTGAACACCACGCGGCCGCGGTAGAAGAATCCGGAATCGGTCGCCCGAAAGTTCTCGCGACTTTTCCGAATCCGGCTCGAAGGACCAAAATGTACGAGCACGTACGAGCACGAACACGGAAGCTTCTCGCGTTCGCGGATTAGTTAGAGAATTAGTCTTATTTTAGTCGTAACTAGTGGTTCAGAAGGACGTTAGGAATAGTCTTTAAGTTTAAACTAAGGTCACCGTCACTTTGTATTTACAAGGCGAAGCACATAACTATTTACAAGAGTATTGAATAAACAAGCACTATTTATACGCTTTACTTAACTTAAGCGTAAGACCGCGAATTAACGCACGAATCGAGAGGTTCGGTAGCGGAAGATCTGGACAGTTCCAGTTTTGCGCGAGCGCGCGAGAGAATCTAACGGTACTGGTCTAGTCGACGTTTCCAGGAAGAGAGAGCGATCGCGGTGACGAATCGGCCGTTTTCGCAGAATTCTCTGTGACGTCAGTCCCCCACTCAACAGCTGTTCGTCTCGAGTCGGGCCAGGCCGCGCCGGCGAGACAAGGCCTGGCGCGCGACAGAGCGAGACGGCTGACCAATTAGCTGGGGGACGCGTCAACAGATGGCCCGACCGACCTCATCACCGCGATCGCGCATACCTTTAGTCTTTTCGTTAGCGGTTCAAATCGCGCGCGTCCGGCGGCGAATCCGCGCCGAGCTTGGCCTGTGGCCGTTTGGGCCAATCCCAAACAAATATTAAGCAGATATATTTTTATTCAAATAAATATTTTAATACGAATAAATATTTTATTTTATTCAAAATACTTGGCGCTGCGAAACCGAAAAAATGTTAATTGTCTAAGTATTAATTAATAATTTAATAATCTAAAATACATAAACATATACATATTACAAACGCAGTCAGATTTATTCTACATATATACTCGAGCTCATTTTAGAAGGAACTTATTTCGCGCATGTTGAATGAGCTATTCAACTGTCGCGAGGTCTCTGTTCCCCCACTTTACCATGCGCAGCCGAAAGACCGTTGGTGGTGGCATAGCCAATGAGCGCCAACATGCGCAGAACCGATCTAAACTCGTCGGTCGGCAAGTTCCTTCTAAAATGAGCTCGAGTATACTTAACTCTCATATCATACGTAGCATATGCAAACGCACACATACACACATTCACACATTCACGAACTCACGCACAAGAAAGAAAGAAGAAGATTAATGCAATTTATACATATGTATTCAGTTTAGCATAACCAATTCGGGGCGCAGCGCCAAGTATTTTGAATAAAATATTTATTCGTATTAAAATATTTATTTGTATAAAAATATATCTGCTTAATATTATTTAATACATTTTTTCTTTGAATAAATAGCCATTATGGGTAATGGAATTTTAGCTGTGCATATGTAGCTGTGTCATCTAAAGCGCAGTTTGAAAGCATCTTTATGTACTGGCAGCTCATTTTGATTTCACTTCTTTTTTTAATTTTGTATTTATTATTATCTTCTATGTTTTGTGATTTACTTGATTTGATGTACTTGGCGTAAATTTTTTACTTTTTTAAAGTTTTTGAGGGGATCTCAATTAATGGTGTTCGAGAGTTAAATGTTTCAACATCTAATGCTAATCTTGATTCTATTCAAGTTTTTTCTCAAAATTCAAAAAATTCCGAGAACGCTTTCAAATTCTTAATTGATACGGGCGCGAATGTGTCTCTCATTAAGGCTTGTAAATTGCACCCAGATACTGTGTTTGATTCGAAGGATAAGCTAGTACTACACGGCCTTAGTGCGAATAACCCCGTAGAAACCGTTGGAAGTTGCCGTATACCTGTGCGGTTTTATGATGATTCCATTGAAATTAAATTCTATATCCTAAATGAAGCAACAAACGTCCCATTTGACGGCTTGTTAGGGAAAGATTTTTTGCAAAAAGAGTTAGCGACAATTGATTATGAGTCACATACTTTAACCCTTAGGTCGGTAACGGTTCCAATTCCATTAAATTGCGGAAATTCTGGGCACGAAGAAGTTCATTTAATTAATCTTAAGGCTAGAACAGAAACACTTATTGAAATCCAGGTAGAAAATCCTGAAATTAAAGAGGGCATTATTCCGCGAATACAATTAAGGAGAGGAGTTTATTTGTCTAAAGCTATTACTAAAGTTAACGAAAATAACAAAGCCTATGCTACAATTTTGAATACAAGGATAATAGATCAACAGATATTGCCTATCTCAGTATGTTTGGAACCACTTCCACGAGATTCCGTAATTCTATCGTTGGGTAATTCAAATACTGGTCCGGTAAGCCGTATAAATCTTCTGCGAAAGAATTTAAGATTAGATCATTTAAACGCCGAGGAAAAGAAGGCAGTATTAGACATATGTACCACATATAATGATATTTTCTATTTTTCTGACGATGCTTTCACAACGACGAGCACTATTCAACATGAAATTAGCGTTACAAATCCTGCTCCTATCCATACTAAGACTTACAGATATCCTGAAGTTCACAAAGCTGAGGTTAACAAACAGATAGAAAAAATGCTCAAGCAAGGTATTATAGTACCCTCTATTTCTCCGTGGTCAGCCCCTTTGTGGATAGTTCCAAAAAAACTTGATGCTTCCGGGAAGAAAAAGTGGAGAATTGTTATCGATTTTAGAAAATTAAATGACGTTACAGTCGGTGATGCATATCCGTTACCAAATATTACTGATATTTTAGATCAATTGGGCCATTCTAAATATTTTACTACTTTAGACCTAGTATCAGGGTTCCATCAGATCCCCATGCATGACCGTGATCGAGAGAAAACGGCTTTTACAACACCCTTAGGCCATTATGAGTTTACGAGAATGCCGTTTGGACTCAAGAACGCTCCAGCGACATTTCAGAGACTGATGAATACCATTCTATCTGGTTTACAAGGGCTTCAATGTTTCGTATATCTTGACGATATCGTTATTTATGCATCATCCATAGAGGAACATTCTAAAAAATTAATATCTACTTTCGATCGACATAGGAGTAACAATTTAAAACTACAACCTGAAAAATGTGAGTTCATGCGACGAGAAGTTGCATATTTGGGCCACATAATATCTGATAAAGGTGTTCAGCCGAATCCGAAGAAAACTGAGGCAATAAAAAATTTTCAACTCCTAAAAATCAACAGGATATTAAGAGTTTCTTAGGACTTGTTGGTTATTATAGAAAATTTATAGAAGGTTTTGCTGGAATAGCTAAGTCCCTGACAATCTTGTTAAAAAAAGATATACCATTTGAGTGGACTAGTGATCAACAAGAATCTTTTGACAAGTTTCGTAATATATTAACAACTCAGCCGATTCTTCAGTATCCCGACTTTAACAAGGAATTCCTTCTTACTACGGACGCTTCTAACTACGCTATAGGTTCAGTATTGAGTCAGGGTGTGATAGGAAAGGATCTGCCTATTGCAAATGCTTCGCGTACATTATGTGGTAGTGAGCAAAATTATAGTACTATAGAAAAGGAATTACTTGCCATAATATGGAGCATTAACTATTTCAGGCCTTATTTATATGGCAGGAGGTTTATCATAGTGACCGATCATAAACCCTTGATCTGGCTTTTCAATTCTAAAGACCCAGGCAGTCGACTAATACGTTGGCGACTGAAGCTGGAGGAATATGATTATAAAATCGTTCATAAAGCAGGGAAACTTAATTCAAATGCGGATGCGTTATCTCGTCCTCCTTGTGTTAATATTGTACATGGCAATGATTCTTTTGAGAACTTTATACAGTACCATTATAAAACACTCGAAATTCCCAAGGTTAAATCGATGCCTTGCGATAAATTTAAATACTTTCCCAACGTATTGTTTTATTCACGAGATCTTGATGAGAATAATTTATTTTCGGAAGCGATACGAGATCAATATGATTTATCGAATATTAAAGAACCTGATGATTTAAACTCCTTCATTGCACTTGTTAAGAATTCTCAAACTTCCTATCTTTGCATTTGCAAGCAATTCCATTTTGATAAGTTAGATTATAAAGCGATATTTTATTCATTACGCAATTTAAAAACTCATTTGGAAGAAAGGAGTGATTCAGATAATCTTTATATCCATGATGTAACGATAAACAACAAAAATATAAAGAAGGATATGTTTTGCGAAATAGTAAATTATATTTTCAAAGATACCAATATTGCACCTACTATTTTAGATACTCAAAGAATCACACCGAAATCGGAAGATGAAATTTTGAAAATTTTACAAGATAACCATGACTCAAAATTAGCTGGTCATTCGGGATTTATCAGAACATATAAACGAATTAAAGAATTTTATAAATGGGAGAAAATGAAGAAAGACATTAAGAGATATATAAAGAAATGTGCATCTTGTCAAGTTAATAAGACAAATTTTAGACCTTCTAAAGCCCCTATGGAAATTACCTCCACATCTACTATACCCTTCGAAAGGCTTGCGATTGATGTAGTGGGACCTCTTCCGCAGACTATTAATAATAATCGATTTATATTGACCATGCAAGATGACTTAACCAAATTTTCCTATGCTGCTCCTATACCGAACCACGAATCACAGACAATTGCCATGGAATTATCCAAGTTTATTACATTATTTGGGATTCCAAAAACCATACTTTCTGATTAAGGAACCGATTTCACGTCTCGTCTAATGAAAGATTTAACAAAATTATTTAATACGAAACATATACTATCTTCTCCTTATCATCCTCAAACTAATGGCGCTCTGGAAAGGTCTCATTTGACTTTGAAGGACTATCTTAAACATTTTATTAACGACAAACAGACAGATTGGGATGAGTTTATAAGCTTTGCTATGATGGCATATAATACTCACGTCCACAAATCAACTGGGCATACACCGTATGAGGTTCTTTTCGGTAGTAAGCCATACCTGCCCAATAGTATAACTCGGGAACCCTCGTTGAATTACTCATACGATGATCAGGTAATTAATTTAAAGCAAAAATTAAATCATACGCAAAAGGTAGCAAGGGATAATATGATCCAATCTAAGTTAAAATCGAAATCTTATTATGATAATAAAATCATTGTTCATTCGTATAAAATTAATGATATGGTATATATTTTGAATAAGCAACATAAACGGGATTGAATAAGAAGCTTTGTTCAAATTTTAAGGGTCCTTACAAAATAACTCAAATTAATTCTAATAACACCGTTCAAATATTAAAGAATGGAAAACTAGTGACGTATCATACTAATTTGCTGAAACCATCTGTTTCAGGTGATCAGGATGACTGACCGGCATTATTTCCTAGTCATCCTATTCGCAATCTTTACTCTAATTATTCCTACTCATTTCCTGGGAACTACTCAACTTTATTATAAAATATTCCGACTGGGAAATCATGTAGGGTTATATTATAATCATTTAGGCAGGGTACGGTTAACTAATTCAAAATATACCTTATTAACGTACGTTGATCTTGCCACAGCCAATCAACAATATGATCAATTGCTTAGGTCTTATACTAAATCTTTAAATATGTGCACATGGAAGCCGAATGAACCCATAAGTGATGTCAATGCGTATTTTTGTCAGAATTCTTTCCAAACTATAAATTCACGAATCTCAGCGATTAAGGGCAAAATTCAAATTATAAATTTCATGTCAACTAGTAAATCCAATTCAGGGAACAATATCTCTAAGAGGGGATTATTTGACGGCACCTCTTATGTTTTACATTGGCTATTCGGTATTCCTGATGCCAAAAATGCCAAATTCTATAAAGAAGCAATCGAATCAGTTATCCATGACAATAGGAATGTACAGTTGCTAATGAAACAGCAAATTGCCGTAATAACTAATACGATTCATAACTTTAATGCATCTATTCAAGGGCCTAAAGCTGACGAAGACAAGCTCAATAGTAATATAAAGCTATTCAATGATTTTTCAAGCTCGACCTCCAACCTATTAAATGATCTTTATGTACGACATATTATCTCGGAGCAAATATTCCTATTATCTCAAATGACTTTAAACCTCGATAATTATTATAGTCTCCTAATCTCGTATGTAACTTTGGCGAGAAATGAAATATTACACTAGGGTGGAACGAAATATAGGGGCAAAATATTTTTTTATTATTCATGACTTCTAATAGTGGGCAAAAGTTGCCTTTTATAATGGTATTTAAGCTGTCAAAGTTTGAACGTGATCAACAAATTTTTTGAGGTGCCGCAAGCCTTTCAAAAGTTAATATTTACTGATTGTGTGCGGCTTTCGTGATTTTTTCAGTAATTTACAGTAATTTGCCATTTGTTTCCACCAGATAATTTTTCTTAATACTATTTAACGATAATCTTAAATGAGAGGGATTGGCAGTAGCTAATAAAAACTATCATTTCAGAAGATTTCTTTATTTTCTTATTCACAAAATAATAATGAAAAAATTGATTTAAATGAAAATTTTAGATGTAATTAGATCATTAAACATGAAAATTTTTATTGAAATGTCTTTAATCTAAACTGTTTCTTCGTTTCAAAAGAAGACATCAATTTTTGCGATTCGATCTTAGCCATTATGAATCCATCCCTTGTAGTTTCTCCACAGACAACAGATGAAGCTTCAGTTACGAGTTTCACCATCCTCTCTACCGCTGTGTATGACAAGGAAACTGTGAAAACTTGATTGGCAGATCTTTTTCCGTACAGTTTTCTGAAGTTATTTCTACCAGATGTCGTAGTTCATCTTCTTCAAATTGTTGTATCATCGGAGGCTCAGTGATTTCACAATTATGCCATGAAATTAGGTCGACGTAGTCATTGGCGTCGAAGTTGATTCCAGGAATTTTAAACTTCCTAATGCCTTCATTGTGAATGGTTCTTGCCTTCAAGATTCGTCGAAGTGCCAATTCTCGAATATTTTTGCGTTTATCTGTAAGCAGTCCTAAAAGAAGATTTTCAGGAGCAGCGAAATAGCTATTCCTCTGGATCACTGGGTCAATAATATCCAAGAGATGCCGTGGAAGGTATCGCGACAATTTGATCAGTGTCCATAGATGCTGAGAACCATGAACGCAAGACGGTTTGAGCTTAATATTAAACCAGACGGGAGCGTAAACTTTCATTACATACTCAGTCAAGATGTAGAGTTCTTCTGAAGGATTTTCAGTACTAATATACAGACGGAGAATGCGGTTTGCAGTTGTGAGCCATCGTGAATGACAAAGTTTACCTGGGTTCCTTTTTGCTAGATCAGGAGAACATATGCCACTAGAAATTGTCTGGCATATTTCCAGAAGATACTTTTGATCAGTGCTCAAATCTTTTAATACTATTAGTATATTCGGCAGATATCCTTGGATTGGTTTGAAGTTAACAAGCGGAAGTTCTTCGCAATTACCAATTTTGTCGCCTATATCTCCTGCATATCTCGCTGGCCCTGTAGTTTTGCCGCTTAAGAATCTGCAGAGGTGACGGAAAGGGAGCTCGTTTCCATGAAAGAGGCAAACTATCCATTGCAGGGGTCTTCCCATTACTCCCTGTATTAGTAGCAGCACCATCGCATCCCACTGTTGTGATATTTGTAATATTTATTTGCTTTTCCTGCAAGAAAGACATAATACTGGTTTTAATGTTAAGTGCAGTGCTTGATTCCGGAGTAACATGACCTAAATATTTTGATTCAGGTTCTTCTACAAGAGAGATATGTTCTTCTGAGATGGTTGTACGATAATATTTGGTTCCTTTTTTTTCCTGTACAATAGTATGATCTTTTCTTCCGTCAAAGTACAAGCCTTTAATTCTAACATTCTGTAACTCATCTGTTTCATGACGCGATTTCACAGTAAGCCTTTCTCGATTCCTTTTTCGTTCTCTTCTTACTTTCATCCTATCAATTACTTTGCTGTTGTCTAATGGTGTAATAAATCCAATATCTTTAAGTACCGCACTGGCAATTGCTGCCGCTGTTCTGTCTGAAACCGCAGTTCTATCACAGATAGATGCTAGCGACGGCAATTTAACACGCATCTGCATCTGCAAGGTTGATGGTTCCAAATGTGAATTCCCAACCGCTGACGAGGATGGTAGACCTACTGGTGAAACTTCTTCCTTGGATTCTTCCTTGGAGTCTAAATCAAATTCGTTGGTTTCTTTTGCACTTCTCAAACTTTCCAGTTTCATTCGTATATTATCCGATGTCTCTTCTCTATACTTTAAAATTCTACAATGTTGTTCTTGCTTCCTTATCTCCTTGTGTGCAATTTTTTTAGTAGTGGCTTTGTCAACACCACCTATGACCATCTGCCTCTGTGATCTTTGGTCTTCCAAAAACGCTTTTTCAATAATAGGGACTTTCTTAATTTTTTCACATTCACATCTCGCAAAATCAGAACATTTACAGGCTGCTATATCAAAAAGTTGCTTTGAATTTATTCTAAAGGTGTTTAAATTTGAGTCATACTTCTGAGTTCCTTTTCTGCCCTTTGATTTTAGAAGATTTCTATATTTTTCATGATATGACTTTATCATCTGTGAAATTCGAGTTTGAGAGACAACGGGAATAGAAGCTCTTGCCCATATTCGTTGAACTTTTGGAACTAATTTGTCAGTAAGTTCACCTAACGTTGGTTCCTTTTCGCTCAGTGCTCTTAATTCCTGCCGTATGTACAGGTAACACTTCATAATATCTTCATAACTAGGGAGAACGTTGTAATTTAAGTCCATTGGATAGCCAAATATAGGACACTCAACTGCTTGTCTAGTTTGTACTTTTTTTAGCGTTGCCATTTTCTTTTACACTCGCCAACAATATCGCGGAAATAGAAATTTATTATTTTTCTATAGCACACAACTCGCGATACACAACAGATATTTCACACCTATCAAACGTACAATTTATGCTATTATGGGTGCACGACCGCACCAATTGACATGCTTGCTTACAATGCCTACTCTTAACACATTCGCTGCGGATGATGCCTTTTGACACCGTCATTTGTTTCATGTTTCGTTTGTTAAAATCCGTCCTGCGCGTAGCGAAACTGCACGTATTGCTATAGATACTTACGACAAAGTTTCAGCGCAGGTGATACTTAGCCGTTTTCAATTTAATAACTGAATAACATCTAAACAGCAAATTCAATGTTACAGTAACTGGGTTGAAAAAAATACGTGTTGTCTACATATGTATATTGAAGTTGTCACGTCCCGGGTGAGGTTTTTGGAACGGTGACTATGGGGAAGGAAAAGATCAGGCGCGAATCTATCATCCAGCACTCTGAAGGTTTGCGGGAAAGCCAGGCGCGAATCTATCATCCGTCACACTGTGGGTTCGAAAGGAAGATCAGGCGTGAATCTGTCATCCAGCACTCTGAAGGTTTTGAGGGAAACCCAGGCGCGAATCTGTCATCCGTCACACTGTGGGTTCGAAAGGAAGATCAGGCGTGAATCTGTCATCCAGCACTCTGAAGGTTTTAAGGGAAAGCCAGGCGCGAATCTATCATCCGTCACACTGTGGGTTCGAAAGGAAGGTCAGGCGTGAATCTGTCATCCAGCACTCTGAAGGTTTTGAGGGAAACCCAGGCGCGAATCTATCATCCGTCACACTGTGGGTTCGAAAGAAAGATCAGGCGCGAATCTATCATCCGTCACACTAATCGACCAGGGAAGGTTTTAAAGCGAATTAGTACTGAAGGGACACCCGTTAGCACTCTTGTTTTGATTTGGCTCGATAACAGGATTTACTGTTACATTCTCGTAAAAGTGGTATGTAATGTTTCCGCGAAATCCGCTTAGACATACGGCTATCCGCAGCCTATGTAAAAGTACGTTTGTAAACACTGTTAGCGCCACGCGAGATCAGCTGTTGCAGCCGTCTGTTTGGACTAGGAAGTTTCGTACTCGAGAGGCATACACAATAATATGCGGGATTTAAAAGCAAAGAACGATTTATTATTTCATGCACATTTGTATGCGCTTGTCGTAGGTGACATGAAATGCGTTGGACAACGAGCATAGGCACATAACATTTATAACATGAATTATGACATAAATGACGAGATATATGTATATATTAAGCATTAACGAAAGAATATGCAAGTGATGAACGTTAGTAATACAAAATAATAAGGTTGCAATAAGCATTAATGAAAGAATATGAATAATAAGTATGCGATAAGCTTTGATAGACAAAATAATAAGTTTGCAATAAGCATTAGTAATAATAGTAAATATGCAATAGAAATAATAATACGATATATATATGATAACCGTAGATATATGGAATAGTATGAGGATAATATGATATATAATAAAAAAGACTTACAATAATCGCTGTAATTCACTGATTTGAATTGTTAACACTCGTTTGAAAAATACTTCTATCTAAGATAGCTGTCTGTTGACAAAAGAGCCTCCTGGGCTCTCGATCCTTCGTATTTATAGGATCTTACAGGAGTACTGCGGGGGTACGCGCGGTAAAGACCTTGACGAATTTCGGAAACAAGACGCAGTAGATTTCGGGGGTTTTTGTAAACGGTATGGCTATTAATAGATGTATTTATGTCACGTACGCCAAATGCGTCGTAATTATAATCACGTGTTGATCACGTTTGTACATTTGCGTCGCAGTAACATTTCTGGGGTTCTTATGACTGCGAAAGGAGATACTCAACTCGTCGAATGGGTTTTGGGTATTTTATAGGAAAAGGGTTAGAGTGGCTTGGACTCTGTGAGTCGTAAAGAGGGGATTGAGACATGGTCTCGATTTAAGAGGGTTTTTGTAACGAGGGACTTGTTTGAATTCATTTTAAAGGGAAGGATTCGTGCCTCATATGGCGAATAGGCGAAGGAGTTTTGTAACGATCATCTCGTGATGGGGATCTCTAAGATACATCATCGAGGTGGAGTTTTGTATAGGTCATCTTGTGTTGGTGACCGCTAAGGTACAACATCAAGGTGATTGGCGATTGAGGAGATGGGGTAAGAGTTGAGTTGAGTTTGAGGGACTTTGGTGGAGTGATTGTGAGGTTTATTAATGGATTATTGGAATAGAACCGCGCGAAAAATAGTGGGACGTCACAAAGTACTTTCCTACGAATCCGCAACGAATATGTTAATGCGGTTGGTTTGCTCCTAGCAATGATATATCACTTCACCCAAGTTCACTTCAAATCGCACTGACACTTTATGATACGATGAAGTTTTGTTACTATACACCTATAAAAAAAGGTGAAATTTTTTTAAAAATGTAAAAACTAAAAAATTTCAACTATCTCCATACATGAATTCCGTTATAAAAGGAAATGTGCAGGATCATTTTTTGCTTTAAACCTATAAAAACAGTTTATAGATACAAAATTTAAAAAATATGTTTAAAAATGAAAAAGAAAAATCTAACCCCTTGCGGCACCTCAAAAATTGTTTTGGCAGAAATTAACTTTTACAGGCTTAATCCGAAAGACTAAAGGCAACTTTTTTTCACTATTAGAAAACAGTCACACAATTTTCATTTTTTCGTTCCACCCTACTGTACGCACTCACCCAACTCACTTTCTTGAAATTTGCTTGAAGTGAATTGCTTTTAAGGCTCACATATCGATTGTTTATAAATAATGCTCATTGGCATAAAATATTTAGCAGAGGGTAATCGAGGTGACCTCCAGATTCATCCCCTAAAATTTTATTAAAATCCACGGGGGCTCAGCTGTGGGGTCCCCTTGTGAGACATTTCGGCAACCAATGTGCTGTAGGGGTAACGGGTTTCCTGCTTCGAGTTCTTTTATCCGTTGGGTGCTGGACGATAGGGTTTCTGCGCTTGCTTCGCAGATGTGAAACGATTACGTGGTACTCGCTGCGAGGGTTTCGGTACAAAACCCATCCTTGAACCCGTCTGTACCATTGGCCACAGTGCAGACGGGTGTTTCAAGTTTCCCTGGTTGTAGCTAGGTGTATGCGTTTTCAACGATTGTTGAGACTTCATTCCTTATCCTACCTTGTCGACCGACCTAGCCTCTTTCAATTTTTCGCCGAGCTTCGCTCCAAATAGGAACTCGTCTGTAACAGTTGTCTCCAGCACCGATGCCACCTGCTTGTTTATGCTGGGTATAATACACGATTTCGGGGCCACTGTTTGTCCCCTATACACCTCTGCAAGGGGCTGGGATGTCTCCTACAGCCCTTCAATTGCCTTTCTTCCATCGATATCTTCTCTCTTTTGAGTAAGTAAAGGATCAATGACTTCACCCAAAGCCGATAAGGCAGAACCCACTGAATTCTGAGTCTAGCAGAAATATTTGTCGACCCTTCCAAGAAGCAGGCACCCTCCCTCACGTGCTTCTTTAAGAGGGCCTCTTTCACCTCTTTCTTGTGACCCTCTTTGAGCCAGACGGCCCATCGCAACTAAATATGAGGCGAAAGCGTTAACTCATCTTTTTTTGATTCCGGAGTTTCGCCAATTATTGACAAAATCTCCTCGTCTAAGGGTACAGATACAGCAGCTACCTCAATGGGTTGTGGCTGCTGCAAAGGGGTGGTGTTCGAAGTAGAGGCCTCATTCTGTCTCCCCACCACGGTAACAGATGTTACTACTGGGAGCGCATGAGTTCTGCTTGAGGCGGGTATTTACCTTCTCCTGGATCCGAGGCCCTGTAGGAGGCAAAGTGGGCCCTAGTAAGGGTCCGCTATTGTAGATATACTTAGGCCTTGTCTTACCTCTCGTGTAAGCTCAACCGTACATCTTTTGTCCGTTCGATCGCAATATTCTTACGCCACCGTGTTATGTCTTGCAGAACCTCAGCGTTTACAAGAAAAATGTAGGAATTACCCATCAAAACTCACCTCTATAGCTCGATAAATTCAGCGGCCTCGACATATTTTCGTCTATAATTATTTCCCTGTCTGAAATTGTGCCTTCGTTATCGGAAACAAAAGAGCGCGTAGACGCCACGCGATCCGTCCTCCCTTTTAAGGCTGCCGTCTCAGCGGGCGTTGAATGTGTGCGTACGCTCACACAAGCTAGGAAAAGCGTGTACGTATACGCGTGTAGTAAACAAACCGTAAATTACAACTTTCGTCCTGGAATCGGCAAGAAGGAAGTTTTTGCGGGTATAGTTGCCTTCAGTAGACATTCGTGCAGGGTGGTCTGGTTCGTTTGAACGCTAATAACCACCGTACGTTGAAATAATAATGAATTTATGACTCGAAAACTGACAGAATGAGGCTTCATGGCTTCTCCGTTGGTGGCGCTACTGGTATAGTCGAGCCACGTAGCACCAGCGTGACGTATACGCAGGGCCGACGCGAGGTTAGCTGGCGCCTGTATGCAAGAAAATTTTTGGTGCCCCCAAATTTTTTCACTTGTTTTCTATTTAATATGTTTAAAAGAATTACATTTATATTTCGTTTATGTGGGGTGTTAGTAGTAAGGTAAAGCGGGTTCCAACTCAGGTCCTCTGAGGGGAGCGCGGGGGCGGGGGGAAGTGATGGCGCGCGGGGAGTGCGGTGGAGGGAAACATGGGCGGGGGGGGGCGGGGAGTGGAAGACCGATTGCGCGCGCACGAACCGCAGAGTGGGGGAAGCCGCAATCGTGGAGGGGATCAGTCCAGGCCGAACCGCCGCGGAGGCCTCTCCACGTCGGATCCATCCCCGAAAATTACCACAGAGGGTCGTCCCCTCCCTCTAAAAAAATTTCTGGGGCCGGGTCTTGTATCAAAAATCTTTTTTCAGACTCGATCCAGCCCCAGAAAATTTTTTCCCAAATATTTTTTTTCAAACCATTATAAAGCTGAAATTGTTTAATACTTTATCGGATGACATCGGAAATTTATTATCCACATATTAAGATCGGCATTTTACAAACCAATATGCGACAGATACTTTCCCCAACACAGAGAAATAAAAATTTTTAATCATCGATATAGCGAACTATTATGCAGCAAACAGAAATATTTTTCCGAACCATTATGTAGCAATCATTCTAAAGCTAACAAGTTTTTAAAGTGTTCTGATTTAACGCGGCAGCGTATCGCGCGATCGCGTGTAATTTGACACCTCTGGAGCAGCCGCGCGGGATGACGTCATTTGGCAGCGCGAATCATAGAAAGAATAATGCAGCGTCAGCAGAATTTGGAAACGTCAAATCTTAGAATTAGGTGTCAGCAGAAACTGCGTCGTATGATATTGCGTGCTGTTTCGTCATAAGCGTGAATCATAGAAAGAATTATGTTGTATCAGCGGAAATTTGAGGGTATAAGTATGTGCACTAACTGCACAAAGCCTCAAATCGTTGCAACGCGTTGCGCGGAAAAGATATCACATTTACATTCCATTTACGATCATGGAAGAATTCACGCAAGCAGAACGCCAATTGTTGGATCAATCCGAACGATTGATTTCGCGAGAAGAATACATCGCGTGGGAAGAACGGTGCAACGAGTGTATCGAATCGTTGGAAGAACACAGCCGAGTGAAACGTCCTCGATTATCGATTGGGGTTCGACAATCGTTGGTTGCACGAATCGCGCGGCTCGAAGGACTAAAATATTCGCTGCGCGGACGTTTCGTGCGTGAAGGTGCAGGACATTCGAGCACAGGACTTTTGTGGCGCGAAATAGACACTGCGTTCGAAAGTCGCGTATTAACTGGTGTCGTGCTAAATTCAAATTACATCGAGCCGCGCAATTTCCTCCAAGATGCAGCGACCATTGTGTTGGAGCATGTGCGGGATGCTTTGAGGAAACATCGAAGCCTCAAAGTGAACACGGTGTTCAACGGTGAATTTGTGGCGGGTGACAAGCATGCTTGTAAAAGCATCAATACCCGAAACTATGAACTCTTCCGCACATCCGATCTGCAGGAGTGGTACCAACGATGCGTTATCGAACCCACCCTGGCATCGTTGGAAGAGTTCCAGGAACGCGACAGCGGATGGACATTGACGAGAATCCTGAATCTAACAGTCAATGTTAACAAGTACAATCCACTGCGCGCGGGGTGTCGCTACAAGTTACCGCAGAAATTGTTGCTAAAAAATGCAACAATTAGTGTACAATCCACAGACAATGCGTGTTTCGCGTGGGCAGTGGTCGCCGCTCTCCATCCTGCCGAACGAAATACCGATCGCCCAAGTTCATACCCAGAGTATGCTTCCGTGCTAAATCTTCAGGGTATTGAGTTTCCGATGTCTCTGAAACAAATTGGAAAGTTTGAGCGGCAGAACGAAATCTCCATCAACGTGTACAGTTTCGAGGAGCGACTGGAGAAGGACACCGAGAGGATAACTGTTGCAGTCTTTCCGCTGCGTCTCACCAACCAAAAGAGGGATCGACACATCAACCTGCTCTACACACCGAATCAAGAGCATGGTGATGTAGGGCACTTTGTGCTAATCAAGAACTTGTCCCGGCTGGTGAGCGCACAGTTGAGCAAGAACAAGGCAAAGAAATTCATCTGCGACCGGTACGTATATAAACTTATAAAATGTTGAAATGTCTCGTGAAAAAAAATAAAAAATTTTTTTTTTGTGGTTTTGCAGATGCTTGCACTACTTTGGATCCGTCGATAAGTTGGACACCCATGCAGTGGACTGTGGGAATATGAATAACTGTGCCATTCTACTGCCCAGCGAAGGCAACAATTTCCTCAGTTTCAAGAACCACTGCATGAAGGAGCGACATCCATTCGTGGTGTATGCAGATCTTGAGTGCATCATCGAGAAAACGGAAGACCGCATGATGGGTGATGCGGATTCTAAATTATACGCGTACCAGCAACATAAAGTGCATAGCATTGCATATTATATGCATTGTTCGTACGATACATCGCTATCGATATATCGATGTCACCGCGACGCGGATTGTATTTCATGGTTCGTCAACGAACTAAAAAATTTTGCAGATTTTGCCAAACCCATTCTAGCCAATAATGCTTCTATGGAAAAGTTGACGAAAGACCAGTGGATAAAATTTCGCAATGCAACAAATTGTCATATTTGCGAAGAGCCATTCGAGGCTGATGATGTACGAGTTCGTGATCATTGTCATATATCCGGGCGGTTTAGAGGACCCGCACATTCGAAATGCAATTTAAAATATAGAAATGCATATTACATCCCCATAGTTTTTCATAATTTATCCGGTTATGATTCACATTTCATTATCATGGAAATAGCTGCCGCTTTCAAAGGTCACGTTGATGTATTACCAATAACTAAGGAAAAATATATTTCTTTCACAAAAAATGTTGAAGATCCGGCTGAATCAGACTCGCGAAATCATATTAAATTGCGATTCATCGATCCATACAAATTTCTCAATACCAGTCTCGACAAATTAGCATCTTTTCTTAACGCAGATCAATTGAAAATTTTACGATCCCAATATGAAACATTATCCATTGAAGATTTCAATTTATTAACGCGAAAGGGTGTCTTTCCATATGAATATCTTGATTGCGCGAACAAGCTGCAGGACCCGTGCTTACCATCGCGCGAGTCATTCTACAGTTCGTTAACGGGTGAGACTGTATCTGAGAGCGATTACGCGCACGCCGAGACTGTCTGGCAACGTTTCGGGATTAGAACCTTGGGCGAATACAGCGACTTGTATTTGAAAACAGATGTCTTGTTATTGGCAGATATTTTTGAAAATTTTCGCGAAAGTTGTATCAAGAGTTACATGTGGGATGCTATGTTAAAACATACCAAAATTACATTCGAATTGCTCAACGACGTCGATATGGTTATGTTTATCGAACGCGGTATACGCGGAGGTTTAAGTCAATGTTCCGGAAGATTCGCACATGCCAATAACAAGTACATGCCATCTTACGACGCATCGGAACAGTCATCGTACTTGATGTACTTTGACGTGAACAATTTGTATGGATGGGCAATGTGTCAGCCCCTGCCATACGCTAAATTTCAATGGGTCGAAGATGTTTCAAATTTTGACGTGTCTTCGATCGCTGTCGATTCGCCCACGGGATATATTCTCGAGGTAGATCTGGAATATCCGCAACGTCTGCACGACGCTCATGCAGATCTACCATTCTGTCCGACGCGTGCCAAACCACCTGGCAGCAGACAGGATAAATTACTCGCGACATTATACGATAAGCAGCGTTACGTTATCCATTATCGCAACCTGCAGCAGTGCACGCGTCACGGTCTTCGTATTACAAAGATACACCGCGTGCTTCAATTCGCTCAATCTCCCTGGCTCCGCGATTACATCGAACTAAATACACGGTTCAGAACAGGCGCGACAAACGATTTTGAGAAAAATTTATACAAATTGATGAACAACGCGGTATTTGGTAAAACTATGGAAAACGTACGAAACCATGTGGATGTAAAACTTTTAACACATTGGGATGGACGATATGGCGCGGAGGCAATGATCGCGAAACCGAATTTCCACAGCAGAAGTGTTTTTTCGGAAAATTTAATAGCTGTTGAATTGCGCAAAGTCGAGGTGAAATTCAACAAACCGATATACGTGGGTATGTGCATTCTGGACATATCGAAAATTTGTTTGTATGAATTTCATCACGATTATATGTCTCCCCTGCTAGCTCAAAATTGTAAAATTCTGTATACCGACACTGACAGCCTCATTTATCACATTCAATGCGAAGATATCTACGAGACCATGAAACACAATATCGATAAATTCGACACATCCGATTATCCCATCGACAATACATATAATATGCCGCGCCTAAATAAGAAGGTTCCAGGGTTGATGAAGGATGAAAACAATGGTGCGATAATGACCGAATTCGTAGGTCTTAGAGCGAAAATGTATGCACTCCGCGTAGATGGTAAAAAAGATACCAAAAAGGCAAAAGGCGTCAAGACCAACATCATAGCCAGAACGATAACTTTCGACGACTACGCGGAGTGTTTGCAAAAGGAGATTGAAATGGTTCGCAGACAATCATGCATACGGTCTAAATTGCACAAAGTGTACACCATTTCCGAATCCAAAATCGCTCTAAGCCCATACGATGACAAGCGGTATATCGTAACCGATTCGATCGACACTCTACCCTGGGGACATTATAAAATTCCGCTATAAAATTCCTTTGTAAAAATATCATTGTAAAAGTAAATTATTATATTTATTAACAAGTCCTTATAAATAGTGGAATTATACCAAATAAATTGTACACATGTATTTATTTTATCAACACATTATTTTTATTTATTCGTGTATTATTATTATTTTACAATACATTATTTTTATTTATCCATGAATTGTGAGATTTATCAAACCCCAGCCACTTGACGTATACCTTATCCCCCTTCCTACGCAACACTTTTTCCACTAAATGTACATCAGGATCGGCGACGCGTTGCAGCTCGTGTTCATAGAATCCTCCGGCAACAGGTTTTCCACAGGAATCGACCAGCAGATACGTCGCAGGATTAGTTGTCTGTATTTTCGCTATCTTGAACACCTCCGTTGTCCAATTCGGCGTATAGCCTTTATCGAAGATGGTTTTAAATTTGCTCACGCGCACAAACTCGCCCAATTTGAATCTTGCTGGAGCAGCGATCTTTATGTTGCTGTATACGGTGGCTAGCAGCTTATCGGCGATCGCAGGAGTAACATCGCGAGGACACATTTTGATGGTTCTATGTTTTCGTGCGTTATACTCTGCAAGTAGACGCGGTAGCGCATCGGTCCATTTATAGGTTCCATTGAGCGTAAACAGTTTCCACATATCGTTCTTCAAAGTTCGATTGAAACGTTCTACGACGGAGGCCTTCGTCACCGAATACGTCGAATACTGATTAATGTTATGTTTTGTCAAGAGTTTCTGCACATCAGCGTTGTAAAATTCTTTTCCATGATCGGTTTGCAAATTTTTCGGATATCGATCTCTAAATATCTTTGCAAACGCTTTAGTCACCTCAGCACCACTTTTAGTCTTGAGCGGCATCGCCCATGCATACTTGCTCAACACATCGATGACGGTGAGTATGTAGTGGTAACCTTGGTTGAATCGCGAGTACGGACGCATTTCTACAATGTCAGCTTGCCACAGATCATCGTATCCATGCACTAAGACGCGCCTCCGTGGGAAGTGTCTTCGCGCTGGAGCATGCAATTCCTCAACAAGTTGTTGCTTCTTGCAACCATGGTTTTCTTCTTTACTCTTGGATTTCGATAATGACAACATGTTTGATCGCAGAGGTGTCTTTGACACGAATGGTGCGATAATTATCATGCACATACATTATATGCTCCCCATCGACCCGAGAAAATTCTGAACAAGTTCAACCGTCTCGCATGATTCTCCTTCGCAGCGCTGCTGCGGAATAGAATTCGACGCCTGTAATATCTTTTGAACGCTGTTTTGCAACGTCAGCATATCTCTCTGAAACACGATCAGCTTCCTCTCTAATTCTTCCTGCTGCTCTCTCAAAACTTTAATCCTCTTTTCCACGTATAGTTTATTAACGACATCGGTGTCAGCCACCGGTTGAGCTACACGTCGTATCTTGCGTGATTTTGCATCAAAGTCGGCACCAACCACGCAAAGAGCGTTATCTCGCATGTAATTTCGAAGCACACCGTTCCATTTGTAATAGTCCATTGTAGCTGCTCCACTCTTCTCGAGCGATACCCCAAATTTGTTGATCGGCATCTCGATGCATACAGTGCACATCATCGGTGCGCGGTTTAATTTATAATGAGGCCTACCTCGCGGAATTCCTCGATAATCGATAGAATTTCGATGTCGTGCGAGTTGTTACCCGCCTGACGCGACGCTTCCAGCAAACGGAATCGGTCCACCAGCTCGTTGGGATCGTCCCAGTGCACGTAATCGATCTTGTTATCGTTTACCACCATGACTCGCGGTGCAGTTAGACCTTTCCCTGTCCTACTAACCGATACACGGGGGAGTAGCGGTGCAATTACATGTTTGTACTTGTATCCCTTGTTGCTCAATATGGGCTTTTTAGCGACATGATCGCGTCTGTGGGCATTCGTCGTCAGCAGTATACTTTTATATTTTTGTTTATCGGCATCTGTGTATGTGGTATCGTCGGGAATTCTCTTGAAAATCAGTTCGTAAAGACCAGGTGTTCCTCCGTATCTTACACCATCGATGATTATATTGTCATGCTTGTCTATATCGAAAGCTTTATCCCCAAGCATCGTTCCACTATCACCAAAGTATACGCCATACACATAGTCCATTGACGTATCCTTATCACTACTTAGGATTGCGCTCATGTATTTTTGCCCCAGCGGACCGAAATGGTTGCGAAACGTTTCTTGTCCCTCGGATGTTTGGAGTTGTTGTCTAACAGATGTTGCCAACGACTCATCGGGACTAGTTTCGAAAACGTCATCATCAATGGTTGAGAGCGATTGTACATCGGGAAATGTATTTATTGGCGTTGGTGGAACCGGAGAATCGTTTGACGGGACATTCTGCCGTTTCCGCTTCGATTGAACTGGTGTGGAGGTTACGAGTGATTTTTCCAATGATGTGTATGATCGTTTCCTCTTTGCCTTGCATGGTGTGTTCCCATTCGGATGAGTTTTTGTTTTAGGCGTTAATGTTTCATTCTCTTCGATGTTTGTGCTCATCAGCGACGATTTGTCAACTTCTGCCACTGCGGTATTTTCCACGATATGTTTTAGGGGTTCTACGATAGGTTTAAAGTATCTCTCCAACGCGATATCTTCCTCCATCTTGCCAGTCTTCAAAGCCAGATATTTCTTGCGAATGGCTTCGCTGGTTTTTGCAATTTCCTTCACTATTCTCTCGCGATCCTTAATCTCCATATCGATATCAATCATCGTTGTATCGCAGATGTTTCTTTCCCACCGACGTGTCGGCGACAATTGACAATCTCATGGTATTGCAAACTCGTTAAATCCCTTTCTATAACGTCCATTGGACATCGCACTATCCTTGTCTATTACCATGAAACCATACTCCCGTTGCCAACAATTACGACATAATGCGCAGAAATCATCATATGACATATCAGTGTTTACGTGATCGTTGTACACATGTTTCAAGTTGGTACCATCCTGCTTAAACAGAATCAATAGATTCGCATTGTCGCGTATAAGATGTTTGGGAATTTTTGCATACGTCTGACAGAGATAGAAGCAGTCAACGTTCGAGTGACGCCCCATCGCAAAGTATTCCCTTATCGTATCTTGCTTGTCACATGCCACGTCATCGAAGATAAAAATAGAATTCGGAAGCGATTCGCTCGGTGGGATGACGTCACTGTTATTCGAAAACGTAAAGTAGCCAATTTCATCTATCGGAGTCAATAAATTCTCCAAATACTGATATTTCGGCTGTTGCAACGACTTGGAGTACACGTACACGTTGTCGAAGCGGACGCCGCGAGGACTTTCCAACAAGCTCACCAGCACGTTGGTCTTACCACAATTTGATGGACCGCAAATGAGGCAGCGGATAGTGTTTGGCAGCATGCTACGATTTATCGTCAAAATTTGTCACGCGTATCGCCACAGGTTGCCGTACGAATCGCATTCTGTCCATGAACCGCGAAAATGATTTTGATACGTCGAAGCGGCGACGCGCCCTATTTATAGGTCCGCGCCGAAGCAAAACAGCTCCGTATTCAAAATGCTTCTGGTCCTGTCGGATAATTTCGATATTCGAGATCTAACCTCTGAGCAGTTGAAATATATACCAAAGATTATTCTACTGCGAGAGTTTGACAGACACATTGATCAGTTGTGGGACAGGCTCCCCGAGCATATAAAAGCCGATCCTGAGGTTCAGCAGCATCGTCGGTGTCTGGAGCATTATAATCGCCCTTGGCAGCGAACGCATATCGACGGTCTGGCACCATTGATTAAGAACTGTAGCGAATGTCGCCGACGAGAGTAAAGAAAGGTCGTGGTTTGTTAAATCGGGCGATAAACGCGCTACCTATCGAATTACATATCCCGGGATATCAGTTTTGCGGTCCAGGAACTCATCTGGCAAAACGATTGGCTAGACGTGATCGAGGCATCAATCCGTTGGACGCAGCCTGTCG
Organism: Andrena fulva; assembly: GCA_946251845.1. Taxonomy (NCBI): domain Eukaryota; kingdom Metazoa; phylum Arthropoda; class Insecta; order Hymenoptera; family Andrenidae; genus Andrena; species Andrena fulva. Next base: position 12,643,165 of record OX276333.1, read on the forward strand.
CGAACACGATATTGCATATTCGCGTAGCAACGACCTCGGCGAAAGGCACGCGGCAGATAAGGTACTCGCTGACAAAGCGCGAAAACGCATCGTTGCGCGAGACTCGACTCTGGGTGAAAGAGGTGCTGCTACGGCTGTTTGGGCGGCTATGAAGGCCAAGACGAAAATCGGAATGGGAATGAAAACAAAAACTCGCAAAAGAACTCCAAAGAAAGCATCGCAAAAGCGGATTCTTCCTGTAGCAAAACGAGGTGGTATATTACCACTTCTCCCGCTACTAGGTGTACTCGGATCATTAGCTGGTGGAGCGGCGGGGATCGCCAAGGCGGTAAACGATAATAAGGCGGCGCAACATCAGCTGCAGGAAATGCAACGTCATAATCGTTCCATGGAAGGTCGTGGACTTTATCTCGCACCATACAAGCGCGGACAGGGAATATCAAAACGAAAAAAAAAACGTCGAAAAGAAAATAAAAATGCCTGTCGGCGTAACTACTGATGCGCAATTGGAGGAGTTGGCAAAACGTATGCGTATTCCATTCTTTAGGGGTGTTTTCATGCGCAATGCACTACCAGTCGGAGGAGTACGTCGAAACGAAAGCGGTATCGTAAATTTGGACAACGTCGAGGGACCGGGGACTCATTGGGTGGCGTATGCGAAGAGAGGGTGTCGAGCTATATATTTCGACAGCTTTGGGAATCTTCGACCACCTAGGGAATTGGTACAATATCTGGATAAAGATGCTGTGAAAATCGAATACAATCGAACGTCGTATCAGAAGTACAATCAGAGCAATTGTGGACAACTATGTCTACGCTTTCTACAAACGATCGGCACCAAATTTAAGGATTGACTTCCACCGCTCTGATTCAGTACTAGTGGAGCAGTTTCAGCAGAATATGTCGTTAACATTCACTCTAACCGGCAAGAATAGCACCCTCGCGGTGAGCTACTTTCCGCCCATAGATTTGAGCGACGATGATTACGAGCTTGGTTTAACAACCTTTGAAACTTATCATACAATACCGAACATCGACTCGAGCAACGATAAATTCTACTTCGCTGTAAACTATAACATCAACAGCAGCGTCGACACCAGTCATGAATACATTACGATTCCCCACGGCTCCTACGAACTAGACGCCATTGCCAAGTACCTGAAGCAGCGATTACTCGAACGGTATCCAAAAAATCTCGATGACACCGATGACAACAACGATAGCGATGTGTATCCTATTGTAACGTTCGGCTGTTCGAGAACAACTGAAGGTTGAGGTCCCTGAGGGGAGAGCGGCGTCCCCTCAAGTATAGGATGGTGGGGTTCTATTCTACAGACTAAAGATTTAAATCTAAGGCTTTTAAACTTAATAATGCTCATTTATTTAATAAATCAATAATTAATATAGTTACAACAAAGAAATAATAATTAATATAGCTTACGATCTACGACTATATATACTCTTTTTGGGTTTTATGTTTTCTGATTCTAACGCTACGTATTTTAAATATATATATATGTATATTGCAGAGCTCGGCCGCTGCCGTTTCCGGAGCGAAGCTCGAGTACTCTTGGCAATTTCTGTAGTAAGATCGGCCGCTGCCGTTTCCGGAGCGAAGCTCGATTCTTTGACAGAATTTCGTTCTATGCTCTACAGACCTTGTTTTTACCAAGCACTTCGGCCGCTACCGTTTCCGGAGCGAAGCTCGATGGCTTTGCAAGAACGAGGTTCTACGACTCTCAAATGAGCAAACCAAAGAGGAGCACCAGTAACTTTTATACACTGGAGATCCGCCGCTGCCGTTTCCGGAGCGAAGCTGAATCCCACTGGTTGAAACTTAAGCTGCCTCTAGGTTTGAGCATTCGTTCGTCACTTGAGCGTATTCGTAGCTTGAATGTCCCGCTGTGCTGCGTGCGCCTCTATTTATACTGAGAAATTGGCGGGCTGGCGCATGCGCAGTGAATCGCAGTTTGTTATTTCGTGTTTTGATTGCTTATTACTTAATATTTTGTCTTGCGCTTTTGCTAATACTTATAATTAATTATTTCTAATATTCTTATAATAATTGTTCCTTTAATATTTATCTAAATCATTAATTATATATAAAAGTCTTATAACATATTTACGCGGTAACAGAATATGGTTATACGGTAACGAAGTTCGGTTCCTATATTACCGACTGTCGGTATCTAACGGTTTAAGTCCCCGTGGGACGTTACACCTCCCCCCCCCTGGGGGATCTCTCGTCCTCGAGAGATTGGAACGGAGGTGGGGAACGAAATGGATATTGTATTTATGTGTATATGGAATATTTATTTAGATGGGTTGTATGGTATTGCTGCTCCTGATCCAAACAATGCCAGGAGTCGCCATAACTTTTTCCTAGGGTCTGCCTTTGGCAGAGCCCTATAGGCTTCCCAGTCCGGGTCTGGAATGTCTACCAGAATCAATTTTGGCCATCTTCTCGGCGGAACTTCTGGGACCTTGAACTCCGGGGTGCTTGGAAGGATAATGTCCGGAGTTGTCGGGTACTCCGGAGTTGTTGGGAGTATTAAATCCGGAGGAGTGTGAGGTCGTGACTAGAGAGGAAGGTTTTGTTAATTTGGAAATTTTTATGATTGAATAGCGGTTTTTACCATTCTTTCCGGACTGTCTGGGAGTGGTGTTAATAATGGAGGAATGGGGACCATTTCATGGAATATGTCCTCCAATTCCTGTATGTCTTTTTTGTGTTTAGAGTGGCGATTGCCGGAGCGTCTTGGCATTGTCGTATCGTAATGGCAGACTGGTTTACTACGCGTGCGCGGATTTTAAATTTTACTCGTTGGGTCTTATGTTTTTAGTGCCCTCTAGCGGATTCTACGGAATACAATTTCCTGCAACTCTGTTGCCTATGCTACCGGTCTCTACTTAGTGTCTATTTTTTTTTCTTAATTTTATAGGTTAGGTTTAAGTTTCGTTTTTGTTTTATGTATAAAAAAATAGCAAAATTTATTAAAATGAATGATAGATGAAGGTGTGAGTATTTACTACATTCTGTATGTGTGTGTAGTGTGTAATTGTAGAGTGTGATGTAGGATGAGATGAATGCTAATATATAAAAAAGTAAAATATATAAAAAAGGTGTGTGTGTTAATTACATTTTGGATGTGTGTGAGGCGTGTATATGTAGAGTGTAGTGTATATTAAAGAAAAAGTATTACGTTAAGATGTTTGTACATTCTTTACAGTCGTGTACCGGCTGTGCCACATATAATGTACGGCGACAAAAGTGGCATATTCGCCACCGCCGTAAGTTTTTTTTCGCTACCAGGTGCTTTTCCAACGGTGTTTCCTCCAATATCTCCACCCGTTGGGTGCACATTACACATACGACGTGGTTTTTATAGTAATACACGTCGTCGTCATAAATTTTCTTAAGACACGTTTGGTCCATCTTTGCTCTGTATATTTTTGTCGTAATGAAGAAATCCTTTGTCTGCTTCTCTTTATATAGGCTTCCTATGCAGGGTTGCAACTTCTGGTAAATTTGCCTGTTTTACGCGGTTCATATGGACGATCCTAGTTTGTTTCGAATTAATTTGTATTTTTAAGTTACTTTTCTCCAGGATTTCGATAATCCGGTAGGGTCCGCTGTATTCCGGTCCCAGTTTTTCCTTTCTTGGTTGCAATAACCATACGTAATCCCCTATTTTGTAGTTTTGTGGTTGAATCTTCCGGTCGTAATAATGTTTCTGGCGAACTTTTGATTCTTCCAGGTTTTTTCGCGCCATTTGTCGGATGTGATATAATTTATCTATCAACTTGTCGACATAGTCCGGATACGTTTTAATGTTGTCCGTTGAGGGAATACTTGAAGGAAGACGTGCTTTTCTTCCGAAAACAAGTTCGTGGGGCGTAAATTTCGTGCCTTCGTGAGTACTTGTATTATACGAGAACATTGCTTGTGCTAACCATTGATCCCATTGCTTTTCTTTTGACACATAATGTCGTAGGTATTCGACGAGGACATGATGACTTCTCTCCAAAGATCCATTAGATTGAGGATGAAATGCAGAGGTTCGATATTGTTTAATGTGAAACGCTCTAGCAAATTTCTTCATGAGGGCACTCATAAAATTTGGTCCCTGGTCAGTGAGGATTGCTTTAGGACTTCCAAACTTACAGATGAAATGTTCTGTAAATGCCTTAGCTATATCTTCTGAGGTGATACTTGCCAATGGAATAGCGAGAGAGTATTTTGTCAAATTGTCCTGGATAGTGAGTATATAACTATTTCCTATATTTGTAAAAGGTAATGGTCCTACTATATCCATTGAAATCTTATCAAAAGCGTCAACAGGTGTGTCTGTTAGTATCATGGGTTCCTTATTTTTTACTCGTACCAGTTTAGTCTTCTGGCATTCCAAGCAAGTCTTAATGAATTGTGTTATCTCGTACTTCATATTCTTCCAGTAGTATTTGCCTCTAATTCGATGATATGTCTTAGTTATTCCCTTGTGTCCGCCTATAGGTGACTGATGGTTCTCCTGGATGATCTGGTGTCTTTCTTGCATAGGAGGTGTTAGGAGGGTGCCTTTGCAGAAGATGAATTGGATATCTTCTTGTATGAATATTAGTTCTATTAAATTTCGTAATTGATTTAATAAAATTTTGTCCTCTTCTGATGAGATGTATACTTTTGTGGCTTTTTCAGATACCAGGTATGTATGAAGTGACCTCAGTGAATTGTATACGTCTTTTTCCGTTGGATGTTCTGGTGTGATGAGTCCAAGGATTGTGTGCTTCCCTTCCTTGATTTTGACTAACTCTCCGATTCTTAATGGTTGTGGAATTTTGTGAGGTTTTATATTTTTTTCCTTATATAATTTTCCTCCTGATGGTCCGATTGGCCTGCCTTGTGTGTTTATGAATGTTATTACGTATCCTTTGCCCATCCATAAATGATCTTCCACCTCTGCATTTTGGTTTTTAACAGGAATATTTGATACTATCCTTGGTTTGGCTGGTGTGGGTTGTTTGTGCCGTGGAGAATGTGGGGGAAGAGATAGTAATGGTGGAGGATGGGAGGATGGTGGTGGAGGAGTAAGTATCCTTCCTTTCCTTATCGTTATTGGCGTTATGGGACCTGTGTCCGTGCTGGATTTTGATTTTAATTTCTTCTTTTTAGGTGTGTGGTGAGTGCTTGAGCTTGACTTTGCATCAATTTTGGGAGGGTTTTTATAATTATGTCTTGGTACTATGACCGTTTCATCGATTTCCTCAATTAAGTCCTCTTGCGGTTTCTTGATGTGAGGGGGTTTATATTTTTGAGGTATCACGACTTGCGGGGGTGCGTGTACTTGAGGGGGTGCGTGTATTTGGACTTGGGGGGTCACGACTTGCGGGGGTGCGTGTACTTGTACAGGAACGGAAATTTGATGAGGCGCGTAACGAGGGGGTGTATGCGTTTCCGCTTCAACATTCCGTTTCTTAGTCTCGGGACGAGAGGAGGAGGAGGTGTTTGTGTTTTGCTTTTTCCGTTTTAATTTTTTTCGCTTTAAATTTAACGCATCGCTTTCGTCATATGAAGAGGAATCGGTTTCTGAGGAGTTAACTATTATTTGTTTGTGTGGAGCTGGATTTCCAGAGGTTGATGCTGTAGTTTCCCTTTGTCGGGTTGGAAATTGGTGAAATTCTTTTAATTTTTTATTTTCATGAGAATTTGTATCTGAATGAGCTCTTTTTGCATGTAATGGTAGTGAAATCGGATTCCTAGACAATGCGTCCGCGTTTGTGTTGTATTTCCCGGGTTTATATAAAATTTTGTAATCGTATTCCGCTAATCTAATTTTCCAGCGCATTAACCGAGATGTAGGATTAGAAAGATTTTGAAGCCATTCTAATGGTTTATGGTCTGTTATTAGATAGAATTTTCGTCCGTAAATGTAAGGTCTGAAGTGAAAGACTGCGTATATTATTGCCAATAATTCTCGTTCTGTAGGAGAATATCGCGTTTCGGCATCATTCAAAACGCGAGATGCATAGGCTACTGGCAGATCTTTGCCTATTTCTCCTTGACTGAGAACCGCACCTACAGCAATACTTGAGGCGTCTGTCGTGATGTTGAATACCTTATCGAAGTCCGGGAATTGTAATATGGGTTCCTTGCAGAGAACTTCCCGTAAAGTTTCAAATGCCTTTTGTTGTTTGTAGGTCCATTCGAATTGATAATTCTTCCTAGTGAGATTAGAAAGTGGTCTTGCAATTTTTGAAAAATCCTTTATGAATCGCCTATAATATCCGCTTAGTCCCAAAAATTGTTTGACGTTCTTGACCGTAGTAGATGTTGGAAATTCCTGTACTGCTACTACTTTTTTTGGGTCAGGTTTGACTCCGTCCTCTCCTATTATGTGTCCCAAGTACGAAACTTCTTTCTTCAAAAATTCGCATTTGTCCGGTTGAAGGTGAAGATCTGCTTCTCTTAGTCTGTCCATTAGTCGTTTAAATTTAGTTGCATGTTCTTTTAATGTACTGGCGTATATGACAATATCGTCTAAGTATACGAACAGCTCTATCCCTTGGAGCCCAGTCAAGACCTGGTCCATTAGTCTCTGGAAGGTGGCTGGTGCATTTTTAAGTCCAAATGGCATTCTAGTGAATTCGTAGTGCCCGTAAATTGTAGAGAATGCTGTTTTATGTTGATCGTCTGGATGCATTGGAATTTGATGAAATCCAGATGCAAGATCAAATACAGAAAAGTACATTGCACTTCCTAACTGATCTAGTATATCAGTTATATTTGGCAGAGGATAAGCATCTCCAATTGTTAGTTCATTTAATTTTCTAAAGTCAATTACGACTCTGGACTTTTTATTTCCTTGGGCGTCTTCTTTCTTGGGTACAATCCAGATCGGTGAATTATAAGGTGAAGTTGATGATTGTATGATTCCTTTTTCAAGCAATTCTTTAGTCTGTTTTCTAACTTCTTCTTTATATACTTGAGGATACCTGTATTGTTTTGTAAAAACAGGAACGTTATTTTCTGTAATTATCCTGTGGTATGTTTTGTTTGTTGCTTCCAGTTTTTCTCCTGGAAGGTAGAATCTGTCCGCATGTTCCTTTATTAGTTGTTCCACGCTGGCTCGTTCCTCTGAGTTTAGATGGTCCAACCGTAATAATTGTAATAATTGGTGTGTTCTATCAGTTCTTTTATATGTGGTTGCTGTTTCCTCTTCTGTAAGTATTTCTTCAAATTCTTCTAGTTCAACTGACGGTACTGGAATTTTGATGTCCTTTGTGGATGTATTTATAGCAAAAAGAAATGCTACACCATTGTTATTCGAAACTAGTGCGTTTCCCATGTGTATGTTAGGATGAATATTGATTTTTGGAATGTATCCTGTTTTGGATTGTGTATTAAGCACTCGTACATATATTTGGCTTCGTGTTCTTGCTGGTATCGTAATCATTTCTGGATCGATAAATGGAATAATTTCCATTCCAATTATTATCTCTGACTTCATATAGTCGATGGTTGCTCCGTTTGTTTGAAAAAATTCCGTTCCAAGTATTCCGTCTTGTTTGATAGGAAGATCCTCCACAACATGGATAATAATTTCCGTATTTAAAGTTCTTATTTTAATATATCCTATTGTACTAAGTAGGCCGTCCGTAATACCATTAAGGTCGAACAGAGTGTCCGTATAGATTGGTATATTAGGTGAAACAGCACTTCTCTTGATGACGTTGAGGTCGGATCCAGTGTCGATCATCAACGTTGCGTGGTTCTCGCTGAATCCTACATCAGAAAGAAGGATGCTAGGAGGTTTCCTTATTTGCTCCGTTTTTAATCGAAGTATGGCCTGCCTACGTACCATACGGGGTTGTTTCTCTTCTTTTTCCTTCCTATCGAAGTATATCTTCTTTCTGCATTGGTCTATCGTGTGACCTCTAAATTTGCAATACTCGCAGAATACTTCTGGTCTTTGTACTCTTTCTGCATAACTTTTGCTTCGGCATTCTTGTATCGTGTGACCTGGTCTTTTACAGTAATCACAGTACACGTTGGATTGAGGAGCTCTGTTCGTGTAACTTTGGCTTCTACAATCTCGTGTTGTGTGACCTGGCCTTCGGCAATTATCACAGTATACGGTAGATTGAGGGGCTCTATTCGTGTAACTTCGGCTCCTACAATCTTGCGTCATGTGACCTGGCCTTCGGCAGAAGTCACAGAATGTATCGTTCCACACTTGGTTTCGTGCTCCGTTTTGTGTTCCGCTTTGACTCCTACATTCTTGCGTTGTATGTCCCGTTCTATTACACTGTTGACAGGTTTTTTGCTGCCAGTTGGTTCGTGAGATTCGGCTGCTGCAAGCGGTAGCAATATGGCCGTATCCAAGGCAATTTGCACACTGGTTAGTCGGTGGTATTCCAGCTGCTTCTCTTGTTCGTAGTTGATTTTCGTTATATTCCGCTTCTGCTTTGATCGCGACATTGATAGCGCGGTCAAGATTGCTGAAGGTGTGGTCATAAATTCTATTGTGAATTTCTGTTTTGAGTCCCGTTAGAAAGGCTTTAATGGCGTTTTGTTCCGCGTTTGTATTAAATTGGTTTACATGTGTCGGTACCTCTATTGCATTGCAATGTTTAATCTGAAGTAAGAGATTGGATACGCGACTACTGTAATCTACCGTTGTTTCATTATGTAGTTGTGCAATTTTTGATAATTCGCCATATAATTGTATTGAAGTATGTAATGGAGCAAATCGTGACTCTAATACTGAAATGAGATCATCGATTGAATTATAGTCTCCGCTTAATACTACTCTAGAAGCTTGTCCGAAAAGCTTATTCTTTATAAGTTGTACTAATCCATACTCTGCGTTCGGATTAATCATGCGCCGTGCATGTCGGCAACTTTTTATAAATTGGTGTATCGGTATGTTTCTACCGTCGAACGAAGGGACTGTGTCCGCGGTATCGCGTAAGCTAATGTGTGGTAATTGAGGATATGTACTCGTAGATGTATTCATATTAATCTGTGGATTTGAAGGTCCTGGAGTATTTACTGTAGTGATTTCTGGAGTTTCTGTAGTCTCCTGAGTTTGAGTTTCTGTATTTATTGTGAGGTTAGCCATTGCTTCTCCAATTGTGTTAGGCATTGTGAAGTTTTAAAGCCTCTGTAAAATTTAGAGAAAGAAAAAATTTCTTGGAAAATACTCACTTATGGAGTGATTTCACTAACGAAATAATTCTTCAAATTGAATTTTATCCTCTAAACGAATGAGAAATCCCACCGCTGTCACCAAAAATATCCGACCTGTAACGTTCGGCTGTTCGAGAACAACTGAAGGTTGAGGTCCCTGAGGGGAGAGCGGCGTCCCCTCAAGTATAGGATGGTGGGGTTCTATTCTACAGACTAAAGATTTAAATCTAAGGCTTTTAAACTTAATAATGCTCATTTATTTAATAAATCAATAATTAATATAGTTACAACAAAGAAATAATAATTAATATAGCTTACGATCTACGACTATATATACTCTTTTTGGGTTTTATGTTTTCTGATTCTAACGCTACGTATTTTAAATATATATATATGTATATTGCAGAGCTCGGCCGCTGCCGTTTCCGGAGCGAAGCTCGAGTACTCTTGGCAATTTCTGTAGTAAGATCGGCCGCTGCCGTTTCCGGAGCGAAGCTCGATTCTTTGACAGAATTTCGTTCTATGCTCTACAGACCTTGTTTTTACCAAGCACTTCGGCCGCTACCGTTTCCGGAGCGAAGCTCGATGGCTTTGCAAGAACGAGGTTCTACGACTCTCAAATGAGCAAACCAAAGAGGAGCACCAGTAACTTTTATACACTGGAGATCCGCCGCTGCCGTTTCCGGAGCGAAGCTGAATCCCACTGGTTGAAACTTAAGCTGCCTCTAGGTTTGAGCATTCGTTCGTCACTTGAGCGTATTCGTAGCTTGAATGTCCCGCTGTGCTGCGTGCGCCTCTATTTATACTGAGAAATTGGCGGGCTGGCGCATGCGCAGTGAATCGCAGTTTGTTATTTCGTGTTTTGATTGCTTATTACTTAATATTTTGTCTTGCGCTTTTGCTAATACTTATAATTAATTATTTCTAATATTCTTATAATAATTGTTCCTTTAATATTTATCTAAATCATTAATTATATATAAAAGTCTTATAACATATTTACGCGGTAACAGAATATGGTTATACGGTAACGAAGTTCGGTTCCTATATTACCGACTGTCGGTATCTAACGGTTTAAGTCCCCGTGGGACGTTACACTATAGTGTTGCATCCCAACAACAACACCATGAAAAGTGAGCTGTACTGCTCGTTCGCTGTAGATTTTACAAAATCCAACAACATTGGATCGCTACTAGGATTCTCAACGAATCGGATATTAGAACCCGAACGATGGCACGAATCGGACCATCCAATTAATATTATGAACGTGAACATTATTCGCATAGAATGTAGCGTGACCGCTGGCGCGTACAACAATGGGAAGCGCGTACATACGATACATGAATTTTCTCCGAGAGTCCCACCACGATATAAGATATCGGAAACGCCCGCACAGATCATTTACCTTCCGATCACCGCACGAGTCATTACGGATCTAACGATACGCGTTGTGGATCAAGACGGACGATTGCTCGATTTTCGAGGTGAAGAGATTACCATCAGACTGCACGTACGACGGCGTCAACGATAATACATGTGGTGCGAATGAAAGAAATGCTTGTGTTGAACGACTTCAGAAACACATTTCTTCCAAGTGAAATTGTTTGCAACAACAACAACAACAACAACAGCTCTGATTACGCTAAAAAGAAGAGACTCAGTGCTACGAACATTGCATTTTTGAAATCGTTGGGATTCATTGTACGCATATAAGTTGAAAAAAAAAATGGCAGACATTCTAAGCCTTGGAGTGAAGCCGACGTTTGATAATCGCATCGTCAAACTCGAGACTCACACGTACAACCCATACGTCAACACAACGTTTGGATATAGTGATGAGATAAGAATACCTATACAGCAGCAGGATTTATATACATTACCGTGTGAAAGTTTCCTCTACGTGGAGGGGAAATTGGTGATAAATAAGCCAAACGAAGCATCAACGGTGACGTTGGGAAATAATTGCATGGCGTTCTTATTTGATGAGATTCGGTATGAGCTGAATGGTGTGGAGATTGACCGCAACAGAAATGTTGGAATAACTAGCACGCTTAAAAACTATGTATCGCTGACATCTGACGAAGACAAAAATATGGAGAATGCTGGATGGGGCGTGAAACGACACGATGGACTGATAGTGAAAAATCATTTCAATTTTTGCATCTCACTCAAATATTTGTTGGGATTTTTCGAGGACTACAAACGCATGATTATTAATGCGCGTCACGAATTGATTTTAATACGATCGCGCAACGATAACAATTCTCTAATAGGATCGCCGATGTTGGAACCTGAAATTGAATTACTTAAAGTGCAATGGCGAATGCCTCATGTGACGCTGAACGATGTTAATAAGCTATCGTTGCTGCATGCTTTGGAAAGTGGACAAAACCTGAGCATTAGTTTTCGCTCGTGGGATCTGTACGAGTATCCTCTCTTACAGAGCACAACCAAGCATTCGTGGGCCGTGAAGGCAGCTGCACAGCTGGAGAAGCCGCGATACGTTATCTTTGCTCTACAGACTGCTCGAAAGAATGTGATGACTGAAGAAGTTACTAAGTTTAACAATTGCAAATTGACCAATGTAAAACTTTTTCTCAACTCGGATTTTTACCCATATGATGACTTGAACTTGGACTTTGACAAGAATAAGCATGCCATCTTGTTTCACATGTATACACATTTCCGTAAATCGTATTATGGACATAGTTGTAACGAGGCGTTATTCACTGTGGTTGAATTTTTACAATTTGGTCCTCTCGTGGTGATTGATTGCTCGCGACAAAATGAGTCGATTAAAAATGGTACCGTGGACGTGCGCATAGAATTTGAGTGTAAAGAGAATGTATCTGCAAATACTACAGCCTACTGTCTGATTCTGCACGATCGGGTGGTTGAATACAATCCGCTAATAAACGTGGTGCGCAAAATAAATTAAATTGCCATACTATTTGCCCGCCCTCTCCTGTATCAAATTCGTACAACAATTTCATCGTAAAAATCGAGATGCATTACGAGAAAGACTGCATTCTCTCATCTGTCTTGGAAGCGAGCAGACCTCTAAAATTGTATCGACAATGGTTGTACCAACATTTGTTGACCTGCAAGGGTTCATCGTCGACGGAAGATTTGTCGTCAAGGAAGTGGCTGTCCTACGAATGGGAACAATTCTCTCGCACTATATTTTTGGGAGTTCGATGCCGCAATATCTTCTTACAAAATCCGACAAATCAAGCATCCGATGGTTGGTGGCAAAACATCATGGACTACGATGGGACGATGGAGACGTTCCGTACAGTATGGCTAAACAGCTGATTATCAAAGCTGTAGCTGATGCTGTCGACGAAGAAGATGACGCATCCCATATCGTATACGTTAAAGGATTGCAGAAACGCGACTGGCTTGCGGATTTCCTCGATGAAAATACAAGACTGGATGTGGTCATCGAGACGCTGGACATTGACTATGAGGATATTAAATCTCTAAATAAGCTAAATGTAGTTAATACTCTGCGATGTGGCAGACACGCGAAGCATTGTGCAATGCAAAATGTATTTAAAATATTCAACTGGTGGTCTAAACATCAAAGAGAAATTCATAAATAAAATATAATCAATTTTTAATGCATAAATGTTTCTTTTCTTCACCCTCCCCAAACCCAACCTCCTTAATTAATTATTATGTATATGTGGTTCGATACACGTTCAGAGTGGTATCATATACGTTCAATACATGTTCAATAGATGTTCAAAATGGTACGATAGATGTTCCATAGATGTTTAAAGTGGTACCATAGATGTTCGATAGATGTTCAAAGTGGTACGATTCACGTTCTAAGCCGTTCAATACCCGTTCGATACCCGATCAAAGCCGTTCAATACCCAATCAAAGCCGTTCAATACCCGTTCAAAGCCGTTCAATACCCGATCAAAGCCGTTCAATACCCGATCAAAGTCGTTCAATACACGTTCAATACATGTTCAATACCCGTTCAAAGCCGTTCAATACCCGTTCGATTCACGTTCAAAGCCGTTCAATACCCGTTCAAAGTCGTTCAATACCCGTTCAAAGCCGTTCAATACCCGTTCGATACCCGTTCAAAGCCGTTCAATACCCGTTCGATTCACGTTCGAAGCCGTTCAATATCCGTTCAAAGTCGTTCAATACCCGTTCAATGTCGTTCAATACCCGTTCAAAGCCGTTCAATACCCGTTCGATACCCGTTCAAAGCCGTTCAATACCCGTTCGATTCACGTTCAATGCCGTTCAATACCCGTTCAATACCTGATCAAAGCCGTTCAATACCGGTTCGATACCCGTTCAATACCTGTTCGATACCCGTGCGATTTACATTCAGAGTGATACCATGCACGTTTGATACACGTTCAGAGTGGTACGATTCACGTTCGATTTACGTGCAGAGTGGTATGGTATAGCGAAATGATCAAATGACATCACCCTGCACGGCTGCTCCAGAGGATTAAAATTACACGCGATCGCGCGTGTGCTCTCTCTCTCTTTCTCTCCTCCGAATTTAGATTTTAATGTAATGCTCTCTCTTTCCCTCCTCCGAATACGTGGTTTGTAAAATGTCGATCTTAATATGTGGATAATAAATGTCCGATGCCATCCGATAAAGTATTAAACAATTTCAGCTTTATAATGGTTTGAAAAAAAATATTTGGGGAAAAAAATTTCTGGGGCTGGATCGAGTCTGAAAAAAGATTTTTCATACAAGACCCGGCCCCAGAAATTTTTTTAGAGGGAGGGGACGACCCTCTGTGGTAATTTTCGGGGATGGGTCCGACGTGGAGAGGCCTCCGCGGCGGTTCGGCCTGGACTGATCCCCTCCACGATTGCGGCTTCCCCCACTCCGCGGCTCGTGCGCGCGCAATCGGTCTTCCACTCCCCGCTCCCCCCGCTCCCCCCGCGCCCATGTTTCCCTCCACCGCACTCCCCGCGCGCCCTCACTTCCCCCCGCCCCCGCGCTCCCCTCAGAGGACCTGAGTTGGAACCCGCTTTACCTTACTACTGGTGTTAGATTCCTTTATTATTAAGCGTACGATGTGGTTTTTTAGCGTCCCATTCGGCTGGCGCCCTTATGCGGTGCATGGTTCCGCCGGCCCTGCGTAAACGCGATGTAGTAAACAAACCGTAAATTACAACGTTCGTCCTGGAATCGGCAAGAAGGAAGTGTTTGCGGGTTTAGTTGCCTTCAGTAGACACTCGTGCAGGGTGGTCTAGTGCGTTTGAACGCTAATAAGCACCGTATGTTGAAATAATAATGAATTTATGAATCGTGTACTCAGGACAGCCCGAAAAATGACAGAATGAAGCTTCAAGGCTTCTCCGTCACCGGCGCTGATGGTATATTTGTGCCTTGTACCATCAAAACCGGTGAAAGTCCAAACTAGCCGATAAATGTAGGAAAGACATAGTTGCCGAGACGTATAGAGAGTCAGATCGCGCTGTTGCCGCATTTCCCCTATTACTATTTTGTCGTCATGAAGGCTTGAATGAATCACGGCGAAGCGGCTAGAGAACAGAGATGGGCAAAGATAATATCTGGATAAACTCAAATAAAAGACACTTTGTGTTTATCCGTTATGAACCGAAGTGCTAAAAATAATCCGATTTATACTGTGTTTAAATTTATTTTCATCTGGAAAGTCTCATGAGTACAGGGATCGGCTGACTCCAGCTCTCGCTGACACGTACAGGAGCGGTGGTAATGTGTGCGTGAATTGACGGCACGCGAAGCGAATGTGACGTCACATGCTTTTACGTCACTACAACATTGACTCGCTGCTAGCGTAGCTTCGGCCGACTCTAGCTCGCGTAGCTGGAGTCAATTCGCGCACACATTACCACCGCTCCTGTACGTGTCAGCGAGAGCTGGAGTCAGCCGATACCTGCATGAGTATGTTATTGAAACGTTCATGCCGATACGATAGCGAATGTGGATGTTTTACATTCTATCAAAACAAACAACGTAAACAATCATTTTAATATATTTTTTTATGAGTAAATATAAATATTGTTCCCCCACGGTTATTTCCTCCTCGTCGTCCTGGAGATTTTGTTCAAATTGAAATATGTTAGAGTCCATGTGAAAATAAGGAGGATTTAAATAATCATTTTGCCAAATTCGAAAGGTAATTTTCAAAAAATCGATGAAAGTTGAGTACTTTGAGGGTCTGTATTTATAAAACAATTTTGAATGTGACAGAATGTGACAACTTGAACCCCTCTTATTTTCACATGCACTATAACGTGTTTCAATTGGAACTAAGTCTCAAAGTGATCCGCTTGGCATGGAATGAACCGTACATATGATATTTTCCATTCTAACCGAAATGGATCGTAACCCACTTCCAACTATCACGTTCTTTACGAAAACGACAAAAGCTTCTACGTTCGGGACGCTAATCGCATCGCGATTACCGAAAATACACAATTTATCGAGAAATGATGCTAAAACTTTGCAGCCGTTCGTAGTATATCACCATCGCAATTGCAGTACAAGAAAATAATTATTTTTTAGTGACTTTAGCACTATAGCGTTTAAGCAAACTGTTAAACTGTATACAGCAATAAAAGATATTTCTAAAAAAGTTTGAGCTGTGAAATGTAAATCCACAAACACTAAAAACTAGAAAATAAAAAATATATAAAAAAATCTTATTAAAAATACACTAAAAGCTAAAAAAATAATTATTTTCTTGTACTACAATTTTGATGGTGTTAATATCACTTTAAATAAAATCGTGGGGCACCATGTGCAACCAGAAGTTGAAGTATTAAAGTGATTCATATCGTGTTATGAAATATCGTGCCCCACGATTTTATTTAAAGTGAATTATTTAAAGTGATATTAACACCATCAAAATTGTAGTACAAGAAAATAATTCTTTTTTAGTTTTTAGTACATTTTTAATAAATTTTTTTATATATTTTTTTATTTTCTAGTTTTCAGTGTTTGTGGATTTACATTTCACACCTCAAACTTTTTTAGAAATATCTTTTATTGCTGTATACAATTTAACAGTTTGCTTAAACGCTATAGTGCTAAAGTCACTAAAAAATAATTATTTTCTTGTACTGCAATTGCAATGGTGATATAGGTACTACGAACGCCTGCAAAGTTTTAGTTTTACTATTCGCACATAGGTGACGGATTATTTCTCGATAAATTGTGTATTTTCGGTAATCGCGATGCCACTATAGTGTCCCGAACGCAGCTGCTTTTTGTCGTTTTCGTAAAGAACGCGAGTGGCTGATTTCATGTCGTTAGGATTTGTGGTTATGGGTTATATTTATTGATGATTGGGTTATTTTCTCACCCCCTCGGGGTTAATTTTTTTTTTAAATATTGTATTGTCATTCAATCTATGCACGCCTGAAAAGTTTCAAGACAATTGGATAGTTGGAAGTGGGTTAGATTTGAGTTGCCAGATTTGAACCATACAAACATACAAACAAACAAACAAACAAACAGAGGATCGAAGCTGAATAATGATTACGTTATTAAATTTGTATTTAAACAACAGACAATTCTTGTTGATAAAAAAGATAATTTGATGTATAGCTAGATAAAAAAGAAAGTGTCATGTTTTTCGAAGAATTAGGTAGGTATAGCATTCATAAACTTCATTACGATCGGTGTGTTACACTTCGGTGTAACATCACACATTGATTATACAAAATATTACATCTCTCTAGGTATAAATGAAAAATATTGATACGCAAATTAGTATTGTTTCATCGACATGTTTCCTAACTTCACTACCCAACCTCTCTATCTTTCATTATTGCTATCCTCTTGTACGTTCGGCGAGGCTCTGACGCTTATAGACGCAGCTCTCGTTCCGTGATCCTTCAAGCTTGCAAAGACTTCCCGATAAAAAGAGAGATCTCTGTGGCAACAGCGCGGCAGAGACAGAGAGAACAGGAGATGCGGCAACTATGCGTCAAAGATTCGTTTACACAGAGTACCTGAAGATGTCACCTCTGTAGAAGTTCTTTTTACCGGCCGCATTAGTTTCATTAGGGTCCGTCTGTTTACTGGGGACGCTTCGATCGATTCGGACCATAACAAAAATGAGACGGCAGCCTTAACTTTCTTTCCAGCTTTTTTAATCTCCTCAACAGCCTATCATCCTTATCGCCCGTCGTGGGCTTTTCCTTGTGTTTACCCATTTCTTTCTGGTATACACACCGATGTTTTATCCTTAATTAATCTTAATAATCGAAAGAAAAACTTGATCGAAGAAACTCACGACGTGACTGCTTCGGCATGAAAAAACGTTATGACGAGTCGAGCCGCCGGAGGGCGCCAGACCCACGAGGGCCAGGGACCCCGACTTTTAGGTTTAAAACTCTGAAACCGTGACTGTTAATAGGTAGAATAAATGCTACTACTACACTTGTAATCTCGAGGGCGAGATTCGAAGTATAATTAGGCGCCGAGAACGTATGTAAGCCCTTAATCAACTATTAAGTCACATGATCTGTTATTAAATAAATATATTCCTTATCCTTATGACAATAGTCATAAAAATCCATTATCATTATTATTAATCTTTTTTATTGTTATTTTTACGTTTTATGGAAATAAATGAAGTGAGATTAAATTGTTTTATTAAGTTTTATTACTTTTCACCAGTGTTACTACTTAACTGTCATACGTGTTACTATTTTATAAGAACGATCATACTTTTTAAAGGAAATTATTTAAGTATATAATTACCCATAAAAACTTCAAAAAAGGTAAAAAAATTACGCCAAGTACACGAAATCAAATAAATCACAAAAATAGAAGATAATTGCAAAATAAAAAAGAGATGTGAAATCAAAATGAGCTGCAAGTACATAAAGGTGCTTTCCCGCAGCGTGCAAAGGCGACACTGTGTAACGCAATGTAAGATTCGGTGCTTTCCAACTGCGCTTAATAATATTAAGCAGATATATTTTTATAGAAATAAATATTTCAATACCAATAAATATTTTATTCAAAATACTTGGCGCTACGCCTCGAATTGGTGTTGCTAAACTGAATTAATATGTATAAATTGCATTAATCTTTTTCTTTTTTTTCTTGTGTGTGCGTTCGTAATGTATTTTAGATTGTAAGTGAGTTATTGTAAATTATTAATTTACTATTAATAAGACAATTAACATTTTTTCGGTTTCGCAGCGCCAAGTATTTTGAATAAAATATTTATTGGTATTGAAATATTTATTTCTATAAAAATATATCTGCTTAATATTATTAAGCGCAGTTGGAAAGCACCGAATCTTACATTGCGTTACACAGTGTCGCCTTTGCACGCTGCGGGAAAGCACCTTTATGTACTTGCAGCTCATTTTGATTTCACATCTTTTTTTTATTTTGCAATTATCTTCTATTTTTGTGATTTATTTGATCAATTTTTGAAGTTTTTATGGGGATCTCACTTCTTTTTACAAAGATTATTTGTAAAGGGAATGACTTCAAATAATTTTTAATATCATATTATTACCGGGGCCGTGGCGGCCGTCAGTAATAAAAATAATCCCCATAATATATTTATATAATAACATAAATATTATAATAATTTTGAAGAAATAAATTTTTTATTTTATACATATACATGATGATGTGCTTATTTCATTTGCTCGTGTCGCAGGGTTACTTTCTCTTTCAGCTGTTGAAATAATTCTCTTCGTCTGCATCGTTAACTGAAATAGGACACATTTACTAATTATTTATAAATTATCATACATGCTCATATGTCTAGATCATTAAATGAATAATTGCGTATGCAATGCAAAACCCTACCTGAAAATTTGTGCGTACATAGTCTGACGTAGATCACACTGCATCATCTTCTGCTTCAATTATCTGTAAATATATAAAGCCACATTTTAGTTATATATACAACTTATCGTAGAACTTATATATATATAGAAATAGAGTACGTCCTAGCGTTCGGACGTACGGACCACATAATTGTACACAAGAATAGATAATGGTCGGATAATCTGCATCCGTGTGTCTTTATTCGACCCTTTGCGTCGGGGTGGCCGGTACGAGAAACGCCCCGGCGCAACAATGGTGTCAGAAGTGGGATCCGTAGCCACGGATCCGAAGATACGCAAGGAGCTGTTGCGTGCGATACGCAAGGAGCCGTTGCGTACAACGCGAGTTCCTCGTTGAGGACCGAAGAAGATTCAGCAGCCGGAGAAGCAGCTGACCAACGAGGGATTGACAGGAACAACGACGGCGGTCGAGGCCCGCCGACACCGAGGGACAGACGCAAGAGCAGCGACGGCGGTCGAGGCCCGCCGACACCGAGAAAAAAAAAAACATCGGAGCGGAGCAGCGACGGCGGTCGAGGCCCGCCGACGCCGAGGGACGAATGCAGGAAATGGCGACGGCGGTCGAAAACCGCCGACACCCGAGTAGCTCCAAGCAGTAGACGACACAGCTGCTGCAAAGGAGGAGACCATGGCTGGGTCGGCTCTGGACGCTCGAGAAGCCGACCTCCGAAAAAGAAGCCGGAGCTTGAATAGGCCACATAGGGTAATGTAGAAAACCATTATCGACAACGCTCGATAAAAGAAAATGGCGGGGCACGCGCCATCCACCGAAATGACAGCATGAACTGAAGTTGGCTCTTTCACGGGTAACGAGCAAGAGTGACGTTTTGACACATTGACGTTTGAGATTGACGTTTCGAATCCTCCTGTGACGGAGAGAATGGTTCTCCGTGGAGAAGTGTGAGTCGCCGAACGCCGTCCAGATACAACGTTCG
Organism: Andrena fulva; assembly: GCA_946251845.1. NCBI lineage: Eukaryota > Metazoa > Arthropoda > Insecta > Hymenoptera > Andrenidae > Andrena > Andrena fulva. The sequence continues at coordinate 12,663,148 of OX276333.1, forward strand.
ACAATGCCGATTCAACTTGGAACTGCAAGCAGAATCGAGGGACTCGTCAGGCTCGGGAATCGTCAACAGAAGAGGCCCGATAGGACGCTATAGAGGGAGCGTCGGAGTGTTGGTGGTGGAGGTGCGACTTCGGCGGAGACGCAGGGACGTCCGGGAGTGCACGGACCACACCGAGGGTGAGTGTACGGCTCTGGGTGACGGCCGGGGGTCCACGCAGCGTTGCTGGCGAGCGGCGTCCCCAGGAGTGCGACATCACCGAAGCAACACAGAGGCGCCTGGAGTGCGCGAAGTTGCTGTGCTGCGACGAAGGGAGTTCGAGAGCGAACATCGTCGCAGAGTGGCCGAGTGCGAAGTCACGACGGAGGGAGTTCGAGGTCGAACACCGTCGCAGGATCGCCAACACCCGAGAGACGGAGTCCCGAAGAGTGGAGACGTTCAATCGGGATGAGCCGTTCGTCGACTAAAGAAGACTGGAGACACGGGAAGAAGGGAAAAGGAGACCGAAGATTAGTTTTAAGCTAATCTGGTGGACTGGGCTGCATTCGCAGCCCAGCCCCCGCTCTCTTACATTGTTTCAGAAAACACGAAACCCCACGACGAGGGACAAGGTGTCGGGGGACTGCTGCCGCAGCTTGGATACAGTCCCGAATTCCCCGAATGTGCCACAACAGCGTGGTAGTCCGCAGCGGGGTGCGGACATACGTGGAACCACCCCGCTACCCTCCTGGTCGGGATCCTGGCCGGGCAATGTTTATTAAGGGGTCCCCCCCTACGAGGTGGACAGCGGACGGGAAATGGTGTCCCCAACCACCGGGCGGACGTGCGACGCACGGATCGGTCGGAGGGGACATCGCGGAGACGGGACCGCTGACGAGCTGCAACGAGACGGTCCCCTGAGGCAGCACCAGAGGCCAAGAAGAGGAATGGGGCCATCCGAAAGTCAAGGATGGGAAAACTGGAGGCGAGGAAGAGAGAAGAACGAAGATGGGCCGGGAACTCAGGGCGGATTGATCGGGGAACGGGCCGATAGCATGCTCATGAGTGTGACCCCCTGCTTTCGGGCCCGTCTCGCCTGTCCGTCCTCCCGGTTCTAGCCGGCTCCAATGAATTCTCTCGTATGTAAGAGAATGTTAACGCCTTCTTCTCTCTCACATGATCCGGACCGCGGATTGGAGTTTCGAGGAGGACGTCGGAGACGAACTTCCGGAGGAATGAGCTGTCCGGAGCCAAGGCTTCGACAGGCAACCGAAAACAGGATGCAGCGTCGGAGTGGTGGCGCCGCATATGACGTTCCAGGGTGAAGACGTCGCGGGATAAGGAGCTGAAACGCCCGGCGAGGAGACCGACTGGAGACTGGAAAGACGGTGGACGAGGCCCCAGGAGGCTTCATCGCTGGGCTTCCATCGGGGGAACGCAGCAGGATCGTCGTTGGAGAGCGGAGTCCCAAGAACGTCGCGAGACCCCCGAGAAAGGAAGAGGACATCGTTGGAGTTCCGGAGACCACACGAAGGAGACACACGCAGACTTCTACGAACGGGAGCGGTGTTGCAGAGACGTCGTGGGACTGCCGGCGAACAAGGCAACGCGGGAGTCTGGATGCAACGCTCAGGAGCACTTCGCGGATCAACGGGTTCCGGAAGCTGCATGGAGGAAGAACACAGGACCCACGGACGAGCACGGCAGCATCGTTGGAATTCCAGAAGACGTCCGACGAGACCGGGATGTTTCATCGCTGGAGGTCCCACCGAGAGAACAAGAGACCCCCTCAACAGCCCATGTACCCACGCCTTGCTCAGGGTTTTTAGAGTGGTTTTCCCCTGAGCGAGAAGGCAAATGCCGAGGCGGAGGTCTGAAGGAACCACCGAGCTAATACGACCACGCCTTCAGACCAGGGTACGAAGAAGAACCACCGCGGTCGGGACGACCGCTGTTCGAGAGGGGGGAGTAGTGTTGCGAGCACCGGGTATAGGCCCGTGCATAGCCGACTGGTGCCCGCAACCGAAGAGAGAAGACGGTCGGCCTCCGTCAAGAGGACGATCAGGAGGCCGACAAGAAAGAGTCGGATACCGTACGTCCTAGCGTTCGGACGTACGGACCACATAATTGTACACAAGAATAGATAATGGTCGGATAATCTGCATCCGTGTGTCTTTATTCGACCCTTTGCGTCGGGGTGGCCGGTACGAGAAACGCCCCGGCGCAACAATATATAGAAATAGAGTGGTCTTTTGCTATAGTAAGTGTAGAGACTACATAATGTGTCCGAAGGAGGTGAGAGCGTATGGCAGAAAGTCTTGTTGCAGGATATTTAAATTAAATGCTAATGGTAATAATTCAGCGAAAATGAACGAAGCGATCCAATATTTTTAACGCACAATTTATTGGTGTTGGAATAATATTAATTTAGTATCTTTATTGGTGAATTGAAATATTTTTAATGGGAATCTACAACATTAATGAATTAATGAATAGCGTGGCAACTACTGTGGATTTTATATGTATATTAAAGTATTACGAATGTCTTTCACAAAAGATTGAAAAGCATCAAGGGAGATGTGTTTTCAGCGTACTTTCTTCACTAATGTGACTTGCTCTACATTGCAAGCAGTCCACCATAATCTATTTTCTTAATAATTCTTAATGCTACGTCGTTTGACAAATTTTGTAGATTTACCTTATTTGACAAATTTCCAGAAACTTGTGCGAAACAAGATGCTCTGTCTATCTATCTAATCGTCTCCCGACAACCTCCAAGCCTATGCGTTCCCTTCATTTTTATCCAAGTCCTATGCGTCCCCTTTATTTCTATAATATATATATATATAAGCTTTACATAAAACCTGTAAATTGCTGGTATACAAATAAATATCTGGCAATTTAAATGCAAAATGCAATGCAATTTTTTGTTACTACAATATTTATTTTGTACATGCATGGTACAAATTTCTAGAAAATTATGCGAAAGAAGATGCTTCTCTGTCGAGCCTTCTCCGGACAACTTCCAAGTCAGTGATTCTACATAAGAAGTCTATTAAAAAAAATTTGGCGACTTACCTTGTTAATTGAGACAATAATTCAGTGTCTTATGTGGTGTAAAAACTCGTGACATTTCAGAAAATTTTCACAACTTTCCTTATTTGACACTTGGTAGGTTATAAAGCGATGACACTTGGTAGGTTATAAAGCGATGACACTTGGTAGGTTATAAAGCGATGACACTTGGTAGGTTATAAAGCGATGACACTTGGTAGGTTATAAAGCGATGACACTTGGTAGGTTATAATTCAATAGTATACATAAATATATGTACAATGACGGACGCCGATCCCTGCCGAATGATTCCAAGAGTCGACGAACGAAACATACACTAGTTTCTTTTGGCTAAAGGTGTGCGTGTAACGCGTATACGTATTATGTTGACGAAAATTTCGCTTGGAGAAGAAGAAGGACAATCAGAAGAAAAATTTTACCGTTTCTGACAGATTCATGAGACGATATTATGATATCTCTGTCATGCGTGGACAGATTTTATTGAAATTTGGTCTTATTCGAAAGCTTATAGGCAGTTTACATAAGAAAAATGCCTTTAAATTTAGAAAATATTGCAGGCGTGATGAGATATTAATGAAATAAGTTTCAGGTTAGGTTGGATTAGCCGTTTCTCGAGTAAATGATAGCGGTAGCGACAGTCGACATATACAGGGTGTCTTTCCTGTACTTGGCGTCGAGACGCTACCGCGTCTCTAGATATGTTAGAAAATAAGGGCATGACAACTCGCTCTAAGACAGTTATGGAGTAAGTGCCGTGTGGTTCATCACAGTCCTCTCTTACACAAAGACCTCCCCACTCCGTGACTACGTACTCCCTCTCACTCTAAACAATCAATCCTACGGCATCCAATACCTGTGACACCCAACGCGATCATCAGCCATCGCATGACGCTAGGACTGTTTAGTCCAGGTTAGGGAATTAACTGCTGTTTTTGGCTGATTTTCAGAAGCAACCCCCTCTTTCTCCCGCCGCGCGTCTTGGTCCCTGCGGCAGCCACGCTGCACGGAGGTCTTCAGGCCTTCTTCCATGGAACCGATTATGTTATATACCATTCTGTGGATTTGCTCTATTGTATTGTGTTTTTTCGAACACCGAATGGTTGGTCTGGAACTAGGCGCACAGTGGTCCTAAGTAACACTTTTAGCGACGAAAAATTCAAATTAATCAAATTAATAAGGGGAATTTGCCTTGATAGTATATCTATATTTACGTAATCTTGAAATGTAAAAAAAGCTTCAGAATTAGTACTTACCTCTTATGTTGTGTACACGAAATATTACATCGACGATGTTGAAAACACAAAATGGCTAGTTTTCCTTGGTTGCTTAGCAACGGCGAAGGCGAGATCGTTCGACAGTATAGAGAATGATGTCGTGGAACGTAAGGAAAAGAAATTGTACATTTCGGACATACCGTTTTATAATAACAATACTGACCGCCATCGCCAATGCCAACTGACCGCGATTGCCCCATTCTCCCCTAATATCTTAATTGTTTGCAGACCTTTGCAGTTAACTTTAGTTAAAAAGAAATTCAGATGAACAACAGAAGTAGAGGAAACAATAATTACGGCAGATACACGCAAATCTGTGAATTGCGGGACTTTTATATTCTCAGTAAAACTAGAATCGCTGTAATATGTGTAATGAAAATGAAGTTACTGCTATTCAGAAGTTATGGAAAGAATTTTAAAACAAAATACGTTGACATGTTTACTTACCTTGCGATAATATTTCTACCAAACTATTCGAAACTACACAAAATAAGAATATATTCACCGATACATACAGCAGAACGCACAAACAGATACTGACGCAGGCAGAAAAATATTGCCATTCTTGCTCCAAGTTCGTGAGGTATACGGGAAAACCCTTGTGCCAGGGCATTATTTTATGATATGCATGTAGTCACCGGCTACCTGAGACACGGCAGAAATAAAAAATTTCCGATTCTAACAGCATTCAATTTTTCAATTATTCGTCGCTAGGCTTGCTATTTGGCCCACTGTGAGGCGTTTAGTCTCTAGTAATTTCGTTCATTAGTTTTTTATGAATGGTTTTTCTATTACTTTGGAAATAATTGGAAGAAGGTATTGGCTTCAAAGAGGATGGTAATCTTGGATTCTCACCAGGTTCTTGCAATAATATTATTTCTGCACATTCCAAATTTATGGGAAATAACCTATCCTAAAGATGGCGTTTGTCAGTGTTTATTACCGTCTCCGGTGTGAGATGGTCATCGGTGAGCTGAAGAAGGGATGTGTTGCCGACTCAATCGGATGTGGGGGTCCAAGACGGAGAAGGGGTGTGTTGCCAACTCAGTCGGGTGTCAGGGTCCGTGGAATGAACGAGCGTGGTTTGTGGTAACAATAACAACGTTTATTTCTGCTGATACAAAGTCCGAGGCACGGTTGCCTAGTGGTTCGGCGGTGGCGCTATGAACGGTCGCGGTAACGCGTTCGGCTGAAGCGCGACGGATCGCGGCGGCTTCGGTTGAATCTACAGGATCAGGAAGCGGAGTCAGCTGGCCGCAGTGATGCTCCTTTGCACTAGTGGGACCGCCGCCGGCCGCATATTGGAACGGCAGCCTTTAGGGCCGTTCCAATATGCGGCCGGCGGCAGTCCCACTAGTGCAAGGGAGAAACAGATGTATACTTGTCCCTTGCACTAGTGCGCAAGCCACGTATCGCGCTTTTCATCGACGTCTCCCAAGGTCTTATTCTCCACTTGGAGGTCTGCCATTTTGCATATCGTTCATTAAATGCGTAAACAATAAGTATATGAAATTTCAGAACTGCAAGAATGACGTTATTGCGCTAGAAATTTTACCTGTTTGACCGTCCACCCCCGCGTTAGTTCCGCGGACTGGCGCGGCAGACCGGCGAATTCGTATTCGGCAACACTAATCCAACATTCTTAAATAAGAACTGTGACTGCATTGCGTCACGTTGCCCCCTATGTAGCCCACTTAGCCTCTAAAACCGATTACAAGTGCGGAAAAACTGTACTAAAGAAGTATACCCAAAATTTCTACATATCACTAAGTGGACCTGTTTTTCCCGGAGTAGTTTTATTACTCATTTTTACATAGTGTACGACAAAAAGTGGCAGAATTGAAACTGTTTTCAGAATATAACAATATCTCAAAGAATACCGAGGTGTTTTAGAAATCACAATTTTTTCAGGTACCTCCGTCTACCTCCGCAACGACACTTGAAAGGTTTGAAAGTACATATTTTGAGGTACAATTCCCATTAAAAATTTTCACCGTCCATCACCGTCTATCACCATCTGTACCGTATGCAAAATGTTTATATTAAAGAATTAAAACGATCATTTTACGTACTTTGTTTCGACAAATTTGTCTAAACATTGTACAAGTACAAAATCCGTTCAAAAAAACGAATATTTAAAGTTAAAAATAAATCAAATAATTAAAAAAAAATTCAGAAAAAATTATAAAAAAAACGCATATTTTGATTCTCTACAACTTTTCTATTGGACAAAAGTACATTGAGGCAGAATATGAAATAAAAATAATTAAAAAATATTGAGGAATGCTGAAGTTATGAGTTTTTTCCACTTTCTCGTCAATGCGTCGCACAGTGGTCCGAATCGCCGAAAACGTGATAAAAAATCCTTACGTTCACATTTCACCCTTCATCATTATGAAAATGGTCATTCCAGGGGTTTTTGGGGTCGCAGAATCTGATTTCGAGGACAACATTTTTATTAGATTAAAACTAAGCCCTGTAGCGGGGAGGAATTGTCGATAAAATAATGTTATGTTTTGTTTAACAGTACTGTCTGATTTGATTACGTTATTCGAAGTTAATTACGGCTTCAAGTTTAGAAAAATTAACAGAGATAGCGTTTTTATGAGAGAAAAAGGTATTGAGCGCGCGAAAACTAGGAAGTCAATAATTTGTATAAATTCACACTTGAGATATTGAAAATGTTTTTATTTATCCATAAGATGAAATTGTGCATTCATTTCTAACTTTGAAGATTTGTAATTTTTAAACAATTTGGAATCTGCAAAAATGAGGACTTAACCCTCCCTAATTTCATATGGACTACCATATATTTCAATATCAGGAAAATCCGAGACGTCGAGGATTTCAGAAAAGTATCACATCTGCTTCTATCTACCACGCTGAACGCAATGTACTCTAAACTCCCTTTGATGTGCGGAAGAAAACCGACAACGGTCGGCTCAGGCCATGTGCCTTCGCCGGCATTCGCGAGTCGGGTCGCATGCGCCGAGTCCCCACGAATGACACGTCCGCACTAGCATATGCGTTCACGCTCACCCTTTCTGACGTAGAAGCATGCGGCTGTAGCTACCGTTTCAGCCGTCCACATTAGAATATTCGTGCGCGCTCAGCCTGCTCAGCGTATACTCATTCAAGTCTGGACCTGGCATTACAGGTTGTAAGTTGAATATTATGGAAATTCGCGCGTCGCGCAGGACACGATTGACCTTCTACCAGGATTTTGTCGGAGGGAGATTTTACGCAGGCGTAGTAAAACCCAGGATCGATCGTTTACCGCGAATACGTTGCATTGTTGCGCTGACTTCTATGGTGAACGCACGTGTTTGAGTTTCTCTCCATTTTCATGGCGGGTTTTATAAATGAACGTCTAACTGGAAGTGAGTATGTCAGTTACAGTAGATAATGTGCATCGTGTATAATATTTAGATGTGTCCGATTACAATATAAATACTAGTGGCAATTGTGCTGTTCTATAAAATGATAATTAGGATTATTATGGCTTAAATCATATTTTATAGCAAATTTATTTAAGCGGGGAAGTCCCTATAAACGGCTTATTTTTTATCAATTTTTAGGAACTTCTTGCAATGGTACCAATGTGCTAATCCTTTCGGAACTTTATGACTACTTTATTTAACATTATAACAAGTAAACATTTTAAATCATCCTTTATGATTTTAAACAGCCAAAAGATGAATACAAGTGTATACAAAGCACCAATACTGTACCTTTTTCGTTGTTTAGAAAAAATCATGAAGTCGCCTGAAAAATCGGCCGTCTAAACCTGAATAACCCCTTAAAGTGCGTTTTATCTGTGCTCGGCGCTCGGAGGCACGCGGACTCACCAGGCTACAGTATCGATACGCAGTTAAATTTCGACCTATAATTTTGAGAATATATTTTTTAAATGTTTTAAAAGCGATTTATGGAAAAAAATTTGTTTCAATTTTTCGTTCGATTTATAGCGTCTTCTTCCATTAACTTGGTCATAAGAATACTGCTTGCAGATGTTAATCAAGTGTCTGTAGAAGCCTCTTTTTCATTTTTTATCTACCGCCATAAATAGTTATCCAAACAAATTCAATGGGTTTTAATATAACGAAAGAGCTGAAGAAAATTATTGGATTTGGTACAGTGAGCCGCATTAATATTCGGACACACTGGTACTTGGAAATATATTGCTGTGTACCTGTACCTACTAATTCTAGAAATGAGGGATTCGTTGATTTTTTATGATTTAGTACACGTATTCTAGTTGCTAAAAACGTGACATTTATTTATTTAATTTATACACTTTTCTTGTTAATCAATAGAAAACGAAATAATGCTTAATTGTGACGTTGCAAAAATATTCGCATTAACGTGCTACGTTAAAGTTGGGAAAACATACATATAATTCAGCAATTTAATGGATGTGTAACTTCGAGACAGTAAAACTGAATTTAAAGTCAGTAAAAAATTCGTTTCACAATAGAAATAAAGAGTATCTATCTGATACCTTAAATTGAATGATCCATTGAAACTTATTTTTATTTATGCTTAAAGTTGATAATGTTTAAGTGGTGTTCAGATACAGGGTGTCCCAAAAATGTCGCGTTTCCTTGAAGGGGGTGACTCAGGGGGTGATTTGAAACAACTTTTTCCTTAGCGAAAATATTGTCCGAAGCTTCGTTAAGGAGATATTAACTAAAAACCCCGACCAATCAGAGCGCGCGCCTTCCGCCTGAGTTCCCGCGGTAGCGTTGGCTAAGAGGTAGGCGACCGCGCTTGTGCTACGAACGTACGAACAAGCAAGTCGGCATGCATCGAAGGAAACCGCGTTACACATTTTTTTTTTTAAAGCAGAATCTTAAATAAGAATAATTTGAAGTGAGAGGACAAGAAGTACGTAAATTTCGTTTTTAAATAAGGCATAAACGAAAAGCTAACGTAACAGAAAATGTACGACAAGTGATCGTAATTCGTTATTAAGGTAAAAATCCGTAGTTTAAGAACGGCCAACACAACTAAATTTAAAAAATAATATTAGGTGTACGAATAAATTCTTTCCGACTGGAATTTCTATCGCGGTGGTATTCAGAAGCTGCCAGAAAAATGGCAAAAGGTAATGAACAATAATGGAAATTATTGCGATGATCGAGTTGTTTTCATATTTTTTAAATCGAACTGTTATTGTACCCTAAAATCGGAAAGAATTTATTTTCACACCTAATAATCACCAATAAATTAAAGAAAACTCACCCTTTCGGACATTCCTTTCCTTGCTTTCCTTCCCTTTTCGGAAACCTGTGTCACTAGGCCACTGTACCGATCCTGGTCATCGGCGTCCAGTGCTCAGCTGATCGCAGGGTCAATGTACCGAATATTCACTTCACTGCACGGCTACTAACACTGTTCACTTAATTTATGTTTCACGGAACGTGTTGTTCTTACGTTACAAAAATTGGTGGCCCCGGAAGGGGCCGATTACTGTTAATTACTGGGACGAGATTACTACTATTACCCGGCGAAAAGAAGATTCGTGGCAGACGGTCTCGGGCTGTGCAGTCCGCTGCTGTGACGATTGGTCGCGTCACCTATTTGGGCACACTTTTACAGACGGGGCACACGTATTTTGGTTATTGGCTGAAGTTGCCACATACATTGTCGCACCGCGCGACGAAGAGATCGAACGAAACACATCGAGACCGAGTGGGATAGAGCGATCTGTAGCCTACGCTATTGTTTTGTTTTGACGATCGTCGGTCAGATCGCTCTATCCCACTCGATCTCGTGTTTCGTTCGATCTCTTCGTCGCGCGGTGCGACAATGTATGTGGCAACTTCAGCCAATAACCAAAATACGTGTGCCCCGTCTGTAAAAGTGTGCCCAAATAGGTGACGCGACCAATCGTCACAGCAGCGGACTGCACAGCCCGAGACCGTCTGCCACGAATCTTCTTTTCGCCGGGTAATAGTAGTAGTAATCTCGTCCCAGTAATTAACAGTAATCGGCCCCTTTCGGGGCCACCAATTTTTGTAACGTAAGAACAACACGTTCCGTGAAACATAATGTAAGTGAACAGTGTTAGTAGCCGTGCAGTGAAGTGAATATTCGGTACATTGACCCTGCGATCAGCTGAGCACTGGACGCCGATGACCAGGATCGGTACAGTGGCCTAGTGACACAGGTTTCCGAAAAGGGAAGGAAAGCAAGGAAAGGAATGTCCGAAAGGGTGAGTTTTCTTTAATTTATTGGTGATTATTAGGTGTGAAAATAAATTCTTTCCGGTTTTAGGGTACAATAACAGTTCAATTTAAAAAATATGAAAACAACTCGATCATCGCAATAATTTCCATTATTGTTCATTACATTTTGCCATTGTTCTGGCAGCTTCTGAATACCACCGCGATAGAAATTCCAGTCGGAAAGAATTTATTCGTACACCTAATATTATTTTTTAAATTTAGTTGTGTTGGCCGTTCTTAAACTACGGATTTTTACCTCAATAGGTAACGAATTACGATCACTTGTCGTACATTGTCTGTTACGTTACCTTTTCGTTTATGCCTTATTTAAAAACGAAATTTACGTACTTCTTGTCCTCTCACTTCAAATTATTCTTATTTAAGATTCTGCTTAAAAAAAAAAATGTGTAACGCGGTTTCCTTCGATGCATGCCGACTTACTACCGCGGGAACTCAGGCGGAAGGCGCGCGCTCTGATTGGTCGGGGTTTTTGGTTAATATCTCCTTAACGAAGCTTCGGACAATATTTTCGCTAAGGAAAAAGTTGTTTCAAATCATCCCCTGAATTACCCCTATCAAGGAAACGCGACATTTTTGGGACACCCTGTATACTTAAGACAGAAGTAAACACATGAAGGGAGTGAGTTAAATAGATTCTGTCAATACTAATCATTAAGGGTGGAAATTATGGAATTCATTTTTTGGATGATACCTTGAGTGACACCTACGAAAAAAATCAACAGCAAAGCGTCACTACTTACAATTAGCTGCTCTCTATATAAGTTGTAGGAGGGTCGGATTAGTGGAATATATTAACAAGAAAATAAAACGAACATAAAACCTCTTGGCAGATTGTACTAAATGGGCCGCATGACATCGTGATGTTTAGGATTGTTTTAGGCAAGCTTAGGAAACTGTATTCATAAATGTTATTACATTGTAAAAATTACATATTCAACATGTTTTAACAATTTATTATCCAAGCGTTTTGCGATAACTGCCGCTGCTTGAAAATGGATCACTTGAAATAGAAAGTTCGGGAATTTTTAGATAATATTTTAAACATTTAGAAGAACGCGTTTAAAGTTTTGTGTATAGTTTATACCATAATAAAAAATTAATTTTCTAACTTACACGTTATCGATTCCTGGACTCTTAGGCAAAGAGGTACACATTAGAGATTCAGATTTCACGTGTACGACTTGTACACGTGTACACGTGTAGTTAATATATCCGTGTTCTAATCCGTGTACTTCTTAATACACGTGTACCCGTGTATCGAAATTCACGGATCGTAGTATCCGTGTATCCGTGTACCCGTGTACTGAAATTCACGGGTACACGTGTATCGAAATACACGGTTTCACGTGTATTAAGATATCCATATTTAATTTTTTAACTAAATATCCGAATGTTTAGATTTTACGCGAATAGTTTGCGATAGGTAGGTACAGGCATAATTTACTAGGTTGCAGATGAAAATAAAAAACATCATGATTTTGGTTAATAAACTTTAAACTATTAATCTTTTGTTTTGGTGTAAAAATACTAACGTGTTAACATTCTCTGGGCGTAAACGGTTTCTTTTTTTGGTTACAATGCTTCCAGCACACGAAAAACAACTTTCCGACATCGCCGAGGTTGCTGGAATGGTTAAATATTTTTTGGCAACATGGGAAATCGGCGGGTATTTATTTGCCCTAGCCTTCCACCAGTCAAATGGGTCTAAGTCGAAGCGTAATTGTGGCTCGGCCATATACGTTTCAAATTGAATATTTATATCATTATTGTCTGTAATTTCATCATATAAAAACTGAAGAGCACTTTTCCCGCGTGACTTTGTTTTGCTAACTGTATGGACCGGTGCCTCTTGAAGTAAACGTTGTACTTCTGTACGAATCACTTGTCTCACGTGGATTAATTCATGCTTCAGATTTTTATATCGCGGATCAAAGAAGCAGGATAGGGTGAAAGCACTAGTAGTCGACCACTTAAAGCTAAACTCGAATGAAAAGTATTGAAAAAAAAATAAACAATCAATGTTATAAAATATATAAAATGTATTGAAGTAATTCAAATGTATTTAATGTATCACTAAATATTTTGTGTTAGTAGGAAAGTTCGGGGAAAATAAATAATTAGCGTTAAAAATAAAGTGTCTGAATGCTTTAATAATCGACCGCTTAACTCTAAAAGTCGACCGGTCCGATAGCTAGTAGTCGACCACCTTTTTTAATATGAAATTCAAAATAGATTATGTGCGCATTAGGTACAAACTAAAAATTATTTTTAAATATAATGTGCAACATCAGTAAATAATTAATAATGACAGGAATAATGCGTAACTAAAATAAGTTCTTTTAAAAACTTTATCAAAATTTTAATAAGAAATAGAAATTATTTTTTTTCCAATGTAAATTAAATTTTTCGTTTTTAAGATAGGAAGCAGTAACAAATTTTAAGTTTTTAAAGTAGGTATTTGTATTCTATAAATAAATTATATAAACGTGGTCGACTATTAGCATTCATTGTGAATGCAGTTAGCTTCAGAAGTCGACCGCTGTGGTCGACTATTGAAAATTGAAAGGGAATGATGATCCAGTTACTGCCCTCCCATAAATAAATAAATTATCCCATTTTTTTTAAATTTTTGAAGCGCATATAAAATTGTCGATGCTTTTTCAGTGGAATAGCATAATTTTCCAGTAAAAAATGTATAGAACTGAATTACATTTGTCGTTTCTATTCAAAGCACACTTATGTTTCTCGGGTTAGAAAACAGCAATGGCGCATGTAGAATCAAAATTAGTTTACAAATTACTTTAAAAGCATTTATTTGTTTTACCTATGAAGGGCGCTTTTTGTCGTATTGTAAAGTTAGAAATTCAAAATATAATATAAAATTGTCATTTAATAAATTCTTTATTTCAGTACCTACTTATTTCTTTAAGCAAAATAATAAAAGTGGTCGACTACTAGAGGGTGGCCGACTACTAGTGCTTTCACCCTACATGATTTAATGAAAGAGTATCACCTTCGTTCCAGTCGAGTTTAAAACGTTTTGTTATATCCGAAATCAAAATCTCCTTTAATTGACACAAAACCATGTCATCATCACCTATCGCCTATCGCAAACTATTTGCGTAAAATCTAAACATTCGGATATTTAGTTAAAAAATTAAATATGGATATCTTAATACACGTGAAACCGTGTATTTCGATACACGTGTACCCGTGAATTTCAGTACACGGGTACACGGGTACACGGATACTAGGATCCGTGAATTTCGATACACGGGTACACGTGTATTTCAATACCCGTGTATCCGTGTATTAAGAAGTACACGGATTAGAACACGGATATTTTTACTACACGTGTACGCGTGTACACGTGTATCTTCAATACACGTTCTACGCCGGGATCTCTAGTAGACATAAATACTAAAATTGGTCCTGGTGTCGTTTTTCCCTATGCTTGCCCGGCTAGACCCTTTCATCAAAATCGGTGATGAATACCTAAAGTAAATAATTATCCGAATGTGTTCTAATCAATTTTTCATTTTTCATTCCTGAATGCTTCAGTTTTAAAGGAACTCGCACTCAATGCTCAAGGACACGAGCTTTCAAAAACCTAAATCAAATCGTAGCACGTTCGTTCGCTCCAAAAGTTCACCAAACTTAACATTATCTTTGTTCATATTTTATCATCCACTTCCTCTGTTTCGAACCCTTTGTTTGACTATGTTTCTTCGACAAAAATGTCGTTTGAAAGGCAAATGTTACTTTTCCGCCTCGGGGGAATCGATCAAATTATACAGTCCGTGCTTCCTCTTTTCCACCTTTTTTTCCGTCGTGAGAACGATACTTGTTGCTACGTATCGATTTCTGTGCGGCTCCATTTCCACGCGGCTGCAGCCGCGCACCAAACGCTATTTGGTATTATATGTGATTTCGGCGCACAGGTTCGGTCAATTTAACAAACTAAAAAACAAACTATTTAGCAATAATAAATATATAAGCTTTCGACGTTTCGATCTCCGTTTAGATCTTCTTCAGGAAAGTTTAAAATATTGCTTTTGCTCTTAGAATTGAGTCACAGTGCTATGGCACTGCCTACGACACGCGAGTCGGTTGGAATAAGGAAACTAACTTAAATCAGAGAATTCTTTTGGAGACAATTCACATGATTAAACAGCCTAGCGTAAATCTTAGGTATGAAACATCTAAAATACAAGAATATTACGCAACATTACTAAAGAAGTAATGTCTTATGATGTTTTTGCTCCATAGAATTTCCTATGATTGAATTATTTTCTACATATCAGTGATTGGTATGTAACTTTTAGTTGCTGGTTAACACCTTTGAGTGTACAGGGTGTCCCAAAAATGTCGCGTTTCCTTGAAAGGGGTGACTCAGGGGGTGATTTGAAACAACTTTTTCCTTAGCGAAAATATTGTCCGAAGCTTCGTTAAGGAGATATTAAGCAAAAACCCCGACCAATCAGAGCGCGCGCCTTCCGCCTGAGTTCCCGCGGTAGCGTTGGCTACGAGGTAGGCGACCGCGCTTGTGCTACGAACGTACGAACAAGCAAGTCGGCATGCATCGAAGGAAACCGCGTTACACATTTTTTTTTTAAAGCAGAATCTTAAATAAGAATAATTTGAAGTGAGAGGACAAGAAGTACGTAAATTTCGTTTTTAAATAAGGCATAAACGAAAAGCTAATGTAACAGAAAATGTACGACAAGTGATCGTAATTCGTTATTGAGGTAAAAATCCGTAGTTTAAGAACGGCCAACACAACTAAATTTAAAAAATAATATTAGGTGTATGAATAAATTCTTTCCGACTGGAATTTCTATCGCGGTGGTATTCAGAAGCTGCCAGAAAAATGGCAAAAGGTAATAAACAATAATGGAAATTATTGCGATGATCGAGTTGTTTTCATATTTTTTAAATCGAACTGTTATTGTACCCTAAAATCGGAAAGAATTTATTTTCACACCTAATAATCACCAATAAATTAAAGAAAACTCACCCTTTCGGACATTCCTTTCCTTGCTTTCCTTCCCTTTCCGGAAACCTGTGTCACTGGGTCACTGTACCGATCCTGGTTATCGGTGGACGAAAAGATTTATGGTTGGGTAGCGCCCAGTGCTCAGCTGATCACACTGCGTCCGGGTTAATGTACCGAATATTCACTTCACTGCACGGCTACTAACACTGATCACTGAATTTATTTTTCACGGGACGTGTTGTTCCTACGTTATAAAAATTGGTGGCTGCGAAAGGGGCCGATTACTGTTAATTACTGGGACGAGATTACTACTATTACCCGGCGAAAAGAAAACTCGTGGCAGACTGTCTCGGGCTGTGCAGTCCGCTGCTGTGACGATTGGTCGAGTCACCTATTTGGGCACACTTTTAAAGACGGGGCACACGTATTTTGGTTATTGGCTGAAGTTGCCACATACATTGTCACACCGCGCGACGAAGAGATCGAACGAAACACGAGGTCGAGTGGGATAGAGCGATTTGACCAAGTGTAGCCTACGCTTTTGTTTTGACGATCGTCGGTCGGATCCGTATCTGATCGCTGCACAGCAGCGGACTGCACAGCCCGAGACAGTCTGCCACGTGTTTTCTTTTCGCCGGGTAATACAGTAATGCCTTGTTAGAATCACGACGATCGGGGCTGGCAGCGTGATACTAACGCGATGCGGACACCATTCGTAGCCGACGACAACTTCGTGTCGACTCTTTTGTTCTCTCGCACGTTCTCGGATTCTCTCACTCTCGACTGAAGGATTCAAAGAAATGGTGGGGATAGTGAGCGTGATTATAACGCATGGTAAAAACGTGACACTAACGACGAATTACTGTAGTAGTAATCTCGTCCCAGTAATTAACAGTAATCGGCCCCTTTCGCGGCCACCAATTTTTATAACGTAGGAACAACACGTTCCGTGAAAAATAAATTCAGTGATCAGTGTTAGTAGCCGTGCAGTGAAGTGAATATTCGGCACATTGACCCTGCGATCAGCTGAGCACTGGACGCCGATGACCAGGATCGGTACAGTGGCCTAGTGACACAGGTTTCCGAAAAGGGAAGGAAAGCAAGGAAAGGAATGTCCGAAAGGGTGAGTTTTCTTTAATTTATTGGTGATTATTAGGTGTTGAAGACAGAGTGAGGAAGGGGGGTCGCCGCCGTTCCGAGCGAGGCGACGAATGCCTCTAGCGCTCGATCGCGGGCCGATACGAATCGGCTGATGTTTACAAAGGGGCTGAGTGGGCCATCTCTGGGTGTACTCACCTAATTGCGATGGCTCACTCAGCTGCGAATTACGTCACCTGAAGTCACGTGACTTCCCGGAATCCTCGTCAGGATTCCGGGAGACGAGATTTCCGGCTTCTTCTCGTTCCGAGTGCCATACAAGGAGCACGTCTCGCGATCGCGCAAGTATCGTTGAAATCGGTATTCAAATCGTTGTACGTGACCAGATCGCTGGTGCAGTGGACAAGTGTCCAAGTAAAACATTATCGTTGAATCGAGTGAACAGCATTGTAAATAGGTGTATATAGAAAGTGGGTTTATTAAATAGTACATGTTTCTTTCTGTGAAATCCCGAGAACAGTCAATTGTGCGCGTCTGTACATTTTCTGTAACATAATCCGTAACATTATTTTTGGTCCTTCGAGCCGGATCTTTCGGCCTCTGTAGTTTCTATCGTGAGAAGTGAGTGAGTTTCTGGAGTGTTCGTCGCGCGTTCACGTTCGGTGTGCTCCATATTCCGTCGGTTAACATGGCTGACCTGATCGACGAACAGAAGGAGACCATCCGGAGAATCTCCAGGGTGGTAGAAAACCTGAAAAAGCTGGGCTCAGCAAAAATGACCGAGGGAGCGGTGCGTTCGCGCCTAGATACGCTCGAGGAAATGTGGAGGGAGTTCAGAACTCAGCATCGGGACGTCGTCAAGGCCTCTAAAGAGCACACCGCGCTGAGGGCAGATGAGTATTTTAGCAAGAATCTGTTCGACCTCACGGAGGAATCGTATATGGAACAAAGGGGTCTGTTATTAGACATTTTGAAACCAGTTGGAAAGTCGTTACCGGCCAAGAGTTCCAGTTCAAACGTAACGGATGCTGAGGGTGAGTCGAGGTCACGCGCTGCTTTGCCCCGAATTCCCCTTCCAGCGTTCGACGGTCGTTATTGTGAGTGGCCGTCCTTCCGTGATTTGTTTGTGTCGCTGATCGTGAAGGACTCTTCGCTGAGTGACGTGGATAGACTTCACTATCTGAAAACATGTCTGAAGGGAGAAGCGGCGGGGCATTTGAAGAATTACACTACCACGGAAAGCAACTTTACCTTCGCGTGGGAGGCGTTGAAAGAGCGATACGAGAACAAGCGAAAGCTGGTACGGGCACAACTTACCGCGTTGTCGAACTTGGCCCCGGTGACCAAGGAATCGGCATCCGAGTTGAAACGACTGCTATACGGTACCTGTGGAGTAGTCGGAGCTCTAAATCAACTCGGGCGACCCGTCACCAACGCTACAGATTGGCTGGTGTACATTACCGTAGAGCGACTGGATGCCCAGTCGCGTCGTGAGTGGGAAACGTCGTTGGGCTCTTCCGACGAGGTGCCCACATTCGAGGAGCTAAAGGAATTTCTGGATAAGCGAATCGACACCGTCGAGGCACTCGAAGAACAGCGTCGAGGGAGCAGCCAGCCGGAGGCGAAGAAGACAGGTGCGAAGGTCGCCAGAGTGCACCAAGTCTCAACCTCAACCAATCCTGCTAAGGATTGTAGCCTGTGCAAGGGCAAGCACTATGTGGCGTTTTGTCCCGTCTATCAGAAGAAGTCCCCAGCAGAAAAGCAGGCGGTCACCGAGTCACTGCATCTCTGCGTAAACTGCCTGGGTAGACATCATTTCGACGTGTGTCAGTCGATCAAGACGTGCAGGATTTGTGACGAGAAACATCATACATCTCTTCATGATGTCCTGTGCGCTACCGCAAAGCCAGCGGTCCATCACGCCGCGCTGGAAGGGTTTCGGTCAGCCAAGGTGATTCTCAGTGCCGCGAGAGTGAAGCTACTGGATCCCAGTAGAACAGCTGTGAGCGTGCGAGCACTCATCGATCCGGCGAGTGAGGTGTCAGTCATCGCGGAATCTTTGGTGCAACGACTGGGGCTCCGTCGTCGGAGTGCTCGAATACCCTTACTTGGAGTGGGCGGTGCCCGATCCCGCTCCACGAAGGGATTTACGATCATCACTGTTGCATCCCACTGCAACGAAGAATGCCGTCACGAAGTGTCAGCATTGATTTTACCAGAACTCTCTGGACACGTACCGCGGAAGTTCCCGGAAGAACGAACGTGGCATCACTTGCAAGGCCTATCGCTTGCGGATCCGTGGTACCAGAGGAACGATCCAGTGGAGCTACTCCTGGGTGCCGATGTGTATAATAAAATCCTGCGCTGTGGGGTGCGGCTTGGCGGCCCTAACGCTCCTGTCGCCCAGGAAACCTGTCTGGGATGGATTCTCAACGGAGGCGTCAAGGACAATTCGAGCCATCCTGACCCACTATTTGGCACACCTTCAGTTCACCACTGCACTGTGGACAAGGAGTTGGTAAGCATTCTAACCAAATTTTGGGAGCAGGAAGAAATTTCCGTAGTTGTGCAGCCAACGCCGGAGAATGAAGAGTGCGAGCGGCACTTCTTGCGGACATACCGACGCGATGACGAAGGTCGCTTCGTAGTGAGCTTGCCCTTCAAGGCAACTCCTAGCCTAGGCGATTCCCGACGGGCAGCGTTGAGGACTCTGGAAGCCATGCAGCGTAGGTTTCGACGTTCAAAAAACCTACAGGAAGCGTACGAGGACTTCATGAACGAGTACGAATCCATGGGACACATGACTCGTGCCCCGAATTCAGGTGGGAACCTCATCAGGAACATCGGCTTCTATCTCCCGCATCATGGGGTGTGGAAGGAGACGAGCTCCACCACTAAATTGCGTGTGGTCTTCAATGGATCACTGAAGACCGACAATGGAAGAAGCCTCAACGAGTTCCTCCACACGGGGCAAAATCTGCTCCCTCCTTTGGCGGAGGTGCTCCTCCGGTGGCGAAAGCACGCAGTAGCTTTCACCGCCGATGTCGCAAAAATGTATCGCCAGATCCGGGTGCAGAAGGACGACTGGAAATGGCAGAAGATTCTGTGGAGCAGACATGCTGGTGAAGCTCCTGAAGAGTATCACCTGTGCACGGTAACATATGGATTAGCGTGTGCTCCATACCTGGCGATCCGTTGCATCCACCAGCTGGCTACCGAGGAGGCTGAGAAGTCCCCAGCGGCGGCGAGCGTCATCCGTCGTGACGTCTACGTGGACGACGTGCTTTCTGGAGCTCCCACTCTAGACGAAGCTCAGCAGCTTCAACGCGAGCTTTATGAGCTCCTCATGGCGGGCGGGTTCCCGCTCCGCAAGTGGGCATCGAATTCAAGGGAGCTGCTAGGCAGTATAACCTCGGTCGACGCAGAGGCCACTCGGAGCTGGACTTCTTCCGGTCCTCATAGCGTGTTGGGGATCGAGTGGCTACCTTCAGTTGACTGCTTTCAGATTACGATAGCGGATAGCCCAGGCGCAGCAGCAGTCACCAAGAGGACGGTGCTGAGCAAAACGGCCCAGTTGTTCGATCCACTGGGATAGTTGGCCCCAGTGACCATCGCAGCCAAAATCCTGATCCAGGAATTGTGGCTGCTGAAGACCGACTGGGACACTCCGCTGCCACCGCGGGAGGAGCAGCACTGGGCGCAATTCGTGCTGGAGTTGCCATCTCTAGCAGGCATTCAGATTCCCCGCTGGCTAGGATGGCTGCCCTCGAGCAGTTTCGTAGAGCTGCATGGTTTCGCGGACGCTTCTGAACGCGCCTATGCAGCAGTCATATACCTCCGAGTCGTCGACGCATCAGGCATATCGCGTTCCACGTTGGTAACTGCCAAAAGCAAGGTTTCGCCGTTAAAACAGGTCTCTATACCGCGGCTGGAACTCTGCGCCGCGTGGTTGTTGACACGCCTGGCGGCCCATACACTCACCGTCCTGGAGCTGGAGGAAGTGGACGTGCACCTATGGAGCGATTCCCTTGTGGCCTTGGGTTGGATTCGAGGGCACCCAACTCGATGGACGACCTACGTGGCCAATCGGGTTTCCTCTATCCAACAGAAGTTGCCACTTGCTATGTGGCACCACGTCCAAGGCACCGACAACCCGCGGACTGTGCGTCCCGAGGACTATCGCCGAGGGATCTCCCGGACTTCTCTCTCTGGTGGACTGGACCGGGTTGGCTCAACTCTCCTCATCAATGGCCTCGGACGGAAGCTAGAATTCAGGAGCCGACCTTGGAGCAACGAACCAGGAGTCTCCATACTCAGCTCCCTGGGGAGGACGAGGTGAGCCAATATATATCACGGTCCTCTAACCTACGTCGTCTCTTCAGGGTAACCGCTTGGTGTTGCCGCTGGTTGCCCAAGTACAAGGGCAGTCGTCCAGCGCACCTCACATCAGAGGAGATCCACGCGGCCCGAAGAAGACTGGTCCGGTTGGTGCAGCGACAATCTTTTCCAATGGAGGTCAGCAGCCTGCAGGTCGAACGGGCCATTCCATCAAAGAGTCGCCTTCGGAAACTAAATCCCTTCTTGGACGAGGAAGGACTATTGAGAGTAGGAGGGCGGTTGCAAGGCGCCGCATTACCCTACGATCGGACTCACCCGCTTATTCTTCCGGACGAGTCTCCCCTGGCGGTCCTGTGGGTGAAGTCAGCCCATCTACGATGTCTTCACGGAGGCGTTCAACTCACGCTGGCGACAGTGAGACAGGAGTGCTGGATTCTGAGGGGTCGTCCGATGGTAAAGTCGTGCCTGCGGGAATGCGTTATCTGTTTTAGATGGAGACATCAACCTCCTGTACAGCTAATGGGAAATCTTCCCCGCGCGCGTGTCATTCCTTGCAGGCCGTTCATGAAAGCCGGCGTCGATTACGCCGGGCCGATACTGGTGCGTTCCGGGCGAGGGCGTGGACAGAGGAGCGTCAAGGGTTACATTGCCCTATTTATCTGCCTGTCAACAAAGGCAGTTCATTTGGAGTTGGTGTCCGATGGAAGTGCGGAGACGTTTTTGGCAGCGCTCAGGAGATTCGTAGCTCGCAGAGGAATTTGTTCCGAAATATATAGCGACTGTGGCACCAATTTCGTGGGAGCCAATCGCGAGCTGCGAGCCCTCTTGCGCTCTGCCCTTCTTGATGGCCGCGACCTCCTCACAACCATTGCCGCGGAGGGCATCGAGTGGAGGTTCAATCCACCCGCGGCCCCTCACTTCGGCGGGTTGTGGGAGGCAGCGGTCAAGTCTGTCAAGCACCACCTTCGAAGACAAATCGGTGAGCAGAGACTCACGTTCGAGGAACTGTCCACGCTCTTAGCTGGCATCGAAGCCTGCTTAAATTCCAGACCGCTGGAACCCTTGTCGGACGACCCTGACGATTTCCAAGCGTTGACCCCCGGTCACTTCTTAATCGGAGGTCCACTGATCGCCATTCCCGAACCGAGCCTGGAGGAGTTGCCTGCGTCCAGACTTTCCCGATGGCAGTTGGTGCAACAAATGCAACAACACTTTTGGCGTCGGTGGTCGAAGGAATACCTGAACACGCTGCAAACGCGAGGTAAATGGTGTCAGGTACGACCCACAATTCAAAAGGGGACTTTGTGCCTCTTAAAACAGGAACTTCTTCCACCGACGAGGTGGCCGTTAGCTCGAATCACTGCAGTGCATCCGGGCTCAGACGGTCTCACACGAGTCGTCACGGTGAAAACCGCGAAAACTGAGATTAAACGGCCTATTAACAAGGTCATTCCATTGCCCACGCCGTCGGCGAATAGTCTGGACGCAGGCCACGCGACGAGTCAACGAGGCTAACCTCAAATTTTTTATACTTATGTTCACTCACCTTATTTGTTGTTCGGTAAAATGTCAGTCCTGTACAACTGCGGTAATGGTTGTTGTTTCGTTGGGCGGTTCAAGACACTGTCGAACACTCATAACCACACTTTCACTCCTGTACACACTACATTATTATTGTTTTGTAGGCACTCTCTGCGCACTGGCTGCTATGCGAGCAGTGATCATTCGCGCATGGACGGCGGCTGCGCCCTCTCATATCTGTCCAAGTTGAGGCCCAAGGATCTCATTCAAGCAGCACTTTCGGCAGTGCAATATTTCGTCAAGCTCCTTGACGAGGCGGGCGGGAAATGTTGAAGACAGAGTGAGGAAGGGGGGTCGCCGCCGTTCCGAGCGAGGCGACGAATGCCTCTAGCGCTCGATCGCGGGCCGATACGAATCGGCTGATGTTTACAAAGGGGCTGAGTGGGCCATCTCTGGGTGTACTCACCTAATTGCGATGGCTCACTCAGCTGCGAATTACGTCACCTGAAGTCACGTGACTTCCCGGAATCCTCGTCAGGATTCCGGGAGACGAGATTTCCGGCTTCTTCTCGTTCCGAGTGCCATACAAGGAGCACGTCTCGCGATCGCGCAAGTATCATTGAAATCGGTATTCAAATCGTTGTACGTGACCAGATCGCTGGTGCAGTGGACAAGTGTCCAAGTAAAACATTATCGTTGAATCGAGTGAACAGCATTGTAAATAGGTGTATATAGAAAGTGGGTTTATTAAATAGTACATGTTTCTTTCTGTGAAATCCCGAGAACAGTCAATTGTGCGCGTCTGTACATTTTCTGTAACATAATCCGTAACATTAGGTGTGAAAATAAATTCTTTCCGATTTTAGGGTACAATAACAGTTCGATTTAAAAAATATGATAACAACTCGATCATCGCAATAATTTCCATTATTGTTTATTACCTTTTGCCATTTTTCTGGCAGCTTCTGAATACCACCGCGATAGAAATTCCAGTCGGAAAGAATTTATTCATACACCTAATATTATTTTTTAAATTTAGTTGTGTTGGCCGTTCTTAAACTACGGATTTTTACCTCAATAACGAATTACGATCACTTGTCGTACATTTTCTGTTACGTTAGCTTTTCGTTTATGCCTTATTTAAAAACGAAATTTACGTACTTCTTGTCCTCTCACTTCAAATTATTCTTATTTGAGATTCTGCTTTAAAAAAAAAATGTGTAACGCGGTTTCCTTCGATGCATGCCGACTTGCTTTTTCGTACGTTCGTAGCACAAGCGCGGTCGCCTACCTCGTAGCCAACGCTACCGCGGGAACTCAGGCGGAAGGCGCGCGCTCTGATTGGTCGGGGTTTTTGCTTAATATCTCCTTAACGAAGCTTCGGACAATATTTTCGCTAAGGAAAAAGTTGTTTCAAATCACCCCCTGAGTCACCCCTTTCAAGGAAACGCGACATTTTTGGGACACCCTGTATAACACACCATATCAGCAAAAATGTTTAGTTATTGTAAACTGTATATCCTTCAATTTTAAATCTCAGGGAGTTTAAATATGTTTTGTAACGAGTAACGATGTTTACCTCGTTTTCACCTTCTGGAAGCTGATGTTTGGTTCACGATATACGTTAGTCTTATTCCAACCGACTCGCGTGTCGTAGGCAGTGTCATAGCACTGTGACTCAATTCTAAGAGCAAAAGCAATATTTTAAACTTTCCTGAAGAAGATCTAAACGGAGATCGAAACGTCGAAAGCATATATATTTATTATTGCTAAATAGTTTGTTTTTTAGTTTGTTAAATTGACCGAACCTGTGCGCCGAAATCACATATATTAATTATTACGGTCGAAATAAAATTTATAAATAGCTATTTGCTATTATTTTGCACCGCATACGATATTACAAGAAAGACCGAGCTTGGGACCATTGGTCCGGGA
Source organism: Andrena fulva (assembly GCA_946251845.1). Taxonomy (NCBI): domain Eukaryota; kingdom Metazoa; phylum Arthropoda; class Insecta; order Hymenoptera; family Andrenidae; genus Andrena; species Andrena fulva. The sequence goes on from OX276333.1 coordinate 12,687,612, forward strand.
AATTGACTGGGATATACGGGTGTCCACGGGAAGACTGAACAGCTGGATATCTCCTAAAGTATTGGAGATAAAAAAATAAAAAAATATGTAATTAAATGGTTCGAGGGGGCCAATTTATTAGCCAAGACGATTTTTTTTTCGATTATTATTTTAAAAGATACGATGGTCAAGTTCGGTTTTTTAAATGGAACTATTTTTTTTAAGAGATCAGTTGATAGTGCGTTCCAAGACAAATTCTATAAGCTTTAATGTATACATTTTATTTCCACTGGGTTTTGAAGTATTGCGCTTGCAAATTTGCTCATTTTCACTTGAAGAAAACCTTCTGGAATAGCAAGCACCGGGGCGGTCTTGTTGGCGCCACGGGTGGCATTGCCTGTTGAAACAGACCTACCTGCCAAAGGTCTACGCCAGGAATGGCAGGCCCAAAGGCTGGACAATTCTTTTCCGTGAGAAATGCTACTTACGTAGGTACACCGAGGGTATCGAGAAGCGCACCGTTAATGTTTCAAAACGTCATAATATTTATTCAATTTCCTCATTCAGACTCAATTTTCAACTACAATAGTCTTTTATTTCGCACTTGCTTCTACGCTTGGATGGCCGGTTCTGTTGGGAGGGATGCAAGTTCGGTTGGTTAGGTTAGAAGGTGTGTAAGTTGCTAGACTAAATTTCAACCATAGGGAGCAGATTGTATTAGAACCAATCGGATTTGCATCCCTCACAAACGGCTGCTCTCTTGAAGAGACTCTCTTCACAGCAATACCTCCTCCCCAATGCTCACCTTCTCTCGCACGGAATAATACGTCAACGTATGCTTTTGTTTTGATATTGGAGCTCGTGTTTATACTCGAGACATAAGGGATCTGTTCGAATTTTTAGGGAGGACCACGCGTCGACAGCGGGCTACCCCTTTTCTTGCTGTGGCTCTCCACGAGGCGTATTGGCGGTGGATTGTAGGAGCGTAGATGTCTGGATGCCAGTTATTGAATTCAGGAGACGATAGAAACACTTTATTACAAAACACACATGCACTATAATTAAAGTAAACCGTATTCCTCTCGGGCAGGAGTACTGACAATGATCGAACTTACGCCCTACTTCGCGCAGACCGACTACACGGAGGGTAGTCGGGTCACTTACCCTTTCACGCTCACACTCCGCCTTCACAATTGCGTTCTCGCTTACGTTCCGAAACTTCCGAATCCTAACCGTTCAACGCGTCACTCGTCCGATGATCGACAATCGACTCTCCCTAGCCCGCTCGGGCTCGCTTACATTATCGGGTGCCATCGGACGCTACCGAGCGCTGTCGGTCGATCGCTCGTTGGGAATGTTGAAGACGTCTCTTGGTGTCGCCTGCCTGTCAGGCAAGGCTTTACAGGATATACTTTTTAATTCGTATATTTGTGGCATCAAGAATAAAGAATTATTTGACAGATTACATGAGGGATCAGACGGCGCGTGGATCGGCGATTCACGCGCAAAGTTCGCCGAGCGCCGTCTGATTCCACCTAAGGTGATGCGGCCTGGTACCCCATGGCGAGAACGACCCCCCCCCCCCCCCCAGTGCCCCACCGAATTTTATGGCTTTCGACCCTCGAAGGGGTTGGACTGCCTATTAAGAAGTGAGAAATCTTCGACATCCGCATTTCTCATCAGATCTTTGCGAAAATGAGGCCAATTGATGATTCCTTATGTTTCGCCGTTGAAACTGACACCAAGAAATTCGGAAAACAATGAAGGAAATGAACAACTCATTTCCATAACCTCAAGCTAATTTCGTTAATAATATGTAGTCAGATTTACATGAAATTTGGTAGGATCTTCATCGGAAAAACATAAGGAATCCATTGGTGCCACTTTCATATCGATACAATAAAGAATGAAGAATTTCTTACTACGCTGAAATGAATATTTCACATTTTTACCCTCGACTGCGGGGGGTCGACCTCAATTCGCTACGTTCGGCCCGGGATTCATACCTTTTTCCGGAAAAAGCCGTAAAACTCGGGGAGGCACTGGGGGGGGGGGGGGGGTTGTCCTCGCCACGGGGTACCAGGCCGCATCCTTCGACGGGCGTAGCTCCGGAATCACCCTGTATCATTTGTGCAGTGTGTGACTCGACTACCCTCCGTGTAATCGGTCTGCGCGAAGTAGGGCGTAAGTTCGATCATTATCAGTACTCCTGCCCGAGGGGAATACGATTTACTTTAATATTATAGTGCATGTGTGTTTTGTAATAAAGTGTTTCTTCTCCTGAATTCAATAACTGGCATCCAGACATCTACGCTCCTACAATCCACGGGCAATACTCCTCGTGGAGAGACACAGGACGAAAAGGGGTAGCCCGCTGTCGACGCGTGGTCCTCTCGAGTATAAACACGAGCTTCAATATCAAAACCTAAAGCATGCGTTGACGTATTCCGCGCGAGAAAAGGTGGGCATTGGGGAGGCGGTATTGCCGTGAAGAGGGCCTCTTCAAGAGAGCAGCCGTTTGTGAGGGATGCAAATCCGATTGGTTCTAATACAATCTGCTCCCTATGGTTGAAATTTAGTCTAGCAACTTTCACACCTCCTAACCTAACCAATCGAACTTGCATCCCTCCCAAAAGAACCGGCCATCTGAGCGTAGAAGCTAGTGCGAAATAAAAGTAACGGTGTGCTTCTCGATACCGCAGATGTACCTACGTAAGTAGCATTTCCGACGGAAAAGAATTGTCCAGCCTTTGGGCCAGAGATGGGCAGAAAATTATTTTAAATAAAAAATTGTGTTTGAATAAAAGGCAGAAAATTTATTTGAAACTCAGCAAAGAAAAATTCCCAGAATTATTTATTATTTGAAGCGCCATAAATGAAATTTTCAATCGATGAGAATTTATCGGAAGGTCCATAAATAAAATTTTCAATCGACGGAAATTCATCGGAAGCGCATAAATAAAATTTTAAATCGACGGGAATCCATCCGTAGCTTCGGCCAATTTTCTCAGTTTCATTTATATTTGTAGCGGAGAAGCTTAAAAACTCTGGGCGTGGCTTGGAGGCCCTCGGGCCTCAAGCGCCTTTGCTCGAAGGCGCCGGGTCCTCGAGGCGAGTGACATTGTATCGTTCACCCGTCTAATCTGCAGCGCGGAGTTGCTCGGCGACCTGTCATCGATTATACAGAAACGGAATTTCTTTATTTTTCATCGTATCAATATGAAAGTGGCACCAATGGATTCCTTGCATTCTCCCGATTAAATTGATAAAAAAATATTTAAATCGGGCCAGTTTTAACGAAACGGGCTTTCAATCCTGCAAATTAATTTTATGCGTAATATCGTCCCAGGTCTTAACATGGTCAGGTACGAGTGTCTACACTTTCAACTGCAATATTGACAATACCGTCGATTCTACGGCCTGGAATATTAGCTCCGTATTGCGATGTTCTTGACCAGAGTTTCGCATCGATAGCAACTACTTAGTTTCAATTAATGAGTTGTGCATGATTTTAATGACGCATAATTTAATTGCATGTTAGAAACGTTGTAGCGAAAACAGAGCCATAAAGCATTCGAGTCACTGGCACGCATCAACCCTTAGGTTATTCCTGTCCACGACTTTTCCTATTTTCACTTTTTTACCCATTAACTCTGTTTACTTACTTCCTTACTCCGCCCTTACTCCGAGGGCGGATGGCCCACTGTACGGCCTTCGATGGTTTATGACTGAGACTTAGGCTACGTGTTTTCCTGAATGGGGGTGCATGAGATTAAACAGTCCTGGCGTCATGCGATGGCTGACGACCGTTTTGGGTCTTCCAACTATCGGGTATCGAAGTATTGCTTTTTTAATGAAGGGATGGTTTAGATATGGCAAGCGGCCTGACGTCGTATTTCAAAACAATAGGGAATCTGTTTCTGGAGAATCAGGCCACGTGAATGGGGAAGGCTATGCCTTTTGGTAAGAGAGCTGTGATAGACCGCTCAGTGATAGCCGCGGTCGGCGGCGGCGGTCCCACTAGCGCAGGGCCGTCCAAGGGTTTGCTCGCACGAGCAACCGCGAGTTGCTCTTCGCTCTTGGAGGCACGGAGCCAGGCCCAAGAGCGAAAGGTCTTCTTGGTGGGGGAATCTGTGAACGCCACTATCCCCACTCTTTTACGGCTGCCGTTCTTGCCGTCGCTCTTGCCTGCGCTCGCAGCTACCCGCGGCTTCTCTTCGAGGGTAAGAGCAAAACTTGGACGGGCCTGCACTAGCGCAAAGAAGACACAGATGCATACTTCTCCATTGCACTAGTGGGGCCGCCGCAGACCGCAGCTAGAAAACTCGACCTTAAGAAGGGAGCGCTCGACAGTCAAGAACCACAGGGCCATAAAAGACAAGGATAGTAGTGATTGCACTAGCCATTATGTAAGAACGAAAAGATCTGAAATTCCGCATTCGTCATTAGAACTGTATGAAAGTAACACCTTGTGCTTTTCCGATGAAAGTGATACCACACCTGACAAAATTTTAACTATAATTGAAGCAGTAAGAGCGACAACGGACCAACCCACATAAAAAAAAAATCTTTTGCCTATTTTATATGATTAGTAGAGCCTATTGGAAATATTGGAATACATTATTGCTACTAACTCAATTTCGAGAAGAATGTGGGTTAGTCCGTTGTTTGCTCTCACTGCCTCAATTAACGATATTACGCATAAAATTAATTTGCAGGATTGAAAGCCCGTTTCGTTAAAACTGGCCCGATTTAAATATTTTTTTATCAATTTAATCGGGAGAATGCAAGGAATCCATTGGTCTCACTTTCATATTGATACGATGAAAAATAAAGAAATTCCGTTTCTGTATTATCAATGACACGTCGCCGAGCAACTCCGCGCTGCAGATTAGACGGGTGAACGATACAATGTCACTCGCCTCGAGGACCCGGCGGCTTCGAGCAAAGGCGCTTGAGGCCCAAGGGCCTCCAAGCGACGCCCAGAGTTATTTATGCTTCTCCGCTACAAATATAAATGAAAGTGAGAAAATTGGCCGAAGCTACGGATGGATTCCCGTTGATTTAAAATTTTATTTATGCACTTCCGATGAATTTCCGTCGATTGAAAATTTTATTTATGGACCTTCCGATAAATTCTCATCGATTGAAAATTTTATTTATGGCGCTTCCAATAATAAATAATTCTGGGTGATTTTTATTTATGACATATACAGATAAAGTCTCTTTTATTTAAAAAGTTATTTATATAATTTTTTATTTAAATAATGCCCATCTCTGCTTTGGGCCCGCCATTCCTGGGGTAGACCCTTGGCAGGTAGGTATCTGTTTCAACAGGCAATGCCACCCGTGGCGCCAACAAGACCGCCCCCGGTGCTTGCTATTCCAGCGGGTTTTCTTCAAGTGAAAATCAGTAAATTTGCAAGCGCAATATCTCAAGAACCAGTGGAAATCAAGTGTATACATTAAAGCTTATTGAATTCGTCTTGGAACGCACTATCGACTCAGGACTTCAAAAAAAATAGTTCCATTTAAAAAACCGAACTTGACCATCGTATCTTTTAAAATAATAATCGAAAAAAAAAATCGTCGCGGCTAATAAATTAGCCCCCTCGAACCATTTAATTACATATTTTTTTGTTTTTTTATCTCCAATACTTTAGGAGATATCCAGCTGTTCAGTCTACGCGCGGACACCCTGTACAGAAGAAAAACAGTTCTAAGGCTGAAAATAATTTATTATTGTATTTACATTATATAATAATGTAAATTACGAATACAAATATCATCAAAGTATTGCGTCCCAGATCTGCTCGTGGACGTTCGATAAGACCAACCAGATCTTGCCCTAGACGCGACTGTGTTAACAAACACAGTCTTAAATGCGTCTCAAAAAATTCAAATAGCCACGGAGGTATTTATTAGGGGTTCCTTTACATTAAAAATGCTTTAAAAATCCTTTGATAAATTCTCTTTTGTGAGGTCAGGATACTGCTTTCTATATTCCATCACATTCTGCAGTATAAATTGTTTCTCGTCTTCATTTTTTGATAATATTTTGTTATAGGTATTCTTCTATAAGTTTCACGCCACACTCAGCGGTATCATTTACCACTTTTAATCCATTCACGATATTACGTCCAATTTGGAAAGCCTCTTCATCATCCCATGTAGAAGGGTCTTTTTAAAAAAAAGTGGGAGGTATTAAAAACCTTTCAAAGAATCTTTTGGAATCAGGAGAAATAAAATGTTCCATTTTTTTTTGTTGACCAATTGTTCCACATCCTTTGAAAGGATTTTATATTTTTTAAGACATTCGTTGTCGTCACTGCCTACATTGGCATTTATTGCCTCTATCATTTTTATTTTAGTGTCATTCCCAATGCCACTATCGAAAAATGTTAATGCGGCAGTTTCTGGTGCCAAATACCACAAATGATTGATCATTTTGTTTATTGCAGTGCGGCTTATTGTATCGTTAATTTGACGATAAGCCTATAAATTTTTTACAAATTCCAAAATTTTATCGCGGGTCTTCCGTTGTGACTGGAGCTTGTATCCACGCTTTTAAATACAAATTGGTGAGGAAAATACAAATGTCGCGAATTCCAGTGGCTTTTTCGCTAGTCAAGATAAATTCTTTTCGAAATAAATATATTTTTATACAATATATCGCCTTGGCCATCCATCGAGCGTGATGAAAAGCTCGTGGAACTCGAAATGTATAATTTTTTCTAGGAGTTCCGCCTAAGAAAAGAACTGTAAGCTCCAAGAATTCTCTATAATCTTCTTGTGGTTGTTTGATGCTTTTCAAGCTTTGCATTGCAAACCTCAGCATTTCAGTAATATTTACAATTGTAGATTGATGGACGTACTCGTCCTCAATTCCTATCACAAAATTCGATTTATTGATCTGGGGCCAAGCCTGCTGAAATTGTTTAAAAATTTGAATATTTGGACCCGATGATTTCTTTAACTTTACATCAAAAACACTCCGTAAAATAATTTCATATATGTGATGCCGGCAAGGAAAATATAGCAAATCTCTTTCAAATTTTTGTTCGAGAAGGATACATGCGCCTTGGAAACGTCCCATGTTCGATGACGTTGTGTCACAGACTTAAGATTTAATTTCACATTCCGTAGATTGAGAAATAGGACTCGCCCGTTGAGACTTGCCCGTTGGATGGCAATTTTGCACCGATAATTTGACTTTCGTCATGATGGAGTAAATATAATTTTTTCCTTGTACCTTCCATTTCACTTTCACTTTTACTACGATATTTCACTGTTACCTGGCTGAACGCTCAGATAATAATGGCCCAACTATGAGTTTTCGGACCTACTGTCCCATCCCTTCCTGCGCAGGTAGAATTCTAACGGTTTCTGAGGGGTACAAACTGATTACCTGACTTAGTTGTAGCTGCATTTCGAAGGCTTTCAAAACTCGCATTTCAATACATGTACGAATTAAATATTTAAGAAACTGTAGTATTGCCAGAAATGCAACTATTTCATATGAAATTTAAAATGTACCTTTATATACCATTGTCTACCTTTTTTCTGCAAGCTATATAGGCGTTTTAATGAGAATCTTTAATATCTCCATCGTTTATGGATATATGAAAAAACTCTTCCGACAAAAGTTGTAGTATATAAAGAGGCGAATATAATAGAAGGAAAATTGTTTTTTCTAGGTCACTCTTTCGAGTTTTCAAGGTCACGGACTTTTTTTTTGTTAACAATCGTATATGCTGTGTATGTATTCTTAAACAGAAAAAAAAATACAAATTCAACGATATATCTGTCACGTCCCGGGTGAAGGTCTTTGGGGACAATGACATATGGGGGTTTTATTTGAGGGAAATGCAGGCGCGAATGCCAGATTCGTGGCACTGCGGAGAGTAGGAATTCAGGCGCGAATGCAAGATTCGTGGCACTGAATGTTCGAAGGGATGCAGGCGCGAATGCCAGATTCGTGGCACTGCGGAGAGTAGGATGCAGGCGCGAATGCCAGATTCGTGGCACTGCGGGGAGTAGGATGCAGGCGCGAATGCCAGATTCGTGGCACTGCGGGGAGTAGGAATTCAGGCGCGAATACGTGATTCGTGGCTCTGAAGGTGAAGTGGAATTTTAGGCGCGAATACGTGATTCGTGGCACTAAGGTGTGTAGGATTCAGGCGCGAATGCCAGATTCGTAGCACTGAACGACCAGGGAAGGTTTAGACCGTAATCCCTCCGGTAGTGACACCCGTTAGAGTACTTTATTTTTGTTTTGGTGGATTTTAACGTTGCACTTAGTTAGAAGGAATATTTCCGAGAAATACGTCTAGACATATGGCCGTACGCGGCCTATGTGAAAGTACGCGTGTAAACACTATAAAAAACTCTATGCTCGGGTATCGCGAGCCGAAATCAGCTGTTGCACCGATTTGTTTTGGGTTGGTGGGTTTCGTAGCTGGAGGATCTTTATAATGATTTGAAACGTTATTTTAGAAACAAGAGCGGTTGTTTATTTTTAAAGCACATGGTAAGTATATATATATAATGATGCGTTTGACGTTAAGCATCGACACAAGAACATTTATATAAATGATTATCAATAGCGTAGTATTTGTATGAACATGAAATACATAAGATTAATACTAGAGAATAGTATATGGAATGCAATAAGCGTTATTAATATGAAATAATATATGAAATGCAATAAGCAATAATAATTAGTAAAAGCAATGAGTATAAGATGATAAAGCAAGATAATACGATAATAAAGCAATAACGATAAGTAAAGTAATAGTATGAAGATGATATGTAGTAGAAAATAAGTAATTGATGTCGCTTACAATAGATGTTGTAGATGTATAATAGGTAGTTCGTTGAACACTGAATTGACTGTTTTTGAGGCACAGTAAAATGGTCAAACAAACGAGGTACTTCGTGAGAAAGTTTCCGTAGAAGAGAGCTCTGGCCTTTTGGGGCCTTGTATTTATACTATTTGCGGGATTGTTAGGGGTGAAGAGTATGCGCGGTATGCACCTTGACTTATCTTTGAAGATGAGTCGCAATACAACTTATTAATAGATTCGGTGTTTAGGGGTTTTATGTGGCCTTGTCTTGTACTGGTAATGGGTGAAGGGTATGCGCGGTGTGCACCATGGCACGTACGCCAAATATGCGTCGCGGTAATTATCACGTGTTGATCCCGAAGGTAAATATGCGTAGCAATAACATTTCCGGGGTTTTTACATGGGGCTTTGAAGCGGAATACTCAACCCAACGGATTTGGAGTATTTTAACGGGAAAAGGGGTAGGATTGGATTAGAATCGACGGTCGTAGAGAGGGGGTGAGACGTGGTCTCGAATTCGTGAGTTTTTGGGACGAGGGATTCGTTTAGATTTAAAGAGAGAGAGGAAATCGTGCCTCGTGGGCCGAAGAGGGAAGAAGATTTCTGGATTAACCGTTTCGAGATGGGGACCACTAAGGTGCATCGTCCAAACGATCAGTTGAGTTTGAAAAAGGGGTAAGGCTTAAGTTTGAGGGTTTTTGATGGAGTTGTGGATGGATTTGCGAGGAAGTGGTGTTAAAATACCGCGCGAAAAATAGTGGAACATCACATATCATAATATATATTTATGTCAAGGTTTAAAAAGTTCAAAATTTTCAAATTCCTGGCGCGTCCTTTTCCCGTGGTCCAATCGGGCTGAATTTTTTTCCAGATCATTTTCCCAACAAGCGTCAAATTTTTGGGGGGCGGGACCAAAAAAATCTTGCAAAATAATTTTCCTCAAGAGTAGCTAAGGTCCACCCTAGTGTTCGCAGACCTTAAAAGGGGGTAGACACGTCACGTGACCTGGCCGATTTGGCAGGTCGGTATTACAGCAGGTTTTTTCTGCACAGAAATGGTAATACCCATAGATACGCGGCTGCCTGGTGCACGCGAGAAGGAGCTGTTTGCTATTTCCGTATTCTATGCTGAATAAGGAAATAAATTCCTTGCTGTTGCGTTGTACTTGTAAATATTTAAACGGAAGGTCTGCTGGTAGAGCAAACGTAGAAAATTCATTGTACATTTTAATTACTTAAAATGTGCTTATGCTACAATATGCTACGTTGGCAGTAAGGAATTATAAGTGAAAAAGAAAAATAGATGAGGGGATGTCCCCAGAAAATGAAGTTTGTTAGGTTAGACATTTTTTTATTAGCACAACACTGAAACAGAACATGAAATACACTTATTACAAGATAATTAAGGCTGCCGTCTCGCTGGGCCTTGAATGTGTGCGTACCCTCACACAAGCTAGGAAAAGCGTGTACGTATACGCAATGTAGTAAACAAACCGTTTCAACGGGTCTGGTGCGTTTGAACGCTAATAAGCACCGTACGTTGAAATAATAATGAATTTATAACTCGTGTACTGAGACAGATTCGAGAAATGAAAGAATTATGCTTCAAAGATTCCCCGTCACCGGCGCTGATGGTATATTCGCGCCATGTACCATCAGAACCGGTGGAAGTCCAAGCTAGCCGATAAATGTAGGAAAGACATAGTTGCCGATACGTATCGAGAGTCGTATCGCGCTGTTGCCGCATTTCCCCTATTACTATTTTGTCGTCAAGAAGGCTTGAATGAATCACGGCGAAGCGGTTGGATATTAGAGATGGGCAAAGATAATAGCTGTTCGGCGGCGGCTTCTGATCTCGGTTCGAGTCTTGGCTCGAAAGGCATAGAGTGTTGCTTGTAGTAGATTATGTATTAATTAAATGTAAAATGTAACGTTTTCAGTAACATACTGCTGAGATTTTCCAGATTAAAATGAGTTCAAACACGGTATAAATCGGATTATTTCTAGAACTGTACTAGATAATTAAATATAAATGTAACATTTCTAATCTAATAATGCTACAAAAAATCCGATTTATACCGTGATTAAATTCATTTTCATTTGGAAAATCTCAGCAGTATGTTACTGAAACGTTCATGCAGATACGATAAAAATGGGAGTTTTACATTCTATTAAAACAAACAAAATAAACAATCATTAAACAAGCATTCTTTTATTTATTAATAAAAGTTGATTAATTCTGGTATATGTATATAAATTCGCCCCCTTGTCCTCCCCAGCCGTCTCCGCGCCTTCCTCCGCGGGCGCCTCCGCGCCGGTATGTCAGGCGCTTCAGTGCCTTTTTAATCTGGAACAGTAACATAAAAGTTACATTTTCATAAAATTACATAACATAAAAAATATCGGACACAAACGAAATAATATTCACACCAGAGTTGGGCAAAATGTAATCTAATTACAAATTACAAATAACGATTAAAATGTAATTGCGTAATTGATTACACATTATTTTCTGTAATCGTTAATTTAGGTAGTTGACCAAATATTATGTGTTGAAAATAATGTGTAATCAATTACACAAGTACACAAAATATTGTGATCAACTACATAAATTAACGATTACAGAAAATGTGTAATCAATTACACAAGTACACAAAATATTTTGTGAACTACATAAATTAACGATTACAGAAAATAATGTGTAATCAATTACGCAATTGCATTTTAATTGTAATTTGTAATTTGTAATTTGTAATTTGTAATTTGTAATTTGTAATTTGTAATTAGATTACATTTTGCTCAACTCTAATTCACACATATGCTATCACGGTCACATAAACCACATTCCACATAATTACTTGTTGTAACTCCGCCCTCATCGTCCTGTCCTCCTTCTCCTTTGCCTCCTTTGCCTCCTTTGCCTCCTTTTCCTCCTTTAACCCCTCCTGTTCCTTCTTTCGATCCTCCTCTCGCTTGGCTTCATTGAGCGCTTCTTTCATCTGGAAATGAAATTATGAATGTATTATTTTATGACAAATAGTAAGAGTATATCGACGCGCGTTACGAAGAGTAACACACAACTTCGTTAAAAATAGTCCGATTTACATGACATTTGACATGATTTTAATCGGCAGAACGCCGGGAATTCATTAGTATCACCGCCATATTGCATCGATTCGATGAAGAATTAAGAATTTGTTAACATGCCGTAGTGAATCTCGTCTCGAGCGTCGAAATCCACGAAACTCAGCGAGACGCGACTTATTGGCGGGATCGCCTTTGAAGACTCTCGCCAGAGAATCACTCTGTATATCAGTATACAATATAATACTTACGTTATTCATATTGTCCATTATGTCTGTTGCTCGTACGTCCGCGTCGTTTGCGATCTTTCAACGGAATGACTCTCTACGCAACGGACTTCTTGCGCCGTTGCCTGGTTTGTAGACGGTCATTTGTTTCCGAACGCACCACAGACGAATCTTCGGATTCACGATTCACGTTCACGGTTCGCATTTACGTTTTTTTGCAACGGGCACAAGGATTTTGAGTTGTGTTGCGTTGTGTTGTATTGGGTTCGTGTTTGTGTTTGTGTTGTGTTTGTTAGTTTAGTGTAAAATGAGTGACACTGGAAATGTGAATATGCAGGACGTGCCAGAAGATATGGACAATAATTCTCCGTTTCGCTCACGACATTTACGTTCGTACGCAAAGAGATTATCGAAACGGAAAGTACATCGCCAAAAGAGAAGGTCTTTAGACCTTCAGAAGAATCAAGAAAGCGCAAAAACGGCAGACGACACTGCCGTAGGACAACATCCAGAAGAAGTGGCCGAGGAGCGTATAGTAGAGGAACCATCAACATCAAATGGACGAAATCATACGCATCAAGAGATAATGTACTTGCCATCTGATGAAGATACTGATACCGCCAGTTCGGGAGAAACTGAAGAGGCGCTTGAAGACTTTGATATAGAAAGTAACGAAGAAGAAAACTTCGTTATAGAAAAAGTTGCGAAGAACAAGCCGCAAGAGCAATCGCGTCTCCTAAATACCAACGATATAATGAATTTCCCAAATGCGCTTGCTCAATTGCAGAAAATAGGTAAGCATGCAAAAGATAGGGAAGACTGTGGTATTGAACACCTACGAATAACTGGTGTGAAACGGTGTGGCTTCAAAAGCATCTTTAGCGTAATGTGCACTTTATGCATTACAAAGCTGAAATCCGCAATCAATCGGACGAAGCCGAAGAAGTGGATAGTAATCAAGGCGCCGTTAATGCAACAATTTTATGTGGAGGCAGTTATATCCAGTTGGAACACACTTTTGCAGGAGTGAGCATACGTTGTATGTCGAAGAGAAACTTTGTGAAGAATCAAGATGAATTCGTCAAGTCTGCGATCTTTTCCCATTCACTGTGATCAAGATCTCGGTTACGTTTGTTTATTTTAGATAAAGTCAACCCTACACATCGGTGGGGATACCGATTACCTATTACCCGGACGAAATCCCCAAATAGATACATAGCGAGAAATCGAAATACCATCCTCAATACCTGTGACACCTCAATAAAAGAATATACCGTTCTATTACAAAAAAAAACTAACTGCACCTTGACCTCGCTTCCAGTACCTCATCCATTAAAAAAAAAGCGTTTGTACCATTAGGTCCGATGGAACTGATACTAAACAGGAATATATTAAACAATTTTCACTTATTGGAGTAATTCGTAAGTAATAAAGGATTAAAAGGGGAACAGTGTTACACGTATTCAGTAAATTCTGTCGCATCGTTCCTCTAGGTACCTATAGGTACATTTTTCGAGTAAAGACAGTCGACATATACAGGCTGTCGAACATGTATTTGGCGTCGAGACGCTACCGCGTCTCTAGATTCAGCGAACAGTATTCTCCGATGCTCGCGGTTACTTTGTCGCTGTCAATGGGTCGTAAAAGAGGAGGGGGGTCGTAGCAGCCGAGAAATAAAGCCAGCGCCTCGGTCTACTAACAACAGATACACAGCGTTGCCAGCAACATTATACAGGACCACTTATTTAGCGAAGGGGGAACACCTACAGGAGTAGTGGTAATGTGTGCGTCGGCGACGTCATCACGCACACGTTCCTGTAGGTGTTTCTCTCCGCTAAATAAGTGGTCCTGCATAATGATGCTGGCAACCCTGCAGATACACAACAATTTTTCAATAACAATAACGGCTCAACCGTTTTACTTTTAGTTTTTTCTGCATAAACATTTTTTTTTTCAAATATTGATAACATTTTCCCCGATTATAATCAGAGCAAACATAATACAATGTCGACCATTTTTGGTCGAAACCGATATTACATCGTGTAAGATGGGTTTTTCTTACGATGAGCCGTAACACACGTAGAATCAACTATCGATAATAAACTGTTATATATTCTATAAGAATAAGGCGAGTCGTACAATAGAACGCGGAGGGCTTCCTAAGTGGCGACCAGCGTGTCCCAAAGACCGTACAAGAGTGGCCGTGTCTTGGCGGTCAAGGCCAGGGGTGGGCACTTCCCATATATTTCTGTTGGCAAAATCAGCACCCTCTGGTGGATAGTGCCGTTCACTAAATCATGAAAAGCGGCAAAATTGAATCCTGTAATTATGGTATTGGTTACAAGAGAACATATGGAACCCGCACACGCCGATTTTAATGGAGCTTTTGTAAGATGTTATTCTCAAAATATTTTTCTGAGAACTACTTCATACAAAAGCCCCATTAAAATCGACGTGTGCGGATTCCATATATTCCCTTGTTAGGTATTTTTATTACAAATCGGAAATAAATTATTGAAATACAATTTTCATTTTTAGTATTTATTTTATTAAAAAATGATTGTTATTATTAGAGTTACGCGAATTTACTACTTTACAGAGAATCTATAAACAAATACAAGTCATGTTAATAATTAAATTTGTATAATTTATTATGTCTAAATTCATTAATCATATACTGCATATTGATGGCTTCGTGCACAAATATTTGTATGTCCACTTTTAGCGTTTTTGTGAAAAACTGGTTTAATCATATCAAGAACTATCTGCTGCATATAAAAACTCAAATTACACAAAAAGTGGACATACAATGTACACTACACTGCATTCTACATTAGAGCGTACTCGTTTTGCGCAGGGATATACTGTTGATTAGTAGTAAACCGGCAGGGAAAGTGCTACGACCAATCGCTTCAAAATATTGAAGAAATAAAATAATTAATTCGTTACGGATGGAAAATGAAATGCCTTTAACTTACATTGACTACCTTGCATTGTCAAAGGTAATTCATTACTTTTGGGATTGAACAACTCCTCTTCCATAACTTGTATTGTTGATGTTGACCATGTTGACGCTGATGCTGTTGAGGTTAATACTGTTGAAGCTGATGCTGATGCTGTTGGTTCTATGCACAAAACAATTAAAAATGAAATAGCTGTTTGTTTTTATATCCTTGCCAAAAATAGTTCTGTATCTACTCATACTGTGCAGAACCAATACCTGTGGCAGGTGGAGCATGCGTACAGTACGACACGTGATGCCAGAATGGCGTTCCAATGGCGGTCGGCGTTGGTCGGCGTCTTCATCTCCTTATTCTCCCCGCCGCAAAATAATCTCATCAGCGCCATCTGTTACCAAATATTTTCAACTTTATTGATCCCAGCGCCTCCGGTGAGAAGTGCCGCCCACTAAATTTTGCCAACAGATTGATATACGGAGTGCCCACCCCTGGTCAAGGTGTAGCGTCCTGCCCGCCAGAGGGTGGGCAGTAGTATAGGCGTGTAGGTTTTCTAGGATCTAGGTTGAGACTCCTGAGCAGCCCTACTGCTGCAGCGTTTCCTCTGTCTTCCAGGGAAAGGTGGGAGGCGAAATAATGATGACTAGCGTTTTGTAAAACTCAACAATTATTCAGTCTTTATTCTGCACCATGTGCTCAATGCTACTCGTCCCGAGGTTTAGTCGGATCTAGTTCCTTTCTTCCCTGCTTCGCCCCACTCCGTCGCTCGGAGTGAAGTTGGCTACCAGTCCCTACAGGCGCCGTGCAGAAACATAGTTCATTCCGTTTTGAGTATACACTAGATGGCGTTGTTTCGCCCCCTACGCCCCTCACTCCGCTGGCGGTAGGTTGCGTCTGTCTTCGTTGCACTCAGTAATCAGTTCCACATTGCACGTGGCCGCCATTCACTGCCATTGTATCTGATTGTCAGCAATCATCAGCAATTGTCAGTG
The DNA here is from genome assembly GCA_946251845.1 of Andrena fulva. Classification (NCBI taxonomy): domain Eukaryota; kingdom Metazoa; phylum Arthropoda; class Insecta; order Hymenoptera; family Andrenidae; genus Andrena; species Andrena fulva. The sequence goes on from OX276333.1 coordinate 12,703,696, forward strand.
ATATTTTTGTCGGTACAGTGCAGTAAATTGTATTCATTGTAAATCTCATGTAATTATCAAATACGGTGTTTTTTTACTTTGTAACAAACAATTAATTGAAAACCCAATACCTCGTAACGCCTCATAACCTATGATAACCTATATATGAGACGCGGTTTGGATATCCACGAGGTTATGACAGCAAGTCATATGAAACATGTATTTTCACTTCAATTTTTCAAAAAGGAATAACAGATGTAATCTTGATATATAATAAAAAAAGGAAATTGCAGAACAGGTGTTTCCTCACCGATTTTGACGACCTTGAAATATGTTGTCGGGGGCATGATTCGGAACAACTTTTTCCTATACATGTTACCGCCGCTCGACCTTCGTTTCCGAGATATTTGCGAAAAACTGCTGCTACTACTACAATGTATTCTGCCGTATACCCATCTACAGTACGCGTCCGTGGCAGCGTATGCGCCACCATGGGACCAGTGATGCCAGAATCGGGACGGAGTTCTCGAGAATTTCCCCCACCACGCATGCACACTACGCCGGAGCTGCGTGTCCGTGAGCTCGGCGCTTCGGACAACGTCGGGAAGACGAGAGAGAAAACAAATGTGCGTCTTTCTCTCTCGCTCTTGAAACGCTGTGATCCAAGGAGAGGTGCAAGCGACACGCGGCCGTGCGCGATCTTCTCGAGTGCCTCGAGATACACTTTTCACTTTCTGACATATGTATAATACTCTTGTAATGAAAAAAAAATTGAAAAAAATTTTGTTACGGAAATCACGTTTTAAGACCTCCTGATCACGTTTTGACTATTTAGAAAAGAGCTTTTTTTTAAATATCTCATATATTTGTTAACACGATTACGTTTAAACGGCAAAATGGATTTCAATGAAACTTTATATTTAAATGGTCCTTCGATTTTTCAGATATACGAACTAAATTATACATAAAAAAAAGTTAAATATAGTTCTTCTGTAACTTCTTTAACAAAGAAAAATGTACATTCATAATTTCTTGTTTTCATTTAAAATTTCCGTACTTTTTATTTGAGCTATTTCTATTTTTCAAACCTTAAAATGAATTTTTTTATTAAAAGATGAATATTTTGATACTGTAAATTAGTGAACTTTGTTAAAATTAGAATCCACTCTTGGCCATGGATTCAGTAAAATTAATAGATTTTTCAAGAGGCGGTAATCAAATCGCATTTAATAGTATTCATTTAGGTCCGGATTGTGACACTTTTCTTTGTCAATTAGTTGCAGAAGGCAAACCCGATGTTGTCCAAACCGTTCGAGAAAATTGTATTAAGTTTTACATAACGGCTGCAAACGAAATTCGTAATCGATTGCCAATCGATGACGAATTTCTGAGCAAGTTATGTGTTTTTGAGCCTCATTTGGCATTAGTAGATAATGACAGAGACACTTCCTTTAAAAGTGTTCTCTTTATTGCTCAGAAATTGGGCGGTTTCGACGAAGACGGTTTGCAAAACGAATGGTCGACATTGCACCTGAATTTTGCAAATGCAGACAAGCAGATGCTTTGTACATTAGCTTTCGATGATGTTTGGAAAACGGTGTTGTTAACGCGAAACGATCAAGGCTCATTTAAATATCCATGTTTGCAGGAATTATTAAATTCCATTAGAAGTCTTCCAAATTCAAACGCCGATGCTGAAAGATCGTTTTCCATGCTTCCCGACATAAAGAACAAGAAACCAAACCGACTTTGTTCGACCATCGTCAATGCCATTTGCGTAACGAAATCGGCATTAAAGGCGCACGGGGAAACAGCTCAGACCATGGAGGTAGATGACAAACATCTATCTCTCATGTCATCTGAGAATTTATATGCAACTTTTGCGAAGAAGCAAAACAGTAGTTTACGTTTACATGCCGTTGATGGCCTCGCGGATTTTCCTTCTACGTCGGGTAATGCAAATTGTGCTGTCCAGAATATTATCAATTTCATCCATTTTCTATTTCATTCGATTTTTGGACATCGCGAATATGTAAATAGTTGTTCGATTTACCTCACGCAATTCTTGTTCTATCCTTGCAATAAATTCGCTTGCTTGCTGTACATATGATTTATAGAGAGAACTTCGAGATAATTGTACAAATAAATGTATATTCTTAATTATATTCATTTTATATGTAACAATTATCTCGAAATTCTGTCGCATGTATTATAGTAAATTCCTCTGCTTGCTTTCTATCCTTTGGAAATGTAAACAATTGTAGCATTATTTCAATCTTACATTTCGTCAATATATCGAACCTAATTGATATATTTACGTGCTGCCTTTCTTTTCTATTTTAGTAATGTTTTTATACATTTTAGTGTACAACATGTATCGCGATGTTAGCTTTGCATAACCAATTGTTTACATTTCGCTCCCGATGGAAGAGACCACCACTTTCCCGTAGTTTCCATCGAGCGGTACCGTGCACGCTGCGCGTAATTAATTTGTAAACAGTGCGTGATTCTTTGTCGCAACTTGATATGATTATCGAAAAATCTAGCGAGAAATGTGATTACGTATAGATTTTAGATTTTAGATCATACCCTGAAAAAATATTTTTTATCGAAGGCTGCTACAGCGTGCATGGTACTGGCAAAGAGTGGATTCTAATTTTAACAAAGTTCACTAATTTGTAGTATCAAAATATTCATCTTTTAATAAAAAAAATTCATTGTAAGGTTTGAAAAATAGAAATAGCTCAAATAAAAAGTACGGAAATTTAAAATGAAAACAAGAAATTATGAATGTACATTTTTCTTTGTTAAAGAAGTTACAGAAGAACTTTATTTAACTTTTTTTTTATGTAGAATTTAGTTTGTATATCTGAAAAATCGACGAACCATTTAAATATAAAGTTTCATTGAAATCCATTTTGCCATTTAAACGTAATCGTGTTAACAAATATATGAGATATTTAAAAAAAAGCTCTTTTCTAAATAGTCAAAACGTGATCAAGAGGTCTTAAAACGTGATTTCCGTAACAAAATTTTTTTCAATTTTTTTTTCATTACAAGAGTATTATACATATGTCAGAAAGTGAAAAGTGTATCTCGAGGCACTCGAGAAGATCGCGCACGGCCGCGTGTCGCTTGCACCTCTCCTTGGATCACAGCGTTTCAAGAGCGAGAGAGAAGGACACACATTCGTTTTCTCTCTCGTCGTCCCGACGTTGTCCGAAGCGCCGAGCTCACGGACACGCAGCTCCGGCGTAGTGTGCATGCGTGGTGGGGGAAATTCTCGAGAACTCCCGTCCCGATTCTGGCATCACTGCATGGGACCAAAGCCAGGGACGTAACTAGGGGGGGGGGGGGGGGGGGCAGCCGGTGTTTGTGCCCCGGGCGCCGATTTGCGGGGGGCGCCAAACGAAGTGTATATCAGCGCCGTGGAAAACGTTGCTCGTGAGCATTATAGGGTGACCCTTCTTTATACGTCTTGAGTTTTTCTTCGTATTTCTTTGCTCTCACCTCCTGAAATGGTTCCACTTCGTAAGAAATTAATCCTTGAAAAAGTTTATTGCAATCGGACATCAGGTCTTAAAGTTTAGAATTCATCAATGGTGTGGATTTAAAGAAATTCTCAAAAATGGTAAGCCCTATCGAAATATTGTTCAAATAATATTAAAAGAGCATTCAATTTTCTACAATTACTGTATATTTGATTTTTTGGTGCTTCCAACCATTTTTTACCTAATAGCGTTCGAATATAGAGAGGTCCGCACTACACGCGTAACCATCTCTACGGCGCGCGTGGCGTATTGCCTATATGCGCGTAGTGCGGACCTCTCTATATTCGAACGCTATTAGGTAAAAAATGGTTGGAAGCACCAAAAAATCAAATATACAGTAATTGTAGAAAATTGAATGCTCTTTTAATATTATTTGAGATAAAGCTTACCATTTTTGAGAAATTCTTTAAATCTAAACCATTGATGAATTCTAAACTTTAAAGCCTGGTCGGCACCTTTTCCTGATGTCCGATTGCAATAAATTTTTTCAGGGATTATTTTCTTATGAAATGGAACCATTTTACGGGGTGAGAGGAAAAGAAATCGTATGTTGAAAAATAAGGGCCACGGTAGTGACCAACTGGGGGTACCTACTCCCGTCCGTAAAGGAAGATCAGACGCTACGCATGGCGTATGTACATATGTATTAGTAACACATGTCACTACAGCGAGCCAATGTTACTATTTCCCGCGAATATTGCCTGATCCGTGTTTTGTTTAACAAAGATACGCTGTGCGAAAGGAAGGTTGGAAGGGGAAGCACGCGCGTGAGGAGCCCTCACGCTGCACAGCGTTGGTTTAATCATTCATTCGGGATTTGTAGCCGCATTATTAGTACTTATTTTATTTGCAAATTATTTTAGTTGAAATTTCGTTCACTTTCATAAACATTATGTCGAGAAACCCATCAGGAGCTGAATTTCGAAGACGAGCTAAAGAAAGAGAAAAGGAATCCCATCAATCTTCGTCGTTATTGTCATCGTGACTGAATGTAAAAAATAACTTCGAAGAAGGTAAGTTGATTACTAAATGTTGAATATCTCTCTGAGCGAGCATCTTCGACAAGCGACATTTTCTTTTCAATTCGTTACCGACGTCTATCGCGTGGAAAACGTCTTCCCAATGTCGTAATGTCAACATTCCTCGATTGAATAATGTGCGTTCGGCGTCCTTATTCGACAAATAAAGTTGATTTTTTTATTCGTCGAGCATTTCAACTTCAGCGTTGAATAACTTTTTCAACTTTAACTTAAACTTTATTCGGCGGCGTATAATTTTCTGGTACTCGGTCGTGTCGCCGAGGACCGGGGAGTTGAGCCTGATTGTTGAGGCCTGGTGCGCGCGTTACAATGTATCGCCCAATGACGGTCCTCGGCGGCTCGAATGCGCGCCAAAAAATTATACAACGTCAACTGAAGTTAAAGTTAAAGTTGAAAACTTTATTCGATGCTGATGTTGAAACGCTCGACGAATAAAAAAATTAACTTTATTCGTCAAATAAAGTTAACCCGAATGATTCGAGAATCGAGCCTTCAATAACGAATAAAGTTAAAGTAACTTATATTCGATGCGTTATTTAAATAATTTTTTATTTAGTAACTCTGACCAGAAAAACTCGCTTTTACGTTTCGCCTTCCTTACGCCTGCAGATGATAGTAGAGGGAAAGAGGAGAGAAATGACGAATCTGCGATTGCAGAAAGCGAAGCACTGGTAAAGACAGTAAAAAGTCGAGAGAAAAGTCCTACAACACATTGTGCTAATCAGGATGAAATAAAAGTGGAATTTCCAATCAGTCACTCTCAGTGCCGCACAGAAGCTGAACAGGACTCTAATTCTATTGCAGGGACATGTCATGAAGCTGCTTTTTATAATCCTGTATCCGGCCTCTCTCATACTCAGTGCGATTTTCAATTTGACTTTAATGATCCAGGGTCGTGGCCAACAAATATTTCGGATACTCAGAGGTGTTTCATTGTAACACAATTAATTAATTGTACAAAGGTCGAGCCTGATCTTAGCAACAGCTTAAGAGATGGAAGAAAATTAACTAAGGAGTGGTTTTATAAAAAGCTATCTAATGAACAAAAAGTATACCGATCATGGTTGTCATATAGTAAATCCAAAAATGCTTTATTCTGCATACCATGCAAACTTTTTTCCTATACGTTTTCTGAACAAAAAGTACAAAAACCTTCTTTTTTGACTAAGGATGAAGGTTTTACTCAATGGAAAAAGTTAAGTAATAAAATATCAGAACACGAGAATTCACTCAACCACAAAAAATGTTTTTGTTCGTGGAAAACATTAGAGTCTTCATTGAATAGAGGCGGAATTGTTAAAAATCTTCAAGAAAAAAATAGCTGAAGAAGAAAATCACTGGAGAACAATTTTGTATGTAATTATTGATATAATAATATACTTAGCAAAGCAAGGTAGCCCTTTCCGAGGATCCAACGAAAGCTTGGACTTTGGCGATCCCAGAAGTGGTAAATTTTTGAACACCGTGGAACTTGTATCTCATTACCACCCTCCACTACGAGATCACATCCGTCGTCATAAGAAAGGCCAAGTTAGTTACTTTTCGGCGAGCATTCAAAATGAGTTTTTAGAAATAATTGCGGGTAAAATAAGGGAGCAAATATTTAAGGATATACGGGAGGCAAAATATTTTTCTATCATGTTTGACTGTACTCCCGATGTGAGCCACTTAGAACAAATGTCCGAAGTCATTAGATACGTAAAAGTTGGTGAAAATGGCCCTGAGGTTGTTGAAAGTTTCATTGATTTCCTAACGGTTAGTGAGAAGACTGGACTGGCTCTTTCCGAAATTATCATGAAGAAACTGGAAAACGATGGCTTGAATCTTAAGAATTGTAGAGGGCAGTCATACGACAATGGTGCCAATATGGCTGGAAAATACAAAGGGGTTCAAACACGACTGCAAGAAAAAAATAATTTAGCACATTTCGTACCCTGTGCAGCACATTCACTCAACTTAGTTGGAGTAAACGCTGCTAGTGTGTCACAAGAAGCAGAGAACTACTTTGATATACTAAATTGCCTGTACTCGTTTTTTGCTGCGTCGACCAACAGATGGGAGGTTTTGTTGAAATATGTGCCTCTTTCTTTAAAGTTGCAAAGCAATACCAGGTGGTCAACTAAACGAGAACCTGTGACAGTAATATATAAGTATCTTAAGAAGGTCATAGATGCATTAAATGCTCTAATAACCAGCAAAGTTGCAAATGTTGAAACAAAAGCAGAAGCTACTTCTCTTTTAAAAAATATAAAAACATTTGAGTTCATTGTTCTGTCCTGTTTCTGGTATAAACAGCTAACTCGCATTGACACCGTTAATAAACTCTTTCAGAGAGAAGATATGACCATTGGTCGGTCTGTAAAACATATCAATCGTCTCATCGAGCAATTACAAGCAACTAGAGCAAACAACGCGACCGATGCAATCAGTGAGGCGAAAAAAATCGCCGATGAGCTTAGCCTAGATCCATGTTTCAGACAAGTAAGGAAGCGAAAGAAGAAAAGGATGATTGATGAAAATTGTGAAGATGAAAGTTACCAATGGTCAGAAGAAAAGAAATTTGGAAATTTGATCTTACAGATAATTGATAGAATTCTTAATGAACTAAGAAATAGGTTTGAGACCTTACAAAATATTAATGGTATATCTGGGTTTCTCGATGGATCACAGTTTCAGTCAATGACTAACGAGGAGCTCAAGGTGCAGGCAACAAAACTAGCCAATATATATAAAGAAGATTTTAATAAAGATGAGTTAGTGATAGAAGTGGAAAGTTTTAAATACCATGCTTTGGATTTAACTCCAAACATGAAAACAGCGACACCTGCAGGTATCCTTAGTGTTGTGCCCAGGCAAAGCCCAAGCACACGTGTCACCGCTATACATTATACATATTATATTACGTTCGTTACGAAACGTTCGAGACGTTTCCAAGCTAAGACAGCCGCTAAGCAACCGAATCTACAAAATCAGCAATATGCGAACGCATCGCCGCGACCGGGCATGGTAACGCGTACCACGCCCAAGAGGGATATAAAACCAATCCGACTCCGCTAAGGGGCAGACTCGAGATCCGACCCTCGACCGGGCAACACGGCTAAAACCTACTTGTATACCTCAGTCTAGTTTAAGTTGTTTCTGAATAAAGACTTAGTCTTTGAGTTTAAACACATTTGGTGCAGTTCACCCGGTGGATTCTCATCCTTTAATCGCTCCCGAACTCACGATTACGCCAGATCCCGTACCAGCCTTGCGAGCCATCACGCAGGGCACAACAAAATTGGTGGCAGCGGTGGGATCTGCATCGTAAAAGTTTTACCGAGCCTTGACGCAACCGATCAATCGACACCGTCTGAGATTGAACTCTCTCAGACAAGATTATTGGATCATCGCTGTCGCACAGGCCGAAACAGGTTATCGTCGCTACCGAGGTAGCACAGAGGACCGAGGAACGGCCTTTGAGAAGACGTTCGACGCAGTCCGAACGACGACGAACCTAGTAACGAGTAAAATCAGCTTGTGAGTAAACGGGTGAATCAACCATCTACCAAACACCAATTCCATCTACGAGGACGCCACGGATCCGAGGACCGAGGCGCACGAGAGGACTTGGAGACCGAGGAACGTGTAGGAGCCGCACCTGAAGGACGGACGGAGAGCCGTACGAGGGAAGCAGCCGTCGAGGTACGCAGCGAACAGCTGTACGGATCGACCTTGCTGGGTCCAGTTTCATCTTATCACCGCCGTTGGTTCACGTACGAGAGGACGTCCGACCGAGCCGACGACATGTGCTTGCGAGCAGCATTGTGAGTAAATGAAGCGTATACCGAGTCCGAAACAGAAAACGCGAGCGTAAATATTGTAAACCAGAGTCCTAAAGAAATCCAGAGACGGTACATGCATGTCTATAGAAGACGAACGCGCGAGTCAATTCAAGCTTCCGGGTCAAAGGAGCTTGTCGAGATCATTCGAATCGTTTTTCAATAAAAAGTTTACCTTCTTGCGAGAAGAACTAGACCTCCTACCTTCTATAGACCATCCAAGACCGTCCCGCCAAACACTTCGACCGCCGCCGTTACAACTAAACGTTAGACAGAACGACGATTCAAGCGTAGAATCATCTCCGGAAAATTTCGTGACACCAAATAGAGAATACCCGATTTTGCTAGCGGACTTTAGTTTGCTGGACAGAGTAAATTCGGAAGGACAAGAAATGTCGTTGCTTGACGGAGCTAACCCCCCCGGACTACCGGACGTAAAAAAATTGTCTACCGCGTTGTCGCTAGTCGATAAATTCGTAGGGAAATCGTCAGAGGAGCTTGCAGAATTTTTGAAGTCCTATGCGAGCGCCGCAGAGTTTGTCCCCGCAACGGAGTTACCGCGGTTCTTGAAAACGGTGATAGGAACGAAAATAAAAGGCAAAGCAGCCAAGGTATTAGAGTACAAAGATGTAGATAGTTTCGATAAATTGAAGGACATCTTAACTTCCTTGTTCGTAGACAAAAGGTCAATAGGAGCGGTTGGAGCCGAGTTTCATGCCTGCCACCAACGAGAAGGCGAAAGTGTAAAACTATTCGCGTGTAGAGTAGAAGAATTAGCTGGGGAATTATCTGAACTATCGGTAAAGCCAGGGAACAGCGACGAAGTAAATAACGCGTTAACAGAATCAGTGCAAGAACGCGCTCTAGATGTTTTCACCCTCGGGTTGAATATAAAACTGAGAACGATCATAAGGTCTCGAAACTATGCAACATTAAATGCAGCTATAGCCGCAGCAATTGAGGAGGAACAAGCGATGGGTCTAAACACCTCGCGAAATTACAGGAAATTCGGTAATCAGCCCAAAGGAAGGGAAGGATCAAACGTACCGCGCTGCGAACGCTGTAATAAATTAGGACATTTAGCAAGGAATTGCTATACGCGATTGAGCATGCCGCGAGAAAACTATCCGACACAACAAACGACCGTAAAAAGGGAAGTTCAGCGCGTCACAGTGGTCTGCCACTACTGTAAAAAGCCGGGACATCAAATCAGAGAATGCAGGGCTAGAGAAAGAGCAAACGGACGAGAATATAGACCGCGCTATACGAACACGAACTACAGACGTGAAGATTTCAGACAGAATTTTAACAGAACTCCGGGTCGAGAACAAACTAGCGATAATCAATATTCCCCTACCGCGAGCCACGGGACAACCGACGATAGACAAACGAACGCAGGACCTAGAGTAGAGTCATACCGAGCGAATATGGTAGTGACATCCCAACTCGAAAACACAATCGAAATTAGGGCGCCGGAATTGATCAATGAAAAAGCGAATATGTTAGTAGACACCGGTGCCGATATTACGTTAATAAAGATAGGAAAAGTGCAGGACGATGTCCGTGCTGAAGACGAAATAGTCTCCCTGCGAGGCATAGCCCCTATGGAAATTAAAACACTGTGTCTAGTACAATTAAACATAAAAGTAGGAAATAAAACAGTAACGCACCCTTGCCGGTTAGTCAGAGACGACTTCCCGTTAGAAGCAGACGGAATCTTAGGACAAGATTTTATGGCTAAACACGACGTATGCATCAGGGCGAACCTAGGAATAGAGGTGTACGGAATACGATTCCCTTACTCAGGAGGAAACATGACTTTAAAACCGCGATCTGAAACCATTCTCCTAGCTAGAACGACAGATAAAGGCGAAGGCATAGTAGAAGGACAATCTATTAAGCCAGGAGTGTTCATAGGAAATTCGCTAACAGTAGGCCGGAACGGGAGATGTGTAATAAGCGTAATGAATACCACAACAGACGAAGTCCTTATCAACACGCCAACCGTGACATTACAAACGCTGACGAGCGATGACATTGACCCGACGGACGTGATCGGCGACAAGGAGCGCGACACGCCGACGTACGTGGTACACGCCGTACACGGAAGAAATAGAATGCAAATCTTACGTGAAACTCTTAGAACGGAACACCTAAATAAAGAAGAAGAAGTCAGCTTACGCGGGTTGTGTGAAAAGTATAACGAAATATTCGGTTTAGAAGGAGATAAGTTGGGATACTCCACGAAGGCGGAGCATTCAATTACCCTAATCCCAGGTACTAAACCTACATACGTAAAGCCGTATAGATTGCCACAAGCGCATAAGGAAGAAGTAAATAGACAGGTTCAGGAAATGGTAAAGGAAGGAATAATTAGACCAAGCGCCAGCCAATGGAACGCCCCGTTGCTAGTAGTTCCGAAAAACCCGACGCCTCAGGAAAACGCAGACTCAGGGTGGTAGTAGATTTTAGGAAGGTAAACGATGCGACAATAGGCGATTCATACCCCTTACCCAACATAACAGATATTCTAGACCAATTAGGCGGAGCGAAATACTTCTCAACCTTAGATTTGGCGTCAGGATTCCATCAAATAGCCATGAAGGATGAAGATCGTGAGAAGACGGCATTTTCGACACCATACGGCCATTTCGAATATAATAGAATGCCGTTTGGGCTTAAAAACGCTCCCGCGACGTTCCAAAGATTAATGTGTGACGGCCTCTTCTCCGGCGTCACGCAAGGTCGGGGAGACTCGGCTGGTCAACTCAGTCGAGCCGCAGGGTTCTTACTAACGAGTCCCCGTTATCTACCAAGATTTAGTTTATTCTTTCCTTCAATCCTTAATCTACTATATACAGGCCTTAACCTACTATGTACAAAGTGTAACCGCGTCTGGCGGCGACCGCGAAGCGTTACGGGCACTGGCCCGCCGTCGTGGTGAACGAGCGATCAAGGAAGGGAGTATTTCCAGGGAGTCCGGGCACTATCCAGTCCCTCCACTTGGAATCGGTATCGGTATAGCTTTGCCGGTATTCGAGGCCCGGGCAATGTCCAGCCACCTCGGATACTAGCGGAAAAGGGAGCGGAGTGTTTCCAGGGAGTCCGGGCACTGTCCAGTCCCTCCACTTGGAATCGGTATCGGGATAGTTCTCCTATTACTCGAGGCCCGGGCAATGTCCAGCCACCTCGGATAATAGCGGGAAAAGGAACGGAGTGTTTTCAGGGTGTCCGGGCACTATCCAGTCCCTCCACTGAAATCGGTACGGTATCTCGGGAGTCCGGGCAATATCCAGTCTCTCCACGGTGATATCGGTATAGGTTACTACAGGAGTCGTCCACAACGCTCGAACCCGGGCAATATCCGGCCGCTCGCTCGGTGTGGTGAGTGGGCTCCTTAATCCCCACTCCGGGTGCCTCACCTCGGTTGCCGCGGGGCTTATGTCCTAATTCGTGGTAATTTCCACTTGCGAGAAGGACGGCGCGATCTATCGGTAATGCGCGTACTCGCTACCGGGGTCGGGGTGGGGGTCTCGCGGCGCGTTGCGGATCGGTTATGTTCGGTTGCGCTCGGGCGCCGCTCGGTTCGTGACGCTTCGTCACATCCCCCTCTTTCTTCGGGGAGGAGAGTGAGTTGCAGGGACGCGGGTCATTCGCAGTTTTCAACTTTTTATTAATTTCGCCTTACACGCACTGTTGATCTTATCCTATCCTTAGCCTAGACTTAGTGCACTAGCTTAAATCTAATGTCGCCTCCTCGGAGGCGCCGTAGCTGGATGCGATGGGTTCCCAGGCAGACCCGGAATCGCTGACCTTCCCGGAGCTGACTCCAGGGCACTACGGTCCAGTCGGCGGAGGGGGGCTGGTCCTCGAAGGTCCTGGTGGGCCAGGGGTCCGTGGCGGTTGGGGTCTGCGTGGCCACGGAGGATGTCCGCGGTCCGCGGTTACCTGTGGGCGGCTGGGGTCCTGGGACCGGCTTGGTTGTTGGCCGGGGTGTCGCCGAACTTCCGGACGAAGGCCCTTGTCCGGGGATATCGACTGGGTGCGGTACGACGGTGGTCCTTGGCGGTGGTCCCTTCGGCTTGGTGGACGAAGGCCCGGGTCCGTGGCCGGGGCACGGCCGTTTGCTCGGCCTGCTGGACTCGGGGGATGCGTGTCGGCGCCTCCGTGCTGTGCCCGGCGACCGGGCCTGCCGCACTGGTGACGGGCTCGGGAATCCCTCGGGCGTCCGGGGCGGCGGTGTCCTCGTCTTGCCGGCTGTCCCCGCAGTTGTTGGCGGGGGCCCTGTCCAGGGGAGGATCTGGACCTTGGTAATCCGGGGCCTGGCCCTGGTCGGTCGGGGCGTTGGTGTCGCAGAGCCCCTCGTGGGTGGCGGCGTCGTCAGTCGGCGTGGCTCGGGTGGCGATGGTGTCTGCGTGGTGAGCTGGGAGCTGGGCAGCGTCAGATTTTTGCCCGGTGTCGGTGGTAGCGACGGGCATTGGCTGCGTCGGGGCGGAGCGCGAATCTCCCGTTCGGGAGATTCTCCGAACAGCTCCAGGAAGCGGCGGCGTAGTCGCGGGCTCTCCAGCTCGGGTATATCGTCCACGTGTAGCACGTCCTCCATCCTGTGACGGTGTTTGCTCGACTGAAGTGCGTTCGTTATTGTCCTCGGGTTCGGTCGGTTGTCTGCTGTCTGATCGTGTATTGTTGTCTTCTTGCGCGTCCGGACACGGTTTTAAATCTTTAACGTGCGCTCGGGCCTCTTTCCGTTTGTTTTGCTTTAGCAGAACGATTGTTGGCCCCAGCACCTTCGTGACCCGGTACGGGCCTGAAAACTTCGGTGCGAGTTTGGCGTTGAATCCGTCGACCGCCCGTGACAGCGGGTGTTCGCGACGCATGACTAATGTGTTGACGGTCGGTTGCCAATCGCGCCGATGTTTGTTGAATTGTTTCCTCTGATTTTCAGAGGCCCGTGCCTGATTTCTCTGTGCCCAGATGAGTGCATCTTGGAGGCGACTGATTTCTTGTCGTCGTTGTTGCGGATCGGGGTTGTCCGTGGCCACTGGTGACGGAGGTTTGTAGGTAGCTCCTGGCGGGGGAAGTTCTCGTCCAAAATTTAGATAGGCGGGCGTGTAGCCGGTGGAATCATGTCGGGCCGTATTATAGGCGAACATGACGTCCGCTATCCATTGGTCCCAGTGCCGGTGATTCTCCTCGGTGTACTGGGCGATCATGGTTTTGAGGACCCGATTCACTCGTTCGACTGGGTTGCATTGCGGCGAGTACGGGGGCGTCTTGATGTGTTCCACCCCGGATTCTCGCAGGAGGCTGGTGAACTCCCGACTTTCGAATTGTCGCCCGTTGTCGGTGATGACGGCGCGGGGACATCCATACCGTAGGAGGACGCGTTCCTTCAGGACCTTCGTGACGGCAGGAGCGGTGGCTTGGCGTAACGGTTGGACTTCCACCCATTTCGTGAATTTGTCCTGTATTACGACCAGTACGGTATGGCCCTTGCTGGACCGAGGGAGGGGTCCTACGAGATCGGCGGCGGCAACTTCCTATGGGGTGGTGACGGGCAGCGTATGCATTTGTCCGGCCGGTGCTTGTTGTGACACTTTGTACCGTAGGCAGTTGTGACAACGGCGTACGTATCGGGCTGCCTCTCGGAACATGCCGGGCCAGTAATACCGCTGGGCGAGCCGAGCCGCGGTTTTGGTAATGCCCAGATGGCCGGCGGAGGAGGCGTCGTGGGCCTCGTGTAGTACGGTCGGGCGAAGGGCCTGCGGGACGCACAGCTTCCATTCGGTTTCCCCGTCTTCCTGGAGGCCCGTGCGATTGGCGAAGTGTCGGTAAAGTCGGTCTTCGTAGATGCGGTATTCCGGGTATTTGTCCGGCTCTTGTTCCACCTTGCTTCGGAGGCGTTTTATCCACGTGCATCCGGCTTGGGTCTCTAGGGTGCCTATGTCCTCGGGTTGGCGCGAGAGGGCGTCGGCGACTATGTTGGCGGAGCCCTTACGGTACTGAATCGTGAAGTCATATTGTTGGAGCTCTAGACTCCAACGGGCAAGTCGGCCGGGCGGATTTTCCATTTTTTGCAACCACTTTAGTGACTGATGATCGGTTAGCACGGTGAACTGGTAGCCCTCTAAGTACGGTCGCATTTTCCGGATTCCCCACACGACTGCGAGGCATTCTTTTTCGGTAGTGGAATAATTCCTCTCGGCATGGTTCAGTGTCCTGCTGGCGTAGGCAATCACTCGTTCCCCTAGTTCGGTGTCCTGTGTCAGTACGGCGCCCAGGCCGTCCTGGCTTGCGTCGGTCTGTAGAGTGAATGGGCGGTTGAAATCCGGACACGTCAAAACGGGCGCCGCGGCTAGCTGTTGGCGTAAGGCGTGGAACGCTTCGTTTGCTTCTTCTCCCCACGACCACTTCCGTTTTTTCTGCAGGAGTTGTGTGAGGGGGGCCGTGATATCCGAAAAATGTGGTAAAAAGCGGCGGTACCATGAGACCATCCCCAGGAAACGACGGAGTTCTCTTATATTGGTGGGGGGTGGTATCCCCAGGATGGCTTGCACCTTGTCGGGGTCCGTCTTTACCCCCTGGCTGGTTACCACATGGCCGAGGTATTTGAGTTCTGTGCGACAGAATTCACACTTATCTAGGTTAATCCGCAGGTCGGCGTCCCTCAGGCGTTGGAACACTTCTCTTAAATTTTGCAAATGCTCCTCAAACGTGCGGCCTAGTACGATAATATCGTCGAGATATTACTTCAACTACTCACAATCACTTCATCTAGCAGTCGTTGGAACGTAGCGGGTGCTGAGTGTAGTCCGAAGGGCATGACACGGAACTGATACAGCCCTCTTCCGGGGACGGTGAAGGCGGTGATCGGGCGGCTCTCGGGTGCGAGCGGTACTTGCCAGTACCCATTGGCGAGATCGATTGTCGAGATGAAGCGAGCTCCACGAAGCTTGCTCAAGGTGGCCTCTACTTGGGGTAACGGGTAGGCGTCTTTTTCCGTGACTTCGTTGACCCGGCGGAAGTCGATGCAGAATCGACGTTTCCCATTTTTTTCCGTACCAGGACCACGGGCGAGCTCCAGGGGCTTCGAGAAGGTTCGATGACCCCGTCGGCGAGCATTTTATCGACTTCTTCATTGATGATCTGCTGCATTGCGGGGTTCCGTGGTGTGTATCGTTGCTTAATGGGATTGGTAGTTTTTAGGCGGATTTGGTGGTGGGCCATCCGGGTCGGTCCTTGGATGGTTTCGAACCTGGGTAGTTCCACGGCGAGTAGCTGCCGCAGTCGTTCCTCTTGTGCAGCGTTGCATCCGGAGAGTAGCGGGGTTGGTTCGACGGTGGCTGCATCCGTGGTCAGTTGGCGGCGGCCGATCGACACTCGTATGCCTAGCTTTTGTTGGGCGTCTCGGCCGAGGATTATTGCCTGGGTTAGCGTCGGTAAGACTAGGTACGCTTGCCGTAGTGCTTGGTGGTTCACTTTTGCCGCGACGGTTGTTTTGCCGTCCAAGGTAACTTCGGTTCCGTTTGCGACTCGGGCTCGCTGTTTGACGGGGTCGGCCGAGATGCCGTTTCGTCGGCATACTTCGGCCAAGTCGCCCCGCATGTACGAGCACACCGCCCCGGTATCGATGAGTGCTTGATAACGGCGGCCGAAGAGTACGAACGGCACGTATAGCCTCGTATCCTGCTCTACTGTGTCGAAGGGAGCGTATTTTCGGGGATTGGTCGAGGAGTGCTCCGTGTCCCGGCCCCGGCATCGTTTCCCGCACCATGTCGACAGTTGCAGTCGCGAGTTAGACGGTCCATTTGGCCGCAGTACGAGCAGAATAATTTCGCGGGTCTGCGACAGTCATGTTGTCGGTGTCCCCTCTGCCCGCACCGCCAGCAGCAGGTGTCGCGGTCATAGGCGGGATTTACTTCGGCGAGCCCGGTACGCGGTGCTCTGGCTTGTGTTGTTGATGTCGTCGCCGGGCGTGGCTTTTCTTCCTTCACCATTGTCTCGTATTGTGTGGCCAATCGCAGTAACGTTGGGATTGAGGTACACTCCGAGAAGCGTATTGCTTGTAATCCCTCTGTAGGTTGCGGTAGATTCGTTCTATTTGCCGAGCGGGGGTAAGATGGCCGTGTCGTCGGATTAGCGTTTGTATGGCCGTTAGGTATTCGGCGGCGCGTTCTCCGTGCTTCTGTTTTCGCTGCATTATTTCCTCTTCCAGATCGCCTTCACTGAGGTCTTGCAAATAGTAGAGGCGGAAGCAGTCTTCGAACTCTTTCCAGTTGTCCCATCCGGTCCGGTTGTTGCGGTACCAGAGCAGAGCTTGGCCCTTTAGTACTTCCGGCAGGCATCGAAGCATCTGATCTTCGGTAAACCCATAACTCTCCCGGAGTTCGCTGATTCGCTCCAGGAAGTTCAACGCATCCTTGGTTCCGTCGAAGATGCAGCCCCACTTTCGTACTCGGTCCATGGCGGAAGTGATAGGTGGTGCGGGTTCCTCGCCACCGCTCGCCGAAGCGGCGGGAGTCTTTTGTCATACTGAGGCTGGTCAGGTGTTGGCGGAGGCGAGCTCGTAATTCCTCGGAGGTGCCGGTAGTGTTTTTGCCGGCCGCTTCGAGTGCCTCGGTGAGTTCGGCTTTGGTCAGGCGGTAGAGCTGGCTTAACGTTGGCTTCATCTAGTTCCTAGTCGCCTGGCAGGTCCCTGTTCGGGCGCCAAATCCGCCTAAAAACTACCAATCCCATTAAGCAACGATACACACCACGGAACCCCGCAATGCAGCAGATCATCAATGAAGAAGTCGATAAAATGCTCGCCGACGGGGTCATCGAACCTTCTCGAAGCCCCTGGAGCTCGCCCGTGGTCCTGGTACGGAAAAAAATGGGAAACGTCGATTCTGCATCGACTTCCGCCGGGTCAACGAAGTCACGGAAAAAGACGCCTACCCGTTACCCCAAGTAGAGGCCACCTTGAGCAAGCTTCGTGGAGCTCGCTTCATCTCGACAATCGATCTCGCCAATGGGTACTGGCAAGTACCGCTCGCACCCGAGAGCCGCCCGATCACCGCCTTCACCGTCCCCGGAAGAGGGCTGTATCAGTTCCGTGTCATGCCCTTCGGACTACACTCAGCACCCGCTACGTTCCAACGACTGCTAGATGAAGTGATTGTGAGTAGTTGAAGTAATATCTCGACGATATTATCGTACTAGGCCGCACGTTTGAGGAGCATTTGCAAAATTTAAGAGAAGTGTTCCAACGCCTGAGGGACGCCGACCTGCGGATTAACCTAGATAAGTGTGAATTCTGTCGCACAGAACTCAAATACCTCGGCCATGTGGTAACCAGCCAGGGGGTAAAGACGGACCCCGACAAGGTGCAAGCCATCCTGGGGATACCACCCCCCACCAATATAAGAGAACTCCGTCGTTTCCTGGGGATGGTCTCATGGTACCGCCGCTTTTTACCACATTTTTCGGATATCACGGCCCCCCTCACACAACTCCTGCAGAAAAAACGGAAGTGGTCGTGGGGAGAAGAAGCAAACGAAGCGTTCCACGCCTTACGCCAACAGCTAGCCGCGGCGCCCGTTTTGACGTGTCCGGATTTCAACCGCCCATTCACTCTACAGACCGACGCAAGCCAGGACGGCCTGGGCGCCGTACTGACACAGGACACCGAACTAGGGGAACGAGTGATTGCCTACGCCAGCAGGACACTGAACCATGCCGAGAGGAATTATTCCACTACCGAAAAAGAATGCCTCGCAGTCGTGTGGGGAATCCGGAAAATGCGACCGTACTTAGAGGGCTACCAGTTCACCGTGCTAACCGATCATCAGTCACTAAAGTGGTTGCAAAAAATGGAAAATCCGCCCGGCCGACTTGCCCGTTGGAGTCTAGAGCTCCAACAATATGACTTCACGATTCAGTACCGTAAGGGCTCCGCCAACATAGTCGCCGACGCCCTCTCGCGCCAACCCGAGGACATAGGCACCCTAGAGACCCAAGCCGGATGCACGTGGATAAAACGCCTCCGAAGCAAGGTGGAACAAGAGCCGGACAAATACCCGGAATACCGCATCTACGAAGACCGACTTTACCGACACTTCGCCAATCGCACGGGCCTCCAGGAAGACGGGGAAACCGAATGGAAGCTGTGCGTCCCGCAGGCCCTTCGCCCGACCGTACTACACGAGGCCCACGACGCCTCCTCCGCCGGCCATCTGGGCATTACCAAAACCGCGGCTCGGCTCGCCCAGCGGTATTACTGGCCCGGCATGTTCCGAGAGGCAGCCCGATACGTACGCCGTTGTCACAACTGCCTACGGTACAAAGTGTCACAACAAGCACCGGCCGGACAAATGCATACGCTGCCCGTCACCACCCCATAGGAAGTTGCCGCCGCCGATCTCGTAGGACCCCTCCCTCGGTCCAGCAAGGGCCATACCGTACTGGTCGTAATACAGGACAAATTCACGAAATGGGTGGAAGTCCAACCGTTACGCCAAGCCACCGCTCCTGCCGTCACGAAGGTCCTGAAGGAACGCGTCCTCCTACGGTATGGATGTCCCCGCGCCGTCATCACCGACAACGGGCGACAATTCGAAAGTCGGGAGTTCACCAGCCTCCTGCGAGAATCCGGGGTGGAACACATCAAGACGCCCCCGTACTCGCCGCAATGCAACCCAGTCGAACGAGTGAATCGGGTCCTCAAAACCATGATCGCCCAGTACACCGAGGAGAATCACCGGCACTGGGACCAATGGATAGCGGACGTCATGTTCGCCTATAATACGGCCCGACATGATTCCACCGGCTACACGCCCGCCTATCTAAATTTTGGACGAGAACTTCCCCCGCCAGGAGCTACCTACAAACCTCCGTCACCAGTGGCCACGGACAACCCCGATCCGCAACAACGACGACAAGAAATCAGTCGCCTCCAAGATGCACTCATCTGGGCACAGAGAAATCAGGCACGGGCCTCTGAAAATCAGAGGAAACAATTCAACAAACATCGGCGCGATTGGCAACCGACCGTCAACACATTAGTCATGCGTCGCGAACACCCGCTGTCACGGGCGGTCGACGGATTCAACGCCAAACTCGCACCGAAGTTTTCAGGCCCGTACCGGGTCACGAAGGTGCTGGGGCCAACAATCGTTCTGCTAAAGCAAAACAAACGGAAAGAGGCCCGAGCGCACGTTAAAGATTTAAAACCGTGTCCGGACGCGCAAGAAGACAACAATACACGATCAGACAGCAGACAACCGACCGAACCCGAGGACAATAACGAACGCACTTCAGTCGAGCAAACACCGTCACAGGATGGAGGACGTGCTACACGTGGACGATATACCCGAGCTGGAGAGCCCGCGACTACGCCGCCGCTTCCTGGAGCTGTTCGGAGAATCTCCCGAACGGGAGATTCGCGCTCCGCCCCGACGCAGCCAATGCCCGTCGCTACCACCGACACCGGGCAAAAATCTGACGCTGCCCAGCTCCCAGCTCACCACGCAGACACCATCGCCACCCGAGCCACGCCGACTGACGACGCCGCCACCCACGAGGGGCTCTGCGACACCAACGCCCCGACCGACCAGGGCCAGGCCCCGGATTACCAAGGTCCAGATCCTCCCCTGGACAGGGCCCCCGCCAACAACTGCGGGGACAGCCGGCAAGACGAGGACACCGCCGCCCCGGACGCCCGAGGGATTCCCGAGCCCGTCACCAGTGCGGCAGGCCCGGTCGCCGGGCACAGCACGGAGGCGCCGACACGCATCCCCCGAGTCCAGCAGGCCGAGCAAACGGCCGTGCCCCGGCCACGGACCCGGGCCTTCGTCCACCAAGCCGAAGGGACCACCGCCAAGGACCACCGTCGTACCGCACCCAGTCGATATCCCCGGACAAGGGCCTTCGTCCGGAAGTTCGGCGACACCCCGGCCAACAACCAAGCCGGTCCCAGGACCCCAGCCGCCCACAGGTAACCGCGGACCGCGGACATCCTCCGTGGCCACGCAGACCCCAACCGCCACGGACCCCTGGCCCACCAGGACCTTCGAGGACCAGCCCCCCTCCGCCGACTGGACCGTAGTGCCCTGGAGTCAGCTCCGGGAAGGTCAGCGATTCCGGGTCTGCCTGGGAACCCATCGCATCCAGCTACGGCGCCTCCGAGGAGGCGACATTAGATTTAAGCTAGTGCACTAAGTCTAGGCTAAGGATAGGATAAGATCAACAGTGCGTGTAAGGCGAAATTAATAAAAAGTTGAAAACTGCGAATGACCCGCGTCCCTGCGACTCACTCTCCTCCCCGAAGAAAGAGGGGGATGTGACGAAGTGTCACGAACCGAGCGGCGCCCGAGCGCAACCGAACATAACCGATCCGCAACGCGCCGCGAGACCCCCACCCCGACCCCGGTAGCGAGTACGCGCATTACCGATAGATCGCGCCGTCCTTCTCGCAAGTGGAAATTACCACGAATTAGGACATAAGCCCCGCGGCAACCGAGGTGAGGCACCCGGAGTGGGGATTAAGGAGCCCACTCACCACACCGAGCGAGCGGCCGGATATTGCCCGGGTTCGAGCGTTGTGGACGACTCCTGTAGTAACCTATACCGATATCACCGTGGAGAGACTGGATATTGCCCGGACTCCCGAGATACCGTACCGATTTCAGTGGAGGGACTGGATAGTGCCCGGACACCCTGAAAACACTCCGTTCCTTTTCCCGCTATTATCCGAGGTGGCTGGACATTGCCCGGGCCTCGAGTAATAGGAGAACTATCCCGATACCGATTCCAAGTGGAGGGACTGGACAGTGCCCGGACTCCCTGGAAACACTCCGCTCCCTTTTCCGCTAGTATCGGAGGTGGCTGGACATTGCCCGGGCCTCGAATACCGGCAAAGCTATACCGATACCGATTCCAAGTGGAGGGACTGGATAGTGCCCGGACTCCCTGGAAATACTCCCTTCCTTGATCGCTCGTTCACCACGACGGCGGGCCAGTGCCCGTAACGCTTCGCGGTCGCCGCCAGACGCGGTTACACTTTGTACATAGTAGGTTAAGGCCTGTATATAGTAGATTAAGGATTGAAGGAAAGAATAAACTAAATCTTGGTAGATAACGGGGACTCGTTAGTAAGAACCCTGCGGCTCGACTGAGTTGACCAGCCGAGTCTCCCCGACCTTGCGTGACGCCGGAGAAGAGGCCGTCACATTTATCCCAGCTCCCGGTAACAGTCGCTCGGTTCGTGACGCTTCGTCACAAATGAATACCGCACTATCGGGCCTACAGGGAATAAAATGTTTCGTGTATTTGGATGATATAGTCGTCTACGGACGCTCGTTGAAAGAACACCAGGATCGTCTAGAATTAGTATTTGAACGTATACGCGAAAGTGGCCTAAAGCTTCAACCTAACAAATGTGAATTTCTACGAAAGGAAACCGTGTACCTAGGTCACGTGATAACCGAAAACGGCATCAAGCCGGACCCTTCGAAGCTCGACGCTGTACGAAACTTTCCGATACCTAGAGGAGTCAAAGACGTACAATCCTTCTTAGGCTTAGCTGGATATTATAGGAGATTCATAGAACATTTTTCACAAATCGCGAAGCCTTTGACGCAACTATTAAAGAAAGACCAAGCATTCAGATGGACCGCACAGGAACAGGAAGTCTTAGAAATACTGAAAGAAAAATTAACAACGGCACCGATACTACAATACCCTGATTTCTCGAAACCATTCGTTCTGACAACAGACGCCTCTGGAAAAGCAATAGGAGCAGTATTATCGCAGGGAAAGATAGGGCAAGATTTGCCAATAGCGTACGCAAGTAGAGTGTTAAACAAAGCGGAAGAAAACTATAGTACCATCGAAAAGGAATTGTTGGCCATCGTATGGGCGACGCAACATTTCAGACCTTATGTATACGGCACTAAATTTAAAATCGTAACAGACCATAAACCTCTAACTTGGCTTTTTAATGTAAAGGACCCCGGTTCCAGATTAATGAGATGGAAACTGAAATTAGCAGAGTACGATTATAGCATAGAATATAAAACGGGAAAGACAAACAAGAACGCGGACGCCCTCAGTAGAATGTTCGCGATTACGCGAGGAATGAAGGGACGGCTCAGCACCAAAACACTAGCCGTCACCAGTGAAAGCACCAACGAAGAAGACGAATCCCGACCAGAAGAAGAAACGAGCGATACGACATATACAGAAGACGATAAAAACCGAATACTGCGCGAATTCCACGACACTCCCTTAGGTGGACATTTAGGGGTAAAACGGACCCTGGAACGTATAAAATTAAACCATTCGTGGCCAGGAATGCGCCAAGACGTAGAAAAGTACGTCTCCAGATGCGAAAAATGTCAGAAAAATAAACTATCGAGAATAACCAAAGCTCCCATGGTAATCACGGACAACCCCCACGGAACCATTCGAGAAATGCACACTAGACATAGTAGGACCCTTACCCGAGACAGGCAGAAGAAACAAATACATACTAACCTTTCAAGACCTACTAACCAAATTTAGTAAAGCCATACCCCTCGAGAATCAAGAAGCAAACACTGTAGCAAAGGAATTCGTCACTAAGATAATTTGCGAATACGGTATACCGCAACGGGTATTGACCGATCAAGGAACCAATTTCCTAAGCCAGGTATTCAAAAACGTCTGCAAATTGCTCAAAATCGAGAAAATTCAAACCACAGCCTACCACCCGCAGTCGAACGGAGCTCTAGAAAGAAGCCATCGTACACTAGCCGAATACTTAAAGAATTTTATCGCGGAAGACCAGACTGATTGGGACGAGTGGCTACCGTACGCGATGTTCACGTACAATACCATCCCGCACACGTCTACTAAATACACACCCTACGAACTCGTTTTCGGGAAGCAAGCTACCCTGTCGACCTCACTAAACCAGACACCGCGATTAACATATACTTATGACAAGTACGCCGAGGAGCTGCGTGAGAGACTACGGTCTACTAATAACATAGCCCGAGAAACCATAGGAACCCATAAAGAAAAGTCTAAGACATATTACGATAGGAAAACCGCGGACAAGTCTTTCAAAATTGGAGATCAAGTGCTACTGCACGACGAGACAGTAAGACGCGGACGATCGAAAAAACTAACCCCCGCGTGGATAGGCCCCTACTCGATACAAGATACGCACGACAATAATAATTACACTATAAGTAAAGGACGAAAAACGCGCCGCGTACACGCGAACCGGCTTAAACATTTTATAGCATAGGACAGGAATAGGGAAACGGTCGCTATAGTGAAGGAGAGTAACGGCGCGTAACAATTATTAAAGAAAAGGAAACACAAATTTATTAAAAAGAAAAAAAAAGGGAATTATACATTATACACAAAATTGACGGAAAAACCAAACAATTGTAAAGTACGAATAATGACACTGAATCACACGATCCTGATAGTATTGCAACAACCGGGCACGTGGATTTATATCGCGCCGAAACCGATACAACTAGCAGCAACCTGCGACGACAAAGGCACAAACATGTATAGCATTAAGGACTCTGGTATAATAACGATAAGAAATAAATGTACTATCACTACCGCCGAATTTACAATAGAAACCGGAAAGCAATACGGAATAGAAAAAACATGGAACTACTTACCTGGTTACAATTTATCACTAGACGAAATTACACTTCCACAGACCACTGTAAATTCGTATCGTAACACAAATTTCGAACTAAAAAGAATAATTAAACACCCAGAAGAATTAAATAAAGTTAGTAAAAAATTAGACGACTTACAAAACGACTTAGAAAAACCCGAGATTATACCAACCGAGTATCACTACAGCTTTTTTACACTATCCTCGATAACGGGACTCATAACAGTTACACTATGTATCGTTACACTCTACAAATGTATTGTACACTTCAAAGCGAGAACACCGCGACATTGTACAACGGACAACACAAAACCACACAAAAACCCGAAGCAATAATTAAAATAGTTAGTAAGGAAGGAACGTCTTCCACCAGTTCCCTTTGAACCATTGTAACCATTATATACAAATCATTATCACCGTATAATACAAATATTATACTGTCATATGTAAACTAATAATATGCGTACGTACCGAATTACCATTACAACCTAGCCTAAGAATCGAGGTTAACCAACCGCTAAGAAAAGCTATGGCTTTTCCTCCTTTAGGGGGGGAGGGATGTTGTGCCCAGGCAAAGCCCAAGCACACGTGTCACCGCTATACATTATACATATTATATTACGTTCGTTACGAAACGTTCGAGACGTTTCCAAGCTAAGACAGCCGCTAAGCAACCGAATCTACAAAATCAGCAATATGCGAACGCATCGCCGCGACCGGGCATGGTAACGCGTACCACGCCCAAGAGGGATATAAAACCAATCCGACTCCGCTAAGGGGCAGACTCGAGATCCGACCCTCGACCGGGCAACACGGCTAAAACCTACTTGTATACCTCAGTCTAGTTTAAGTTGTTTCTGAATAAAGACTTAGTCTTTGAGTTTAAACACATTTGGTGCAGTTCACCCGGTGGATTCTCATCCTTTAATCGCTCCCGAACTCACGATTACGCCAGATCCCGTACCAGCCTTGCGAGCCATCACGCAGGGCACAACATTAGCCTGATATATAAGAATGGGCTACAAGACGCATATCCCAACATTACGACAGCGCTGAGAATCTTCTTGACCATTCCAGTTTCAGTTGCCTCCAATGAAAGAAGTTTTAGCAAATTAAAAATAGTAAAGAATTACCTCAGGAACTTGACTTCACAAGAACGCGATGACAAATTTAAGCATTATAACAATAGAGTACGGAATGGTTTCTAAGAATTGCTATGATAGTATAGTAAAGACTTTTGCAGCCAAAAATCCCGTAAAGTTAAGTTTTAATGGGGTTAAAAAAAAACTTTCTCTTTGCAGTTGGGGCCAGTTGAGCCATTAAGGAGCCCGACCTCCATGGTGTTTTCTAGAGCCGCGCGGAAGGAGAGCTCGAAGTCAATGATACCGCGGGTGTACAACGAATAGTGAAAACTGTAAGGAATTAAATAGTAGTGTGTAGTGCAGGCTCGTACCCATAGGCTGAAATAACTGGTCCTCTTGCGAGGACCCCCAAGAATCCCAGTCATTCAAGCCTATCCTACGGGTATAAGCCTGCACTTCACACTACTATAGTTTTCCCTATCCGTTGCACGCCCATATTATATAGAGCGCCTCGTTCTCGAGATTACACGTAGTACTGTCAGTTGTCGGGAACTTCACAACGTTTAGAGTTATTAAAAAAAAATTTATATCGCGCGTTCGCACCTGCTCCTAGTGACCACTCGCCGCGATCGTCATATTGTTTTGTTGTGCAGGGAACCTCAGACGTATTCCTTTTTCGCAGCACGTAAATTTTCAATTAAAGAAGTTAAATAAGTTTTTCTAACATGGGAAAGAGTAAGAAACACAAGCGTTCAAGGAGTAGGTCAACAGAACGAGAAGAGGAAAACAAAAAGATGCGTGTACAAATGGAGAACATGCAGAAGCAGATATTTAACCTAACAAACATAGTTACACGTGCTCTACCGGGTGTAAAAAACCCGCGCCCTTGGAAAAATTTCGACAAAGCTAATAAAGCGCGGGCGGGTAAGTGTAAAAGATTATATAGTATAATTAATGTGTAATAAACACACTGTTTAAGCTTTCCTACAATTGTTGAAACCTTTAATAAACCATAGAGACCAAGCGATGGCACTAGCTCACCGGCGAACCGTGACGGCTTCCCCTCGCGTCTCGCGCGGATTTTCGGGTGGACCGAGTAGCTCGGGTCCCGCGGGATGCGGGGAGGGGTTTCGTTCGGCCGACGAGGCAAGTGTCGATTCGCAGGCTCGGTCTCTTCCTGTGCGACTTCTAAACGGTACACCTCGTTAATTATTCTTCGAGTGATCCTTTTTCCAGCGTCGGTCTTAACGGGAATGTGCGCCCAATGAGTAATCTTCCATCGTTATTCATTACAAGTGTCGGTCTCGTTCAAGAACTCAAGGAATAGATATATTCGATTTATTTCTTAAAGTTACACATTTGAGATTTGATACATTTTAAAAGAATCGAAAGACTTGCTCGGAACTCGAGGAAGTTTCGATAACACACAGATAGCCTAGGTGGACCCACACGGTCTGCAGTCTAATGCAAAAAGCACGTGGGCTAGTGTAGATTAGTTTTTTTTTTTACCACCCGTTTGTTGCGATAAGCATGTGGTAATCCAGGTCAATTTCCACACGAAATATAACCTGATGCAATAAGGTTAAGTTCCACACGAACTATAACCTGAGCCAATAGGGTTATGTTCCACACGAATTATAACCTAATGTAATAAAGTTGAGTTTCCACACGAAACACAACTTGACGCAATAAAGTTAAGTTCCACACGAACTATAACTGTATGCAATAAGCGCACCCGTACTTAGGTATATGTAGGATTTATTATTATAAATATACACATCATTACAGGAAATGGCAAAGAAAACAGTATAAACCAGTCGCAGAGCGACCTGAGCGGAGAGGACAACGAGTCAGAAATCTCGCTCTCTGTGCGTGAACCCACGAATAGTGAGGATCTGCCACAGGAACACGCAGTATTGGAGGATGAGATACTGAGCAAACTGGGAGAAGATCTCCCTGCGGCCGCAGAGTCCGCAGTAAAGATTCATCCGGACATTATAATTAGGTGGAAAAAATGGATGTCTGAAGGCCTCTCGGAGGAGACAAAAAAGGCACTTCTAGGGAAGTATCCCCGCAAGGGCGATTTGTGGACTGAAGCCCCCAAAATTAATCTAGAAGTAGTCCCAGCAATGTCCGACATAGCCAATAAAAGAGACCAGCATTTCGCAGACGCACAAAATGCAGCTGGAACAGCACTGTCCTCACTGGGAAGTGCAATCTCAATGCTCGTCGCAGATGAGGAAGAAGGAATAGATCGTCTAACGCTAATAGAACACCTGTGTGATACAGGAAAACTGTTGACACACGTTTTCCACCAAGGGTCGGTCTGTCGAAAATCATTCATTACCCCACTAATGAACAAGGCGGTAAAGCCTACTTTAGATGCGACGACCTCAGATGAATGGCTATATGGAGAAAAATTTGCGGAGCAGGTTAAAGAAGCGAAAACAACAGAGAAGGCGTGTGCCGCCATCAAGGCACCAGAAAAATCGGCAGCAAAGAGATCGGCTCAAAAATATCAGAGCCAGGGAAACTGGAGAAACCCATCTGTGAGGGCCCGACAGATGGGCACGTATCAAAGGGCGAACAGGAAGTACCAAGAGGTTCGTTTCAGACAACCCAGCAGAAGCCAACGTCGCGGGTCACAAACAGGCAAACGTCCGCTGACCCAATCGACGAACCAGGTGGCAACCCAGAAGTAATGCAGGTAAAAAACTATGCAGGCAGACTTAAGTATTTCATGTCAAACTGGGAAGCCATTACAAAAGACAATAAGATACTAGGGTACCTGAGAGGGTATGAGGTAGATTTCTCTCACGCTCCTCATTAGAATGAATTTCCACGAGAGCCCCCAAGGTCAGAAACTGAAATCTCAGACTTAAGAGAAGAGATTAGACAGCTTGTAGAAAAAGGAGCAGTCGAGCAGTGCGAAGACTGCGAGGGACAATTCCTGTCCTCCTATTTTTTAGTTAAAAAGCCGAATGGCTCAAACAGGTTTATTCTCAACTTAAAGATATTAAACAAATTTATCGAACCGGTGCACTTCAAAATGGAAGATATCAAATGTGCCAGACAATTGCTTACACCAGGCGCTTTCATGGGCTCACTAGACTTAAAGGACGCATATTTCCTCATTCCGGTATCTAAAATGAGTAGAAAATTTCTAAGATTCCGCCTCGAAGGGAAGCTATTTCAGTTTACATGCTTACCCTTTGGGCTGTGCACAAGTCCTTACATTTTTACAAAGGTAATGAAACCTGTAGTGAGTGTGTTACGGGGAAGAGGCCTGTTATCTGTTATCTATCTGGGTGATTTACTGGTTTTGGGTAATACAAGAGAGGTATGTAATCATAACATAAAACTAACAATAGAACTGTTAGAATATCTAGGGTTTCTCATAAATTATGAAAAAAGTTCAATCATACCTAGACAGAGATGTAAGTATTTAGGCTTCGTCCTCGATTCAGAAACATATTCAATACAGTTAATAGACAAGAAAAAATGTCAGATCTTGACACTTCTGGAGCGATTCAAAGTGCATACCCAATGTAAAATTAGAGAGTTCGCTCATGTCCTAGGAGTTTTAACCGCGGCTTGCCCAGCAGTGGTGTATAGCTGGATTTACTGCAAAAGAGCAGAACGACAAAAGTACCTAGCACTTTTAGCTAATGACAACAATTATGAGGCAGTAATGGTTATTCAAGACAATCTAGGTGAGGATTTTGCTTGGTGGAAAAATAATGTGAAGATAGGCATTAACCCGATAAGGGTAAACCAGTTCGAAGCCGAAATAAGCACTGACGCATCCTTGACAGGATGGGGAGCTCATTGTAATGGTGTTAGCACGTATGGGTTTTGGCATGAATCGGAAAGAGCTTTTCACATCAATTTTCTAGAACTCTTAGCAGCATTATTTGTTCTTAAGAGCTTTGTATCGCAACTTTCCAACTGTGAAGTCTTATTACGCATGGATAATACGACTGCAATATCTTACATAAATAGAGCAGGTGGCGTACAATTCCCACGCCTAAGTGAGTTAGCACGCGAAATCTGGCAATGGTGCGAGGTGAGGAGTGTATGGATAGTGGCGTCATACATACCATCTAAGGAGAATGTGGAGGCAGACGCAGCATCTCGAATTATGAATATAGATACCGAGTGGGAACTATCCACGCAAGCATATGAAAGGATAGTAAAGACATTTGGCGCACACGAGATTGATTTGTTTGCGTCTAGAATCAACGCAAAGTGTAGAAGATTCTGTTCAAGATACCAAGACGCAGAAGCTGCAATCATAGATGCCTTCACAATCTCTTGGGAGAATGAAAATTTCTATGCATGTTGCGGCCGCAAGAAGCGCGTCGCGTCACCGGTTTAAACGAGGGCCCGGTGACTCGTCCTCAACAGCTGACGAGTCAGCTGAGGCCGTTGGCATTGTTGTGATTTACGACACCGATCGTTTCGGAGCGCTCGCCCGGCAACCGTTAGTCGGTTGACAGCCTCGTATGCCCGCGCACGTTTTGGCAACCTTCTCTTTTGCGCCCATTGCGCTACTGATCCACAGAGTTTTGCTCTGTGCGCGAACCATCTTCGCCAACGCCCACGCGTTTTGTGACTATTGTATATTCGTGATTGTGACGTCCGTGGTCAGTGTGTGACCACGTGGAATAAACTGTGTCTGTGTCCGACGACTGGTCGTTGCTGATTGTTCCTTTCCATCGACCCACCCCAGAGCCGGCATTTTTCTTTCCTGCCCTTCGGCGGAAACAATGCATTTCCCCCTTTTTCGCTGATCTTAAAATCATTGCAAAAAATAATACATAACAGAGCTACGGGAACGTTAGATGTTCCGTGCTGGCCGACACAGCCGTGGTATCCAGTGTTCACATCGCTGCTCATAAAACCAGTGTTAAACTTTCAACCCTCACTAAACTTACTAATTTCTCCGTGCAGGAAGAAACACCATCCATTGGCGTCAAAGCTGCAGCTAGTAGCAGGAAAATTGTCCGGCAAGCTTTTCTGAACCAGGGTGTCCCAGAGGGATCACTGGATATTATAGTAGCTTCCTTGTCGGAAGCCACATTGAAACAATATAATGGATGCCTAAAGGAGTGGGCAATCTTTGCGAGAACAAGAGGGTGTAACGTTCTCCAACCGAGCAACGTGGCAGTAATAGAATTTTTGACCAAAAAATTCAAGGAAGGTGCGGGATATGGAACCCTCAACTCTGCTAGGGCTGCCATATCACTAATAGCATCCAATAACATCGCAAAAGATCCCATAATATCCAGATTCTTTAGGGGAATATTTAGACAAAGACCCGCGAAGCCCAAGTATTCCAGTACCTGGGACACTGAGCCTGTACTAAAGTTTATTGAATACCGTCAGCTCTCGCTTAAGTACAAGGGTCAGGAGATATCAGAAAAAACAGCGACGTTGCTGGCACTGGCCACAGCGCATCGGTTACAAACGCTCGCGCTTATAGATATTAATAACATTACTTTAACGGCGTCAGGTATAGAAATTAAAATACCAGACTTGATTAAAACCTCAAAGCCAGGGAGCGTGCAGCCGAACCTGGTGCTACCCTTTTTCAAAGAAAGACCAAATGTCTGTGCGGCAATGGCACTTTTAGGTTACTTAGACTATACTAATGATAAACGTACAAAAAACAGTAGACTTTTCTTGTCGGTCCGGAAGCCTTTTCAACCAGTGGGCACACAAACCTTGAGCAAATGGATAAAATCATTGCTAAGAAAGGCAGGTGTGGACACAAATGCGTTCACGACATACAGTACTAGACACGCGGCCGTATCCGGAGCCATTAAGAAAGGTGTAGACATAAGTACTATTAGACGCACTGCAGGTTGGTCTGATCACTCGCATACTTTCGCAAAATTCTATAATAGACCGATTCACCAGTCGCGCGAATCTTTTGCCTTAGCTGTTTTAGGACCTAATACTGACTAAGAGAAAGGAATCGAGCATCACACAGGCTCTAAACATCTACGTGTAATCTCGAAAACGAGGCGCTCTATATAATTATACGATCAAACAAACTTACTTGTACGTGAAGTTCGATCGTAATTATATCGAGCGCCTCGTTCGAAGATGATTACATCCCACCCGATTTAAACCCCAAAAATGTAACCCTAAAAGGAAAAGAGTGTGTGATGCCTTCCCCTCCGTCTCAAATCAAGCTAAAAATATGACGATCGCGGCGAGTGGTCACTAGGAGCAGATGCGAACGCGCGATATAAATTTTTTTTTAATAACTCTCAACGTTGTGAGGTTCCCGACAACTGACAGTACTACGTGTAATCTCGAGAACGAGGCGCTCAATATAATTAACATCGAACTTCACGTACAAGTAAGTTCGTTTGATCGTATAATTATCGTTGGCTTTGGAGCATCCATTCCACGGGCTCTGGTAAACATCATGGAGGTCGGGCTCCTTAATGACCCAACTGGACCCAAGTTTAATGTTGGTACAACTACATATCATGTAACTAATTATAAAGTTACTCATTGTGTAACTTTTATTGTTATATATCGTATCTAATGGTATAATACCTATATTGTTTAAGGCTGCCGTCTCATTTTTGTTATGGTCCGAATCGATCGAAGCGTCCCCAGTAAACAAACGGACCCTAATGAAACTACTGCGGTCGATAAAAAGAACTTGTACAGAGATGACATCTCCAGGTACTCTGGGTAGACGAACTTTTGACGCATAGTTGCCACATCGTCTGTTCTCTTTGTGTCTGCCGCGCTGTTGCCACAGAGTTCTCTCTTTCTATCGAGAAGTCTTGAAGCAATACGGCAAGAGAGCTACGTCCAGCGTCAGAACCTCGCTGAACGTAGCAATAATGAAAGATAGAGAGGTCCGGGAGTGTAAGAAGGAAAGATGGAAATATACCAAACTTGACACAATTTGAACTATCAGATTACACGTAAAATTTATTTGCAGAATTGAAAGCCCGTTTCGTTCAAAGTAGTTCGATTTAAATTATTTTCTGTCAATTTAATCGGCAGAATCACTTTCATATTGATACGATGAAAAATAAAGAAATTCTGTTTCTGCATAATCGATGATACATCGCCGAGCGACTCCAGGCGACAGGTTAGACGGGTGAGCGATACAATGTCGCTCGGCTCGAGCTTCGGGGGACCTCAAGAATGAAGGCCTTCGATTAAAAAAATTATTTGTGGCCGACGGATGAATTCCCGTCGAATAAATTGATTCATCCGTGGCGTTTCAAATAAAACTAACTCTGCGTTATTGTTACTCGACGACAAATAAAGATAAAGTCTCTTTAATTTGATAGGTTATTTCAATAATTTATAAAACAATACTAATTTGCGTATCAATATCCCTTCTGAACTTCGCATTTCTGTAAGGACACTGGGCATCGCTTGCCTTCTTGGAAGGCGAGGTCCAGTAGGATGCGTAAGGGATACAATGTAAATTCCTGGCGTTCTCCCGATTAAAATCGTGTCAAATGTCATGTAAATCGGACTATTTTTAACGATGTTAGCTTGGGGTCACTTTCATCGGGACGACGGAATCGGTTAAAGCCATTTTCGCAAAAATCTGATGCGAAATGTAGATCGTGAAATTCGTCACTTCCACGAAACTCAGTGAGGCGCGGCATATTCACGGCATTGTCTTTAGGACTCTAGCGAGAGAATCACGCTGTACAAACAGCGTATTGGTCAAAAACATTTTTTTAATAAAAAGCTTATTATTTGTGACTGAAAATAAAAGTGTCAACTATTGGTACACTGTCAACAACGAGTACAGTTACCGTATATTTAATTACCAAGTACAGTTCTAGAAATAATCCGATTTATACCGTGCTTGAACTCATTTTAATCTGGACAATCTCAGCAGTATGTTAATAAATAGTGAAAACGTCACGTTTTACAATTTATTAATACATAATCCACCGCAAGCAACACTGTATGCCTCTCGAACCGAAATCAGAAGCTGCCGCCGAACAGCCCAAGTCTTCAGGCTCAAAGAGAGATCGCGCCGGTTCGGGTAAACACGCTGCCGAAAGTTGTTTGAAGCCTTCAAATAAAAGTCGAATAAACTACGGTTAAAGATCGAATAAACAAATTATTCTTCTTCGAATAAAAAAATTATCTTTCGTCGTCGAATGAATTCACTTTGGTTCATTACGGATAAACATAAAGTATCTTTTATTTGAGTTTATCCAGATATTATCTTTGCCCATCTCTGTTCTCCAGCCGCTTCGCCGTGATTCATTCAAGCCTTCTTGACGACAAAATAGTAATAGGGGAAATGCGGCAACAGCGCGATCTGACTCTCGATACGTATCGGCAACTATGTGTTTCCTACATTTATCGGCTAGCTTGGACTTCCACCGGTTCTGGTGGTACATGGCACGAATATACCATCAGCGCCGGTGACGGAGGAACCTTGAAGCTTCATTCTGTCATTTTTCGGGCTGTCCTGAGTACACGATTCATAAATTCATTATTATTTCAACGTACGGTGCTTATTAGCATTCAAACGCACCGTTCCACCCTGCACTGATGTCTACTGGAGGCAACTGCACCCGCAAAAACTTTCTTCTTGCCGATTCCAGGACGAAAGATGGTTGAAACGGTGTGTTTACTACATCGCGTATACGCAGGGTCGGCGAAACCACTGTGCAAGTTATACGCCGCATAAGGGCGCCAGCCGAAAGTGGTGCTAAAAAACTATATCACACGCTTATAATAAAGGAATCCAACTCCCACATAAACAAAATGTAAATATATTTCTTTTTTTATTGCATCCAGTGCAAACAGGTGCAAAAATTTGGGGGCGCCAAAAATTTTCTTGCATACAGGTGCCAGCTAACCTCGCGTCGGCCCTGCGTACACGTCACGCTGGTGCTACGTGGCTCGACTATACCAGTGGCGCCACCAACGGAGAAGCCTTGAAGCCTCATTCTGTCAGTTTTCGAGTCATAAATTCATTATTATTTCAACGTGCGATGCTTATTAGCATTCAAACGCACCGTTCCACCCTGCACTGATGTCTACTGGAGGCAACTATACCCGCAAAAATTTAATTCTTGCCGATTCCAGGACGAATAATGGTTGAAAAGGTTTCGCGTATACGTACACACTCTTCCTAGCTTGTGTGCGCGTACCCACACATTCAAGGCCCGCCGAGACGGCAGCCTTAAGGATGTAATTATTTTATTTTTCGTCATTAAAATATGCTACAGGGTGTCCCGAAAATGTTGGTTTTCCTTGAAATGGGTGACTCAGGGGGTGATTTGAAACAACATTTTCCTTAGCGAAAATATTGTCCGAAGCTTCGTTAAGGAGATATTAACCAAAAACCCCGACCAATCAGAGCGCGCGCCTTCCGCCTGAGTTCCCGCGGTAGCGTTGGCTACGAGGTAGGCGACCGCGCTTGTGCTACGAACGTACGAACAAGCAAGTCGGCATGCATCGAAGGAAACCGCGTTACACATTTTTTTTTTTAAGCAGAAACTTAAATAAGAATAATTTGAAGTGAGAGGACAAGAAGTACGTAAATTTCGGTTTTAAATATGGCATAAACGAAAAGCTAACGTAACAGAAAATGTACGACAAGTGATCGTAATTCGTTATTGAGGTAAAAATCTGTAGTTTAACAACGGCCAACACAACTAAATTTAAAAAATAATATTAGGGTATGAATAAATTCTTTCCGACTGGAATTTCTATCGCGGTGGTATTCAGAAGCTGCCAGAAAAACGGCAAAAGGTAATGAACAATAATGGAAATTATTGCGATAATCGAGTTGTTTTCATATTTTATAAATCGAACTGTTATTGTACCCTAAAATCGGAAAGAATTTATTTTCACACCTAATAATCACCAATAAATTAAAGAACACTCACCCTTTCGGACATTCCTTTCCTTGCTTTCCTTCCCTTTTCGGAAACCTGTGTCACTAGGCCACTGTACCGATCCTGGTCATCGGCGTCCAGTGCTCAGCTGATCGCAGGGTCAATGTACCGAATATTCACTTCACTGCACGGCTACTAACACTGTTCACTTAATTTATGTTTCACGGAACGTGTTGTTCTTACGTTATAAAAATTGGTGGCCCCGAGAGGGGCCGATTACTGTTAATTACTGGGACGAGATTACTACTATTACCCGGCGAAACGAAGACTCGTGGCAGACGGTCTCGGGCTGTGCAGTCCGCTGCTGTGACGATTGGTCGCGTCACCTATTTGGGCACACTTTTACAGACGGGGCACACGTATTTTGGTTATTGGCTGAAGTTGCCACATACATTGTCGCACCGCGCGACGAAGAGATCGAACGAAACACGAGATCGAGTGGGATAGAGCGATCTGACCGACGATCGTCAAAACAAAACAATAGCGTAGGCTACATATCGCTCTATCCCACTCGGTCTCGATGTGTTTCATTCGATCTCTTCGTCGCGCGGTGCGACAATGCATGTGGCCAGGGATCGGCGGACTCAAGCTCTCGCTGACACGTACAGGAGCGGTGGTAATGTGTGCATGAATTGACGAGAACGCGAAGCGAATGTGACGTCACATGCTTTTACGTCACTACAACGTTGACTCGCTGCTAGCGTGGCTTCGGCCGACTCTAGCTCCCGTAGCTGGAGTCAATTCGCGCACACATTACCACCGCTCCTGTACGTGTCAGCGATAGCTGGAGTCAGCCGATCCCTGCATGTGGCAACTTCAGCCAATAACCAAAATACGTGTGCCCAAATAGGTGACGCGACCAATCGTCACAGCAGCGGACTGCACAGCCCGAGACCGTCTGCCACGAGTCTTCGTTTCGCCGGGTAATAGTAGTAATCTCGTCCCAGTAATTAACAGTAATCGGCCCCACTCGGGGCCACCAATTTTTATAACGTAAGAACAACACGTTCCGTGAAACATAAACTAAGTGAACAGTGTTAGTAGCCGTGCAGTGAAGTGAATATTCGGTACATTGACCCTGCGATCAGCTGAGCACTGGACGCCGATGACCAGGATCGGTACAGTGGCCTAGTGACACAGGTTTCCGAAAAGGGAAGGAAAGCAAGGAAAGGAATGTCCGAAAGGGTGAGTTTTGTTTAATTTTATTGGTGATTATTAGGTGTGAAAATAAATTCTTTCCGATTTTAGGGTACAATAACAGTTCGATTTAAAAAATATGAAAACAACTCGATCATCGCAATAATTTCCATTATTGTTCATTACCTTTTGCCATTTTTCTGGCAGCTTCTGAATACCACCGCGATAGAAATTCCAGTCGGAAAGAATTTATTCATACACCTAATATTATTTTTTAAATTTAGTTGTGTTGGCCGTTGTTAAACTACGGATTTTTACCTCAATAACGAATTACGATCACTTGTCGTACATTTTCTGTTACATTACCTTTTCGTTTAGGGCCTTATTTAAAAACGAAATTTACGTACTTCTTGTCCTCTCACTTCAAGTTATTCTTATTTAAGATTCTGCTTTAAAAAAAAACTGTGTAACGCGGTTTCCTTCGATGCATGCCGACTTACTTGTTCGTACGTTCGTAGCACAAGCGCGGTCGCCTACCGCGTAGCCAACGCTACCGCGGGAACTCGGGCGGAAGGCGCGCGCTCTGATTGGTCGGGGTTTTTGGTTAATATCTCCTTAACGAAGCTTCGGACAATATTTTCGCTAAGGAAAAAGTTGTTTCAAATCACCCCCTGAATCACCCCTTTCAAGGAAAACCGACATTTTTGGGACACCCTGTATACTATGCAACGGAATTCTCGCAGGGCTCGAGGGACTCGTCGGACTCAAGCTCGAGGAGCTCGTGAGTGTCGAGTTCGGGGATACGATAATATCCCCACGGAAGGGTGCTCACCCGATCGGCCAGAATACAACGTTTATCGTCGAATGGGCTGAGAGCGTTCTTTTCCTCGCTCACCGAATGCACCACGTGCAGCCTAGATCTTATATTATTCTGGCGAACCGCTTTCTCGGTGAGATTGCGAAGACAATGAATGTAATCGTCGAATTGTACATCATTCGCGACCACGTGTCTCCGCACACCCTTCACTTTTTTAATCTCACACGTAGCCCTCGCTGCAGCGTTAAACGTCCTAGTCGCATACATTTTAGACCGCAATCCGACGAACTCGGTCATCAAGGCTCCGTTATTCTCATCTTTCATGAGTCCCGGAACCTTTTTATTTACGCGAGGCATACCATACGGATTGTCCACCGCGTAATCACTCGTGTCGAATCGGTCGACGTCACACTTAATTGAATCATACGCATCCTCGCATTCCACGCTATATATCAAACTGTCGGTATCGGTGTACAGAACCTTACACCGATCACCGAACCTCGCACGCATATATGAATAATGAAATTCATACAAACATTCCTTAGAAATATCAAGCACACTCATACCCACATATATTGGTTTATCGAACTTCACTTTTAGTTTACGTATCTCGATCGCCACTAACTGCTCCGAGAAGATCGTCCGACTATGAAAGTTTGGTTTCGCGATCAGCGTTTCCGCGCCGTAACGACCGTCCCACTTAGTCACTAGTCGCACGTCTACGCGATTCCGCACGTTCTCCATTGTCTTACCGTACACCGCGTTGTTCATTAATTTATATAAAGTCTTTTGAAATTCACTCGTGGCTCGCGTCCTCAAATCAGTGTTCAATTGAATGTACTCGCGCAACCAATGCGACTGATCGAACCGCAACACCCGATGAATTCGCGTCACGCGTAAACCATGGCGCACGCACTGTTTCAGGTAGCGATAGTGAATTACATATCGCTCCTTATCGTCGAGCGTGGCAAGCAACTTAGTCTGTTTCCCTTCTGGCGCGTGCTCGCGTACAGGGCAGAATGGCAGGTCGGCGTGTGCGTCATGAATCTCCTTGGGATACTCGATGTCCACCTCCAAAAGGTATCCCAAGGGGCCATCATCGTCGGGCATGGATGATACGTCGAGCGCGGCGACCGTCGCATCGTCCAACCATTCAAACCCTCCGTGCGGCATAGCCTGCGACATCGCCCATCCGTACAAGTTGTTGACGTCGAAGTACATCAGGTACATCGACGGCTTCGACTCGTCGTACATCGCTGCCGGCAGGTACTTGTTATTGGCACGCGCGTACCTGTGCGAGCACTGACTCAGACCACCGCGTATGCCACGCTCCACGAACAGTAGCATGTCCACGTCCGTCAAAAGCTCTAATTTGATACCGGTGTACTTGAGCATCGCGTCCCACGTAAAACTCGGGAGCGTAAAATAATGCGCGGGATCCAGATTGTAACTCGCGATACAGTCGGTGCGGAAACTCTCGAATACGTCGGCGAGTAACAGCACATCTGTTTTCAAGTATAAATCACTGTACTCGCCTAATGTCTGTACGCGAAAAGTATTCCACACGTTCACGGCGTGCGCGTAATCAGGCTCCGACGCGGCGGTATCGTTCAACCGATTATAAAATTCTTCGCGGGACGGTAAACGCGTATCGTTAAGTTTGGCGTATGATGATACATAGTCGTACGGGAAGACGCCCTTCCTGGTCAGGAGATTGAACTGATCGTCCGACAGGGATTGAAACTCGCCTCGTAGAATCGCGAGTCGTTCTTTGCCAAGATCCGAAGCGAGTTTCTCCAGACTAGCGGCTAAGAACTTCAGCGAATCTACGAATCGAAACTTCAACCCCCTCTTCCAATCGTTGTTCTCGGCGTCGATTCCCTTGACGTGTTTCGTGAACGATATATATCGTTCCTTTGTTACCGGCAGCAGGTCGATCTGCCCCTCGAACGCGGACGCCAACTCCTTAATTACAAAATGCGCGTCGTAGCCTGATAAATTGTGGAATACTACGGGGATCGTGTACGATCGTTGAAATTGTAAATTACACGATACGTGGGCCGCGCCTCGATATTCACCCGTCGAGTGGCAATGGTCGCGCACTTTTTTGTCCGTATCGACGAATGTTTTTCCGCACATGTGGCACGCGCTCGCGTCATTAAAATTTCGCCACTGTTGCCTCGTCAGCGGGATCATCGGTTTCGCGTTCCGCAACCACCAATACGCAGTGTCCGCAAAGTCTCGAAGTTCCCGCACGAACCATTTCACGCACTCGGAGTCGTGACGATACGCGCGATAACGGCACAGAGACGCGTCGGTGGAACAATGAATGTAATATCCAACGCTGTACGCTCTGTGCTGCTGGTACGTGTACGTACGACTCCGCTCCGCAGGCTCGACGTCCTCCAGCATGCATTCGAAGTCCGCGTACACGACGAATGGTGCTCGTTCCTTATTCTTGAAGTTTTTGAACTGCAACCATTTGTCGTCAGCGGACGGCAATTCGACGGCGCATTCGTTTATACGTTGGCAGTCCACGTTGTGCTTGGTCAATTGCTCGGGCGAATGGAAGAAGATGAGACATCTGCAACGATAATAGCTTTAATAATAACCATAAGAATAACTAATATATCCATCGAAATATTTTTTACATACCTCTCGCAAACGAAAACTTTATGTCCATGGGTGCTGAGTTGCTGCGATACGAGCCTCGACATACTTCGAATGCACGCGAAATGATGCTGATTAGGGAATTTGGAATCCTGCACCAGTAGCAAGTTCGCGTGTCTCTCTCAAACGCAGAGGCATGCAGCTGTCGTCGGTCTAGGTGTACACGTTCACCGACACGTTAGTTATCCTCTCGAACTTCTTAAGCTGATTTAGCGTTACTGGAAGAGTCATATCGTTCGTACAAAGTACCGTCGAGTGATGAGGGTACGAAATGACCCTACTCGCATTCGTAGCAGCAGGGTGTAAACTAGCGACGACTGACCACAAGAAGCACGCATTGTCTCTATTTTGTACATTAACCACGGCCTTTTTAACAATGACATCGAATGGAAGTGGCACGAAGCAACCAGCGCGAAGTGGATTATGCTTATTCATATTCACTAGAATATTTAGCACAGCCCTTAGGGTCCATCCACTGTCGCGATCTTGAAACTCCTCGATAACCACTAACGTGGGAGCGACCACGTGCTTCGAATACCACTCGCGCACGTTCGATGTCCTGAATAGTACACGATTTCGCGTACCGAAACTTTTCATGTCCATATTATCATTTAACATAAACTCCGCGTTCAGTATCGTATTCACGGACACACTAGAATGTTCTCTGATAGAGTCTGTCACGCGCGATAGTATCATTCGTCGAGCACCCTCTAAAAATCGACGTGGATCGACGTGTCCCACGTTGATTACCGCGCCAGTCGAAATACGGCCTATAAACGCTGATTCCACGTCTTCCCATACGACTTTGGGCGCCGTCGATCGACCCGAAACCCCGAGTCCTACTCGCGAAAACCGACCCCGAACAATCGCGCGTAATGTTTTTATTCGCGCGATCAGCGACACCAGGCGTTGTTTCGCGGCCACGGCCACTCCTCCGCTGCACTGGTACTCGACGATTAGCTGCAGGCACGTGTCGCACTGGTCCTCCCAGTCTCGGAATTCCGCAACATAGCGTAAAAGCTCGGACATCCGGGACAAAACCCTGTACGTGTCCATGAACACTTCCATGTTCACTTATTCACGATGAGTTCACTTCCTCACAAATAGTTTTGTCTACCAGACACGCACGAATAGTCGCGATTGTGTGATACGACTCTTCTAGGTGATGCAGTCCGTGTCCGGATATCGGAAACCCAACGGCAAAATGACGCGCTTCGAGTGTAGTCGCACAATCGGGGTCGGGTGTTCATTCAAAAATGTTGCTAATTCACGACACAAAAACGAGTTCACGGAAATAGACAATGTTCGAGGGCACAACACTTTGTACACTTCGACCGTACCGTTCTCAATGTCCTGCAGAAGCGTTAACGGCGTACACACGACCGCGGTAAAGTACTTCACGTGCTTGCGATGCACGTCCTTATCACCAACGATGCAATACAATGTGCATTTGCTCGCAGTACTACATCGAGCGATATGGCGTAGCAATTGACGATGGTGATGCGACAATTGCATAAATCCATTTTGAATGATATTGCTCCACGACGTCTCGGATAATGACTGTAGGCTTAACGCGTCGCGGATCTTATGCTTCTCAATCGTAAGCGTTTGGTCGTCCAACTGCGCCATCGTGGATTAAGGGCTCACGTTACCATAGGTATCGTCATCGGAAGACGATGACGCGCGCATTCTGGGGGTACTAGCATTAGTATACTGAAAATCAGATTCTCACGAGTCTATATCGAACTCTTTTCACCCTTACACGGTCGCTGTACCGCTGCCACTTACCTACTATAAACATACTGCATCACGTGCTTACTCCATGGGCTACCGCGACGATTGACTTACAGCCTCGTCGATAAGGACGCTCGCCCTATTCCCAATCACCAAAATACTCGGAAGTCAAGTCCGAATAATTATAGCTCTATGTTTACATTGGTTGCTTGCGTGAACGCAACGTATAATTCATTTATTCCTTGCACGTGCGCTGTATCGCTCCCACGGCTCAAATATAAACACACGGTGCAATGTCGTGTTTACTCCAATGGCTGCCGCGACGATTGATTTATAATAATTGTCGTTCTATGTTTATGTCACGATATAAACATCCGGCATGAATGGTGTGCACATAGGTATCAAAACGTGTTCAATCCTATCGCACGCCATGATTCATTATCTTTTCTCAGAAATTCTATACCACCCTCTTTCTCAGAAATCAGCATCGAAGACGAAATTCGAAATTCCACGATTCGCTCGCGGTCGCGCCTGCGCCCCGATCCCACACGCGTGCGGAGATTGCGCGGCGGCGACTCGTGTTCAAAGTACCTTAAACATCCAACAGGTGGCGCCAATACGAATTGTACTAAAAATCTATGAAATTTATCAACGCATGCCCGAATATCGACGTGGATCCAAAGTACCTTAAACATCCCATAGATGGCGCCAATACGAAATGCGCGGGACGCCATCTTGTAATTTTGAAAATCCTCCCCCTCCCTGTGACGTTATCCCCCTCACCAACGAACGTGGTACCCCCTCCCCTCCTCACCACCTCACCGACGAGCACGGTACCCCCCCCTCCCCACCTCACCCCCTCACCTTCGCCGAAGAGCGCGCGATACCCCCCTCCCCACCTCCCCCCCTCGCCCTCGCCGAAGAGCGCGCGGTACCCCCCGCCCCGCCTCACCCCCTCGCCCACACTTGATCCAGAATCGGCATAGACTAACTACTCTTGTAATGGAATTTAATAATTCCTGCAAACATGGATATTTAAATGAGCCTTGATCGTTTCGCGTTAACAACACCGTTTTCCAAACATCATCAAAAGCTAAAGTACAAAGCATCTGCTTGTCTGCATTTGCAAAATTCAGGTGCAATGTCGACCATTCTTTTTGCAAACCGCGAAACGATCAAGGCTCATTTAAATATCCATGCTTGCAGGAATTATTAAATTCCATTAGAAGTCTTCCAAATTCAAACGCCGATGCTGGAAGATCGTTTTCCATGCTTCCCGACATAAAGAACAAGAAACGAAACCGACTTTGTTCGACCATCGTCAATGCCATTTGTGTAACGAAATCGGCATTAAAGGCGCACGGGGAAACAGCTCAGACCATGGAGGTAGATGACAAACATCTATCTCTCATGTCATCTGAGAATTTATACGCAACTTTTGCGAAGAAGCAAAACAGTAGTTTACGTTTACATGCCGTTGATGGCCTCGCGGGTTATCAATTTCATCCATTTTCTATTTCATTCGATTTTTGGACATCGCGAATATGTAAATAGTTGTTCGATTTACCTCATGCAATTCTTGTTCTATCCTTGCAATAAATTCGCTTGCTTACTGTACATATGATTTATAGAGAGAACTTCGAGATAATTGTACAAATAAATGTATATTCTTAATTATATTCATTTTATATGTAACAATTATCTCGAAATTCTGTCGCATGTATTATAGTAAATTCCTCTGCTTGCTTTCTATCCTTTGGAAATGTAAACAATTGTAGCATTATTTACGTACTGCCTTTCTTTTCTATTTTTGTAATGTTTTTATACATTTTAGTGTACAACATGTATCGCGATGTTAGCTTTGCATAACCAATTGTTTACATTTCCCTCCCGATGGAAGAGACCACTACTTTCCCGTAGTTTCCATCGAGCGGTACCGTGCACGCTGCGCGTAATTAATTTGTAAACAGTGCGTGATTCTTTGTCGCAACTTGATATGAGTATCGAAAAATCTAGCGAGAAATGTGATTACGTTTAGATTTTAGATTTTAGATCATACCCTGAAAAAATATTTTTTATCGAAGGCTGCTACAGCGTGCATGGTACTGGCCAACAGTGGATTCTAATTTTAACAAAGTTCACTAATTTACAGTATCAAAATATTCATCTTTTAATAAAAAAATTCATTTTAAGGTTTGAAAAATAGAAATAGCTCAAATAAAAGTACGGAAATTTAAAATGAAAACAAGAAATTATGAATGTACATTTTTCTTTGTTAAAGAAGTTACAGAAGAACTATATTTAACTTTTTTTATGTATAATTTAGTTCGTATATCTGAAAAATCGAAGAACCATTTAAATATAAAGTTTCATTGAAATCCATTTTGCCGTTTAAACGTAATCGTGTTAACAAATATATGAGATATTTAAAAAAAGCTCTTTTCTAAATAGTCAAAACGTGATCAGGAGGTCTTAAAACGTGATTTCCGTAACGAAACTTTTTCCAAATTTTTTTT
Source organism: Andrena fulva (assembly GCA_946251845.1). Taxonomy (NCBI): domain Eukaryota; kingdom Metazoa; phylum Arthropoda; class Insecta; order Hymenoptera; family Andrenidae; genus Andrena; species Andrena fulva. The sequence goes on from OX276333.1 coordinate 12,747,624, forward strand.
CATTACAAGAGTATTATACATATGTCAGAAAGTGAAAAGTGTATCTCGAGGCACTCAAGAAGATCGCGCACGGCCGCGTGTCGCTTGTGTCACGGGATCGCAACTTTCTTATGTAAGGAAAACTGATTGATTGACTGATCGTTTATTCGTGCCCTCCCTGCCATTTTATACAATGCGGTTGCCATGCAGCACAGGTAGGTACACCTGGCGGGGGGACATACCTGTAGTGGGGTTATCACGCACATGACATCCCCTTTGTTAGATTAAAGTTGTTCCTCAAATTTCACAGCTCATTTCTTACGTCTAATGTCCAGTGGTGTGATTGGTCTTACAAGTGTTTCAATTGGTTATTGCGGTTCACGTGTAAAGAGTACAATAGGGTTACTATCCGGTGGTTGTGTCTGATTTTGTATAGAACGAGTTTGATTATTGAAAGTGGGGCTGAATATGCGAAAACAAATAGTTTTTGGAATAAGTCCAGAAATACAGGAAAATAAGCCAATTCGTTTCAATAGATAAATTAGGACATATGTACGAGATCCACTGTAGGGTAGAGCTCTGCAACGGGCGGGTATACCGTGGGTCAACCCGCCCGTTACCCGATCGTTTTTCGACTCATCCGGCCCGCCCGGCCCGCGTCGGGCAAGACGGGTTAAGGTAGATTTACACTAGCCGTCTGGACGGCGTCAAAACGGCTAGTGTAAATCTACCTTTAGCGGTTCATTTCTACCCGCCCGTCAAGCCCGAAACTGTTGCCAGCCGTGCGACGTATCCAACCTGTCCGTGTCCGTATTTGCGCCTTTCCTCTATTCATCGGGGTCAGCTGCATTTTTTATATACTGTATTTCTAAATTGTCTGTTATGTTTCTACTACAATGTTGTTGTTTGTAAAAAACATAAATTAAATCTAAATTTTTTAATTTCTTACATTTATTTGTATTTTAACTTGTGTTATTTACATATGGTTGATAAGTATAATACACATTAATAATAAATAAGTTGTCAAGGTTTGACTCTCCATTCGAGGGTAACAATAAGTCAGAGTGAAAGTCGAGTGAAGCGCGGGAAATGTCTGGGTAAAGAGCGGGTACGGACGGATCGGGCGTTTCGGGCGGGTATGGACGGGCTGGACAGCCGCGGGTTCTTCGGGCTAGTGACGATTCAAGTACGGGCGGGTCGGGTACACCGAGAAACAGTCGTAGGCCGGGCGGGCCAAACCCGCCCGTTGCAGAGCTCTACTGTAGGGCGGTCAATCCGACTGATGTCCATGATCGGATGCGATGTTCGGTTTGTACTGAGGCTAGCACATCGTCCAGTTTGTCAAGGGTCGTTCCGTAGGTTTGAACGGCCTCCTCCACGTACTGGGGCGGCAAATCGTGAAGCTGTTGGTAGATGGAATCTCGTTCGCTGATCGTGTAACCGATGTTGACAGGTTTGTATCTGGTCTCGACAGTATAGGTGACGTTACTGCCTCCAATTTTCATAAGCGTAGCATCTCCAATTAGAGTACAGTCCTCAGAACTGGAGATGATCGCTGGGTTGGTCAGCTCTAGCGTGGAGTAGTTTCTGCAGAGCGTTTGTAATACGATCGGCTTTTCCGGAACTACTAAATAAAGATCAGGCGTGGTTAATTGTTTATATAAAAGTTCTTTTATGCGAAAGGACCGTGCGTTGCAAGCCTTGGAAACATCTTTGGATGGTGTTATTTTGAGGATTTCACTCTCGCAATCGTGGATTTGATAGGAAAGGGTTGCAGGTTGTGTCTGTCTACAGTAGTATCGAGAGTGTGCGTGTATGCAATGTCGTAAAAGGTAGTCCTTGTCGAGTAGTATGTATTTGTCTCTGTGCATTATCACCAGGTCATGGGTCACAGTAATGGACGTGAAGAAATCTCCAGTCTTCTGCGGTATGGGGTGAATCCGTTTGATTGCCCAGTCGTCCTTCTCGAGTACAGGCACATCTATTTTGTAGATGAGCTGTTTCTTGAGGCTTCCAATGGTGACTTTGGAGATCTGGATCAATAGGTTGTAAATCGATTCTTTCAGGACGAGTGGGTACCGTGTTCTCGTCTCTTCTTCCATAACCTGCATACTGTGAATAACGTCTTTAGGTGGTAAAACGTAAGGGTAACGTCTGGGTGTACAACACCTTTATGTCCCATAGCGATGGCCGTTTTGAGAATCCCGATGTCGCGGACTACTTCATCCAAGAGTGCAGAGAGCATAATCAATTGGTTATTAAGGTGGATACGTTTGCGATCGGTGTTAGCGATGGTCTGTATCTTCCTTAATTGATCGGCACTGGTGTTGTACATCTTCATGAGTTCCGTCTGCAGCTCCCTCCTCCCGATGCCACGTAGTATGGTGCTTTGATTGCGGATAGCACTGGCCAATTTGTTCTCGTTCGCAAAAATCTTGTCAAGATTTTTGTTGATCATCTCGAGGTCGTCAGAGTCGAGAGTTCCAAAGAGGGACTTGCTAACGTGACCGATGAAGTCGAACGCACCTCTACGTCGCCGTTGACGTTGATTGTCCTCTAGGTGGATGAGGGCTGCCAATTGATTTTCGTCCTGGAGAGCACGCTGTAGTTGCTGTGATAGTGCCGCTATTTCGTGGATGTGGTCGCACGCCCTGTTGCATATCGTGTGTGTTTCTTCGAGCATGTTGGTGATCTGTTCGAGTCGTGTGTGAATGTTGGAAGTGTCTAGGGCAAAAAGAAGGATCCATGAGGAGTAACATACGGATGCGGAGTGAAGCTTCTCAATGTTGTTATGTCCAAGATCTTGTACGTGTAAACCCAACACCAAGGGAACGATCCAAAGAATACGGTGTCCGGCAGTCATCCTGTAATTTTAGTGCAGAAACAATTTTAGTCTATTGCCGTGCACAGTGACTATGCGATTTGTGTCGAAATACTGGATCAAATAATTTGGGGTGTGATCAAGATTTTAGCAAGGCCCAGCCAATTGGGTACAAGCTTGTCCGTCTTATGGTCGTTTGAAACTAATACTTTATCGTTTACATGGAATACTGTTTGTGTTTTTATAATACGACGTTCCTGTGTGACTCTATTTTTTTTTTTACTTTTAAGGATGTTGCTTCGAGCGTTCGTTAAGTATCTTTGGTATCGTTCTTTCCACATTTGCATGAGTTTGTCTTGATTGAGAGGTGATGTAGTAGCGATAGTTGATGGTAGATTCGCCTTTCTTCCAAAGGTTAGTTCGAACTGAGGTGTTATAGCCCATGCAGATGAGAGAAAGATTTTCGTCCCATTCATTCTGTCTATCATTCATGCAAGTCTTAATGAGATCTTTCACTACTGCGTGAGCTCGTTCCAATCCTACATTCGATTGTGGATGGAACGCGGTAGTACGGACGTGTCGGATTTGAAACTCGCGTTCGAACTGTTGCATTAGTCCGCAAATGAAGTTGCTTCCCTGATCGGTCAAAATATGTTTAGGTGACGAGAAGATGTAAATGTAATGGGTCAATAGATTTTCGATGATTGTCTCTGCGCGTGTGTTGCGAAGCGGGATGAGTATCAAGTATTTTGTAAGCATATCCTGAATGGAAAGAATATACTCATTTTTGCTATGTGTTTTCCTAAGTGGGCCGATTATGTAGTACTTTATTGTGCCCCTTGGGGATTACAATTCACATTACTCTTCCTCTCTTCTCTCGCTTAACCTATTCTCGCATCCTTAACTCTATTTCTTACAACTACTCCTTATATCTAATCCTTATACCTAACCGCCCGCTCGCTCGCTCGCCACCGCCTCCCCCGCTCCTCCCGCTCCCCCCTTCGGACCCCCGCTTCCGCACGCATCCTCTCACTCTCGTTCCTTACCCATTCATTCCACCATCTTGCACCCCCCTCCACTCTTCCACCCTCCTCATCCAACTTTCCCCCTCTCCATCATCTCCCAACACTTCCCCCACCATCCCCTGCCAACCCCTACCCTCTCCCCATCCCGTACATTCCTCCCATATATGTTCCCATGTTTCCTCCCCCCATCCGCAAACCCTACATCTCCTTTTCTCCTCATCCTCCCAATATCTTCCCCCCCCCCCTCATCTCACTCCCCGACCTGAACCTAGCCACCCTCCTCCATCTGCTCTCCCCCCCCCCTTCTTTAGGTATCCAGGCACCCCCACCCCCTTTACCGTCCCATACCATCTATTATACCTAGCTTCCCTAATCCTTTCCCACCTATCCCCCTCCTGCAACCTCTTCTCCACGCTTACCAGCTCTTCCCCCCTCATTTCTCCCCCACCCCTCATCCTTTCCACTTCCTCCACTGTCCATCCCCTCTCCTCATAAAACCCCTTCCTCTCCTCTTCCCATCCCTCCAGGACCCTCCCTCTCCTTGCCCGCCCTTTAATCTCCTCCCAACACATCCTTGCCACCTCCCCTCCCTGCCCCTCCTCCAACTTTCTCTCATACTCCCACGCCCTCATCCCCGCCCTTCCCTTCAACATCTCCCGCTGCAACTCTTCCCTAACTAAATATCCCGGCGTACACCATTCCACCCCCAAAACCCATCTCAAAAACCTGTCCTGTACCCCCTCCACCCTCTCCCTACTTTTCCAGCCCCAAATTTCCACCCCATAATTTATCGTTGCCCACACTAACCTATCAAACAACCACACCCTTCTCCCCCAATCCTTTCCAAATCTCCTTTTACCAATCCCCCACACCTGCCCCATCACAGCCGCTGCCTTCCTCACTCTCTCTCTTACATGCGCCTCTTGCCCTCCATTTCCCATCAAAGTATTAGGTGGGCCGATTATGTCCATGGCCATTTTCTCATTCGCTTCCGTAGGTGTGTCAGGAATAACAGGTAGTTCTGTTGGCCGTACGCGGGTGAGTTTCTGTATTTGGCAAGTTTTACATCTCTTGACGAAATTAGTGATGTCTTCGTCCATGTACTTCCAATAATATCTTTGCTTGATTCGTTCTATGGTTTTTTTCTCTCCGAAGTGCTGTGTGGAGTGTGCGTTGTGATTTTCGTATAGTATTTTTGTAATTTCGGTAGGTTGGAGTTCTCAATACGAATTTGGACAAAATGAAATTTGGATATTCGGTATTCGATTAACAATGAAAGATAAGAAATTTTGAATGAATAATTTCTCTGTAGAATTGAAGGTATTATCATTCAACTGTATCCTCATATTATTTTGACGCAATCCGTCCAATTTTCGTGAATAAAAGTGTTTAAATTATTAACCCATTGCTCTTCGTTGAAATCTCCTAGTCTAGATCTGCTGAGCTGGATCCAGTCAGGTCGGGTCATCTCTTTAATCGTTATTCCTTTACTGTCAGCTGTGAGAACCCAATTCTTGAAATCATCGTAAAGGGTATTCTGACTGGTTTCTGGTTCTACCGAGGATTCACTCGGAATCTGTTGGAGTAAATGTTCTTGATCTCGAATGAGTTCGTCTAGTTCTTCTAACAATTCTTCTTCTTCGTAGTTTCTTAACGGGAGCACTCTAGATAGAGCAACGGCGGCGGTGTTTTCCTTACCCTTTATATATTTTATTTCATATTCATATTCTTCTAGCTTCAGTCTCCATCTTACCAGGCGTGACGATGGGTCTTTTACGTTAAACAACCAGACTAATGCTTTGTGATCAGTGAGGATTGTAAATTTTTTTCCTAATAAGTATTCCCTTAATCTCCTTACTGCCCATACAATTGCAAGTAGTTCCTTTTCAGTAGTGGTATAATTTGTTTCAGCGGGTATGAGTGTTCGTGAAATGTAACAGCACCGGTGTCCGTTCTGTGACAGTATGGCTCCGATTCCTTCATTGGAAGCATCGGGTGTAAGAGTAAACGTTTGTAAGAAGTCTGGTCGCTTTAATATAGGTTCCTCAAGTAATTTACCTTTAAGAATGTCAAACGCAGTTTGCTGGCTGTCTGTCCAATGAAATGGTACGTCGTTCTTGGTTAGTTCTGTCAGTGGCTTGGAAATTTTAGCAAAGTTCCGGATGAATTTTCTGTAATAACCCGTAAGGCCAAGAAAAGCTTTCACTTCTGTGACGTTTCCAGGCATTTTGAAATTCTTTACGGCTTCTAGTTTCGAGGGGTTCGGTTGTATGCCTTCAGCTGTGATCAAGTGTCCTAAATATTCTAACTCTGGTTTCAAATATTCGCATTTATCTGGCTGCAATTTTAGCTCGGTTTCGCGTAAACGTTGGAAGACTATGGCTAAATTTCGATTATGCTCTTCTATGGTCGTGCCGAAAATCATTATATCATCAAGGTAAACGAAGCAATATTTCCCTATCAACCCTTGTAGCGCGTTATTCATCATACGTTGAAATCTAGCGGGTGCATTTTTAAGTCCGAATGGCATGCGCCTATACTGAAAGTGTCCGTCGGGAGTACTAAAACCTGTATATTTCTTTGAATTTGGTTCCATTGAAATTTGATGGAATCCAGAACTCAAGTCTAAAGCGGAAAAGAATTTCGATTTACCTAGGTGATCGAGAATGTCATCAATATTTGGTAATGGGTACGCGTCTTGCTCCGTTTGTTCATTTAATTGCCGAAAGTCAATTACAATTCTCCATTTACGTTTGCCTGAAGCGTCAAGTTTTTTAGGCACTACCCACAGGGGCGAATTAAAAGGTGAGTCGCTTGGTTCGATTACCGACTTCTTTAACATGTCGTCAATTTGTTGTTTGATCTCGTTCTTATGACATTCCGGTGGTCTGTAGCTTCTAACTTTTATTGGTTTTGGGTCTTTTAAAATAATCTCGTGTTCAGTTAGCCGAGTGCAAGGTAAAGGGTCTGATTCTAGCGTGAAAATGTCCGAATAGCCAAATATTATTTTCTCTATGGTTTACGGAGTTGCGATTCTATGTGGCTACTGCGAATGCTTTGTTTCAGAAGCCGAAGTCTATCATTGGTATCGGGTGGATCGATATCAATGATTTGAGGTAGCTCTAATTCTTCGTTTTCAGTATTAATGAATGCCACGCGTTCTAATTTGCCGCCAATTACTGCGCTTATTGTAAAATGTAAAAGCGGTGAAATTTTTAGTTCTGAGAATAATTTAGTCTCTGTTCCGTTCAGCTTTAACCTATTGTTATTGATTTCGAATTTGTATTTGTCGAGAAACTGTATGCCAATTATACCGTCTTCTTTCAGTGGAAAATCGTCAGGGATCACGTAAAACGTATGTTCTGTCTCCAAACCTGTCAATGTTACATATTCTGTAGAGGTATGCTTGTCTTTGCCCATTGAAAATGTTTTCTTCACAGGAACTCTTTTTATTCCTGCAGCTATTATGTTTGATTTTATTAGGTTTATCCCTGCTCCGGTGTCAAGTAAGAGTCTTCCGGATCTTTCCATTCCTCTGAGTCTTGTTTGTATGTGCCGTAATCGTCCGGAGGTGCAAAATATTCGTGGTTCCCCTCCGCGTTCTCCTGTGGGTTCCCTTCTTCTATGTTCTTTTACTCGCGGTGGTAGTTTCCCCGGTTGGCCGTCCCGAAAATTTCGAGATTAGCATCGTTCTTTCGTATGTCCATAGCGTTTACATATCTCACATTGCGGTATTGAGCGTGATTGACTCCGTTCCTTTTCTGAGTCATTCATCGATCGGAACGAGGTGGATGGTATGCTGGAATGTTTTATCGGGCGCGGTGTCAGGTGTTCATTACCTGACTTGTGTCTGTTGCCAAGCGATGCGTTCGCGTTTGACATTCGCGAACCTTCTCGAAGCCACATTTCCATTTCACATGCAATAGATTGTGCTTCAGAGATGGTCGGGGGACTCCTAGCGATCACGAGTTTTCCTAATTCGTGTCTCAGGTTTAAGATATATACGTGTGTGTCGTTGTCGTTCTCACTCTCCAAGGCGATAGACCTTGCAACGGAGTTGGAGTGTTTGTTCTGTACTGCGTATTGTAGTTCGTTCAGATTTTGTCGGAATCTGAGATTGAACGACTGGACCGATTCGGTAGCGCCTTGTTTGGTATTCGAAAGGCGTTGTCTGCAATTACCTATGGTCGTCGGTGGATTGACGTGGGTACGCAGTGCGGAATATAGTTCGTCGTACGACGTTATAATGAGAAACCGAATACTACGTTTTGCTTGTTCTTGGATCTTTTCTACTAATATTAAATCGATGAGTAATTCTGGCTCTAAGCAACAAAGCTCGGCGCGTTTCGTCTGCTTGATGAAATCTTCGATGCCGATATCATCGCGTCCTTTCAATACTTCAATTGTGCGGATTATTTCTTTTGCCGGTCTTCTTTCCGCGGGAACAGCGGGCGGTGCCGAGAGTGCGGGCGGTCGCGGCTCGTCGTTTATCGCGTCGTCTTCCGTGGTAATTCGATCGCTTCTATGTTTAATTATTTGGTACATGTCGCGAATCTCGCGTGATCTATTTTCGTTTTCTTTGGCTAACGTTGCTACGTCTTGTTGCACACGTTCCATTAATTGGGTCAATTTTTCAATTGCTAAGTCCGTCATTGTGCTTTCTGAATCCGTGTCGGATAGAATATCTCGTACGGGTTCGCGGAATGCGCGAAATTGTTTAGGCAAGTTAAGAAAATTGGAATTTCTTACTTCGGTTATTTCTTTGGATGCTGTAGTTGAGCTCGGCAGGAGTCTGGCGCTCGTAGTCCCTTCTTTGACAAAGTGCTCCTCGTTCTCTTGATGCAGCATAAAATAGTGGCTTCAACGGCGTGATTAGGGTGTGGCTCTCGTAGTCCGCGAAGTCTACTCTGCCTCGCGTAGTGCCGGGCTTCCTTCGGTTCACTCCTTTCTTCGATGGCCGATGAGCGTTATCCTGGCAGGATCGCCAAAAATGTCACGGGATCGCAACTTTCTTATGTAAGGAAAACTGATTGATTGACTGATCGTTTATTCGTGTCCTCCCTGCCCTTTTATACAATACGGTTGCCATGCAGTACAGGTAGGTACACCTGGCGGGGGGACATACCTGTAGTGGGGTTATCACGCACATGACACTTGCACCTCTCCTTGAATCACAGCGTTTCAAGAGCGAGAGAGAAAGACACACATTCGTTTTCTCTCTCGTCTTCCCGACGTTGTCCGATGCGCCGAGCTCACGGACACGCAGCTCCGGCGTAGTGTGCATGCGTGGTGGGGGAAATTCTCGAGAGATCCCGTCCCGAATCTAGCATCACTGATTGGAGTGTCCATGCCTTGCTGCCCGCGACGCTTCCCTTGGGCCTGGGTTTTCCCCAAGTTCTCCCGCTCAAAGAGTCCCAAGCGGTGTATTTGAGCTTCCGGGCGGCAGGCCGCGGTTCCGGGACGCCACTTGAATGTGCGTCCATCGGATTTTCTTACAATCGTGTAACGTGTACGAGAAAATCTGTGTGAAAATATCTTGCTACAGAATAGAAATCGCTTCCCGCGTAGGGTAACAACTGGAAGGTACTTTAGATATCATAAACATTGCCCGGGCTGGGACAATGGTTGCCAGTTAGGCCTGGAGAATGTTTCGAAGACTGCGCTTTTCAATGAAACAATTTCGCTGAAGGTACACATGTATTGCGGAAAAAATTCCACAGAAGAAAACGCAATGTGGATTTCGTATTCAACAAGTAACTACATATGCTGAACATCGAATCGCAAAACATCGATGACTGTTGCTAATTTTAAACATTATCTTCTACATCACATAAATAAAATCTAAATTACATGTTTTATCCATTCAAACCTACGGACAACGATTGAAATAATCGCAACTGCATTATAAAGGAAGCATACCTAACGAAACGCGTATAGTTTCAACGTTTTGTACTAATAAAACGCATATAGTTGGAAATAAATTTTCTACCGCTTTTCAAATGAGAACAAAATGCTGCATTTGTACTTTCTGAACATATGTAAAGAAGAAAAGGAATAGAAGCGTACAAAAATGTTGTATATCGTATATGACGAAATTTAAAATTTCTACAGTCCGTCTCATCGGCCCGGGTCATTCCACGCGAAGTCGGACACTTTTCGGAGTAACATGTCGGATTTTGGTGCAACTTGGATATGTTGTAGTCTTTAGGGGTATATAAACATATCTCGAAGGATTTTTCGAAATGTCAAAAATTGTGGATGTTACAGCTCTTTGAAGTATAGTGTTTACTATTTTTCAAAAAATTATAACTGTTGAACTAATAAACTGATAAAAATGACCTTTTGGGTGCTGACAGTGGAGATATAAGAGTACCTAATAAAAATTATTTCACTTAATAAAAACGAATATTTGACAATTTATTTAGCAATTGTTCTTAACAAATGCAATTTTATAGTTGAAGGCACCTTTTTAAAAATTTGGAAAAAATAGGAGGATAAAGCCCTGTTTTTCCTCTTTACGGACATGTTTTGAAAAACGTGGACGTTTTAAAATTGGCCAAATGAAAATTAATTGAATGTAACGCTGCGTCGCCCAGCACCGGCTCGACTGGTCGGGCCGTGCAGTACTCGCAGCGGCCAAGCGGCTATATCTGCTATTCTTATACAATGGTAAGTATTTGTAAAAAAAATGAAAGAGGAAAACTTTTACTGTTTTTTATACCCAACATAATACAGTATCTCAATTTTTGGTGTTCGCAATATTTTCCTTGAAACAAGGGTGATCTTCAGTGTTTTAAATGGAATGCTATATACTTGATTACCCAAAATGAAAGTGACTGTCAAGACAAATTCACCCATATGGTATACTATGACCTTCAAAGCCACACAAGGTTATAATTGCGCGCACCGGGTATAGGCCCGTGCATAGCCTACTGGTGCTCGCAGCGGAAGACAGCAGAAGGTCGGCCTCCGTCAAGAGGACGATCAGGAGGCCGACAAGAGAAGAGTCGGTTACCGTACGTCCTGGCGTTAGGACGTACGCGTACTATAATACGGGACACATAATTGTACACCAAATATAGACAACGGTCATGTAGTGTGTACCCGTGTATTTATTCTGCCCAACACATATATTGAAATAGTAGATTGAGTTTCTTTCTTTCATTCCTAACCTTGTGTGGCCTTGAGGGTCATAGTATACCATATGGGTGAATTTGTTTTGACAGTCACTTTCATTTTGGGGAATCAAGTATATAGCATTCCATTTAAAAAACTGAAGGTCACCCTCGTTTCAAGGAAAATATTGCGAACACCAAAAATTGAGATACTGTATTATGTTGGGTATAAAAAAAAGTAAAAGTTTTCCTCTTTCATTTTTTTACAAATACGTACCATTTACGAGAACACTGTATAAGAATAGCAGATATAGCCGCTTGGCCGCTGCGAGTACCGCACGGCCCGACCAGTCGAGCCGGTGCTGGGCGACGCAGCGTTACATTCAATTAATTTTCATTTGGCCAATTTTAAAACGTCCACGTTTTTCGAAACATGTCCGTAAAGAGGAAAAACAGGGCTTTATCCTCCTATTTTTTCCAAATTTTTGAAAAGGTGCCTTCAACTATAATATTGCATTTGTTAAGAACAATTGCTAAATAAATGGTCAAATATTCGTTTTTATTAAGTGAAATAATTTTTATTAGGTACTCTTATATCTGCACTGTCAGCACCCAAAAGGTCATTTTTATCAGTTTATTAGTTCAACAGGTATAATTTTTTGAAAAATAGTAAACACTATTGTTGCGGCCGCGCGCAACGGCCGTATTTGAACGCGCGCCCGCGGTGGCATCAACACAGCTGTTGAGCCGTCGCGGCGCGCTTGAAGTGTTTTGACCGCTAACGGGCTAGAGCCGCGCTCGCCCGGCGACAGTTAGTTCTCGGAACAACATCGCCGAGACACGATCCGTGACACGCACCTTGCGATTAGATCCAAATATTGCGCCCAGTTTTGCGCCCCGCATTGTTACGGACATTGGCGATCGTTCGCCTTGCGCCCCCCGCGCGTGCATTCACGTTCTTGGTGTGCCGTCATCTTTGTTTGTGGAGTTTTGTATGTGTACGACGTTCGTCACGGACCGACGACCACGTAATTAAAGAAGGTGTTTCGTCCTACGAACGTGTCGTTCTTTCCACCTGCTCGCCTTCCCACCGAGTCGCGTCAGCGCCGAGAATCCGCTCCGCTCTTCGCGGAAACATTTGGTCCTTCGAGCCGGAGTCTCGCTGAAGGACGAGCAGAACGACAAGCACCATGGCTGGCGGAGCCGAGGAGCCCCGACTCACCTGGCCGGCCCTGATCAAGAAAATCCGGGCGCTGATGCTGTCAGCTCAGCGCCTACTCGCCAACTTTAAAAAGATGGGCCAAGCTAAATTTACCGTGGACAACGCCCAGGCGAGGATCTCCGCCCTGAAGGAGACTTGGGCCCAGTGTCAGGTACTGCACCTGGAAGTGGAGGCCCAAATCCCCGAGCCCGAGCGCGAGGCCTGCCCATACCTGGCGAACGAGGAGTTCGCCGCCGCCGAGGAGGAGTACTGGACAACGATGGACTTCCTCCTGGAGGTCGTCCGGACACTTCGCGACCCACCCGTGACCGCGCCGGCCACGGACCCCGAAGCGTCCATGCATGGAGCGACGAAGAGCCGCGCTCGGCTCCCACGCCTCAACCTGCCGCGATTCACGGGTGAGTACTCGGAGTGGCAGGCATTTCGCGATCTCTTCACGTCGCTCGTAATTAAAGACGCAGCCCTCGATGACGTCGAGCGGCTCCAATATTTGAAAACGGCGGTGGAGGGCCCGGCGCTCGCTGTGATCGACCACTTTTCGACTACGGAGTCAAATTTCGCCACCGCCTGGGCGACCTTGTCCCGGCGGTTTGACAACAAGCGAGCTCTGGTCGCGGCCCACCTCCGCACGCTCATATCGATGCCGCCGATGACGAGCAATTCTGCCGCGGAGCTGACGCGCGTGCGCGACACGACGAACCGGTCCCTCGCGCTCCTCGCGCACCTCGGCTGCCCCACCAAACATTGGGACGATATCGTGATTGGTATCCTGACTCTGAAATTGGAGTCAGAAGTTTTGGAGGAGTGGGAGCTCTCGCTCGGTGTGAGCACCGATCTCCCCTCCTACGACGACCTGGAGCGGTTCCTCGAGTCGCGCATTCGCGCACGGGAGGCCACACAAGCCGCAGAAGACGCAAAGCGCGCTCGCGACGCTGCGCCGGAGCACCCGCCGTCCTCGACCGCTCGGGTGTGCACCACGCACGCCGGGTACGAACCCCCGCGCCCCTTGAACAAAGCGCACTGTCCGGTGTGCCGGGCGCGCCACGCCGCGTACCGCTGCTCGGTCTTTCGATCCATGCAGCCCGAGCAACGCCGCGATTTCGCCCGCAGCGAGCGGTTATGTCTTAATTGTTTGGCGCCCGGCCATCTGTCTCCGACTTGCCTCGTCACAGCCTCGTGTTCGCGATGCGGGCAGCGGCACCACTCGCTCCTCCATCTGGCCGCACGGGGGACCGACACTGCACGTTGTCAGGCCCGCGCCGCCCCGAAGTCCACGACGGCGGGCGGCGTCGGGCCGTCGGCAGCGGCGCCCAACGCGGCCGCAGCACCCGACGCCGCGCTTGGAGGGTCGGTGCTGCTTGCCACCGCCATCGTCCGCGCGCGGTCGGCGGGTGGCGAAATGATGACCATCCGCGCGCTGTTGGATCAGGGCGCGCAGACGTCCCTGGTATCGGAAGCCGTGGTCAAGGCCCTCCGCCTGCGCCGTCAGCCCATGCGGACGTACCTGACCGGAGCACTGGATGGAAAGTTGGGGACGTCACGGGCTCAAACGCAGCTCACCCTGTCCCCGGATAGGGAGGGTGCCCCCGGGATCACCATCCACGCCAAGGTCGTCCGAAGGGTCTCCTCGTATCTTCCGGACGGGACGCCCACCACGAAGCTGTCGGATCGATTTGAGGGACTCACCTTCGCTGATCCAGAGCCGTCCACCCGCCGACCCGTCGACCTAATCGTCGGGGCCGACCACTTCGGCGCCCTGTTGCTCTCCGGGTTTCGTCGCGGTAACCCCCCGGCCCTAATCGCGCAGGAAACCATCTTCGGATGGATTGTTTCGGGTCCCACCGACCGAACGCCCCCCGCGAGTACCTAGCGCGTCGCCCTCATCCCGTGTGCGTCCGCGGCGGACGAGGCCTTGCTCCCGACGTGAAGAGACCTATGTAACGAGCCTCGACCACTGTACGCCGCCACTTCGGGCCACCCCCGCAGCTCTGATCGTGTCACGGCGGGCGGTCGCCGCGCGAGCGCCCTTCACGATCATCGGCCCCACGACTGGGGTCCGAGGCGGGCGGAATGTTGCGGCCGCGCGCAACGGCCGTATTTGAACGCGCGCCCGCGGTGGCATCAACACAGCTGTTGAGCCGTCGCGGCGCGCTTGAAGTGTTTTGACCGCTAACGGGCTAGAGCCGCGCTCGCCCGGCGACAGTTAGTTCTCGGAACAACATCGCCGAGACACGATCCGTGACACGCACCTTGCGATTAGATCCAAATATTGCGCCCAGTTTTGCGCCCCGCATTGTTACGGACATTGGCGATCGTTCGCCTTGCGCCCCCCGCGCGTGCATTCACGTTCTTGGTGTGCCGTCATCTTTGTTTGTGGAGTTTTGTATGTGTACGACGTTCGTCACGGACCGACGACCACGTAATTAAAGAAGGTGTTTCGTCCTACGAACGTGTCGTTCTTTCCACCTGCTCGCCTTCCCACCGAGTCGCGTCAGCGCCGAGAATCCGCTCCGCTCTTCGCGGAAACAACTATATTTCAAAGAGCTGTAACATCCACAATTTTTGACATTTCGAAAAATCCTTCGAGATATCCAAGTTGCACCAAATTCCGAAATGTTACTCCGAAAAGTGTCCGACTTCGCGTGGAATGACCTGCCCGAAAGTTGCAAAAACGTACTGCTGACAGTTTCCACATGAAAATGAGTCCAAACACGGTATAAATCGGATTTTTAATGAATTAAACAATGATGAACATACGAATGGGAAAAGAATGAGTGGGGCAAGAGGGGTAAAGTAATGGCATGTGTTGCTGCGCGCATAGCATAGAATATGTGTGCGTAAACTGTCAAAGATAGCTGTTCATATACGTATTTGAAGAATATGAATTATACTGTATAGTGTATTATATACGACAAAATACCGTGCTGCTACTTGTAACCGTTAAACACGGGGTTACCGGTGGGACGGTGGAGGAACCGTATTGCCAGCTCAAGACGATTGTCCAGGGCCGCCGATCGAATGACTGTACACAAAGGTGAGGTAGAGTACGACAATTTATTTACGCTCGTGTCACGTCCTGAGTTGCCGGTCCTCAGGGCGAGGAGGAGTTCTTGCCCCGTCGCCTCCGGACGTAACCGTAACACCTAAGGCCGGCCGGGTTACGCCGCAATGGAGTACTGTGCGGGGCGGGTGGATTGGCTTTAGAGGATCGAGGAGGAAAAGAAGAGGTGTGTTTCGTCTTGGGGCCGTCAGTCAGACTCATCAATAGGGCTATAACTCACGGCCCCCTTTTTTTTTTTTTTTTTTTTTTGACGTGGAGAAATCCCTAACGGTTACCCCGCCCCCGGGGGGAGGGACGGGTTTATGTGGGACTTGCACCCACTAAAACTCCACGGTGGTCGTTCTCGGGCGCGGAGTCGTAGATAGGGGGAGCAGTAGATGGTCGGCTGCTCCCCCGGGGGGGGGGGGGGGGGGGCTCTTTGACACGAGAACCCCCCCTGATCGTATCTCCGCCGTCGCGCGTCGCGCCCTGCCACGACGAGACGCCGACGGCAACTCGCGGCTAAAGGCCGAGTTTCCTAGCCGCGATCGGCGGCTGCGGCCGGCGGCGGTCCCACTAGCGCAACGGAGACACAGATGCATACCTCTCCTTTGCACTAGTGGGACCGCCGCCAGCCGCCGCCGCCGATCGCGGCTTGGAAAGTCTACCTTAAGGCTGCCTCCTTCCCGAGGCGCCCTGACAAGGGCGCCTCCGACCCGGGGTAATGCCGACGGGGAGCGGGGGTGACGCACGAAACTACGTCACCGCCCTACCTCCCCCGGCCCCGGGTCATCTCCTCCCCATCCTCCTTCCGGAACTCCGAGGGGCGGCTATGCGGGACGGATGCCCGGTGCGGATCCGGTCCCGCTCGGCCTCCTCCTTCTCTTCCATCACCGCCTCCGCAAAAGCGGAGACGGCCCTCCAACACTCCCGGTCTCCCGCCATCCGACGCACGACCGTCGGCAGCGAGAGATCGGGGCCCAGCTGCGCCTCGAGGACACGCTGATCGTCCACCCACTCCCGGCATCTAGCCAGGGCGTGGACGGCCGTGTCCTCGTCGCCCGAGTCGCAGCTGAAGCACTGCGACGACTGCTCCCGCCCTATGCGACGCAGGTAGGTGCCGAAGCAACCGACACCTGTTATGACCTGCGTCAAGCGGAAGGTCAGCCTGCCATACCCGCGCCCCACCCATTCGTCCTGAATGGGCAGAAGCGCCCCGACAACGCGACCCTCCCGATGTTTCGGGAGGGCCAACCACTGGTGCCATTTGGCCACCATGCGTTGCCGGGCCTGGCCCCGCACCACTTCATGTCCGCCGGCATTCGGGCCCCCAGCGTCGCGGAGATCACGGACGGCGGAATAAACTTCCGCCTCCATCTCCGCGAGCAGGTGGAATGTGGGGGACCCAGCCAAAGCGGACAGTTCGGCGTGTGACACCGTGCGATACGCTCGCACGGATCGGAGGACCGCCTGGCGGTGAACCCTTGCCAAGAGCTCACGCCCGACGCGGCAGTCCTCCAGGTCGCCGACCCATATAGGCGCGCCGTACAGCGCCATGGACCGGACGACCGCCACATATAGCCGCCGAACCCCCTCGTGTGGTCCACCCAGGTTGGGCATGATTCGCCTGAGGGCGAATACCTGCTTCTCCAACCTGGGGGCGAGGGCTTTGAAGTGGCGCGTGAATCGCCAGTAGGTGTCCAGGGTCAGACCGAGATACTTCATCGAACGTCCGACCCTGATGCAGGCGTCCCCGATCCTCAGGGACGCTCTGTTGGGGACACCGCTCCCAACCCTGTCCGCGAGCCACGTCGCCTCGGTTTTCTCCAAGGCGACTCGCAGACGGAGCGTCCCGATCGAGGCTAATACGCGTCGCAGCGCTTCCTCGGCGAGGCTGATCGCCTCCCTGATAGCACACCAACGACACCCCCAGCGATGGCATCACGACCCGCAGTACCGCGTCGTAGGCGAGGATCCACAACACGGGCCCTAAAACGGACCCCTGCGGGACCCCTCGGTACACATACGTCACCCCGTCGCTCTCCCGGCCGACGTACGAGACCACACGGCCGTGGAGAAAGTCCCAGACCAGGCGGCGAAGGTAGAGCAGGACGTTGTGATACAACAACGCCCGCTCGATCGCCGCCCAGGAGACGGTGTTAAAGGCGTTGGCGATGTCCAGTGACACCGCCACGCCCACACCGCCCCCCTCGACCGCCCGGCGCGACAGCGATCGTACCATCTGGATGGCATCGATGGTCGATCGCTGCCGCCTGAAGCCGTATTGGCGGTCGGACAGGTCCGGGCCCATGGCCTCCAGGTGCTCGCACAGGCGGGCAGCTATTACTCTCTCGAGTAGCTTGCCCGCCTCGTCCAGGAGGCAAATCGGCCGATACGCCGCGGGTGACTCCGTGGGTCTACCGGGCTTCCGGAGGAGAACCAGCCTCGCCTCCTTCCAGGCTGGGGGGTATCTGCCGGTCTTCAAGACGGCGTCGAACAACCGCTTAAGACCGGCTCCTAGGGCGCTCAAAGCGCAGGCCCACACTCGCCCGGGCACACCGTCGGGACCCGGAGCCGCGTTCCTCCTGCGCATGCGCGCCACAGCGGAAGCGAGCTCCTCGTCGCTGACCCCAGGGGCGTCGGAGGTGTCCGCGCCCCTGTCCAACCACGGATCTCCGGACTCGTCGGCGCCACCCTCCCCGTGTACCGGGGGAAGGGGGAACAGCGCCTCTAGAACTTGTTCTAGGAGCCGGGGATCGAGGCCCTCCGTGACCGGGGGCGCCCAGGGTCCGAGTTTTATGGACACGGCCCTGTATGGACGCCCCCACGGATCCTCTTTGAGGGTCGCGACGAATTCCCGACAGGACTGATCTTTTGCCCGGGCTATGGCCCCCCGAAGTTCGCGGCGCGCCGCCGCAAAGGCGGAGCGCAGCTCGAGGAGCCATTCCTCCGAGACCCGTTGTCGATCTTGGCGACGGGCCTTGGTATACTGGCGTCTGGCCACGAGATTTGCCGCGCGGAGTTCCGCGATCTCGGCCGACCACCAGTACACCGCCTTCCGACCCCCACCCGGCGGCCTGGTCCGCGGCATAGATGCGTCGCAGATAGACTGCAACGCGCCGCGGAACCAGAGCGCGCCGGCAACGGGGTCATCCAGCACGTCGCCCGGCAACGGAGGCCAAGCGACGACGGAGGAAGCGAGTAGGGCCGCGTCAACATCAAGTTGTTTGAGCGCCTATCGCGGGGGATGCCTTCCGACTCGGGTAGGCGGCGGGTGGCCAGCATCACGTACATGTGGTCTGACGCCGGCTCACAATCCTCCGCCACCCAGCAGCTCGACGTTTTTGCGGCGGCCGCGGGGTTAACCCAGATCAAGTCGATAACCGACTCGCCCCGCTGGCCGCGGTACGTCGTAACTGCGTAGGGGTTCTTTAGAGAGAACCCCATCGCCGCCGTCCACTCGAGTAGCACCTCGCCCCTGGAGTCCGTTCTGGGAGCGCCCCACTCAATAGCGTGGGCGTTGAAGTCTCCCAGAAACACGACCGGCTCGGCACTCTGAGGGGCGATAAAAGCCCCCACCTCGTGCAGCCGGTCCTCGAACTCCGGGACGGAAAACCTCGATGCGAAATAGCATCCCACCACGAGGAAACCCCCCCCCCCCACTTAACGGCCGTCCAGCCGCTGCCATGTCGGGCGACCGAACACGGCAGGGCTCCCCGTTCCACCCCCCACGTCATCGCCACCTGCCGGTCCGGATTCGTGGACCGAAAACATCGGCCCGGAAGCGGATACGGCTCGGTGGCGACGACCAGCCCGGCCCCCAACTCCAGACGAGCCTGTTCAAGCAGGTCGTGCGCTCGCATGGAGTGGTTTAGATTGGCCAGCAGGATCGGTGGGCCTCGGGGCATTACAAAGCCCTTTCTGCGGCCTCCACCGGATCCTGGTCGGGCCGGGCTGCAGCCCCCGTTTGCTCGGGGGCCCCGACGTCGCTCTCCGCGGCGGAGGAGACATGCTCCCCGCCGTATGACGCGGCGATCGACTGCGCGAGGAGAACAGCCTCCTCGGCGCTGATCGCCGTCTCCACGTCTCCGGTTACAACCGCGGGGGAGGTCGCCTTCCTGGCCTTCAAGAAGGCCTCTCTCCCCTCGGGTCGAGGACCGCTAAGGGGGAGCACTGGGCTGCTCACCCCTCTCCTTCTTCTTCCTCGACCCCTTCCGGGGAGAGCCCCCGGGCGAAGACGGCGTCGAGAGCGCGTCAGCCGAAACCCCCGGCTCCCCGCCGGCCTTGCGCTTGCCCGCGCCGGACTTGGCCGCCGAGGTGAGGGCCAGCACATCGGTCTCCATGGTCTCGGCGGGCGCGGCCGGGCAAGCCACCGCAGCAGCGGACGCGGACATGGGCGCAGACAGGGGGGGCGGCGCCGCTCGGGACGCCGCCGATGCGGAGGGACCAGTCCCCCCGGGAACACCCCCCCCCAGCTCTCCTCCTTCTTGCTGACGACGCAGGAGGGGCCCGACAGGCGGGGCCCCCCATCCGGTGCTCGCCCGGCAATCCCGCGCCGGTGCACAAAGGGCAGCTGGGGACGGCGACGCCGTGTCGCGCCACGTGCCCCTCCACCCCGCAGCGGTAGCAGAGGAGGCGTCGGCTCTCCGGGCTGGAGCATTTGGCCTGAACGTGGCCAAACTCCAGACACCGGAAGCACTGTAGCCTCCTCTGCGCGAGCGGCGTCACTCGGGCGGCGAGGGAGTTGATCACTATCCTCCCCGCCTTAACGAGCCCGGACGCCGCCGCCGCGGGAGCGCGAACCCAGAGGGAGCAAAGTCCCGCCGGGTCCCGCCGCTTCTCCCCGACCGTGACGTCGGCCGGTGAGCACCCCCCCTGCGTCGCGACGGTGGCGCGAACCGCGTCCTCGGACGCCAACTCCGTCAGGCCGCAAACCCTGAATTCCGCCATCTTCTGGGGGCAGTGCACCTTAATCCCGCTGCCCCCCAGCTGCTCCAACAGCTTGGCTTTCAGGGCCGCGGCCTTAGCCGAGCCCTGGGCCCCCGGGATTTCGAGGACGAGCCCCCCGGTGACGGCGCGCCTCGGCCGCATCGAAGCGATACCGAGGTCGGCGACCTTGATCGCCGCCATCGCGCCGGCGACCCGCGCGGAGAAGTCCTTCTCCCCCCCCAGCCGGAGCGGTGATCGCCACCGCTGCGGATCTGGGGGCGCGCGGGATCGCAACCGGGGCTCTCCCAGGAGCGCCCGACCGCTGGGGAGCCGGCGCCACCGCGCCACCACTCGCGGCTGCCGCCGCCGCCCTCCTGGCTTTGCGACCCACCACCTGGGCCCACGTGCCCTGCGGCGCTGCCGGGGGGGGGCGGGAGCTCGGGTCGGCACCGCCGGCACCGGGGCCATCACCGTCGCCGCCCTCTTCTTTGCAGCCCTTGCGGCAGGGCCACTCGACCGCGCAGCCGGAGGAGGAGCCGCGGCCCCACCCCTCGCCGCAGCGCCCGCCCCCGTCACCCCAGACACGATGGGGGCCGCCCCCCGTCTCCCGCGCCCAGCCCCGGCAAGCGCCAGTGTACGGGCAGGGGGAACCGGAGGGGGCACAGCCCCCCCGCACCAGGGGAGGCAAACATACAGGGAGGGGGAATAATTCCCCCCACCCCACCTGCGCGCGTATCCGCCGACGGACCAGCGGGACGCCGCTCGCGCCCCCCCTTCTTCTTGCTGCGGGCCGGGGCCACGACCACGCTCGCGTAAGACGGCCCCCTGCCAATCCCGGCCCATTTCTGGGCCAGAGCAGACGGCGGGTCGGCCGGTCTCGGCGTGGGGGTCGGTGTCGGTCCCCCGCGGCCGATCACCTTCCCCAAGTGGAGGAGACGTCCCTCCACCCTCCTCTCCAGCTCCTCCATGCGTTGCAGCACGGCGTCCCAGGGCTGCATAGCGGCCCCGGAGCCAGCATCGCGGGAGGAGTCCACCGGAGGCGGGTGGGGGGACACCACCCTCCCCCTCTTCTTCCCTTTACCCCCCGCCGGCGTCTCGCAAAGGGGGAGGGCCTCGCCGCCGCAGAGGAGCCCGGCACGGGAGCTACCTCCACCTGGACACAGGTGTCTGTCCAGGGGGGCAGGCACGAGGGCAGGATCCCCTCGCGGGTGGGGATGGGCACGGCGGGGCGGAACGACAGAGTCTCCGACTCTGTCACGTCCACGCCGGCCATAGAAGCGCGCGCTTCGAGGCGCGCGTACTTCCCCCGCAAAAACTCAAACTCCCGCTCCCCGCTGGGGAGGAATTCCTCCAGGGTGCGTGCCTGGTCCGTCAAGGCCTTATTCTGCGCGGCGAGCTCATGCGACCGCCGTTCCCACGCACCCTGGCGGAACACAACTTCGCGTGCCGGCTTGTCTGGGTTCTCGCCCCTCTCGGCCCTTCCGGTCAATTCGGCCGCCACGACCGACGCACGACGGATGGCGATCCTAATCGCCCGTTTGTCGGTCGTCTTTATATTCTTCGCCGCGCCGATAGTCGCGGCGACTGAATCCAGCTCACGCTGGGCCTGCCCGGCGAGACCGTCCACCGGCATCGTCTTGGCCCAGTCGCGGAGCTCCGCGCGGCCCGGCAGGGCCTTCATCCCGGGGCCGAGTCTGGCCGGGTCCGTCCACACGCCCGGCTTCCAGCCCCTCTTACCGGGTACGAAGCCCGGCCTCCGGCTGGCGTCGGTGTCGCCGCCGGACGACGGCAGGCGAACGTCCAGGCAGGCGTCTCCGGCGTCGCTCCCCACGGGGGCACGGTCCTCCTCCGAGTCGGAGTCGACCACGCGACGAGTAGTCCCGGCGCGCCGCCGCGGCGCGGTAACGAGCTCGTCACCGCTGTCAACCCCCCCCCCCCCCCCCCAGTCGGGTCGCCGACTCGGCGCCCCTCCCTGGGGGTCCCCGGAGCTCGGAATCCCCGGCATCCCCACACACACCCGTCCCATTGTCGGAGGAGAGGACAATGGCGGCGCCGCCATGCGGCAACATCCCGTCGCAGCGCCGCAGCATCACCCGTGCCGCCTCCAACACTGCCACAGCGGAGTACTGCGGCGTCGGACGCGGCGGCGAAGTCGCCGCCAACGCGACGGAGGCCCCCGTCGAACTCCCCCCCGGGACCAGGGAGACAGCGTCCTGGTCGAGCCGACTGATCAAGTCGGCCACCTCACGGCACACCTCAAGCGTGCCAGCCGCCCCGTTTGGTGACCGAACCTCCTCTACGCTCCTAACGTATGGGACGTCCCGCGTGGTGGGAGGCGCCGGCAACGGCGCACCCCCGGCAGTCCCCATACCCCCATAGCTAGCGCCGGAGCACAGGGTCCTCAAAACTGGGGAGAAGCAGCGCGCCTCCCCGCCTGCGGAGGGGTGTTCCCCCGCTTCTGCCGCGGAGCGCTCGCCGCAGGAAGCGGCTGGTATGCCGCCCCCGCTCGTCGCGCTCTCCAAAACTCCCTCCTCCCACAGACTAGCCACCCGCGAAACCGCGGGTGACAGCCTGCCCCGTGTTGCGGCCGGTGACCCGCACGTAGCGATCGTGCACCAGTCCGCTGGCGACGAAGTCCGGTCGTCGGCCGGAGGCGTTTTTACCCGGTCACCTCCCGGGAGTGTATAAAGGACACTGTCCTGTTCGAGAAAACCTTCCATGTGAGTCTCACGCGTGACCGCTTAGAATGTCGCGCAACAGTAGAGGCGGCCTGCTGTTGCGAAGCCGTTGTGTCCGGGCCCCTAAGGGCGCGGGCTACGACTGGAGGCGGCAGTACTCCAGCCGGATCGCGGTTAGGTGGAGCATACCCGCTCCACCCACGTGTCTCTCATACGCGATAAGACACGTGCCCCGGCACCACCGCTGGGGCTCAGAGTTGGGGGTTTTATTCTGGAGATTTTTCCTTACCTCGTGGCCCGGCCGGTTAAGGCAAGACCGCCGGTCCGCGCGGCTTCGCGTACCCTCGGGAGGTGTCTTCCGGGGTTGTTGTTCCACCGCGCGGGCTACGGATCTCCCGGAAGCGATACGCTTCCAGGCTTCCCCACTAAGGCGGGGGGGGGGGGGGGGGGGCATCATAACCCCGGAGACACCCGGGGCTACTGTCCGACCCTTGGCGGGAGGCGTCCCGCCAGGGAGGACACCCTCCGGATAAATCCGAAGGGAATGCAAGTTGCCATGTCCGCGTCCGCGTCCCCCAACGAGACTATGTTTCGCGGGGACACCGGGAGCACCAACTTGGAGGTGCGGTACATG
Source organism: Andrena fulva (assembly GCA_946251845.1). Taxonomy (NCBI): domain Eukaryota; kingdom Metazoa; phylum Arthropoda; class Insecta; order Hymenoptera; family Andrenidae; genus Andrena; species Andrena fulva. The sequence goes on from OX276333.1 coordinate 12,771,067, forward strand.
GACTTTCCCGGTCGGACCCTCAACTTCGTCCAAATTCTCCGCTCCGGGCTGGCCCTGGTTCCTCCCCACGCGGCCCGAAGGCCCGGGGGTACCACCAGAACCGGCAACCCGGTTGAGAGAACATGGAACCCATTGGGGTTCCCCAACGGCCATGCGCCGGCAAGCCGACGGCCGAAGGGGTGCCGTTCCAGGGCATCCAGATCGTGCCATGATGGTCCGACTCCTCCCGTGAACGGCGCAATGCCGGGACACGGGCACGATCATCCGATCTGGATTCTTTGCTCCCTGTCGGTGCGTACTAGCCTAAACCTTAGCTTAGGCTTTAACCCGGAGTTACGGGGAGCGGCGCGTGACGCGGACGCGATGGTTCGACTTGAGTTGGCGGTGAAGGGACCGATGTAGGAGTAGAGTTCGTTTCCGTGCCCTGGCTGTTATCTCCGCCAATGGCCTAACCGGGGAAACCTTGGGTCCGCTCGCCCTGTGGGTATAACCCGCGGGAGAGACGGAGGCTGTGGGGTGGTCCTCTGGGGACAGGTCGCCCTGTCTCTGAGATCGACGGGGGATATCGACTTGCGTCTAGAGGCTGGCGAACTCGCTGTACTCTAGGGGCCGTGAGGGTAAGGGGAACCAAAAATGCACAAAGAAGCAGCTTGGGATATACCAGCGATCTTTGGGAGAGTCTAACCGGATGCCTGTCGCTCGTGGCAGTCTCTCTCAATCGGGCCGTCGTGCCGTCTTATGTGCGCCGTCGTGATAACTACACCAGCGCGAGCGCCGCTCGGTGTGCAGCCCTCTGGCGGCCCCCGATAACCGCGAAACCGCGAGGGATGAGGGAAAGATTGCCGTCCACACCGATATAATTCGTTACAAGGATATAAGAGAAAGGGTGAACAGGATGGAGATAGGGGAGAGAGTGGATTTAGGTCATCAGCTGGTAATTGTGTGGCTCCGGATGGAAGGCGGAATTGGGGCGAGAAGGGGGAAGAAAGGCGTGGGAAGGAGATGGGGTAGACGAAACTGGACAGCAGAGGGCAGACAGGAGTCTATAAAGAATTTTGGTAAAAGGGGGGAGGTGAGAGAGGAAGAGGAGGAATGGGGGAAGTTGAAGAAAAGGATAAAGAGGCAGTGGGGAATATGGGGAACGGGGAATGAGGGGAGAGAAAGAGGGATGGTGGGACAAAGAGTGTAGGGAGGAGAAAAGGAAGGATGGGAGAGAGCTAAGAAGTTGGAGAAAGGAAGAAGGAGATTGGAAAAGGTATAGGCAGAGGAAAACGGAGTATAGGAGGATGTGAGAGGATTTGAAGAAAAGGGAGGTGGAAGGGTGGGAGAAGGAGATCGTGGGGATAAGAACGGAGGGGCAAGTGTGCAAGGTTTTGAATAGGCAGAGGAGAAGGTTCTCCTTCTGGAGGGCAATCGACGAGATAAAAATGGAAGAATGGGACGAATACTTTAGGGAGTTACTAGGTGGAGTGGAGTGGAGGGGGAGGTTGGAGCGGGGGATATAGAAAAAGAGGTGATAAGACGGGTGCTGAGGGGGTTGATAGAGGAAAAGGCGGTGGGAGGGAACGGAATACCAAATGAGGTATGGAAGTATGGCAGGGTGGAGGTGGAGAAATTGTTCGGGGGAGGTGTGCAATAGGGTATGGAAAGGGGAGGGATGGTTGGACGACTGGGGGGCAGGAGTGGTGGTGCCGGTGGTAAAGAAAGGGGTAGGGAAAAAGGTGGAGGAGTATACAGGGTGTCCCAAAAATGTCGCGTTTCCTTGAAAGGGGCGACTCAGGGGGTGATTTGAAACAACTTTTTCCTTAGCGAAAATATTGTCCGAAGCTTCGTTAAGGAGATATTAACAAAAAACCCCGACCAATCAGAGCGCGCGCCTTCCGCATGAGCTCCCGCGGTAGCGTTGGCTACGCGGTAGGCGACTGCGCTTATGCTACGAACGTACGAACAAGCAAGTTGGCATGCATCGACGGAAACCGCGTTACACAGTTTTTTCTAAAAGCAGAATCTTAAATAAGAATTATTTGAAGTGAGGGGACAAGAAGTACGTAAATTTCATTTTTAAATAAGGCATAAACGAAAAGGTAATATAACAGAAAATGTACGACAAGTGATCGTAATTTGTTATTGAAGTAAAAATCCGTAGTTTAATAACGGCCAACAAAACTAAAATTAAAAAATAATATTAGGTGTATGAATAAATTCTTTCCGACTGGATTTACATAATAAGTACAAAGCTACCGAATTTCTATCGCGGTGGTATTCATAAGCTGCCAGAAAAATGGCAAAAGGTAATTAACAATAATGGAAATTGTTTCGATGATTGAGTTGTTTTCATATTTTTTCAATCGAACTGTTATTGTACCCTAAAATCGGAAAGAATTTATTTCCACCTAATAATCACCAATAAATTAAATAAAACTCACCCTTTCGGACATTCCTTTCCTTGCTTTCCTTCCCTTTTCGGAAACCTGTGTCACTGGATCACTGTACCGATCCTGGTTATCGGTGGACGAAAAGATTTATGGTTAGGTAGCGCCCAGTGCTCAGCTGATCACAGTGCGTCCGGGTTAATGTACCGAATATTCACTTCACTGCACGGCTACTAACACTGATCACTGAATTTATTTTTCACGGAACGTGTTGTTCCTACGTTATAAAAATTGGTGGCCCCGAAAGGGGCCGATTACTGTTAATTACTGGAACGAGATTACTACTGTTACCCGGCGAAAAGAAGACTCCTGGCAGACGGTCTCGGGCTGTGCAGTCCGCTGTTGTGACGAAGAGATCGAACGAAACACATCGAGACCGAGTGGGATAGAGCGATCTGACCGACGATCGTCAAAACAAAACAATAGCGTAGGCTACAGATCGCTCTATCCCACTGGATGTCGTGTTTCGTTCGATCTCTTCGTCGCGCGGTGCGACAACGTATGTGGCAACTTCAGCCAATAACCAAAATACGTGTGCCCCGTCTGTAAAAGTGTGCCCAAATAGGTGACTCGACCAATCGTCAGAGCAGCGGACTGCACAGCCCGAGACCGTCTGCCAGGAGTCTTCTTTTCGCCGGGTAATAGTAGTAATCTCGTCCCAGTAATTAACAGTAATCGGCCCCTTTCGGTGCCACCAATTTTTATAACGTAGGAACAACACGTTCCGTGAAACATAAATTAAGTGATCAGTGTTAGTAGCCGCGCAGTGAAGTGAATATTCGGTACATTGACCCTGCGATCAGCTGAGCACTGGACGCCGATGACCAGGATCGGTACAGTGGCCTAGTGACACAGGTTTCCGAAAAGGGAAGGAAAGCAAGGAAAGGAATGTCCGAAAGGGTGAGTTTTCTTTAATTTATTGGTGATTATTAGGTGTGAAAATAAATTCTTTCCGATTTTAGGGTACAATAACAGTTCGATTTAAAAAATATGAAAACAACTCGATCATCGCAATAATTTCCATTATTGTTCATTACCTTTTGCCATTTTTCTGGCAGCTTCTGAATACCACCGCGATAGAAATTCCAGTCGGAAAGAATTTATTCATACACCTAATATTATTTTTTAAATTTAGTTGTGTTGGCCGTTCTAAACCTACGGATTTTTACCTCAATAACGAATTACGATCACTTGTCGTACATTTTCTGTTACGTTACCTTTTCGTTTATGCCTTATTTAAAAACGAAATTTACGTACTTCTTGTCCTCTCACTTCAAATTATTCTTATTTAAGATTCTGCTTTAAAAAAAAAACTGTGTAACGCGGTTTCCTTCGATGCATGCCGACTTGCTTGTTCGTACGTTCGTAGCACAAGCGCGGTCGCCTACCACGTAGCCAAAGCTACCGCGGGAGCTCGGGCGGAAGGCGCGCGCTCTGATTGGTCGGGGTTTTTTGTTAATATCTCCTTAACGAAGCTTCGGACAATATTTTCGCTAAGGAAAAAGTTGTTTCAAATCACCCCCTCAGCCACCCCCTTCAAGGAAACGCGACATTTTTGGGACACCCTGTAGAGGAGTAACTCTGACACAGACAGCTTAAGGCTGCCGTTCCAATGTGCGGCCGGCGACTGCGGCCGGCGACGGCCCCACTAGTGCAAGAGAGAAACAGATGCATACTCTCCCTTCACAGACCCTTAGTTTTTGAAATTATAGTAAGGTTTAATAATTAAATATATATATTACAATGGTTAAATAATATATTGGTGGCTATGGTGATATGGACCCGAATTAGCCGTTAAATCGGACACACACGTGTATTCTCGAACGCGTGGAGAATCGCTCTGCCGATCCGCTCGACACCGCGAATCAATCCGAGCGCCCACAAAGCGGACCGAGGTTCCCGGAATCAGTCCGAGGAATCTTCGGACTCCTGCTGCTGCGTGCGTACATTTCACATCTGCGTAACAGACACATTTAAATCATTTTCACAATCGCGCCTTAAGACTTCTTCCTCGAAGCCGGATAATAAACTCGTAAGGTCAACAGACATCGTAGCACTCCGACCTTTTAGCTGTTGTAAATTCTAAGCTTTACCCCTTATTAACGAAATTTCTTTGCAGTCACCAAATGTTTCCAAGGTCTAAGGACTTTATGAGTTTATTACCCGCGCGTGCCCCGGAAACCACCCGCTGACCGTGGAAATGCAAGAGCTAGCGGTTAGGTTCTTTCGTTTTGGAGAGTGTCCGCTTGAATTGTAGGCGGTCGGAAGTGCTATAGGATGTTTTTGAGAATAATCACGTGTAGAATTTTTTAATCGACCTCCAACACGCACAAGGCCATTGTTGTCAAGAAACGGATTCAATGGGATCAATTTACTTTTCCGACTAACTCGGCCATGATCTTGAAGCTCTTTGATTTCTTGTCTGAAAGATTCTCCCTGAACTAATCTAATGACACGAGTGTGTGCGTTTTCCAAGTCTTCAGGCTGTAAAAACCCGTTGAATTTATGAGGGTGTCGAGGGAAACGAAGGCAATAAGATACAATACGCACGAGTCTTGAAAAGTTAGAATACCGATGAATGATGAAATTCTGAAATTTGTTGGTGACTAAACACGTTCTGTTTCTGGTTTCTGGAATTTCTTCCGGCTGTCTGATTTCGAGGCACGGCCATTGCAACTCTTCCTCTGTAATCCATGCTGGTCCATTTTTCCAAATGGTTTGCTGAATGAATTGTACAGACAACTGACCTCTTGATAATATATCAGCTGGGTTCTCTTCAGAGGGTACATGTCTCCAGAAACTTGGATCTGTCTCGTTTCTAACGTCTGCAACTCGATTCGCCACGAATGTTTTCAGAAGGAAAGGTTGAGTTACGAGTAACATTTGAACTGGCGAGTTAAGCTCCGAGTAACATTTGAATTGGCGCTGATTTGTGAAAGTTCGGATCTGCAAGCTTGATGTTAGAAGGTATTTTGATTGCTTTGCGGTTGAAAGATTCGTTTGGCACAGCGCTTGAAATGTGAGGTATGATGAGGAAGTTGAGTGTCTTTTCATGGCTGTTGTGTCTCCCCTTAATGGTGTCAGTCGTCGTAGATTTGCATGTAGTCGATAGCGAATTCAAAACTGTGATCGGAATGGAGCAGTGTTTCCGGGGTAATTGTAAAGTCCTTGCAAATTCTTCGGTAATGAAGTTTGTAGTAGAACAGGTGTCTAAAAGAGTGCGGCAAGTAAGTTCCCTTCCGGTCGTGGTGCGTACGTTTAGAACTGCAGTTGTCATCAACTCGTTGTTTGTAATATTGGCCGTAAGGGATGTATGCTGCACCAATTCGGATCGCTCTTGTCATGCTTCAGCATGATCCAATGATATGGGCACTTGAGATTCGGAAATTATGGTATTAATTAATGTGTGGGGTGACTCCTGCCAAGTTCGACATCGGACAGGTGATCTGCATTGCAATGCGTCGTGCCCTCTCCTTAAGCAGTTACTCTTGTCGAAAAATAAATTTGAGATTTTTGGCGGTGACACCCTAGGATTGTGCCATTGGGAAAAAAAATAATGTGTGTAAAATTTAAAATCGATCGGACAACGGGAAACCGTGTCTCGTCGCAGTTGAAGTTTTTTTATTTTTGGAATTCGTTTTTCTCCATTGTAGTATATCGTTAATATACATTTTTATATATCGTTGAATTTGTCTTTTTACGCTCTGTAACAATATAGAATAAAAGTATAAGATCACTTAAAAGAAAACATCATGACCTTGAAATCTCAAAAATTGACCATCAGAAAACATTTTTTCGTTTGCATTATTTTTACCTTGCCAAACAGTACAACTTTTGTCTAAGAAATTTTTTCATATCTTTATAAATAACAGATTTCAAAATTTTAATGGAGTAACTGATACTTTCATCAAGATTACATTGTTTCTTAATTATTTAATATTATTATTAGTTTATACGCGCGGAGTAGATTGTGTAAATGGTCATGAATGTTTTGAAAATGCAGTTGTATTTGCATCAGGTAGGTAGTTCGAACCTCTAACCCCGGGTCCACACCAAGGCGAACACGAACAAAAACATTGGTCGCGAACTTTTTCGTCTGTTCTTGCCAAGAAAAAAACTCAGCGTACGTTCACATACGGTTCGTACGCTGAGTTTTTTTCATGTTTGCAGCGATGTGGACTTGGCAAGAACAGACGAAAAAGTTCGCGACCAATGTTTTTGTTCGTGTTCGCCTTGGTGTGGACCCGGGGTTAGAGGTTCGAACTACCTACCTGATGCAAATACAACATCATTTTCAAAACATTCATGACCATTTACACAATCTACTCCGCGCGTATAAACTAATAATAATATTAAATAATTAAGAAACAATGTAATCTTGATGAAAGTATCAGTTACTCCATTATAATTTTGAAATCTGTTATTTATAAAGATATGAAAAAATTTCTTAGACAAAAGTTGTACTGTTTGGCAAGGTAAAAATAATGCCAACGAAAAAAGTTTTTTCTGAAGGTCAATTTTTGAGATTTCAAGGTCATGATGTTTTTTTTAAGTGATCTTATACTTTCGTTCTATATTGTTACAGATCGTTAAAAGAAAAATTCAACGATATATAACAATGTATATTAACGATATACTACAATGGAGAAAAACGAGTTCCAAAAATAAAAAAACTTCAATTGCGATGAGACACGGTTTCCCGTTGTCCGATCGATTTCAAATTTTACACACATTATTTTTTCTCCCAATGGCACAATCCTGGGGGGTGTCCCGAAAAAAAATTGTCCACAGGTACTCCCAAAGATTTAAGTGATCTCAAATGTTGGTGTATATGGTTGGTAAATTGTTGCAAATTTTTTTTAGTATACATCAGGATAGCGCATAGCATGGTTTCACACACAAGATAGTGCACACAAGATAATACACATACAATTTAGAACACATGCAGCTTAACATACATTTTATATGTGTACAACAGGATAGCCCGGTAAACTTGCCGATGAACTGGGCCCTCGCCGATTTCGATGACCTTTACATATGTTGTCAAGGTCGTCATTCTGAACAACATTTCCCTTTAAACTTTTTGGCGGTCGGGCTTAGATTCAGAGATATTTATCAAAAACTTTCGGCATAATATATTGAAAGCTACACCGATTTCAATGATCTTGACATTTGTTGTAAAAAACATATGAAAAACTTGTGGCATAACATATTGAAATCTGTTTCACAACCGACGGTATTAGTATTTGGTTGGGGCTAGATTAGGGCGGGGGGCGCGTAAAGCATGGTAGCGATCCGATGTGAGTATGTGTTAAACTCGGTAATTCTAATGTTGTAGCGGGTAGCACAGGGGCTGCCGCGCTACCCTTCCTGGCTTGCACCCCCGCTACGCACCCCATTCCAAAGCGCATGCTCCACGACCACCCGGGCAGGGATAAAAGGAGCAGGACCCACGGTTTGGGCCACTCAACAATTCAGCTTTGACTAGTCGCTCCCCGGTGCGGACGACTACCCAGACATGCGACTGCCTGATAAGCGCTCCCCAAGTGGACCAAATCCGTAGGCTCACTGACAGGCTCGGTCCCCCGGTTATTGACAGTTGCTCCCCGGTGTGGACAGCTACTAACCGGACCTCCGCCCTCACGTCAGGAGGTTCATCGCCAGTTAACTAATGTATCACTGTGAAGTAACGCAAAATATATGTTAATAGTTGTGTGTACCCCGTGTATTGTTCTTACGTGTCGACCATATTGAACTCTCCCACGTTATAATGTTAAGTAAAGTTTTTTGCGAATATCTCGTAAACCAAAGCCGACCGCCAAAAAGTTTAAAGGGAAATGTTCAGAATGATGACCTTGACAATAATAACGATATTGACCCCATCGCGCGATACTTGTAACCGCAGTCTCATTTTGAACATCCCCAAAGTCACATCGGTTCGCTACCATGCTTTACGCGCCCGCGAGGGGGCGCGCGCTCCCCGCCCTAATCTAGCCACAACCAATACAAATACCATCGGCTGTGAAACAGTCGACGGCGACAAGAAGATGTTTGTGCGTGAAATCTTGTTGTGTGCAATCCTAATATGAACTAAAAAAATGTGCATTATACTGCATGTGTTCTAAATTGTATGTGTACTATTTTCTGTGTCCTATTTTGATGTGCGCTAAATTGCATGGGTAATATCGTATTGTGTAGTATTGATATGGAGCCCTACGAACGCCTGCAAAGTTTTAGTTTTACTATTCGCACATACGTGAAGGATCATTTCATGATAAATTGTGAATTTTCAGTAATCGCGATGCGGCTAGCGTCCCGAACGCAGCGGCTTTTTGGCGTTTTCGTAAAGAACGCGAGCGGCTGATTTCAAGTCGTTTGGATTTGTGGTTATGGGTTGTATTTATTGATGACTGGGTAATTTTTTCACTCCCCCGGAGTTATTTTTTTTTAAAATATTGTATTGTGATCCAAACTACGCACGCCTGCAAAGTTCCAAGACATTTGGATACATGAAAGTTGGTTAAATTTGAGTTGCCAGTTTTGAACCATACATACAAACATACAAACAAACATACAAACAAACATACAAACAAACATACAAACAAACATACAAACAAACAAACAAACATACAAACAAACATACAAACAAACATACAAACAAACATACAAACAAACATACAAACAAACAAACAAACAAACAAACAAACAAACAAACAAACAAACAAACATACAAACAAACAAACAAACAAACAAACAAACATACAAACAAACATACAAACAAACATACAGAGGATCGAAGCTGAATAAAATCGTTTAAAAAGTTCAATTTTGTTGGACAGTGTTACTTAATCAATAGGTAGGTGGAAAGAAAGGGGGGGAGGTTAGTCATACTGTTTTTGGATATGAAAGCGGCATTCGACTCGGTCGACAGGGAGGTGTTGGTGAGGGCGATGATTTAGTGACGAGTGAGCGAGGGGTTGGTGGGGAGGTATGAGGAGGTATTTCAGGAGACGGTGTGCAGAGTGTGGGTGGGGGAAGAGGATGGGAAAGGTTCCTGGGCGGTAGGGGGGTGGGTGATGTAGGGGTGCCCACTAAGTCCGAGCATGTTCACGTTACTGCTGGCGGATATAGACGAAAAGCTGGAGAATGGAGGGTGGGGAGGAATGTGGCTGGGGGAAAGAAGGTCTGTGCGCTGGCATACGCGGAGGATTTAAGGTAAATGTCCCAATACCTGGACATTTAAGGTACGGCGGAAACACGTTTGAGAATTTTTCAGTTATACAATGATAGGAAAGGGGGTGTCTGTGTGCGTGCGTAGCGGAGGGGAGCGAGCGAGCGGGCGAGTACTGTTTAAGAGGCGAGTGGTTCAAGATATAGGTTTAAGATATATGGAGATGTAAGAGGGGGTGGAATTTTGTGGATTGTAATCCCCAAGGGGACGCAAATAAAATAATGTATAAAGTATAATTAAAGTGTCCCTATTTGCGTAAAAAGGGGGATACATACTTTTAAAACACCGTGCTAGGGAAAATACATACAACTTACAAGGAAACTTTAATAACCCAAAAATTCTGATTCTTTATCAACCTTGCAGGTTTGTAAGGAATCTCAATAGAAGTGTCAGGCAATTTTTATTTTCCGTTACTCTTTGGTTCTTCAGGGTGCAAACACCCCTTAAATTTTAAAGGTTAATGAGAGCTTTCCTATTTCCCAGTATGTCTTGAACACCCTTCTAAATATAAAAAAAATTGAAATTAAAACTTAATGATTTTCTGTGGTCTATACAACTGAGCCGCCAAGTTATTTAATTGTTTGTGATGGGGAACTGTTCCTTATTTAAAGTCAATAATCAAAGAATTTCATTGCAAAGTTTAGTACAGCATAAAAAGCCATTAAATTCTCATATTACCAATATTTATTATCAACTATAGTTCCCAAAATATACAGGAAAATAGGAAAGGAAAGCGCACATTAACCTTTAAGAAGTGTTTCCGTCCTGAAGAATCAACAAGTAGCTGAAAATAAAAATTGCCTCACACATCTATCTAGATGTCTCAAAAGCCTGCAAAGATTAATGTTTAGTTATGTATATATTGTAGATATTAGACTTAAGTTAAATAGCGCGTTTTATTAGTTTTAAGGAAATTTTCTCGTCTCTCGACATGCGGCAGTCCTCTATGGCTGTCGTGATCCGCGACCACAGGTGATTACGGTGTCACCATCTCTATAATTACCTGCGAAGCAGTTGTTCTCTCCCCACTCTTCTCAGCGAGCTCCGTTTCTTCGATCGCGACGAATTCCGGCAGTCGCTCTCTGGAATCGGGACTCGACAACCGCTAATTGCTTACGCTTTATACTCTAACTCGCTCGCAAGAGAACCGGAGAGATCAGTGCTAGACAAATATTCTCGCTTCGTACTAGTTTCATAGTGCTAGTTTATTACTATCAAAGTCTGTGGATAAAACGCGAAATACAGTGACGATACTCGTGCTGGTTAAAACTAGAATTCTATTTACAATTAATTAAACCTACTTATCCTATACTTAGAACTACTTAAAGTTAACTACGCTAGAATCAAAACTAGAACAACTTTTTACAACGAACAATTAAAAAAATCGAATTTTCGAGTCACCGAAATTCCCGTGATAATTACATTTAATTCGACCCTATAACATCAATTTGTTTTTATACCACAGCCCAGTGCTCTTTCAATTTTATGTATCACATTCCAGTCATATCGTTAAGACGATCTAGAAAAGCATACCTGGACCATATTCCACATAAAAACGAAGTACTTCACTAAGTAGAGTATACACGGTATTATACCAGTCACAATCTTAAAAAACAGATCCCCACTGAACTCGTGCGTGGTAAACACTGCCAGCTGCAAATATCCTCCGCTATTGAACACTACTATAACCGTAACTGATAAATCGTCGTGCAACTGGAATGCCAGCAATTGAATTTTATAAAAAGAGAAGACAAATGAAACGTAGGATACAGTAAGCAAGTGTTCTGAATTCAATGTCTCAAATTCAACGATCCGAATAATGTTAGTGATGTCTCGATTCAATATCTGAAGCAACGAGTAAGTAATGCGGATTGAATGCTGCTGTTGGTAGTCCAGCTGGAACGAACCAAAAAGAAAAATGAGAACTTGGTACCTGCGCGGCCATGAAGAGAACAATTATTGTTACAATGAGAGCACCGTTCATTTTGCCAAGAGTTGTGCATCGATAAGGCCACAGACCCAGTGGCACACCTATCGATCGAATGATTTTGCAATGAGGACCGCTCTCGAAGTTCATTTCACCCCGCTCGAGACACGACTGCGTGGTGGTACATTATTTCCATCGAGCTTTCCCTTGAGTTTTCATATTATTCTGTATTTCTTGTATTTTCGTTTTACGATTGTCACTCAAGCTGGCAGAGAAATTCGAAGTCAGAGGAAAAGTTCGCAACTTCAAAGGTAATTTTCTTCGCCGAAGGAAATAGGGGAGAAATATCACCTGTGGTTGGAAGGTACACAGTGCGTAGGGGTTGCAGGTGCGAGGGGTCGACTATTACGGAAATTCGCGCGACACGCGTGACAGTGCTCGATTATTGTGACTTTTATGGAGAATTCTGCCCGAGGGGGATTTTACGCACACGTAGAAGAGCCGACAACCGATCGATTGTTGGGAGTACGTTGCATTGCTGCGCCGACTTCCATGGTAAACGCACGTGTTTTTTGCGTCTCAACGCGATTGTAGTGCGTTTTATAAATGAACGTCTAGTTGGAAGTGAGTGTGTTAGTTAAAATTGATAATGTGTATCTTGTGAAATATTGACATGTCTTTGATTGCAATGTAAGTTCTAGTGGTAATTGTGTTGCTGTTTAAAATGATAATTAGGATTATTATGGCTTACAACATATTTTTTCAATTATTCGGTTTTTAACCAATCATTTGCTATCTTTCGATACATGTGTCAATTGAGTTGTTGCATTCATAATACGATTGTGTTTAGTTTGGCACAATTGTTTTAAATTCAAATTTCTTCTGTTCCAGGTACTGCATCCAATGCAAACCGAAATGTTAATTAATTGTAATCGCGCGCATTGCGGGTTTTAGAGCCAGTGCTTTTTGCGTGGAAAATATAATGACTGTGAATTAGATTTTCGTTTATCATTTTTATTAACTACACACGTTCAATATTTTTGTTGAGAATTTTCAAGGAAATGTGTATATATGTATAGCAAGAAAATAGACTTGATAAAACTTCGTATAGGTATTATATGTCTATAGTGACAATGATAAATATAAACCAGAAGAAAGTAACAGCCAGTCAGCTATTTGAATAAGTTACTGTCAATACAGTAGTGGTTTCATAACAAATCATAAATATCTTAAGGGCACCCCTCGGTCAAATCGCGCGAAAACATAGGTGACATTTATGATTTTTTCTAGAAAAAATTATACAATGTATGGGTCTAAAACTTTTTGCACTTTATTCTCCTACAAGTGTAAAGTACAAAACATTTTTTTTATTTCATTTTTGCCCACCCCTGCCTCTGATATGCATTGAGTGCTGCATCGTTGTAAAATAAACTGGTCTGCACTATGGCCACGATAACTTCAGACAGGATCATCCAATATAAAAACACGAAATATATTCCTTAATTACACATCTGTGGTTATCGCCCTACCCTCAGGCAGTGTAAAGGTAGGATCTCCTACCCGCGACTGGTCGCAGCGATTTGACCCAGCGACTGGCCCCAGGCTGAACCTCCTTGCCTGCGACCAGGGGTGTGCGGATACCCGACTTTTCGGGCTCGGGACGGGCCGGAATCTTTCGGGCGCGATCGGGCGGGGTCCCGATACTTTCGTATTGCCCGAGATTCCGACGGTTTCGGGATCCTGAGACTCGATTCGGGCTACAAGCATAGCCGCCATGAGCGGGCAATTTGATTTCAGGTCGGCTCGGCAAAACTCGGACGTTTAAACTGGTTGTCTATTCGAGCGGGATATTCAAATCGCCTAAATGTACCTTACCGCAGTTTGCTGATTATTGGCGAAGTTTACCAATCATTGCCGAATGGGCATTTAAATTGGTTGTCTAGTGATTTTCCTAGTTTATTTCTGTCCTTATCGAGTGACGCCTCTTATTATATCTCCTCTTTGCTTGTAGCCCGAAACGAGTCTCGGGATCCCGAAAACTTCGGGACCTCGAGCAATACGAAAGTATCGCGACCCCGCCCGACCCCACCCGAAATTTCCCGACCCGTCCCGAGGGCCAGGAACCCGAGCCTCGGGACGATCCGCACACTCCTACCTGCGACCAAGTCCATTGCCACAGTGGGGCAGAATCCCAAGAAATAGAGGAACTATTCAACATGCCATTTTTCGCAATCGAAATGCCGAATCATATTAAGCTACTTTATAAAAAAAGATTTTTGATTTTCTTTCGGCAAAGATAGAAAACTATTACTGGATCTAAAGAAATGCATAAAAAGTTTAAAACATCTTCGTCTGTATTGCAGTGGGAATATTTTGAGCTACAATTTTTTCTATAATTTTTAAAATCTTTATTTCTGCCTTCTTCTTTGGTCTGTCCACCCAATTGGCCGATTGGAAGGTTGCCAAAATATTTTATACTTTCGCAGGAACGTATTCACTCTTTGTGAACAGTATTTGGTATATAGGCAAACATGGATACAGGTTTACCACTATTTCTGCATGTTTCGCCTTGCGGGACCAAAGTGGGCTCAGCGCGAGGCGGAAATTCCAATTATCTTTTACAGCCGGTAATTTAGAATTTTTCGAAGCGAAATTTCTTCATTTGTTTACGGTAGGCAATTGCTTGTTTTCGCTGCGTTCGTCGGGAAGCATTTGTGTACCTAATGTCGAACAGGGACAATCAACGTTTTTTACAGGGGTTTCAACTTTCTTCGCACTGAGTTAATCCGTTGATTGCTCTGTCGGTGGATGGTACATATCTATAATGAGTTCGGACCCGCACGTACCGTTGTCTACCGTCGACTCGCGGGACCATACCGCCATAAACCGTGACCCTGGCGAGACGCTTTGACCGATCAGCCTGCTTAGTATTTTGGAACAAAATGTGGTAGGTATTTTCCTCCCCCACTTCGTGAACAGAGAGAGGGTTCCTACTCCGCCGACGAATTCACAGAGCGCGGGTCCCCCCTTCTCGAAGAACGGTGTTTCCAAAATTTTTGTTTCATAATTATATCAAAACAGCAATTACTTCCATATCATTTTCTCTTCTTTATACAATAAAGTCAAAAATATAAAATAGTTGAAAGCAGAAACCTTGAAGATACTGTACGAACTCTCCTTATCGTTATACCTGGTTCTGAAGGGGTATTCTTTCATGCATTGGCATACATTTATATTCATAATATATGATTTGTTGAGACGAAGTAAAGAAGTTGGAACATAAGGTCATTTAATGTCGCATGGCCACCCCTTTTTTTCCTGTGGCTCTCCGCGAGGCGTACTGGTCTTTCTGCAGAATAATTTCGTTTCCTACACCATTGCCAAGGAAACATTCTTCGATCTAACATAAGAACATCTTCTTCTTTTGGTAATTGTGCGGACCTTAAAATTAATTTTCGTCACGGTTAACGTTCCGACCATACTTATTATTCTTTTATACTGTAGCGAAACACGGTTTATTGCCTGCCGAACGTAGAGGAATTAGCTTGTAGCAATTGGGGATTAATCCTAAAAATTGTTCCGATGTTCTGCAAGTTACTTGGCAGATGTTCCCTAATTACTTTATATCGTGTAGGGGGCCAAAGGTCTGTCATAAAGCTGTAGTAAACCGTGGCCCGCTAACAATCCGTTTAGGGCATCACTCATCACGCTACATCATGGAACTTCGCGCGTGTGTCGATAGGAACACTGCACTTTCCATGGCATATTTATCAAATTCTTGTAGTTTTATTGGAACTGTTGACGCTAATTCATGACGAATTGACGTTATTAAATAACGTAAAACTTATATATTAACACTTTTAGTATCAATTACCTTAATAATATTCGGCATTTTTAAATGCAAAATACAGGATGTTGCATTTTTTCCCATTTTTTGGGATTTACCCCCACTGTGCGACATAGAATACACGTACTTAATCCATAACTGCCAAATATTCGCGAATGATTTTTCCGCAGTAGCAAGGCCTAGATTATGTTGATTAGAAAACAAACAAAAAATTTGTTCAGAAGTTCCCGGAAGTGGAACTAAAAAGGGGATGATTGCTGACAATTTTTCAATTGGTTTCGTATGGAAAAAAAACTGTATGTAACTAATTATTTGCTATTACTTAGCAGAATCGACACTACTCATTTGGGGCCCCAAAAATTGTTTTCTTTTATATCACCAAAAATTAAAAGACGCGATTTAAAATTCTGCACGAAAAATACATACAATCATAGACACGTGTTTGCACACAGATCAGAAGTAGGCGTCATGATATTTTTACCGCTTTCATGTGCTCATATTAGTAGTCTACAGGTAACATAAAAATACATACTCCCATATCTATTGAATTCTGACTTCCTTCCTTATTTCTTGGGATCCCGCCTTCACACTGTGGCAATGGGTCGCAGTGCGACTAGGTATAATGGGAAACAGACCCTATCGCATTGTGTTGCCTCTCGAGTAGCCTAGGCTGGTACTCAAACAGACTCGCGTCAGGCTCCTACGTCTGGCGTATACCCGACGATCGCAGTCGCTTGTAGGAGAACAGATAGGGTAAATCCGGGACACGCGGTCGACCTAATATAAAATGGCTATTAAAACTAATATAGATATTACTTATTTTATCAGAACAAACCTAATATGTTCAGAATTTTATGCTGATTCAGAAAAACTGGTCGATATTTGCTTTAAGACAATATTTACTGTAAATCGGGTTGAAAACTGAAGTCATGACATCTGACCACCTCTCCCGAGGTGCCGGGAGAAATGGTTTTCGTCGTTGGCAGAGACCACTCACATAATTATTCATGGAAAATTAACAAAGGATAATGCAAAATTATTTATGAGTGAATACAACTACCGATTCATTGATATTTAATTTGTTTACGCTAAACAAGTAAAGAACACATCAAAGAAAAAGTGAATTACCTACTGGCGATTAGCAAGGCAAATGAATACAAAAGTGAATAAATAAACTAAATAAACAAAAATAATAATAAAATAATAATAAAAAATAAAAAATAAACAAAAATAATAAAAAAAATCATAACTCGACCATCTCACCTTTCTGCAGCGAGACATGGTCTTCTCGTTAGCTTTGAGAGGAAGAGTTAATATGGCCAAATACTTTGGCTGCATTGTCCCTCAATGTCTCTACTATCTTATTATTCCAAACATTAAAGGAAAATATTATTATTATTATTATTATTATTATTATTTCGTCTTTATTACTCGCAAACAAGGTAAAGTACATAGGCAAAAAGTAAAGGCGAGTAAAGGCGAGGCCGCAGTAGAAACTGTTAATAGGCCTAACCATAACATAAAATAAACTAAAACTAAACTTATTAGTACTACATGTACTAATACTAACCATACTTAAACTAGTTGAACACAGAAATATGAGATATGAAATATGATATCTGGAATGCGAAATATGATATATGAAACAGATAGTAATGAAAGAATATACAATGGAGGCGAATGCGCAGATCACGGTACAGCATGGGCTATGTGTTGTCGGGCTGCCTGTTGAAAGGACGGAAAAGAGTCTGACTGTCGGATAGAAGCAGGAAGGGAGTTATAATAATGAGCCGCGGTATAAGAGAAGGAAGATTCAAATTTGGAGGTACGATGTACAGGAATAGAGAGAAGAGATTGGAAGCGAGTTGAAAGAGAACTAGAGGAGTGATAGGAATGATTTGTAAGTAGAATGTTGTAAAGATATGACGGACAACCAGAGGAGAGAACCTTAAACACGAGACAGCACAAGTGGAGTGTCCATCTTTGAGACATACGTAACCAGGAGGATTTTACGAAAAACGGAGAGATATGATCAAACTTGCGGATACAGTAGGAAAAACGCAGACAGGAATTTTGAACACGCTGAATCAGGGAAGAGAGACGAGAGGTAAGAAAAGGACTATATACGAAATCACAGTAGTCAAACAGCGAAACAACCAGGGACTGAGATAGGAGAAGTTTCTGAGAAGAGGAGAGAATATGACGAGAAGGATATAATAGACGTAGACGATTAAAGGCTAGGCGACGTATAGCAGTCACGTGGTTTTCAAAGGTAAGAGTAGCGTCCAGTGTGAGTCCCAAAACCCGGCTGGAAGTAACAGGATGTAGCTGGACTGAGTCAAGTGTGATAGTAATGGGTGGAAGGGTACGAAGGAGGGAAGAAGAGCCAAGAACTAGGAGAGAAGATTTGGAAGGATTAAGCCTAAGCCCATGTTGGACCGCCCATTCGGATATCAGGACAAGATCGGATTCCAGTTTACTAACAACATCATTAATATTGTTCGGCGCAAAGGTGGAAATGATCTGCATGTCATCGGCGTACATGCACGAAACATTTGACCTAGTAAGACGAGGTAGATCGGCAACGAAAATATTAAACAATAGTGGACCTAACACGGATCCTTGTGGAACTCCGTACTTCACCGCACTCAAAGCGGAGAATTTTGGCCCGTCACGGTTGAGCATAACCTGTTGAGTGCGTCCAACCAGATAAGAACGAAACCATGAGAGGGACAGAGGAGACAGTCCGAAATATTTCAATTTAGCAATCAGCAGGTTGTGATCAACGGTATCAAACGCTTTGGAAAAATCAAGTGATGTAATAAGAGCGAGGTTATGGGAGTCCATAGCACATGAGATGGAGTCAGTGATGAAAAGAAGAGCGGTGGTCGTGCTGTACCCTCGTCTGAAACCAGATTGGAGGTCAGGTAAGGCATGAATAGATGAGATGAAAGATGAGAGTTGAGCGTGACATAATTTCTCTAAAAGTTTAGAGAGGAAGGGGGGCTGAGAGATAGGGCGAAGGGAGTTAAGGGTTGATGCATCAGGAGATTTAGGGATAGGTACGACGATATTGTTCTTCCAAATGGTTGGATAAGTGCCAGAGGATATGGAGTGATTAAATATGTGGATTAGTGGATCTAGGCAGAAGGGAATGCAGTACAATAAAAGTTGGCCGGACAAATCAAACGGGTTCGAGGAGGTGAGTTTAATGTATTTAAGGATTGGGTAAAGATCGGCAGGTGTAAAGGGGGAGAAAGAGAAGTTGGAAGGAGGATGAGTATGAGATTGATTGAGAAAGGTATCGATTGTTTCAGAAGAAATGTTAGTAGCCGGAACAGAATCAATGAAGTGATTGTTAATAGAATTAGGGTCAGGGAAGGAATGAAGAGAGTTAGGATCACGCCGAGGACGATAATAGCCAGCGCGAGAAATGAGGTTCCAAAATTGTTTAGGAGATTTGGAGGAAGATGAGAGATGGTTGAAAAGTGCTCGTTTTTCGGCTCTAAGAGTTGCGGTACAGAGATTGCGAAGCTGCTTGTAGCGGCGCCAGTGCACAGGATTAGCAGTCCTACGAAATTTCAAACTCGCCTGGTTACGCATACGCATAAGCTTACGTAAATTAACAGTTAGCCATGGGGCAGACGGTCGTGTTATACGCACACGTTCAATAGGAGCAAAGTGATCAAATATTGTAAGTATTAAGGAGTGGAATAAATTTACTTTCTCGTCAATGGAGTTGGTTTCGTATATAGGCGACCAATCGATCTCGGCCACGGCAGCATTAAAAGCGTCCAATGACATATCACGTAGATTTCGGCGTAACACAAAACGAGGAGTGGAACGTGGTTTGACTATATCTAGTATAGCATAGACAAGAGAATGATCGCTTGCATGGCTCATGTCATAAACACCGCTGGAATTAACCGAAAGATCATTGCTAATCATTATTAGATCAATTAACGAGGAAGAGGTGTTAGTTATACGCGTAGGTAAATTAATAACCTGATTCAGTGAAAGCAGCGACATAAATAGGTTAATTGAGTCAAAGCCATGAGAATCAGATGTGCTGACATTAATATTAAAATCGCCCATGCAAATTATAAACTTAGAAGTATATTTTAAATACGATTCTGTACAACCGCTGTTTGACAAAAGAGGTTAAATGTAACATCAATTTACCTTTTATAGCCTATAAATTCAGAAAACCACAGAAGGAAGCGAAATAACGCTATTCATTCAACTATTTGGCTTCTAAAGAAGTAATTGGTCTGCACTTTAATGTATTTTTACGTATAGACTCTGAAATATAGCGACACGACCAACTTTCCGGCCCGACCGCGTCTCCCGGATTTACCCTACATGCTTTCCCATTGCACCAGTATACTGCGACTAGTCGCGGGTAGGAGATCCTACCTTTAAGAAACAACTAGGCGATGAATGTCAAATGTTTAAAGTATAGGGTCCCCGAAACATGGGCTTTTTCGCACAAAAATGTTTCGTAAAAAAAATGGAGTGTATGAAAACTAGCAATTGGAGGTAGCGTGGTAGTCAATGTAAGTACGAGTAGAATCCCGTTTGAATTTTTAGATTCGGTGAAGAATTGCATTTTTTTATCGTGACGATAGTGCGTGAACAATTGTTTCAAGAAAATCGTATTTAAAGTTTGACGCCGAGCGCGTTCTTCTAATGACAGGAACTAACCCGTGAGCGCCCTATTTTCCATGCGTTTATTCGATTAAAACAAAAATTGATTCTTTTTTTTAGATCAATACATGTATTATTGATTAAAAAAAAACACATATTTTTAACCCGGCGTTGGTAAGGTGGGGAACTCACAGACCCCAAAGATTTTAAATTGAGTATAACTTTTTAACAACGCGTCGCAGTGAGTCGTTAATCAGTTTGTTCATTATATAAGCTAGGAGGAGTATATTTTTGTTGAAAATTAAAGATGTTTAATTTGTTAAGTATTTTTGAGTGATGAAAATTTAATTTGGTGTATCTGCGTTTTTATTCTGTAAAATTTCACGCCATTACGTAATCTCATATTAATTAAAGATATGGATTTCTATAATACACCAAATTATTTGCGGTGTCTGTTTGACCCCACCTTACTACTCTTCTTACATTTCCCCACCTTAACAACGCCGGGTTAAAACCGTCACACTGTTGATTCTGAACTGTCTGTAAAATCTGTACCGTTAGGAATTTCGTTCTAAAATTCTACCTGGTCATTCTTACGATGATGTGGGATGAAAATATGCAAAAAAACTTTTGGATTTTTTGACTGGGGCGTGCCCTTAAGTGTCAACTAAACGTGACGAAGCTTCCTTCCAATCGAAATGTTAAGCCGTAGAGTAGAGTACCGTGAAGTACGACATCGATGTGTTCACTAGCTGAAAATAAAAGATCGCGTCTTGCTCTTCGTCTTCCCTGATCTATATACTGCAGCTTGTAAAACGTTTACCTTGGCATAGAATTCGAGTGAACCGATGTAAAGGCCACCAAACACGAGGCCAGTAGGTAGCATGCATCTTTGTCGCATGTACAGCATCATCTTTTGTACTGGCAGGGGTGCTTCGTGCCATCTTGCGTAGTATCTATAGATTGTAAACATTTTTCCCTACATTTTTCAGTATGAACAGTTACGAAGTATTATTCGTAAGAGTTTCTAGTGCTAAACATTCTAAGAACTACCTCTTTTCAATATTACTGATTTCCAATATAAATAGAAATGAAATTTTTAAAAATTTAGTAATAGTAGAATACTAGTACTCACGTGTTCGTGAACAGTTTTTCGCCATTGTCTAACATAATCTGGCCAATGCAATTACCACAGCCCATGTAAACGAAATGAATTATGGCCAATATAAGTGCAGTTAACATTTCGTTAGTGACTTTCATCAGCAACATTTCTTTGACCAGCTAGTTGAATAATGAACAAGAGTTACCCGAGGCATCTTTGCATGAACAAACTAAACGTAGTGCGCATGCGCTAGGTTGCTGTCAGAATTCTCCGTGGCAAACATATCGGAGGGATTCAATTTTTCCAGAGACAAATGCTAGTAGAACGTACATCAAAACTCCTTTTTATATTATTTCACATTCAACAAGAAATCAAACCGAGAGAATCTCCTCGACAACCTAGTGTTCATGAGAATCATTTGCATAAATACATTACTCACGATGTAGAGGTTCATGCTCAAGGAAACCACACCGATAGCGAGTAGTACGCAGTACTGTGATAGGAAGGAGGTATTCAAGTATTCAATGAAACTTTAACAAATTTAAGATATTTGTCAAATCGCTTCAAAACCACGGGATTCGAGTTTGAATCAAGTTATACCCACTTGAGTGCCCGTTGATGCAGTTTAATGATGTCTACTAGTTGATCATGCATCGACGAATACGTTTTAGCAGAAAGAACATTTAGAATACTACTTTCCCACATCCGTTCCACGCGGTCCCTATAAATGTGCGATTATTTTCCCTTTGAATATGCATACATATACAGGGTGTTCTGCAACCGGCAGTAGAAAACGAAGTGGGTGTTCGAAACCGCGGTGTAGGCTTCATTTTTTAGTTATTAATGTTCAAAGACTTGGCTCTGGAGCGTCTGTAGCAGGTCTGCCCAAGGAGCCGGGTTTAGCGCCTAGATGCGAGCAACCAGTCGAGCGTCGAGAACTACAGTAGTGTAGGTGCGTGCTCGTAGGCGCGTAGCGTAAGTATACAATATGTATGGCTGGGTTCCTTGTGAGGCCCCAGTGCAGAGCAGGTCCCGTAATATAATTCGGGGGGTCATGAAAATTCCAAAACATTTGCTACTGCCGGCATTTCGTATGACCTGACGGTTCGATTTTACTGATACTAACACATTTATTGCTAATAATACTTATCTTTTCACGGACACATAAAATATTTAGAAAGTTAATACTATAGAAATAAATAACACGGACACAAAGAAAACAAAATTTTAAGTAACGATATATATCATTTATAAAAGCTAAAACATGATATATGAATCAATATATACATATGTAGGGGAGACTGGGGCTAAGCCGCCACTTTTTTGGCGGTGCCAATTTTCGGCAATAAAATAAATTATTTTACCGTACATATTTATACTGTTGGAAAGAGTAAAGCCTCAGCTACAAAATTACTATACGATATAATGTTTATCTGGCATAGTGTAATGAAGAAATCGAAAAATTGACGTTGGTGTATTTTCTGAAATGTCAAAATCGCCGGGGCTAAGGCGCCACCCCCTGAGGCTAAGTCGCCACCTTCTTTTCGTACCAAATTGTTAGTAGAAAATGAAAATTGTTTGAAGGAAAACACTCAAAGATGTGTTATTATTGATTCTCTAAGAATCACTTACCTTCAGATTTTCCGCGATGAGTGCGAAGGTGCAAACCGAAATTTTCGTTGGGGAAACAAATTCACTTTCGGCCACTTTTCATAGGAACCAACACGTTCAACGAAATAAAAATTACAATTTAGTACCTAAATTCACCAGGACTTCCGTTTCCGGTTGCGTGTGTGACAGGTGCGTGTATAAGAAGCGGTTAGGCGAGGTGTAAGAAAGGTGTGTGAGGTGGTGAAGGAGGGCTGGAGAGTGTGGGTGGAGGGTCGTGGAGTTGCGAGGAAGGAGCGAGGGAAAGAGTAGAGGACAGGCGACTGGAGGTGACAGGGATACAGGAGGTTGTAGGGAGGTTAGAGGTTAGGTGGTGGCGGTAGACGGAAAAAGGCGGGAAGGAGCGTGGAGAGAGCAGCGTAGTGGATAGTGGAGAGTGGTGCCGCCGAGCGGGAGAGAAGCGAGGTTGGGAGAAGAGCGTGCGGGCGGGAAATTTGAACGGGCGATAAGGTGAAAGGTTGAAGGATAGAAGAGAAAAGGAAACTGGATAGGGAGGAGTTGAGGGAAAGGGGGAAGGTTAAACTGCTGAGGAAGGAAAGAGGAAGAGATGGAGGAGGGAACGGGAAGGGGTACCAGTGAAGAAAGGAAAAGAAAAGAGAGTATAAGTAGTGTGGGCAGCAGCGTGGGGAGCGTGGACAGTCTCTGGGGAAAAAAGCGAGAGAGGGAGGAGGACGCGGGGGAGGAGGCGAGGGAAGGGGCGGTAGGGTTCAAGAGGAGCGGAAAGACAAGAAGGTCGCCGGGGAAAAAGGGGAGAAGGGGGGTGAGAAAGATGTGGAGGAGGCGGGTGGAGGTCTAGTGGGGATGATGAGGGAAATGATGCTGGAGATGAGGAGGATGAGGGAGGAAATGAAGAGAGACAGGGAGGAGAGAAAAGAACTGAAGGAGGAAATAAGGGTAGAGAGGGAGGAGATGAAGAAGGAGAGAGAGGAAAGAAGAAGGACGGAGGAAGAGTGGAGGGTGGAGAGAAGGAGGTGGGAGGAGGAAATGAGGGAGGAGAGAGGGAGGAGAGAGGAGTTGGTGGAAAGGTTGGGGAAATTAGAGGAAAGGGAGAGAAGGATGGAAGAGGTGATGGAGAAAGTGGGGAGAGGGGAAAAGGAGAGAATGGGAAGAGAAGGGAAAGGGGAGCTGGTGGATGGAGTAGAGGAGGAATGGAGACTGAGAATGAGAAAGTTAGAGGTGGGACAGGATAAAAAGGAGAGAGAGAGAAAAAGAAGTAATGTAGTGGTAAGGGGGATGGGGGGAGAAGGCAGGGACGCAATGGAGGAGGTGGGGAAACTATGGGAAAAAATGGGGTTGGGGGTGGGGGGGATAAAGGAAGTAGTGAGACTGGGAAGAGCGGGGAAGGAGGGGGTTGGAATGGTGTTGGTTAGGCTCGAGGGGAGAGAGGAAAAGAGGAAAGTAATGGAGGCGAAAAGTAGGTTAAGAGGGAGAAGGGAGAGGGTGGAGGATGACCTCGCGGAGGAGGAAAGAAGAGCGAAGTGGAAGATAGAGAGAGAGGCGCAAATGGAGAGGGAGAGAGGACGAAGGGTGCAGGTCGGTTACATGAAGATGTGGGTGGATGGGAAGGTAAAGAGGTGGGACGAGATAAGGGAGAAATGGTGTGAGGAGCAGGGAAACGAATGATGCGGGGAGGGGGAATGGGTGTGAAAGAGAAAAGGGGGAAAAGAAAGGAAGGGGGGGGAGTTGGAGGGTGGCTTTCTGGAACGTGGCAGGATTGAGGAGGAAGGACGACGAGTTCTGGAGGGGTCTGGTGGAGTGGGACGCGATGGTGCTGTGTGAGACCTGGGTAGAGGAGAAAGAGTGGGAGTATGTGGAAAGGAGGCTGCCTAGGGGGTTCGTGTGGGAGAAGCAATGGGCTAGGAGGGAAAGCAAGAAGAGGAGAGCGATAGGGGGAATGATATTGGGGGTTAGAAAGGGGTTGGAAGTGGGCGAGGGGGGAGGAGGTGGGAGGGAAGGGATTATGGCGAAGAAAGTGAAGTTTGGGGGGGGGGGTGGAAAATAGTGGGGGTTTATGTAAATGGGGACCTGAAGGAGAAGCTGGAGGAGCTGGGAGAGTGGATGGAAGAAAAGGAGGCGGGGGTTAGAGTGGTGATAGGTGGGGATTTTAACGCGCGCACGGGGGAAGAGGGGGGGAGAGGTTTGGGAAGGAGAGGAGGAGGAGCGGAGGGAAGAGGGGAGTAGGAGATCCAAGGATAAGGTGATGAACGGGGAGGGGAGGAGGTTGTGCAGGTGCTTAGAGGAAAGAGGGTGGGGAATAATGAATGGTAATACAGAGGGGGACGAGGAGGGGGAGTGGACATTCACAGGGGGGCGGGGTAACACTGTGATTGACTATGTGTTAGGGAATGAGGAAACAAGAGAGAAGGTGGATAGGATGGAGGTAGGGGAAAGGATTGAATCAGATCACCACCCGGTGGTTGTGTGGCTGAGAGGGGAGGGGAGGGAGGGCGAGGGAGGGGGGAGACAAAGAGGAGAAAGGGGAGGGGGCAGAGGAAACTGGACGGAGGAGGGAAGGATGGAGTTTATAAGGAAGTTTGGTAAAAGGGGTGGGGGGGGAGAGGGGAGTGGAGGAGGATTGGAGTGAGTTGCAGGATAGGATAAAGGACGCGATAAGTAAGATGGGGAGAGAGGGGGAGAGAGTAAAGAAGGGAGGGTGGTGGGATGGGGAGTGTAGGGAGGAAAAAAGGAAGGTGAGGAGAGAGCTGAGGAAGTGGAGGAGGGAAGGAGGGGAGGGAAGAGAATATAAGGAGAGAAAGAGGGAGTATGGGAGGTTATGTGAGGAAAAAAGAAAGAAGGGGGTGGAGAAGTGGGTGAAGGAAGTGGAAATAGGGGGAGGAAAAGGAGGGGGAGGGTGAATGAAGGGATAGCAATGGAGGAATGGGACGGATACTTCAGGAGACTGCTAGGAGGGGTGGAATGGAGAGTGAGAAAGGGTGAAGAGATAAGGAGGAGAGAGGACGGGGAGGCAGAGATAGGAAAGGAAGAGATAGGAAGGGTCATAAGGAGCTTAAAGGATTGGAAGGCGGGAGGGGGGGATGGGATCCCAAATGAAGTGTGGAAGTATGGAGGCGCGGAAGTGGAAGAATGGTTGCTGAGGATCTGCAATAGGGTGTGGAGGGGAGAAGGGTGGCCGGAGGGGTGGAAGGAGGGGGTGGTGGTCCCGGTATTGAAAAAGGGAGGAGGGGGGAAGGTGGACGACTACAGGGGCATAACCCTAACACAGACGGCGTACAAGGTATACGCGTCTGTGTTGGCGGAGAGGCTGAGGGTGGAGGTGGAGGAAA
Source organism: Andrena fulva (assembly GCA_946251845.1). Lineage (NCBI taxonomy): Eukaryota > Metazoa > Arthropoda > Insecta > Hymenoptera > Andrenidae > Andrena > Andrena fulva. The sequence goes on from OX276333.1 coordinate 12,797,205, forward strand.
GAGGACTGTTGCCACCGAGTCAAACGGGGTTTAGGAGGGGGGTGGGGTGTATTGATAACATATATGTTTTGAACTACTTAATAAATAGGCAGTTGGGGAGAAAGGGAAAAAATATGGTGGTTATGTTTATAGATATGAAGGCCGCGTTTGACTCGGTGGACAGGGAGGTGTTGGTCAAGGCAATGAGGGCGAGGGGGGTGCGGGAAGAGCTGGTGGTAAGGTGTGAGGAGGTGTTGAAGGAGACGATATGTAGGGTGCGGGTGGGGGAGGAGGAGGGGGAGAGATTCTGGACGGCGAGAGGAGTGAGGCAGGGATGCCCGCTGAGCCCGAGCCTCTTCACTCTCTTGTTAGCAGATATAGATGATGAGCTAGAAAAAGGAGGGTGGGGAGGGGTGAAGTTGGGGGGGAAAAGAGTATACACGTTAGCGTATGCCGACGATGTGGCGGTGTTGGCCGAGGACGAAGAAGGGATGAAAGGAATGCTGGGGAAGCTGGAGAGATATGTGGACGGAAAGGGGCTTCAAGTGAATATAGGGAAAACGAAGGTTATGAGGTGTAGGAGGGGGGGGGGGGGAGGGAGATGGAAAAGTGTGAAGTGGAGATGGAAGGGCAAGGAGCTGGAGGAGGTGAGGAGTTTTAGGTACTTGGGCTACACAGTGATGGGGAATGGGGGGCAAGGGGGGCATGTGGAGGAGAGGGTGAGGAAGGGAGCGGCGGTAATGGGAAAGGTTTGGGGGATAGGGAAGAGGCTGTTTGGAAAGGACTGGGAAAGAAGAATGTGGTTATTTGACAGATTGGTGTGGCCGGTGGTGGGATACGGGGCGGAAGTGTGGGGGTGGAAGGAAAGGGAGAATGTGGAAAGGCTCCACGATAGATTTATGAAATGGGTGCTGGGAGTGGATAGGTGTACGCCGGGGTACCTGGTGAGGGAGGAGACACAAAGGGAAATGATAAAGGGAAGGGCAGGGATGAGGGCCTGGGCGTACGAGAGGAAGCTGGAGGAGGGGCAGGGGGGGGGGTTCTAGCGAGGAGGTGCTGGGAGGAGGTGAAGGGGAGATTAAAGAGGGGAAAGGGGCTGGAGGGGTGGGAAGAAGAAAGGAAGGAGTTCTTCGAGAAGAGGGGGTGGAAGATGGAAGATATGGAAAGGATTAGGGAGGCTGGGGGAATAAGAGGAGAAGAATTGGTGAGTAGGGAAAGGAAAATGCAGCAGGAGGAGAGGTGGGAAAGGATAGGGGACTCAGATTACAATAGGTGGTACGGAAGGGTGAAGGGGGAAGGGTTGCCTGGATACTTAAAGAAGGGGTGGGGGGGAAGTAGGTGGAGAAGGGTGGTTAGGTTTAGATTGGGTAACGAGATGAGGGGGGGCAGGTATTGGGAGGATAGGGAGAAGAGGAGGTGTAGGGTATGTGGAAGGGGAGAAGAGATATGGGAGCATGTGTGGGAGGAGTGCATGGGGTGGGGGTGGGGGGTGGAGAGGGGGGTGGCAGGAAGTGGTGGGAGAGGTGCTTGGTGACGAAGGGGAGGGGGAGGAATGGATGAGGAAGTTAGAGAATTGGAGGCTGTTGTGTGGAGGAGTGGAGGTGGATGAAAAGGAATGGAATGAAAGGGGACACGAGTGGAAGCGGAGGTCCGGGGGCGGATAGGTGCGGAGGGGCGCGGAGAAAGGAAGGGGAGAGCGAGCGAGCGTGCGGGCGGATTGCAGTCGCAATCCGCTATTTGTATATATTGTATATAGAGTAATATTAAGATTAGGGTAAGCTAGGTTAAGTTAAATTAAGATAAGTTAAGTTAGGTTAAGGTGATGTATGGGGGAAAGTTGTAAAGAGTGGAGGGAGCGAGGTCGGAAGAATTTGTAACCCCTAGGGGAGCAATAAAGAGAATACATATACCTAAATTCACCATACTCTGTCGATCGCATTGAAATCTGATTGAAGATCTACAGTATCGACCGCGAGATCATACGATCACAGACGAGGTATAGAATAGACCTATCAACCAATGTATTTTTGTGTCACCGGTTTGGGGGGTCCTAGGACCCCCTTACCATTTTAGTGTCGCATGCAACGTTAACGGTGAAGTCTTGAAACAGATTGTAATGCTACGCGTGATAGGAATTAAAACTAAATCTTATCGGAAACATTTAAAATCTAAAACGGCCTGAATGTTACGACTAATTTCAAGAAACATGTTGTATAATTCCGTTTACTAATAAATTTTGATAGAAGCATAATTTGCACGTATTTCTATAAATTTCGATCAGAAATATTATATAAATACAATGCGTAATAAGCATTTGTACAGTCTCTTAGTTAGGTTATATTTTCTGTCACTTCGATGAGCGAATTTTCTGTCCTCGAAATGACAGAAAATATAACCTATATGCTATACCCGATTTCCTAAAGATACTGTTGCGGCGTAATAATAATGTTTAGGAAGCATGATAAAATGTTAAAAAATGTAGCGTAAAAGAACGAAATAGCCAATAAACATTTATTGTCATATAACATATACATAGGTTATATTTTCTGTCACTTTGAGGCGCCAACCATATAATATTCACGCGCATCCAGCCTGCGCATTTTCAGTAGCGGAGTTGAGAAGCGGATTTTCTGTCCTTGAAGTGACAGAAAATATAACCTATATGCTATACCCGATTTCCTAAAGATACTGTTGCGGCGTAATAATAATGTTTAGAAAGGATGATAAAATGTTCACAAATGTAGCGTAAAAGGACGAAATAGCCAATAAACATTTATTGTCATATAGCGTATACATAGGTTATATTTTCTGTCACTTCGAGGAGATGATTTTCGGATCCTCGAAGTGACAGAAAATGTAACCTATATGCTACATAACAATAAATGTTTATTGGGTATTTCGTTCTTTTACGCTACATTTGTGAACTTTTTATGGCTTAACATCCTTCCAAAATATTATTGTTACGCCGCAACGGTATATTTATGAAGTCGGTTATAGCATATAGGTTATATTTTCTGTCATTTCGAGGAGAGGACCACATAATAATCACGCGCATCCAACCTACGCATTTTCTCTTCTGCGGAAAATTGACTTGTGGTCCCAAGCGGGAGAAAAGTTATTTCATTAAATTGTTTATATTTAGTGCGATTATTACTAGGGACTATAGCCATAATTAATTATTTTATATCTCGAAGAACAGTCTTTAAAATTTTAAATAATTAGTTTAAGCCCCCCCTGACATTCAATTGACTAACCTGTTAAGAAAACTATTAAAAATGTTATATTACGCGTCTAAATACATGCTTTTCTGACTTTCTTCCTGGCATAAAATATGTTAAGATCGGATTTTTCGAGTCAGTCTTACATATAAACGTTTTACAACATTTACGCTTGAGACAACTCAATACAGTATTTCCTCTAGTTCCTATCATTCTTCTAAATATGGAAACATAGGTATCAGGTTTACACAGGTTACTAAAATTGTTCAGAAGCTACCCGACTCTTTATGACAACATGTTGGTCGGCGCTTGGAAGGAATACAGGGGCATTAATATGCACTATCCTCTAATAAAAATTTTTTTTTTTTATATTTTTTCATCATTATGCAAACATCTGTATTGTATGTCAGGTTTTTCTACTAAAATGAAACCAATTACGACGCAGTTTGGTATGAGGAAGGTACGGCAAAAAATTGGTACAGAGAGAAGTAATATAATAACATTTTTTTAAAGCCCAACAAATAATACGATAGCGAACGTTCAGTCGAAATGCGGCATTTTTCTCATCGATTGTTGAGGTCCGGGCCCCCGAAAAGTTCGTCTTTCTTTTTAAAACAAATGCCGTTCCCAGAAACGCGATGCACCCGAAGGTAAAAATCGATACGACTTGAAATGTCGTGCAAGCAGAGCTCGCCAAATCAGGCGCTTGCTCTTAACGAATCTTTTCCAGTTCGTAGCACTTGTCAAGTCAAATATGCCAAAAACACTTTTTGCAAGCATATGACTAGAACTTGACAGGATGTTAACAATTAAAATTGCACCGTCTCTAACATTCTTAAGTATGTACATCTGTATGTATGTATGTCTTAAGTAATTATGAGTTTGGTGCATCGGTTGAGTGCTGACAGACGTGAGACAGACGATGCGTTGATACATTGTCTCGCTCTCGTCTTTCGGGCGTCTGATACTGCATGCTTCACGTGCGCGGCGGGCCTGATCGCTTATTTATACGAAAAAAATTATTCGTGCCGCAGCTCGCTCGCGCGGCCAGGTAGCGATCAGTAGCCAAAAGCGGGAACGCGTGTTAGACAAAATCATCTATACTATTGAAAAATGAAATTTTTATATTTTCTATTTTATTTTCATCACAGTATTTGTAACATATTGTATGAAATTTTTCAGATGAAAGGAAAGCCAAACACGACGCCCTTCCTACAATTACCTCGATTGCGCATGAATCCGTTACTTATACTTCCTCCTCCTCTTTCTTCCATTAAGTGATAATGTAAAAAATTATTTAAATAACTCACAATTAGAATTTAAAGTATATTTGGAGACTAGTAAGAATGGTATCTGAAGAATACATTTCTGCTTTGATTGCATGTTTTTTGTTGATATAGGTACATTGAAAAAAAACAATTAACCCTAAAAAATTATTTTAAAGAGTAAAACTAATGAAAAAATTAAACCGTGCAACATGAACTTGAATTCGCACCCCAGGAAAACGAAGTTAGAATTTTTTTTAGAACTTACACTCATTTCGAAGCCCAGCTATATTTCTGCCAATTCTGAGGCAATTCTTTTTACAAATGTCCACCGAACCAGAAGTGTAGATTCATCCCCGAAAGCAGTGTTCATTAGATTTTAATAAATAAATAAAAAGGGCATATTTCATATAAAAAACAGTTCGTTTCTTTCAGCACCATCTCATATGTACATACCTACTTGTCCCAATGACGTCGTGTTTGATTTTCCTTTTATTAAAAAAATGTCACTAATTTTCCATAAATGCTCGAATAAAGACGAAACAGGGAATGTAAAAATTTCATCTAACAATTAGCTTAGCATGTGCACACTGTACATACATGTTTTCCGCATTTAGCTACTGATTACTGCATTTGCAGAATTTATAGAAGAAAGTGAAATCTGCTTCAATACGGGCGTTTAGGCATAGCTCGTCCGTGGACCGACATCGACATGCGAAAATCAGGCGCACGGAGAACGCAAGAAGACAATGTATCATACTTTGTTGCCGCTGCCAGAATGATCGTTTGTCGCGTAAAAGGCCTTCGTGCCGTTTCTCACTTGCTTTCATTCTCTCTTATTCCCTCCCATTTCATCTCACTCGTGAGTCGCGACGTCCGTAAATCCAGAACCTTTTTTTCACTTGTGCTTTAAAAAGTACAATAGCTGTGTTCTCATATGTACATATCTAGGAATAATCAAAACAGACCTTAACGCAAGCGATACGCTCGGGTACTATTTACAATTTTTAAATCCATAAAATAGTTAATAAGGGAAACGGGCAATCAATTTGTAACGAAACATAGAGTTTTAACTACTAATCCACCGTTCCCAAGTAATAAATAAACTATTGCAAAATATCCTCGGGTCCCGAAAACTACGAATACAAAATATTACAAAAACGTTTGGATTCCTTGTTCTCAATGATGTATACAATTTTTAACATTTTTCGACGTACGACACGCGAAAATGTTAGTTAAGTGTTCCACAACACGTAAAGTACTAACAATCAATATCATCTTGCAATTTATAGTTTGTATAAGCTTTTAAGAAGAGCCATATTTCGGCGCCATATAGTCTTCAGATCACCGAAATAGATTTTCGGAGAAAAATCCACGTGAATCCACGTGAGTCGTTGACAAGCCGAGCCAAAGCGTAGCGTAACGAAAGCCTGCCCTCTATGTCGAACAGTCACTCTGAACAAGCCACACGTATACAAGCACGCACACATCTTTCAGCATTTCAACACATTTCAGAGTAGTTCCGGTGTTGGACGCTGTTCATGAACAGAGGCCGCCAGATTCAGTCCTCGAGTTATGGGTCGGTAACACAGTTTGGGTGGTGACACCAAGTCCCATAAGGTGATAGGTCTATTCTATACCTCGTCTGTGATACGATGTATAGATTCGGAGATATTTAAAAGTGGCGACTTAGCCCCGGTGGCGGCTTAGCACCGGTCTCCCCTACAGTACGCATCTGGTGCTCACTACGGGCGAGATACCACTACACACGGAAGTACGGTGGCTTAGCCGTGGGAAAACTTTAAATATGTAATTTTTACAATCTAATAACATTTATGAATACAGTTTCCGAAGGCATTAGCTTGACGTGTTTCGTCGTTTTGAAAAAAAATGCAATTGGTCGGAATAGCAAAAAAAATAGAAAATTTCGTTTTTTTTCAACTTTTTTTCTGAGCCAGTAATGAAAATTCAAAAATCCCGTTTGTAAATTTAAGTAAGTTGTAATTTGTTAATTCCGTGTAAAAATATAACTATCGGACGTGTGCAACATTTCTACGAATTTGTGATTAAAGTTCATTACCCGACGACTTCGAGTAATCCGGACGCGTGTATGGTGAAATGTATGATCACGGACTCTGTGACAAACAGGATGGATATACCCAGGACCATGGTAGTGTCAAAGTGCAACGCGATCCAGTAGAAGTATCGATCTTGATCAACGAAGTACTCAACGTTGACGGGCAATAGCATCGTACGAGTCTGATTAACGGGTGTCCCTATATTGAAAACTACTGAGAGGAACGGTAATCCGATAGGTACGAATGTAAGCAACAAACAATCTGGAACAAAGGAGAAATATTTGACAACTAAAGTGTACTTGAGAGATTAACACAATATCGTTCTGGTTATTGGGATGTAGAAATTGTGGATTACCAGTGGTGGTAAATGGGAAGGAGAACTATTATCTACTTCCTTCCGGCGGTCCTACGGCCGCACACGTATTCAGGGTTGAGGAAGAAGGAACAGAAGATCACATGTGGTTTACCCAAAGGGTTTATTTAATGTCACGTGCGAATACTTCGTGCACGCGAGACTGCTCGACCTCGAGCAGTCACAACCAAATAGCCTTGTTCCTTAGGCTGGACTATAATCAATGCCCTATGGGCAACAGCCAACAAAACTAGCAATGTCGTGAAGTACACGACTGACCGTTACACACAACACGTGGTGGTCACGCTACCAGAGAACGTGCTAGAGCAACACGTCTCCAAAGGCTAGTACAAGTAGACTGGGGCGAGTCCGCACGGAAACGCTCGCACGCAGTGATGCCAGAACCGAGGGAAATATCCCACGGGTGCTACCACCACTCCACGACCAAGCGTACCCCCTCCTAGCGCCCGTACCGCACCACACAAGCATACCCGTCCCTCTATCCGTGTGCCGCACGCGCTGCCTGGCCGGCGCTCTCGGCGAGAATTCGTTTTCCCGACATCGAAGCGCTTGCGACGCAAGCAAAAAGTCCAGAGTTCAAATCCCGGTGCCGATATTCTACTTTTTTTCTTTATTTATTCTCTAATTTCTCTTTCTATATTCTCAGAAGACTAAAGGCTTAAAAACTGTTAATTTGCAAAGCATTTTCGAAGCGTGATTTGCTGCTAAAGATGCGATCCCGTTCTGGCTTGTATCGCACCACTACAAGCGTACCCTACCTTCTGTCCGTGTGCCGTACGCGCTGCCTGGCCGGCGCTCTCCACCGAAAATTCATTTCACCGGAACCTAAGAGCTTGGGTCGCAAACAGAAAATCCGAGGTTCAAATCCCGGTGCGAAAATTCTACTTTTTTCATTAATTATTCTCTAACTTCTCGTTCTATATTCTAAGTAGAATAAAAACTTGAAAAGTATTATTTTACAAAGCATTTTCGCAGCCGGCTAATGTACGATGTTGGTATTCTGCCTTTTTATACATAAACAGAAATAATTCCTTGAAATGCTACTTACAGAATAAGCTCCTTTCTAGGATGGACTCTTTAAAATTCACGTCACAATGGACAGTTACAGAATCGGTGATTTTCGTTTCAGGTAAGCGAGTCGCCCGCTCCGTTATTACGGTCGGCTTACCACTCGCACCCCGAATTACTGTATTGAGGTTTGAAAATAATATCGACAGGTTTCGTACTCGTCTTAATGATATCATTTATACCTACAGAAGAGTTTTACTAACCCATTCTTAGTCAATGACGCTCTTTTCGTGTTAATCAGGTTGATACACTCAGTCTTCTTCGGATTATTAAAATGCTTTTGGCCCCGAATTATCGGGAAAGACCTACCCACCGCACAGTCTTGCTTCCTCGCTGCGAGCGAGGACCTGCGGTCCCGGGTAGGCCGTCCATTGACTGCCGAGAACAATAACACCGTTGGGCCAGGTAAAATACCCAGTACAGAAAACTAAAGTGATCATGCTTTTGAGAAATGGTCGTGAAAGTAGTACCAATGGATTTTTTAGGATTTCCTGATGAAAATGAGTTCAAACATGGAGAAATTCGGACCATTTTTAGTGAACATAGTGTGTGTCGCTGTTTCTTAAAACAGCTTCCGGGAAATCAGCTGTAATAACCAGTTAAAATAACCTGTTAAACGGTTCCTCATCTGAATACAAAAATCTTTGTATAAAAAATGCATGTACTTTCTGAAATAAATTCCCAAAGAATCGTTCGTTTTCTGACCTTACTGACTGCGGTAACCCCTTAATGCGGGGAACACTGAAATTCTAAACGTGTTTTCATAATAAAAAATAGACCGTATTGTTTCTTGTTTGGACTTATTGTCGTCGACATAAACTCACCAATCCATCGGCAATACTCTGATCAAGCTATAATGAGAAATGTGAAAATTGTGCGGTTTTCTACACCTGTCGATATTGTTTTTAAACCTCATTACAGTAATTCGGGGTGCGAGTGGTAAGCCGGCCGTAATAGCGGAGCGGGCGGCTCGCTTACCTGAAACGAAAATCACCGATTCTGTAACTGTCCATTGTGACGTGAATTTTAAAGAGTCCATCCTAGAAAGGAGCTTATTCTGTAAGTAGCATTTCAAGGAATTATTTCTGTTTATGTATAAAAAGGCAGAATACCAACATCGTACATTAGCCACTTGCGAAAATGCTTTGTAAAATAATACTTTTCAAGTTTTTATTCTACTTAGAATATAGAACGAGAAGTTAGAGAATAATTAATGAAAAAAGTAGAATTTTCGCACCGGGATTTGAACTCTGGACTTTTTCCTTGCGTCGCAAGCGCTTCGATGTCGGGAAAACGAATTCTCGCCGAGAGCGCCGGCCAGACAGCGCGTGCGGCACACGGATAGAGGGACGGGTATGCTTGGGTGGTGCGGTACGGGCGCTAGGAGGGGGTACGCTTGGTCGTGGAGTGGTGGTAGCACCCGTGGGATATTTCCCTCGGTTCTGGCATCACTGCTCGCACGAGCTCGACGATCCCCACTCCTGCACAGTCCGCAAGGAGGGGGTGACTCGATCCCCACACACTCCCCCCCGAGTGCAAACGCCATTAACTGCACGACCCACTATGCTACATTGCACAAAAGTTATAATAAAAAATTATAATAATAATAAGAAACATTATGAAACATTATTTACAAAAATATATACACTATGTACATCGTGCTATGCAGCACAGCGAAAGTGGCGAGGAGTATAATTATGTGGATGGTTCTGTACCGGGCGCGAACGCGACCTTTTTTCGCGCATAAGTCCTGAGAACAGGGCGCTGCGACGCATTCGACGGTACGACGGCAGACGGACCCGCGCTATTTGGCGGCGCCTCATCCTGATCATCCAACATGAAAAATGCCGGCTTTAAAAGTTCTGTCGACACACTACGTGTCGTGCCGTTCACGACGATACGGTAGACCGCATCTGACACACGCTCTTCAACCTTATGAGGGCCTGAATACGGCCTTTCTAAAGCTTTTTTAGCCATGTTTCTCAGAAACACATGAGTACACGTCTTAAGATCCTTATAAAAGAACGCGCGTTTTCTGTGATTATGCACTACGGGTACCGGCCGAACCTGGCGCATAAATTCTCTAAACTCCTCGATAAATATCTTAGGATTCGGAGTGAGATCCTCCGGCAAGAAAAACTCCCCGGGAAGACGAATTGTCGCACCAAACAAGAACTCGGCGGGTGACGCACCCGTATCCGCTCGCACATGCGAACGTAAACCCAACAATATTGTTGACAAGACCCGTGACCAGTCTTGGTCATTGTGACACATGATCGCCGCCTTTAAGACGCGATGCCACCGCTCGATCAATCCATTCGAGGCAGGGTGATAAGGTGTCGTTCGGATTCGCTCACACCCGATCAACTCGAGGAGCGCCGAAAACATTCGGGACTCAAATTGAGCACCCTGGTCTGTCGTAATAACCTTGGGAGAGCTGAAACGTGAGATCCACGAATCGTAGAAAGCTCTCGAAATCGTCTGGGCCGAGGTCTCCACTAATGGAACCGCCTCCACCCAGCGTGAAAATCTGTCGACCATTGTCAGACAGTACGAAAATCCATTGCTCACTGGCAATGGACCAATAATATCGATGTGCACGTGGTCGAATCGACCATCGGGCGCGACAAAATGTTCGGGAATCCGTTTAACATGTCGCGATACCTTCGACATTTGACAGTCGACACAATTCTTGCACAACCGCGCAATGTCGCGGTGCATATTAGGCCACACATAACGTTGGCGAATCGTGCGATCTGTTATTTTAGCACCCGGGTGCGCTGGTTTGTGAAATAAATCAAACACACGTTCGCGTAATACCCCGGGTATATAAGGACGCAGAGCCTCCCCCGACATTTCACAAAAAACAGAGGTATGGGTGGGTCCCCATTGTAGCTTGATGAGCTTTAAACAAGGGTTCGCAGATTTATTCAGATCCGACAACTCAACGTCGACAAGCTGTTTCTCAGCCAGCTCTTTTAAACTAATCTCGACTGGAAGTCTGAGATCTTCAATCCTAGACAGCGGATCGGCAACCACATTATTCGAACCCGCCAAATGCTCAATCGACGTGGTGAACTGAGCGATAAATGATAATTGGCGTACCTGGCGCGGCGAACCTTGTCGGAGCGCTGAGAAAAAGCATAGACTAACGGCTTATGATCAGTCAAAATCTTAAAAATCCGACCCTCGACAAAATAGCGAAAATACTTCACCGCCTCGAATACCGCGGTCAATTCGCGGTCATACGCACTGTAATTCAGTTGTGCTGGCGACAACTTTCGCGAAAAAAATGCCAACGGCTCCCAAGAACCCGAATCCGAAACCGATCGCTGTTCGAGAACCGCGCCCAACGCGAAATCTGAAGCGTCCGTCACAATGCGCGTCTCCGCGCCGTGACGAGGATGGGCCAACCGGGTGGCCTCCGCCAAATTAGTTCTGATCTTATCGAAAGCGTCCTCCGCTTCCTTTGACCAAATAATAGGCCTTTTGTCATTCCGCTTGGAATCCTTCAAATAGATATTCAAAGGGGCCTGCATTTCTGCGGCATGCGGAACACTAAGCCGATAAAAATTTATCATCCCGAGAAACCGCCTCAAATCAATAACTGTTTTTGGTTTAGGAAAACGGAGGATCGCTTCCGCTTTAGAGGCAGTCGGGCAAATACCCTTACTACTAACTGTGTATCCCAAGAATTCAATCTCGGACGACCCCAAGACACACTTGCTGACATTCAACCGGAGGTGAAATCGCCTCAATCTCTCGAACACCGTACGGAGATGCATGGCATGCTCAGCCTCCGACGAGGACGCGACGAGGATGTCGTCGATGTACACAAAGACAAAGTCCAAATCACCCAATGCGCGGTCAACGTACCGCTGAAAGGATTGACTGGCATTCCTCAGTCCGTATGTCATGTATAAATACTCGAAAAGGCCGAACGGTGTAATAACCGCAGTCTTCTCGACGTCCTCTGGTGCCATGGGAATCTGATTATACGCCCGGTGCAAATCCAAGGACGAAAAAATTGTCTTACCGGACAAATTGGTAGAACAATCATGCAAGTGTGGCGTGGGGTACCTGTCCGGGACTGTCGATGCATTCACCCGACGGTAATCTCCCGCGATCCGCCACGTGCCATCCTTCTTCAGCACCATATGTATGGGACTAGACCAGGGGCTCGAGGAAGGGCGACAAATGCCCGCCTGAACGAGAGCCCTGAATTCCGCTTTAGCGGCCTTGAGCTTGTCCGGACTCAGTCGTCTAGGACGCTCGGAAACCGGATGGCCGGTGGTAATAATATGATGATGTACATCACTGTCGAACGGAGGATCCAGACGCGTGGCACCGGTTATTTCCGGATATTCTAATAAAATTTTGGCGTACGTTGACGTAGGGTCAACCGTACTCACCGCAACAACATCAACGGACTTCACGGTCGTGAATGTGAACACATCCGTCGCCGAGTCAATTAATCGTCGGCTGCGCAAGTCGACCAGTAACCCGTAGTGCGTCAACAGATCAGCACCTAATATCGGATAAGGCACCGCCGCAATGGTGAAATTCCATTTTATATCGCGTCTTAATCCTATATCGATTGTACGAAACGTCTCGCCGTATGTATCAATACGCGTATCATTCGCAGCGAATAGTTTATGTGTACTCGGTTCACCGTGAATCTTTTTAATAGCTGGGACCAGCGATATATCCGCCCCAGTATCAACCAGGAACGTTTGTCCGGAGATACGATCCCTAACATGGAGACGTTTGCTGATATTGCGACCCTCTTCGCAAGTCTCCGCCACGGAGGGTCGTTTTAATTTCCCGCTTTCCAAGTAGCGTATTTCTCGCACCACTCTTTACAGGTACGTGGACTCGCCGAGTAATTCGTGTGAGCATAACACAATTTGTTTGCCCTTCGGTCGCCCGAACGGGCACGATCGCGATTTGAACGCGACAAAGAACGCGGTTTTCTTTTATTAAGTGGTCGCTCAACACGCTTTAACCTAACAGATAGCGCTTCGACGCTAGCGCATAGACGCTTTATGTCGTTTTGTAAATCGGACAACGACGGATTCGTCGCCGATACCGCGCTCGCGGCAGAAACCACGTGGGCCTCCGACGAAATAGAATGCTCGGCCATCTTATCAACCATCTGTGCCAATTTATTGACATCGTCAACATCCGATGCCGCCAAAATTGCCCGGACATTTAACGGTAATTGATCCATAAATACCGATTTCATGATAGCTTCATCGCATTTGCCATCATCTAAATTACGTAGTCTATTCAGAATTAACGAAGGTTTTCCCGCAGTTAAAACTTGACCCTTTAATAACTTTCGCAGATTGGATTCCGCGGAAACCGCAAAGGTCGAGATGATTCTACTTTTTATTTGGACGAAGATGTCATCCGGACGCGGGACCTGCGCAATGAGGTCTCTAACCGCGGACACAACTTCATAATCTAACGCAGCTATGACTATGTCGGCCTTTGTAGCTTCTACAGTAATCTGGGCGCTACGCAGTGTCGATTCCACCTGCATAAACCATAATGCAGGATCGGCCTTGAAAAATGGAGGAATTTTCGGTATCCGATAGTGATCGACACGTGTCCGACTCGTACTGCGACTCGTCCGAAATTTCACCGGTCGACGGCATTTTAAATAATGTTACGGTAATTATTAAAATACTAATACTACGTTACATATATTGAAAACCGAAATGGAAAATTATGTACATGGTTAATATCATACTATAATACAATGTATCGCCGTAGCAAACGGCGGCGGAAATCCTCGGGGCGATGATTCACCGATCCTCCGAGACGCGCATGGACGCGACCAAGCGCGAAGAGAAGGAAAAAAAATTGGAATTTGCGCTGTTGCGACCTACTCGCGACGCTCGGCAGCAACCGAATTCTCAGTATTCGAATGCCAATTGGCAACGTCGACGTTCGTGAATAACCGACGCTCGCACGAACCACAAAATATCCGAAGGTCGAAACGCAATATGTACAGAACCATCACACACGCTAAATCGCAATAAATATGCCACTTTCGCTTACCGCAATCCCTCGTGGTTCCAAGGGTTGGCGACCAATGCCTCGGATCACCAGACGTCAGGGGATGACTCCCCGGCAGCGAGAAAGCGATGTCCACTGCCACACAGCTTAGCCTGGCTCGGAATCACCAGGAACCGGGAACAGCTTCCTGATTCGAAACGGCTGGTTCCCTCCGGTGCTGGTCAACGTCGTCTCCGACGGCGTGGCCTCTCCCAGAAATCGCTCGGGCGAGCAGAAAAGCTCGCAGATCCCCTCAATGATAGACGGTCCAAAGGACAGCATACGTAGGCGCAACTGCACCTGCTGGAACGGCAGCTTCCGTCGAAAGGTCCACGAAGATGGAATACTCTCAGCGAACCAGAAAAGATGTCCGTCCAGAATCCAGTATCTCAACCGAAGTCGGGGTCACCAATGTAGAAATTGTGGATTACCAGTGGTGGTAAATGGGAAGCAGAACTATTATCTACTTCCTTCCGGCGGTCCTACGGCCGCACACGTATTCAGGGTTGAGGAAGAAGGAACAGAAGATCACATGTGGTTTACCCAAAGGGTTTATTTAATGTCACGTGCGAATACTTCGTGCACGCGAGACTGCTCGACCTCGAGCAGTCACAACCAAATAGCCTTGTTCCTTAGGCTGGACTATAATCAATGCCCTACGGGCAACAGCCAACAAAACTAGCAATGTCTTGAAGTACACGACTGACCGTTACACACAACACGTGGTGGTCACGCTACCGGAGAACGTGCTAGAGCAACACGTCTCCAAAGGCTAGTACAAGTAGACTGGGGCGAGTCCGCACGGAAACGCTCGCACGAGCTCGACGATCCCCACTCCTGCACAGTCCGCAAGGAGGGAGTGACTCGATCCCCACAGGGATCTGACATCCGTCACCATCTGGTGGCGGAAAGTAGAAGCGCTCGTTGGGTACACATCAGTCCCTGCCTGTTCTCGTGCCGTTGCAAAAATTTGGCTGAGCAGGATTTGAACCTTTCAATCACAAATACTTTGCATAGAAAGGAACATTTTCGTAAAAAAACTACATTACCGCATATACAACACATGTATCTTGTACCCATATCGGCGCTATCTTGGCTAGGCCCCGACCCCATGTCAGATCCCAATAAGGTGATTCTCTCGCGACGCTCCTCAAAGAGATGCCGCCCGGCACCCCGCGGAGAAAAGAACACCTCGCGATGCCTCACCGTGTTTTATGGCTTTCGACCCCCGAATGGGGCTGGAATACCGATTAAGAAGCGAAAACTCTCAAGTACCTCATTTTCCATCAGATCTTTGCGAAAACGACGCCAATCGATTCCTTGCGTTTCTCCGATGAAAATAACTCCGATGGACGACGTAATTCAGACTATGTATAACGCGGTACTCTCATAATGCGGTTTCCATCCGGTAGGAATTAATCGCGTTATAGGAGGGTTGACTGTATTGCAGATTCTGAAACTGTTACCTCTACTACGGCCTCCGGGTCTATTTTTACCCACCCGGGTTTTCATTTCTTTGAGGACACATCGAACATTAAGGAAAATACTTAATTTCGTCATTTCTCTGCCAGAAATCGCCGCCAATATTTATTCTTAGTTAGCTAGGCAGTAAATAATTTCGATACTCACACAACGCGCATTTGCTTATGCTTCTTCCACGTTCAGCATACTTTTCTGTCAATCGAAGCTCCCTCTCGTTCGTCAATGAATCATAGTCGCTTTCGATCCACTCGAAGACGTACTTTACCTGCATGTTTCTGTGTAAATTAATTAAAGTGTCTCTATTTGCGCAAAAAAGGGAAAAGTATAAAATATTGTGTTCGGGTAAATGCAACTTACAAGGGAACTTTGATAACCCAAAAATTCCGATTGTTTTCAACTTCACAGATTTGTAGGGTATCTCAATAGAAGCGTCAGGCAATTTTTATTTAGCCGCCACTTTTTGGTTCTTGAAGCTGAAAATACCCGTTAAAGGTTAATGTGCGCTTTCCAATTTTCCTGTATGTCTTGAACACCATTGTAGGTATAAAAAAAATTGTTGAAATTAAAATTCAATTGTTTTCTATGCTCTATAAAACTGCGCTGCCAAGTTATTTAATTGTTTGTGGTGGTTGAACGTTTCCTTATTGAAAGTCCAAGACTCAAACAATTTCATTGCACAGTCTCGTATAGCGTAAAAAACCATTAAATTCGCATATTACCAATTTTTAGATCGACCATAGCTTCCAAGATATGCAGGAAAATAGGATAGCGCACATTAACCTTTACGAAGTGACACCACCCCGAAGAATCAACAAGTAGCGGAAAATTAAAATTGCTACACACATCTATTCAGATTCCCTGTAAGCCAGCAAAGTTTAAGAAAATTGGAATTTTCGAGTTACCGAAGTTCCGTGTCAATTAGATTCAATTCGATCCTATCAAATGAGTTGGTTTTTACCACATGACAGTGTTCTTCGAATGTTAAGTCATATCGTTAAGAGAATCTAGAAAAGCATACCTGGTCCATTTTCCACATAAAATAGAAATACTTTATTACGTAGAACGTAGGCGGTACGATACCAGTCACGCACTTAAGAAACAGATCCACACTGAACTCGTGCGTAATAAACACTGCTAGCTGCAAGTATCCCCTGCTATTGAACATTCCTTTAACCGTACCTAATGAATCGTCGTGCAACGGGAATGCTAGCAATTGAATTTTGTAAAAAGAGAAGTAATAAGTGAAAAGTAGGATACAGCAAGAAAAGTGTCTGAATTCGATAGCTGAAATTCAACGATCTCAATGATGTCAGTGATATCTCGAGTCAATTCGAATTCAATATGTAAAGCGCGAGTAAGTAAGGCGGGCTGAATGCAGCTGTTGGCATTCCAGCTCGAACGAACCAAAAAAAAGAAATGAGAAATTGGTACCTGCGCGACCATGCAGAGAACAATAATTGTTACAGCGAAAGCACCGTTCATTATGCCGAGAACTGTGCGTCGATAAGGCCACAGACCCAGTGGCACACCTATCGATCGGCTCATTTTACAATGACGACCGCTCTCGAAGTTCATTTTTCCCCGTTCGAGACACGACTGCGTGCAGGTACATTATTTCCATCGAGCTTTCCCTCGA
The DNA here is from genome assembly GCA_946251845.1 of Andrena fulva. Lineage (NCBI taxonomy): Eukaryota > Metazoa > Arthropoda > Insecta > Hymenoptera > Andrenidae > Andrena > Andrena fulva. Next base: position 12,814,367 of record OX276333.1, read on the forward strand.
GTTTTCATATTATTCTATATTTCCTGTATTTTCGTTATACGATTGTCACTCAAGCTGGCAAGAAATTCGAGGCTGGAGGCAAAGTTTGCAACTTCGAAGGTAATTTTCTCCCCCGAAGGAAAAAGGGGAGAAATATCACCTGTGGTTTGAAGGTGGACAGTGCGTAGGGGTTGCACGTGCGAGGAGTCGAGTATTAAGTAAATTCGCGCGACACGCGTGACAGTACTCGATTATTGTGACTTTTATGGAGAATTCTGCCCGAGGGACATTTTACGCACGCGCAGAAGAGCCGACAACCGATCGATTGTTGGGAATACGTTGCATTGTTGCGCCGACTTCCATGGTGAACGCACGTGTTTTTTGCTTCTCTCCGCATTTGTAGTGCGTTCTATAATTGAACGTCTAAGTGCGAGTCAGTATGTTAGTTAGAATTAATAATGTGTATTTTGTGAAATTTTTACATGTGTTCGATTACAATATAGATACCAGTGGGAAATGTGTTGTTGTATAAAATGATAATTATGATTATTATGGCTTAGCTCATATTATATTGCAAAGTCACTTAATTTGCCCATGAGAAGAGTGCTTGTAAAATGTTAATCAAGTGTGTGTAGAAGCCTCTCTTTCATTCATCTGTTATCTATCGTCGTGAATGCGTATCTAAACAAGTTCAACGGGTGTTAATATAACGACAGAGCTGATGATGAATTATTCTATTTTTGTGAATTGACCAAACGATTGTGTTCTAATTGATTTATCGTTTTTCATTCCTGAATACTTCGCTTTGAAAGGAACTGTCAATCGATACTGGAGGACACGAGCTTTCAAAAATTTAAATCAAATCGTAGCACATTCGGTCGGTCCAGACGTTCACCAAATTTGACGTTATCTTTGTTCATATTTTACCATCCACTTTCTCTGTTCCGAACTCTTTGTTTCCACGGTAGGGTAGAGCAGAAAGTGTCGTTTCAAAGGCAAATTTTATTATTTTGCTTCGCGGGAATCGGTCAAATTTTGCGGACCGTGCTTTCCCTTTTCCCTTTTCTCCTTTTCTCCGTTGCGAGAACGATACTTGTTGCTGCGGATCGATTTCCCTGTGCCCTGTGGGTCCATTTCCACGTGGCTCCAGCCGCCACACTATCGCTGTGAACGTCGAATGATTCAATTCTCCGGATCTTTATGCGATTTTTGGCGCAGAACTAAACGCTATGTGCTATTTGGTTTTGTACTGCACACGATATTACAGGAAAAGCCGAGCTTGGAACCATTGATCAGGGGTATTAACTGGAATAAGTGAAGGTAGGGGCTACCAAGGATCCAAATGGAGTTGTGGATGTTGAAAATTGGTGGAAGAGGGTGCTTCACTTGGTTTTAGATGAGTGAAATTAGAATTGTGAAGGGGTTTCAATGTGTTCGAGGGAGTAAAGTCGATTGTATTTAGTTCGGGATAATTATTTTAAATTCGAATTTCTTCTGTCACAGGTGCTGCTTGCGACCAATGCAACTGGAAGTGCTAGTTAATCGTGATGGACACGCAATGCGGTTTTTGGAGGCAGCGCATGTTGCGTGGAAGATATAGCGACTGTTGTGGAAAGCGTCTGGGTCGAGATTCTCCCTTAGAATCTCGCGGTGTTCCTAGGTCGTCCTTCGTTGTTGTCGTCCGACGGGCTCCGAATACTCGGGTGAGGATGCCGGGACGGATATACTCGGTTATAAACCGAGGGTAGTAGGATCCTTGGCCGGTTAAAGAGTTGGAACTCACCATAGGTTAAACAAGATTTATTCTATCCCGATCTGGGTTACATGGACACTGTGACAATCCGCGTGAGTCTCGTATAGAGTCTATAACAAGTCTGAGCTCGCATTGCTCGTACATGGTTCTTATACGTTAATCGGGGCGAAGCGTGGGCCATCGGGGTCTCCGTCTTTGGCCCGCTTTTGGGTGTTTCCCCATAAGCTGACGGTTCTCGGTATGCTTCCGAAAACCCTTACGCAGTTGTGCCGGATATCGACTGTTCGATTGGAGCATTCGGAATGTGTCGCGATGTCGTTCCGCTGGGTGTCGGTTGGGTTACAACACGACTCTGATTTAATTTCCGTTTATAAATTTTATTAAATACACAAAATCAACATCTTTATCAAGAATTTGAAAAGGAATTTATATAGCAAGAAAGTAGAGGTTTGTGAAAGCATTAAATGGTAATTTTAAAATTATATTATATATGTATCTTGCATAAAAAGATTTATATAAGGAAAATGATAAATACAAATTGTAGGCTGAAAGTAATTAAGGCTCTATGTGCCAAAACATATATTTTGAAATAAAAATATATAAATCAATATACAGTTAATTTTATGAGCAATGGATTTGATATTTTAATCGTGTTTCTACATACTTGTAAAAAGTGTTTTTCATGAAAAAAGGAAACAACAGTATCTAAACAATTCAATTAAAGAACATGTTACAAGGTTCAAATTTATGAAACGTGATAACAAGGGACATCACTTAAATGCCACACGCCGATTTTGTTATAACTTGCAAATTTGTAGAATAGTAACAAATATTCGACACATATTTTTCTCATCGTCTAGGTATTGTCCGCACGTAGGGAGTGAAAATAGCCCTCAAAGTTGAGAGTCGAAAATGTATTTTGCGCAATATATTGCACACCGTTGGTGTAGGTTGAAAATTGAAATTAGAAAATGTTGTGTTTTTAATGTCCCTTGTTAAAGCAGCCTCCTATAGTAATCGCCATTTCTCGAATTGGGACTTGTTTAGAGCCCTAATTACTTTCAGTCTACAACTATAAGAAAGGAATAGTAAGTAAGCATTCTACAGGGTGTTCCGAAAATGGTGCGGTATATTAAAGGGGGTGATTCGGGGGGTGATTGCAAACAACTTTTTCCTTTGCGAAAATGCCCTCCGAGGTTTCGTTAACGAGATATTAATAAAAAGCACCGACCAATCAGAGCGCGAGCCTTCCGCTGGAGGTCCCGCGCTAGCGTGGCCGCGCGCCGGGCCGCGCTGCGACTACGAACAAGCAAGGCGGCATGCATCGAAGGAAATTGCGTAGAATGGCAAATGAAAAAGACGTAACAAAAAAATCGAACCTTTTGCCATGGTTTGTTTGCCATTTAAAGTGAATAATGAATAAAGGATAAATGGATGAAAATCACGTGTAACGTAAAAAGACGAATACACATTTTTTTTCGAAGATTCGAAAATAATAATTATTTGAAGTGGGAGGATAAGGAATACGTAAAATTCCTTGTGTTAATAACATATCCACGAAAAGGTAATGTAACAGGAAATTAACGAAAAGTGATCGTAGTTCGTTATTGTGATAAAAATCCGTAACTCAATAACGGCCAACACTGTTGTTGATAATGAATAAGTTGGTTTAAAAACTCGGAAGAAAAATTTACGTACGGAAATTTTGAGAATTATCTCCGGAAATAAGCCGTAGCCTGCGTTAAATTTAAAAAATAATAGTCGCCAATAATGTAACTAAAACTCACCCTTTCGAAAATTCACCTGCAGCTTAAAAACCTGGGTGACTAGGTCACTGAACCGATCCTGGTCATCGACAGACGCGTCGAGTGCACAGCTGATCTCAGGTACACGACACCATCCAAAGTTAAGGGTCGCAACGTCAAGTGGGTCCGGGTTAATGCACCGACTATTCACTTCACTGCACGGCTACTAACACTGATCACTTAATTTATTTTTCATGGAACGTGTTGTTGCTACGTTATAAAAATTGGTGGAAATGAATTTTTACTTGGCGTTCGGAGCCGTGGGTAATTCCTGCGCAAATTCTCACGCTGCAGCACTTGCGTCCTCGGGGGGTACACACAGAACATCGCGTAATACTCTCGAGCAGAGAACATTTGTCTGCGACGCGATTGCTAACTGCTGACTGACAAGATTTTTTCCAAGCGACTTCTTCTACCCCCAAATAGTTTCTCTCGTTCCATTATGAGTTGACCCCCACCAGGCCAAGAGGCTTCAGGTAAAAAGAAGCCAGCACATTTTCGGAACACACGTGTTTTGCACAAGTGCAACGAAAACTTTCACAAAAGCCCGCGCTCCGTCCTTCTACTGCCAATGTACCCATTGCTTCGAGATAGAAAACAGATACCACGTGTATCGGTTCGAAAGGGTCCGAAGAGAAGAGAAACAGAAAGTCTTCGAGTTGCTATAAAGAAAAAAATCCTGCTTCCTGTTTCCCTTTTCCGATACCCTGAGTTCCCGTCTGCTACGAGGCGGAACCAAGTAAGTCATAAATTATCCGAAACTGTAGGAAACCGTTCTCTACCGCCGACTTGCGGGACAATACGGTCATAAACCGCGACCCTGGCGAAATGCTCTGGCTGATCAGCCTGATTAATTTTGGAGAACTAGAAATTACAGAGTATTATCCAGCATCAATACGTCTCGCGGAGAGACACAGGAAAAGAAGGGATAGTCCGCTGACTGCGCGTAGTCCCGCCTGCTTCGTCCTACCCTCAAATTAAAGACGGATTCCTTGTCTCTCGAGTATAAACACGTGCTCGAATTTCAAAACACAAGCACGCGTCGACGTATTCGGTGCGAGAGACTGTGGGCTTGAGGTCCGATTGGCCCCAAACTAACCAATCTGCCCTGGATCCCTCCCAAACGGCCACTGTCCTGAAGAGGCCCTCTTCACAGCGATATCTCCTCCACAAGGCCCACCTTCTCTCGCACGGAATACGTCGACGCATGCTTTTGTTTGGAAATTCGAGCGCGTGTTTAGACACGAGAGATAAGCAGGCCCAAATGGCTAGTTCAGGACCAATCGAACTTCAAGCCCGCCTTCTCTCGCACGGAATACGTCAACGCGTCTCGTCCCTGAATTGGGGGACAATCCGGGACATGTATTATCCTGATGCCAGAACACATCGAAATGTCCTTTACCGTTTCACGTCGAGGTCGCGATTGTAAAAATCAGAAAAATTACTACCACATTCGCTGCTATGTTTTCTGTAAATTAAGCTTATTTCTAGAGTAATGCAGCTGATATTAACGTCGCAGTAAGCTGTTAAAGGCAATGGTGCGCCCCGTCTCAGGTAAAGCAACCGCGCGCGATTACAGTCAGCTGACTGTACCGCTACCACCCCACATTTCTTCAGCGAGGTCAAAAAACAGATCGGCAGAATTGCAGGAGAATTTTACTAACCCACTCTTGGCCAATCATACTGTTTTTATAATAATCAGATTTATAAGTTGCGAAAACGTTATGATCATTTCGATATAAAATTTATTATGAGGCTAAGTCAGGAAACGTACCACGGGGGTGCTATTGACAGTGCGTTTCGTTTCTATCCTCTCCGCCCTTCGTTTCGTTCGTAAAACTCATTTCGTATACTAAGGGGTTAATCGGTATACTGCTTCATTATCGGGTGGGACAACATGGTGACCGGGGCGCACTGTTCTCGACCGTCGACTCAGGGAACAATACGGTCATAAACCGCGTCCTTCTTTAGACTACGTTGACGACCAACGCAGTTAATTTTTACGATTGGTCAGAAACAATGTCAAAGAAGTAATACAGAAACGTGGGAAGTCGGGCAATCGAAAGAATTAAGGTACATGGCCGGTCAGTAGTGTTTAAAATTTATGACCGGGCCTTCTTACTTCCAACCGTTAGCCCCGTCATTTGACTGTTATCCATGCCATCCTCCTGAACCATCCTTATCCTCTCCTGATGGAAAAAGCCCACCACCTTCTCGTGGTTTCCGTTGCGCAATGACACTTTTTCAACAAATAATCAAGATAAGGACAAGCTGGAACTTATAAATCTTATTATTATAAAAACAGTATGATTGGCCAAGAGTGGGTTAGTAAAATTCTCCTGCAATTCTGCCGATCTGTTTTTTGACCTCACTGAAGAAATGTGGGGTGGTAGCGGTACGGTCAGCTGACTGTAATCGCGCGCGGCTGCTTTACCTGAGACGGGGCGCACCATTGCCTTTAACAGCTTACTGCGACGTTAATATCAGCTGCATTACTCTAGAAATAAGCTTAATTTACAGAAAACATAGCAGCGAATGTGGTAGTAATTTTTCTGATTTTTACAATCGCGACCTCGACGTGAAACGGTAAAGGACATTTCGATGTGTTCTGGCATCAGGATAATACATGTCCCGGATTGTCCCCCAATTCAGGGACGAGACGCGTTGACGTATTCCGTGCGAGAGAAGGCGGGCTTGAAGTTCGATTGGTCCTGAACTAGCCATTTGGGCCTGCTTATCTCTCGTGTCTAAACATGCGGTCGAATTTCCAAACAAAAGCATGCGTCGACGTATTCCGTGCGAGAGAAGGTTGACCTTGTGGAGGAGATATCGCTGTGAAGAGGGCCTCTTCAGGACAGTGGCCGTTTGGGAGGGATCCAGGGCAGATTGGTTAGTTTGGGGCCAATCGGACCTCAAGCCCACAGTCTCTCGCACCGAATACGTCGATGCGTGCTTGTGTTTTGAAATTCGAGCACGTGTTTATACTCGAGAGATAAGGGATCCGTCTTTAATTTGAGGGTAGGACGAAGCAGGCGGGACTACGCGCAGTCAGCGGACTATCCCTTCTTTTCCTGTGTCTCTCCGCGAGACGTATTGATGCTGGATAATACTCTGTAATTTCTAGTTCTCCAATATTAATCAGGCTGATCAGCCAGAGCATTTCGCCAGGGTCGCGGTTTATGACCGTATTGTCCCGCAAGTCGGCGGTAGAGAACGGTTTCCTACAGTTTCGGATAATTTATGACTTAATTGGTTCCGCCTCGTAGCAGATGTGAACTCAGGGTGTCAGAAAGGGGAAACAGGAATGGTATGCATTTTCTTCTTTATAGCAACTCGAAGACTTTCTGCGTCTCCCTCCCTTCGGACCCTTTCGAACCGATACACGTGGTGTCTGTTTTCTATCTCGAAGCAATGGGTACATTGACAGTAGAAGGACGGAGCGCGGGCTTTTGTGAAAGTTTTCGTTGCACTTCTGCAAAACACGTGTGTTCCGAAAATGTGCTGGCTTCTTTTTACCTAAAGCCTCTTGGCTTGGTGGGAGTTAACTCATAATGGAACCAGAGAAGCTACATGGGGGTAGCGGAAGTTGCTTGGAAAAAATCTTGTCAGTCAGCTAGAAATCGCGTTGCAGAAATGTTTGCGCTAGAATATCCCAATATCGAAACACCAAGCGAGGATACGTTTCGTCGGTTAGCGTCGCGGCTTTAAAACGTAGGAACAACACGTTCCATAAAAAGTAAATAAAGTGATCAGTGTTAGTAGCCGTGCAGTGAAGTGAGTATTCGGTACGTTGACCTGGACGCACCTGACATTGCGACCCTTAACTTTGGGTAGTGTCGTATACCTGGGATCAGCTGTGCACTGGGCTCGTCCATCGATGACCAGGATCGGTTCAGTGACCCAGTGACACAAGTTTTCAAGTTGCAGGTGAATTTTCGACACGGGTGAGTTTTAGTTACTTTAATGGTGATCATTCATTTTTAAATTTAACGCAAGCTATGGCTTATTTCCGGCGATAATTCTCAAAATTCTCGTACGAAAATATTTATTCGGGCTTTTTAAACAGACTTAATCGCTATCAGCAACAGTGCTGGTCGTTATTGAGTTACGGATTTTTATCACAATAACGAACTACGATCACTTTTCGTTAATTTCCTGTTACATTACCTTTTCGTGGATATGTTATTAACACAAGGAATTTTACGTATTCCTTATCCTCCCACTTCAAATAATTATTATTTTCGAATCTTCGAAAAAAAATGTGTATTCGTCTTTTTACGTTACACGTGATTTTCATCCATTTATCCTTTATTCATTATTCACTTTAAATGGCAAACAAACCATGGCAAGAGGTTCGATTTTTTTGTTACGTCTTTTTCATTTGCCATTCTACGCAATTTCCTTCGATGCATGCCGCCTTGATTGTTCGTAGTCGCAGCGCGGCCCGGCGCGCGGCCACGCTAGCGCGGGACCTCCAGCGGAAGGCTCGCGCTCTGATTGGTCGGTGCTTTTTATTAATATCTCGTTAACGAAACCTCGGAGGGCATTTTCGCAAAGGAAAAAGTTGTTTGCAATCACCCCCCGAATCACCCCCTTTAATATACCGCACCATTTTCGGAACACCCTGTATATCTGAATCAGCTACAGCTAAAAGATTTGTTTGATAACTTCTCATAAATATCTTAAGTGTCAACTAAATACGGCAACGCTTCTTTCCAATCGAAATGTTAAGCCATAAAGTAGAGTACCGTGAAGTACGACATCGATCTGTTCACTAGCTGAAAGTAAAAGATCGCGTCTTGTTCTTCGTCTTCCCTGATCTACATATATACTGCAGCTTGTAAAACGTTTACCTTGGCATAGAATTCGAGTGAACCGATGTAAAGGCCACCAAACACGAGGCCGGTAGGTAGCATGCATCTTTGTCGCATGTACAGCGTCATCTTTTGTACTGGCAGGGGTGCTTCGTGCCACCTTGCGTAGTATCTATAGATTGTAAAATTTTTTCCTACATATTCCTACTCTTTTCATTATTACTGATTTCCAATATAAATAGAAATTAAATTTTTAAAAATTTAGTAATAGTAGAACAGGGCTGGGACTATTTGTCGAATTTTAAGTCGAGACACGACTGCGAGCAGGTACATTATTTCCATCAAACTTTCCCTCGGGTTTTTGTATTATTCTATATTTCCTGTATTTTCGTTTTACGATTGTCACTCAAGCTGGCAAGAAATTCGAGGCTGGAGGCAAAGTTTGCAACTTCGAAGGTAATTTTCTCCCCCGAAGGAAAAAGGGGAGAAATATCACCTGTGGTTTGAAGGTGGACAGTGCGTTGGGGTTGCACGCGCGAGGGTTCGAGTATCACGGAAATTCGCGCGACACGCGTGACAGTACTCGATTATTGTGACTTTTATGGAGTATTCTTCCTGAGGGGGATTTTACGCACGCATAGAAGAGCCGACAACCGATCGATTGTTGGGAGTACGTTGCATTGTTGCGCCGACTTCCATGGTGATCGCACGTGTTTTTTGTGTCTCTCCGCGATTGTAGTGCGTTTTATAAATGAACGTCTAGTTTGAAGTGAGTGTGTTAGTTAAAATTGATAATGTGTATCTTGTGAAATATTGACATGTCTTTGATTGCAATGTAAGTTCTAGTGGTAATTGTGTTGCTGTGTAAAATGATAATTAGGATTATTATGGCTTACAACATATTTTTTCAATTATTCGGTTTTTAACCAATCATTTGCTATCTTTCGATACATGTGTCAATAGAGTTGTTGCATTCATAATACGATTGTGTTTAGTTTCGGACAATTATTTTAAATTCAAATTTCTTCTGTTCCAGGTACTGCAACCAATGCAAACCGAAATGTTAATTAATTGTAATCGCGCGCATTGCGGGTTTTAGAGCCAGTGCTTTTTGCGTGGAAAATATAATGACTGTGAATTAGATTTTCGTTTATCATTTTTATTAACTACACACGTTCAACATTTTTGTGGGGAATTTGCAAGGAAATGTGTATATATAGCAAGAAAATAGAGACTTGATAAAACTTCGTATAGGTATTATATGTCTATAGTGACAATGATAAATATAAACCAGAAGCAAGTAACAATCAGCCAGCATTGCGTATCTGAATCAGTTACAGTCAATACAGTAGTGGTTTCATAACAAATCATAAATATCTTAAGGGCACCCCTCGGTCAAATCGCGTGTAACGTTCGGCTGTCCGAGAACAACTGAGCGTCGCAAGGTCCCTGATGGGAGAGCGGCGTCCCCTCAAGTGTAGGATAGGTGGGGTTCTACTCTATAGTAAAAGATTAAAATCTAAGGCTTTTAAAACTCAACAATTACTTATTTATTTAATAAAACTTTGTAATCGTGTTTGGTTGCGGAACGATTACCGGTGGGACGGAGAAGGGATAGGTTGCCGACTCAGTCGGTAAGGCAGGGTTCGGCGAATGAGCAGAAGCTGTGTTTGAATAAATAAGAGTGTTTTATTCACTCAGGTGTATCTACAACTTGTGTTTGCTATCGTTACCGAGCGCGACGGAAGAGCTACGGCGGTACGGCGCGTCGTTTCGCGACGGCGGCGAGTTTGCGGCGGATCGTAGGAGTGGGAATGCGGTGTATTGAACGTTCTACTCGGGACGGCCTTAAGAGGCGCGTCCGTACGAGAGTCGTATAGTGGAGTTTCGAAGTGCAGTGGGTCTCCGGCCTACTGGGCGCAGCGAGACCCCTTCGACGGAGGTAGGGCGCAAGATCTCTCTCGGCCTATATCGGAAGCGAGGCTGGTAATGGCGCCGCGTGACTATAGGTCGGCGCGGGCACACCTCTGGAAGATCCACAAAAATAGAGCCTCTCGAACGTACGGTACGGCGGTGTGACACCGCTAATTCGTGCGGGACGAGAGCTCTCAATTTCGCTCGCCGCGGGCCTTATATGCGCAGGCCGCGAATCTTTACTCGCGAGAGACCTCGCGGGGCCGCAGCCGCCTAGCGGTCGCGGCGCGAACTAAGGCCTTTGTTTTCGGCGCCGAGCGTTCGGATGGCGCGTGACGTGACTTCGTCACAACTTACTCTAATAACAATAACGATTAATATGCTTACAGACTATGAGTATATATTCTTATTTTTGGGTTTTTTCTGTGTTTTTTTATGTTTAATACGCTAATTAATATGTATAATAATATATGTATTGTGTTATATACTTCTGCAGTAAGATCGGTCTGCTGCCGTTTCCGGAGCGGGTCCCAATTCTTTTGGCAGAGTTTTAGTCTAGGCTTCTGCAGTAAGATCGGTCTGCTGCCGTTTCCTGAGCGGGTCCCAATTCTTTTGGCAGAGTTTTATTCTAGGGTTCTGTAGACTTTGCCTTCGCTAAGCGGTTAAGCTGCTACCTACTAATAGGAGCAACGCTTGAAACCTCCGTGAAGACAAAGTTCTCAACCTTCAAATGGTAGGTCCAAAGAGGAGCACCCGTACCCTTTTAACACTGAGAACCAGTCGCTACCGTTTCCGGAGCGTGCTGAAATTCTGCTGGATGGTACTTAAGCTGCCTCCAGGCACTAGCATTCGTTGGTCGCAAGAACGTATTCGAATGAGCGCGCTCTGTGCTGCGCGCGTCACCTTTTATACCCGAGAATTGGCGGGCTGGCGCATGCGCAGTGAGTCGCTGTTTGTTATTTCGTGTTTGTTCGCTTATTACTTATTATTCTGTCTTGCGCTTTTGCTAATATATATGTAGTACTTTATTGTGCCCCTTGGGGATTACAATTCATATTACTCCTCCTCTCTTCTCTCGCTTAACCTATTCTCGCATCCTTAACTCTATTTCTTACAACTACTCCTTATATCTAATCCTTATACCTAACCGCCCGCTCGCTCGCTCGCCACCGCCTCTCCCGCTCCTCCCGCTCCCCCCTCCGGACCCCCGCTTCCGCACCCATACTCTCACTCTCATTCCTTACCCATTCATTCCACCATCTTGCACCCCCCTCCACTCTTCCACCCTCCTCATCCAACTTTCCCCCTCTCCATCATCTCCCAACACTTCCCCCACCATCCCCCGCCAACCCCTACCCTCTCCCCATCCCGTACATTTCTCCCATATATGTTCCCATGTTTCCTCCCCCCATCCGCAAACCCTACATCTCCTTTTCTCCTCATCCTCCCAATATCTTCCCCCCCTCATCTCACTCCCCAACCTGAACCTAGCCACCCTCCTCCATCTGCTCTCCCCCCACCCCTTCTTTAGGTATCCAGGCACCCCCACCCCTTTACCGTCCCATACCATCTATTATACCTAGCTTCCCTAATCCTTTCCCACCTATCCCCCTCCTGCAACCTCTTCTCCACACTTACCAGCTCTTCCCCCCTCATTTCTCCCCCACCCCTCATCCTTTCCACTTCCTCCACTGTCCATCCCCTCTCCTCATAAAACCCCTTCCTCTCCTCTTCCCATCCCTCCAGGACCCTCCCTCTCCTTGCCCGCCCTTTAATCTCCTCCCAACACATCCTTGCCACCTCCCCTCCCTGCCCCTCCTCCAACTTTCTCTCATACTCCCACGCCCTCATCCCCGCCCTTCCCTTCAACATCTCCGGCTGCAACTCTTCCCTAACCAAATATCCCGGCGTACACCATTCCACCCCCAAAACCCATCTCAAAAACCTGTCCTGTACCCCCTCCACCCTCTCCCTACTTTTCCAGCCCCAAATTTCCACCCCATAATTTATCGTTGCCCACACTAACCTATCAAACAACCACACCCTTCTCCCCCAATCCTTTCCAAATCTCCTTTTACCAATCCCCCACACCTGCCCCATCACAGCCGCTGCCTTCCTCACTCTCTCTCTTACATGCGCCTCTTGCCCTCCATTTTCCATCAAAGTATATCCCAGATATTTGTATTCTCTCACCTCCGCCAGCTCCTTTCCCTTCCACCTCCAAAGCACCTTTTTCCATCTACCTCCACCCCTCCTGCACCTCATCACTTTCGATTTCTCCACATTCAACTGCAACCCCTTCTCATCCATATACTTTTCCAACTTTCCTAACATCCCCTTCATCCCTTCCTCATCCTCCGCCAACACCGCAATATCGTCCGCATACGCCAGGGTATATACCTTCTTCCCCCCCAATCTCACCCATCCCATCCTCCTTTTTCCAACTCCTCGTCCAAATCCGCCAACAACAGGGTGAACATACTCGGACTAAGTGGGCACCCCTGCCTCACTCCTCTAGCCGTCCAAAACACCTTCCCTTCCTCTTCCCCTACTCTCACCCTACATACCGTTTCCTTCATCACCTCCTCACACCTTTTTACTAACCCCTCCCTCACCCCTCTCTTCCTCATCGCTTTTATGAGAACCTCCCTATCCACCGAGTCGAATGCCGCCTTCAGGTCTATAAAGAAAATAATCATTTTCTTCCCCTTCCTGTTGACCTGCCTGTTTATCAGGTAGTTCAACGTATATACATTATCAATAGTTCCCCTTCCCTTCCTGAAACCGGCCTGACTCGGTGGTAGTAGCCCTTTTCCCTCCACCTCCTCCCTCAGTCTCTCCGCCAGTACCGACGCATAAATTTTATACGCCGTCTGCGTCAACGTAATGCCCCGGTAGTCCTCCATTTTTTTCCCACTCCCTTTCTTCAACACCGGCACTACCACTCCTTCCCTCCACTCCTCAACCCACCCTTCCTCCCTCCACACCCTTCTGCATATATCCCACAACCATTTCTCTACCTCTTCCCCCCCATACTTCCAAACCTCGTTGGGTATGCCGTCCCCCCCTCCCGCCTTACCCTCTTTCAAACTTCTCACCACCCTCCTCACCTCCTCAATCCTTAAATCCTCCTCTTCATCCTCCCCTCCCTTTCTTTCACCCCCTTTCCTCACCCTCCACTCTACCCCTCCTAACAACCCCTTGAAGTACTCTTCCCACTCTTCCATTCTTATTCCTTCCTCCACCCTCCTCCTCTTTCTCCTTTCCCTATTTACCACCTTCCAAACCTGCTCTTCCGTCCTGACCCCCTCCACCTCTTTTTCCCACCTCTCCACCTCCCTCTTCCTCTTCTCCTCACACATTCTCCCATACTCTCTTTTTTTCTCCCTATACTCTAACCCCTCTCCTCCCTCCTTTCTCCATCTTCTCAGTTCTCTCCTTACTAATCTTTTTTTCTCCCGACACTCCCCGTCCCACCACCCCCCTTTTCCAGCCCGCTCCCCTCCCTTCCTCCCCTTCTCCATCGCTCCCGTTATCCTATCTCTTAGCCCTCTCCAATCCTCTTGTATCCCTCTATCCCCTCCCTCCCTCTTTCCGAACCTCCTTACAAACTTCTCCCTCCCCTCCTCTGTCCAGTCCCCCCTCCCCAACCTCTTACCCACACCTTTTTTCTCCCCCTTCCCCCCCCCTTCCCCCTCAGCCATACCACCACCGGATGATGGTCCGACTCAATCCTATCCCCCACTTCCATCCTTTTCACCCCCTCCCTTGTGCTTTTGCTCATACTTATAATTAATTATTCTTAACATTTCTATAATATTTGTTTCTCTAATATTTGCTTAAATTATAAATTATGTACAAAAGTCTTTACAATGCGTTTGCGTGGTAATGGAATACAGTTGTATGGTAATGAAGATCGGTTCTGTTTTACCGACAGTCGGTTTTTACCGGTTCGAGTCCCCGTGGGACGTTACACCTCCCCCCCTGGGGGATCTCTCGTCCTCGAGAGATTGGAACGGAGGTGGGGAATGAATTGAACAATCCTATATTTATATTTGTGGGATTATTTATTTAGTAGGCTTATACGGGCATGCCGCTCCTGAGCCGAACAGAGCAAGGAGTCTCCATAATTTTTTCCGTGGGTCTGTTTTTGGCAGAGCCCTGTAGGTTTCCCAGTCTGGATCGGGTATCCGGATTGGGATTAATTCTGGCCATCTCCGTGGTGGGACTTCCGGGACCTTGAATTCTGGGGTCTTTGGATATTCCGGGGTCCTTGGGAGTGTGAGATCCGGATATTCCGGGGTCCTTGGGAGTGTGAGATCCGGAGGAGTATGAGGTGGCGACTGAATATGATAGGTTTTTGTTAGGTTTTGATATAAAAGGGGAGGCTGTTAATACATTACCAATTTTTGTGGAGATGTCGGGAGTGGAGCAATTAATGCGGGGATAGGGATCATCTCCGCAAATATTCTGTCTAACTCGTTTCTATCTTTTTTCGCTTTTGATTTGCGTGAGCCTGAACGTTTCGGCATTTTGCAAGAATAATGGCGAGCTAAATGCTGCGCAGGCGTGAATTTAAAATTACATGATGGGGACTGACGCTTCAGTGCCCTCTATCGGATTCTACGGAATACATTTTCCTGCAACTCTGTTGCCTATGCTACCGGATTCTACTTAGTATCTATTTTTTTTTCTTAATTTTATATGTTAGGTTTAAGTTTCGTTTTTGTTTTATGTATAAAAAATAGCAAAATTTATTAAAATGAATGATAGATGAAGGTGTGAGTATTTACTACATTCTGTATGTGTGTGTAGTGTGTAATTGTAGAGTGTGATGTAGGATGAGATGAATGATAATATATAAAAAAGTAAAATATATAAAAAGGTGTGTGTGTTAATTACATTTTGGATGTGTGTGAGGCGTGTATATGTAGAGTGTAGTGTATATTAAAGAAAAAGTATTACGTTAAGATGTTTGTACATTCTTTACAGTCGCGTACCGGCTGTGCCACATATAATGTACGGCGACAAAAGTGGCATATTCGCCACCGCCGTAAGTTTTTTTTCGCTACCAGGTGCTTTTCCAACGGTGTTTCCTCCAATATCTCCACCCGTTGGGTGCACATTACACATACGACGTGGTTTTTATAGTAATACACGTCGTCGTCATAAATTTTCTTAAGACACGTTTGGTCCATCTTTGCTCTGTATATTTTTGTCGTAATGAAGAAATCCTTTGTCTGCTTCTCTTTATATAGGCTTCCTATGCAGGGTTGCAACTTCTGGTAAATTTGCCTGTTTTACGCGGTTCATATGGACGATCCTAGTTTGTTTCGAATTAATTTGTATTTTTATGTTGCTTTTCTCCAGGATTTCGATAATCCGGTAGGGTCCGCTGTATTCCGGTCCCAGTTTTTCCTTTCTTGGTTGCAATAACCATACGTAATCCCCTACATTGTATGTTTGTGGTTGAATCTTCCGGTCGTAATAATGCTTCTGACGAATTTTTGATTCTTCCAGATTTTTTCGCGCCATTTGTCGGATGTGATATAACTTGTCTATCAATTTGTCGACATAGTCCGGATATGTTTTAATGTTGTCCGTTGAGGGAATACTGGAAGGAAGACGTGCTTTTCTTCCGAAAACAAGTTCGTGAGGCGTAAATTTCGTGCCTTCGTGAGTGCTTGTATTATACGAGAACATTGCTTGAGGTAACCACTGATCCCATTGCTTTTCTTTTGACACATAATGTCGTAGGTATTCGACGAGGACATGGTGACTTCTCTCTAAAGATCCATTAGATTGAGGATGAAATGCAGAGGTTCGATATTGTTTAATGTGAAACGCTCTGGCAAATTTCTTCATGAGGGCACTCATAAAATTTGGTCCCTGGTCAGTGAGGATTGCTTTAGGACTTCCAAACTTACAGATGAAATGCTCTGTAAATGCCTTAGCTATATCCTCTGAAGTGACACTTGCTAATGGAATAGCGAGAGAGTATTTAGTCAGGTTGTCTTGGATAGTGAGTATAAAACTATTTCCTATATTTGTAAAAGGTAATGGTCCTACTATATCCATTGAAATTTTATCAAAAGCATCAACAGGTGTGTCTGTTAGTATCATAGGTTCCTTGTTCTTTACTCGTACCAGTTTAGTCTTCTGGCATTCCAAGCAAGTTTTAATGAATTGTGTTATCTCGTATTTCATGTTTTTCCAGTAGTATTTGCTTCTTATGCGATGATATGTCTTAGTTATTCCCTTGTGTCCGCCTATAGGTGACTGATGGTTCTCCTGAATGATCTGGTGTCTTTCTTGCACAGAAGGTGTTAGGAGGGTGCCTTTGCAGAAGATGAATTGGATATCTTCTTGTACGAATATTAGTTCTATTAAATTTCGTAATTGATTTAATAAAATTTTATCCTCTTCTGATGAGATGTATACTTTTGTGGCTTTTTCAGATACCAGGTATGTATGAAGTGACCTCAGTGAATTGTATACGTCTTCTTCCGTTGGATGTTCTGGTGTGATGAGTCCCAGGATTGTGTGCTTTCCTTCTTTAATTTTTACTAACTCTCCAACTCTTAATGGCTGTGGAATTTTGTGAGGTTTTATATTTTTTTCCTTATATAATTTTCCTCCTGATGGTCCGATTGGCCTGCCTTGTGTGTTTATGAATGTCACTACGTATCCTTTGCCCATCCATAAGTGATCTTCCACCTCTGTATTTTGGTTTTTGACAGGAACATTTGATATTACTCTGGGTTTGGCTGGTGTGGGTTGTTTGTGTCTTGGAGAATGTGGGGGAAGAGATAGTAATGGTGGAGGATGAGAGGATGGTGGAGGAGGAGTAAGTATCCTTCCTTTCCTTATCGTTATTGGCGTTATGGGACCTGTGTCTGTGCTGGATTTTGATTTTAATTTCTTCTTTTTAGGTATATGGTGAGTGTTCTTTTCTGAACTTGATTCTGCGTCTATTTTGGGAGGATCCTTATAATTATGTTGTGGTATTACAACCATTTCGTCAATCTCTTCTATTAGATCCTCTTCTTTCTTGACGCGAGGTTTCTTGGTGTGAGGGGGTTTATAGGGTATCACGACTTGCGGGGGTGCGTGTATTTGGACTTGGGGGGTCACGACTTGCGGGGGTGCGTGTATTTGAACGGGAATGGAGATTTGATGAGGCGCGTAACGAGGGGGTGTATGCGTTTCCGCTTCAACATTCCGTTTCTTAGTCTCGGGACGAGAGGAGGAGGTGTTTGTGTTTTGCTTTTTCCGTTTTAATTTTTTTCGCTTTAAATTTAACGCATCGCTTTCGTCATATGAAGAGGAATCGGTTTCTGAGGAGCTCATTATTACTTGTTTGTGTGGAGCTGGATTTCCAGAGGTTGATGCTGTAGTTTCCCTTTGTCGGGTTGGAAATTGATGGAATTTTTTGTTTTCATGTGAATTTGTGTCCGAGTGAGCTCTTTTCGCGTGTAATGGTAGTGAAATCGGATTCCTAGACAATGCGTCCGCGTTTGTGTTGTATTTCCCGGGTTTATATAAAATTTTGTAATCGTATTCCGCTAATCTAATTTTCCAGCGCATTAATCGAGACGTAGGATTAGAAATATTCTGAAGCCATTCTAATGGTTTATGATCTGTTATGAGGTAAAATTTTCGTCCGTAAATGTAAGGTCTGAAGTGAAAAACTGCGTATATTATTGCTAACAGTTCTCGTTCTGTAGGAGAATATCGTGTTTCGGCGTCGTTTAAAACTCGAGATGCGTAAGCTATCGGTAAATCTTTTCCTATTTCCCCTTGACTGAGGACCGCACCTACAGCAATACCTGAGGCGTCTGTCGTGATGTTAAATACTTTATCAAAGTCCGGGAATTGTAATATGGGTTCCTTGCAGAGAATTTTCCGTAAAGTTTCAAATGCCTTTTGTTGTTTGTAAGTCCACTCGAATCGGTAATTCTTCCTAGTGAGATTGGAAAGTGGTCTTGCAATTTTTGAAAAATCCTTTATGAATCGCCTATAATATCCACTCAGTCCTAGGAATTGTTTGACGTTCTTGACCGTAGTAGGTGTTGGGAATTCCTTTACAGCTATTACTTTTTTTGGGTCAGGTTTGACTCCGTCCTCTCCTATTATGTGTCCCAAGTACGAAACTTCTTTCTTCAAAAATTCACATTTATCCGGTTGAAGGTGAAGATCCGCTTCTCTTAGTCTGTCCATTAGTCGTTTAAACTTAGTTGCATGTTCTTTTAATGTACTGGCGTATATGACAATATCGTCTAAGTATACGAACAGCTCTATTCCTTGGAGCCCAGTCAAGACCTGATCCATTAGTCTCTGGAAGGTGGCTGGTGCGTTCTTAAGTCCAAATGGCATTCTGGTGAATTCGTAGTGCCCGTAAATTGTGGAAAATGCTGTTTTATGTCGATCGTCTGGATGCATTGGAATTTGATGAAATCCAGATGCAAGATCGAATACCGAAAAATACTTTGCACTTCCTAACTGATCTAGTATATCAGTTATATTTGGCAGAGGATAAGCATCTCCAATTGTTAGTTCATTTAATTTTCTAAAGTCAATTACGACTCTGGACTTTTATTTCCTTGGGCGTCTTCTTTCTTGGGTACAATCCAGATCGGTGAATTATAAGGTGAAGTCGATGACTGTATGATTCCTTTTTCAAGCAATTCTTTAGTCTGTTTTCTAACTTCTTCTTTATATGCTTGGGGATACCTGTATTGTTTTGTAAAAACAGGAACGTTGTTTTCTGTAATAATTCTATGGTATGCTTTGTTTGTTGCTTCCAGTTTCTCCCCTGGAAGGTAGAATCTGTCCGCATGTTCCTTTATTAGTTGTTCCACGCTGGCTCGTTCCTCTGAGTTTAGGTGGTCCAACCGTAATAATTGTAATAATTGGTGCGTTCTATCAGTTCTTTTGTATGCGTTTGTTGTTTCTTCTTCTGCAGGTATTTCTTCAAATTCTTCTAGTTCAACTGACGGTACTGGAATTTTGATGTCCTTTGTGGATGTATTTATAGCAAAAAGAAATGCTACACCGTTGTTATTCGAAACCAGTGCATTTCCCATGTGTATGTTAGGGTGAATATTAATTTTCGGAATGTATCCTGTTTTGGATTGTGTATTCAGCACTCGCACATATATTTGACTTCGTGCTCTCGCTGGTATCGTGACCATTTCTGGATCGATAAATGGAATAATTTCCGTTCCTATTATTATCTCCGACTTCATATAATCGATGGTTGCTCCGTTTGTTTGAAAAAATTCCGTTCCAAGTATTCCGTCTTGTTTGATAGGAAGATCCTCCACAACATGGATAATAATTTCCGTATTTAAAGTTCTTATCTTGATGTATCCTATTGTGCTGAGTAGGCCGTCCGTAATACCATTAAGGTCGAACAAAGTGTCCGTATAGATTGGTATATTCGGTGAAACAGCACTTCTCTTGATGACGTTGAGGTCGGATCCAGTGTCGATCATCAACGTTGCGTGGTTCTCGCTGAATCCTACATCAGAAAGAAGGATGCTAGGGGGTTTCCTTATTTGCTCCGTTTTTAATCGAAGTATGGCCTGCCTACGTACCAGACGGGGTTGTTTTTCTTCTTTTTCCTTCCTATCGAAATATATCTTCTTTCTGCATTGGTCTATCGTATGTCCTCTAAATTTGCAATATTCGCAAAATATTTCTGGTCTCTGCACTCTTTCTGCATAACTTTTGTTTCGGCATTCTTGTATCGTGTGACCTGGTCTTTTACAGTAGTCACAGTACACGTTGGATTGAGGAGCTCTGTTCATGTAACTTTGGCTTCTGCAATCTCGTGTTGTGTGACCTGGCCTTCGGCAATTATCACAGTATACGGTAAATTGAGGCGCTCTATTCGTGTAACTTCGGCTCCTACAATCTTGCGTCATGTGACCTGGCCTTCGGCAGAAGTCACAGAATGTATCGTTCCATGCTTGGTTTCGTGCTCCGTTTTGTGTTCCGCTTCGATTCCTACATTCTTGCGTTGTATGTCCCGTTCTATTACATTGTTGACAGGTTTTTTGCTGCCAGTTGGTTCGTGGGATTCGGCTGCTGCAAGCGGTAGCAATATGGCCGTATCCAAGGCAATTCGCACACTGGTTAGTCGGTGGTATTCCAGCTGCTTCTCTTGTTCGTAGTTGGTTTTCGTTATATTCCGCTTCTGCTTTGATGGCGACATTGATAGCGCGGTCAAGATTGTTGAAGGTGTGGTCATATATTCTATTATGAATTTCCGTCTTGAGTCCCGTTAGAAAGGCTTTAATGGCGTTTTGTTCCGCGTTTGTATTAAATTGTTTTACATGCGTCGGTACCTCTATTGCATTGCAATGTTTAATCTGAAGTAAGAGATTGGATACGCGACTGCTGTAATCTACTGTCGTTTCGTTATGTAATTGTGCTATTTTTGATAATTCGCCATATAGTTGAATAGACGTATGTAATGGAGCAAATCGTGACTCTAATACTGAAATGAGATCATCGATTGAATTATAGTCTCCGCTTAATACTACTCTAGAAGCTTGTCCGAAAAGCTTATTCTTTATAAGTTGTACTAATCCATACTCTGCGTTCGGATTAATCATGCGCCGTGCATGTCGGCAACTTTTTATAAATTGGTGTATCGGTATGTTTCTACCGTCGAAAGAAGGGACTGTGTCCGCAGTGTCGCGTAGGCTAATATGTGGTAATTGAGAATATGTACTCGTAGATGTATTCATATTAATTTGTGGATTTGAAGGTCCTGGAGCATTTGAGTCTACTGTAATATTTTCTGGAGTTTCTGTAGTCTCCTGAGTTTGAGTTTCTGTATTTATTGTGAGGTTAGCCATTGCTTCTCCAATTGTATTAGGCATTGTGAAGTTTTTAAAGCCTCTGTAAGATTTAGAGAAAAAGGAAGAAAAATTTCTTGGAAAATACTCACTTATGGAGTGATTTCGCTAACGAAATAGTTCCTCGAAATGAATTTATTACTCTAAACCAAGCGAGAAATCCCACCGCTGTCACCAAAAATAAATCCGACCTGTAACGTTCGGCTGTCCGAGAACAACTAAGCGTCGCAAGGTCCCTGAGGGGAGAGCGGCGTCCCCTCAAGTGTAGGATAGGTGGGGTTCTACTCTATAGTAAAAGATTAAAATCTAAGGCTTTTAAAACTCAACAATTACTTATTTATTTAATAAAACTTACTCTAATAACAATAACGATTAATATGCTTACCGACTATGAGTATATATTCTTATTTTTGGGTTTTTTCTGTGTTTTTTTATGTTTAATACGCTAATTAATATGTATAATAATATATGTATTGTGTTATATACTTCTGCAGTAAGATCGGTCTGCTGCCGTTTCCGGAGCGGGTCCCAATTCTTTTGGCAGAGTTTTAGTCTAGGCTTCTGCAGTAAGATCGGTCTGCTGCCGTTTCCGGAGCGGGTCCCAATTCTTTTGGCAGAGTTTTATTCTAGGGTTCTGTAGACTTTGCCTTCGCTAAGCGGTTAAGCTGCTACCTACTAATAGGAGCAACGCTTGAAACCTCCGTGAAGACAAAGTTCTCAACCTTCAAATGGTAGGTCCAAAGAGGAGCACCCGTACCCTTTTAACACTGAGAACCAGTCGCTACCGTTTCCGGAGCGTGCTGAAATTCTGCTGGATGGTACTTAAGCTGCCTCCAGGCACTAGCATTCGTTGGTCGCAAGAACGTATTCGAATGAGCGCGCTCTGTGCTGCGCGCGTCACCTTTTATACCCGAGAATTGGCGGGCTGGCGCATGCGCAGTGAGTCGCTGTTTGTTATTTCGTGTTTGTTCGCTTATTACTTATTATTCTGTCTTGCGCTTTTGCTAATACTTATAATTAATTATTCTTAACATTTCTATAATATTTGTTTCTCTAATATTTGCTTAAATTATAAATTATGTACAAAAGTCTTTACAATGCGTTTGCGTGGTAATGGAATACAGTTGTATGGTAATGAAGATCGGTTCTGTTTTACCGACAGTCGGTTTTTACCGGTTCGAGTCCCCGTGGGACGTTACACGCGCAAAAACATAGGTGATATTTATGATTTTGGTAATTATTTACATTAGCGATTCCTCACCGATTTTTATGAACTTTGGATATGTTGTAAAACTCCACATTCTGAGCAACTTTTCCCTATACATGTTACCCCCGCTCGGTCTTAGTTTCCGAGATATTCGCAAAAAAAAATTAAATTTCTTGCTTTGGTGTTATAATTTGGGTTAGTGTTGGATTAGGATCAGTATAAATAAATGTAAGTGCACTTCACATTAAACATTATTTTCAATTATTATTGATAGAAATTGGAAACATTTCAGCCATTATATAAAAAAATGCAACTATTCTTGTATTAAAGTCGTGTTGCCGTCGAAACAAAAATTCACCCATGTAACCAACATAATGTTCTTTTCGAGTTCTATATCGTGGAATGTTGGCTCGAGTTTCACGCCAACAACGTTCAATATTTTGGGTCTGTGCCCCACTATCTGGATCGACGAAATTCATTTTATGATTTACAGTGAAATGTTGAAATCCTTTTTTCTGTAGGCATTATATGATTTCCAACAATCGGATAGAATTGTAGAACCTGGTTTAATTCACTTATGAATCACACGCAGCAAAGTTTTGGATGATCTATTTGGAACTGGCTCGATGAATAAACGTTTGGTTTCACGTTCAATTCCACCGAAAACCCATTGTCCAGTAACAAGTCGTCCTTTATTATACTTCCGTTTTCCAATTTTTGCTTCGTCAATTTCGACAACTACGTTATCTCCTCCGAGTTGGACCGAATTCTTCTCTATCCACAAAACACATAATTCTCGGCAAAAACTTGCCCAGTCAACAGCTGTTTTCGACGAAACACACAATTCAATTTCCAGAAAAGTTTGTCGCGGTGGTTTTAGCATTAAGTGATAACCGATGAAACGGCAAATGTTTTGAATAGGAAGGCGTGATTGTTCGAACCAAGAATTTTTATACGCACTAATTTTCAGATTACATTGTATTTTAATGCGTTTCTTACTGCTATTTTTAATATAAGATACTGTATGACACGAAAATTCTAAATTCTGCCGATCAAATTTCATTTCTTTCCCACATTTCATACAATTCATAGTACCGTGGATCACTTTTCGTTCAATTAAAAAATCAAATAATTCTTCGTAATTATTACAAATGCTCAAAATTCATATAACTTCATTTTACACTATAATATGAACCACGTTAATACACAGTAACTGCATATACAGAACAGACTCGTGAAATACATTACTGCGATTGAGAGTGAACCCGAGAACGGGCGAGAGGAAACAAAAGAGTCGCGAATGGGCCTACAATGTATCAGCGCAACGTTTTCGTATACATGTTACCGCCGCTCTACCTTCGTTTCCGAGATATTTCCGAAAAACTTCTGTTGATTTATTCCGAGGCAACGCATTCCACTTTCCAACTTGTCCCGGGTATTAGTATTGGTTCGGGGTAGATTAGTGCGGGGGGCGCGCGCCCGCTTGCGGGCGCGTAAAGCATGGTAGCGAACTGATGTGAGTCGGGGTGTTGACGGACATCCGCAAGTTTCTGGTTCAAATCTCTAAACGCACATCAGTTCGCTACCATGCTTTACGCGCCCGCAAGCGGGCGCGCGCCCCCCGCACTAATCTACCCCCAACCAATACTAATACCCGGGACAAGTTGAAAAGTGGAATGCATTGCGTCGGAATAAATCAACAGAAGTTTTTCGCAAATATCTCGGAAAGTAAGGCCGAGCGGGGGTAACATGTATAGGAAAAAGTTGTGCAGAATCGTGTCCCCGACAACATATCCAATGTTCATAAAAATCGGTGAGGAATCGCTAATGTAAATAATTACCTACAAAACATTTTTTTAATTTCATTTTTGCCCATCCTCGCCTCTGATATACATTGAGTGCTGCATCGTTGTAAAATAAACTGGTCTGCACTATCGCCACGATAACTTCAGACAGGATAATCCAATATAAAAACACGAAATATATTCCTTAATTACACATCTGTGGTTATCGCGCTACCGTCAGGCAGTGTTAAGAAACAACTGGGCGATGAATGTCAAATGTTTAAAGGATAGGGTCCCCGAAACATGGGTTTTTTCGCACAAAAATGTTTCGTAAAAAAAATGGAGTGTATGAAAACTAGCAATTGGGGGTAGCGTGGTAGTCAGTGTAATTACGAGTAGAATCCTGTTTGAATTTTTAGATTCGGTGAAGAATTTCATTTTTTATCGTGACGCTAGTGCGTGAACAATTGCTTCAAGAAAAACGTATTTAAAGTTTGACGCCGAGTGCGTTCTTCTAGTGACAGGAACTAACCTATGAGCGCCCTATTTTAGGTCTGTGAAGTTGGCACCCCCAAATTCGAATTTTTAAAAAAACTCAACGGCATTCGTTTGTCCATCGTTTGCCCACGTTTGCCCATAAAAATTTTTCGTTTGCCCACCCTTCAAAAAAAAGTTATGGCAAAAAAAAAATTTTCATCAGCACCCCCATGAAAACATTTTAATGATTTGACAGTGGGAAATGATTGCCCATCGTTTGCCCAGGATTGCCCACCAAACAATTTTTTTTTCCCACCCTTCAAAAAAAAGTTATGAAAAAAATAAAAATTTTGTCATCAGCACCCTCCATGAACAGTTTTGAATTTTTTAAAAGTAGGAAACGATTGTCCACGATCGGGCTTCGTTTGCCCACCCAATAATTTCGTATGCCCACCCTTCAGAATCGAATTAAAAAATAAAAACCGCGAAAATGAAGAGTTCCGGAGACGCGACCACGTATAAGTTCGATTATTTATTAACTAAACGTTCGAATCGTTTGTCCAACGACGCATTTCGTTAGTTTAGATGTGCAAGACGTTTGCCCACCCAATAAATTCGTATGCCCACCCTTCAGAATCGAAATAAAAAATAAAAACCGCGAAAATGAAGAGTTCCGAAGACGCGACCACGTATAAGTTCGATTATTTTTTAACTAAACGTTCGAATCGTTTGTCCAACGACGCATTTTGTTAGTTTAGATGTGGAAGACGTTTGCCCACCCAATAATTTCGTATGCCCACCCTTCAGAATCGAATTAAAAAATAAAAACCGCGAAAATGGAGAGTTCCGGACTCGCGACCACGTATAAGTTCGATTATTTATTAACTAAACGTTCGAATCGTTTGTCCAACGACGCATTTCGTTAGTTTAGATGTGCAAGACGTTTGCCCACCCAATAATTTCGTATGCCCACCCTTCAGAATCGAATTAAAAAATAAAAACCGCGAAAATGAAGAGTTCCGGAGTCGCGACCACGTATAAGTTCGATTATTTATTAACTAAACGTTCGAATCGTTTGTCCAACGACGCATTTCGTTAGTTTAGATGTGCAAGACGTTTGCCCACCCAATAATTTCGTATGCCCACCCTTCAGAATGGAAATAAAAAATAAAAACCGCGAAAATGAAGAGTTCCGAAGACGCGACCACGTATAAGTTCGATTATTTATTAACTAAACGTTCGAATCGTTTGTCCAACGACGCATTTCGTTAGTGTAGATGTGGAAGACGTTTGCCCACGCAATAATTTCGTATGCCCAGCCTTCAGAATCGAATTAAAAAATAAAAACCGCGAAAATGAAGAGTTCCGGAGACGTGATCGCGTTAAAGTTCGATTTTTTTCGAAAATATTATCAAAATCGATTTTTCAACGATGCAGTCCGTTAGTGTAGATGTGGAAGACGTTTGCCCACCCAATAATTTCGTATGCCCACCCTTCAGAATCGAATTAAAAAATAAAAACCGCGAAAATGAAGAGTTCCGGAGACGCGATCGCGTTAAAGTTCGATTTTTTTCGAAAATATTATCAAAATCGATCTTTCAACGACGCATTTCGTTAGTGTAGATGTGGAAGACGTTTGCCCACCCAATAATTTCGTATGCCCACCCTCCAGAATCGAATTAAAAAATATAGTTCCTAGAAAAAAAAAGTACTGGAGACGCGATCATGTTAAAGTTCGATTCTTTTCGAGAATGTATCAAATTCGTTTGTTCTTACCGTAAAGGTTTAAGGTGTTTTGTGGTATATTATCCAAAAAATTGCACACACTTCTTTCCGTCACTTTATTCAAACGACACTTCAATTTGTAGCTCTCATCGAATACTTTACACTTTTCACACATCTGCAGCATGTGCAGAATAACACCAGAGTTTATCATTGGTTTTCTAGGCATTTTTGGAGGCAGCGATCTAATTTACGTTTATAAATTTTATTAAATACACAAGATCAACATTTTTATCAAGAATTTGACAGGGTATGTATATTGCAAGAAAGTAGAAATTTGTCAAAGCTTTAAATTGTAATTTTAAAATCATATTATATATCTTTCATAAAATGTTTTATATACGGAAGGTGATAAATATAGATCGTAGACTGAAAGTAATTAAGGCTCTATGTGCGAAAACACAGATTATGAAATAAAAATATATACACGAATTTGCAGTTAATTTTTTGAGCGATTGATTTGACATTTTAATCGTGTTTATCCTTACTTGAAAATAGAATTTTTCTTGAAAACATAAAATAACCGTAAACAATCCAATTAAATAAACGTGCTAACAAGGGGCATCACTTAAATGCCACACGCCGAGTTTGTTAAAACTTCGCAATTTTGTAGAATAGTAAACAATATTCGACACATATTTTTTTCATCGGCCATTCTCCGCATGTAGATAGTGAAAATAGCCCTCAATGTTGAGAATCAAAAACGTATTTTGCGCAACATGTATATCGCACACCGTTGCGATAGGTACAAAATTGAAATTACAAAATTGTGTGCTTTTTAATGTCCCTTGTTAGTGGAGTCTCTCATTGTAACCGCGATTTTTCACAAATTGGGACGTATTTAGAATCCGCATTACTTTCAGTCTACAATTATAAGAAAGTAACAGTCAGTACGCATTCTATAGCTGAATCAGTTACAGTTAAGACAATCGTTTAATAACTTATAGTAAACATACTCTTGTATCTAATTGCCAACTAAAAGAGATAAAGCTTCCTTCCAAAATAAATTTTATGCCGTAGAGTAGAGTACCGTGAAGTACGACATCGTTAAGGTGGAATCTGACGGCACGTGGATCGGCGAGCCGGCTCGGCTCGCCCAGGCTCGCGAATTGGCGATCCATGACGTTCTCACGGCGCGTGGATCGGCGAGTCGGCTCGGCTCGCCTAGGCTCGGCCAGGCTCGCGATTCGGCGAGCCATGAGCGTTCTCACGGCGCGTGGGCTCGGCAAGTCTCGTGCCAAGCTTGCCGATCCACGTTCCGTCAGATTCCACCTTTACGTTCACTAGCTGAAATTCAGAGATTGCGTCTTGTTCTTTCTCTTTTCTCACCCACTATATGCTTGTAAACCGTTTACCTTAGAATAGAATTGCAATGAAGCAGTGTAAAGGCCACCAAATATGACGCCAGTAGGTAGCATGCACCTTTGTCGCATGTACAGCATCATCTTTTGTACTGGCAGGGGTGCATCTTGCCATCTTGTGTAGTATCTATAGATTGCAAACAGTTTTCCTACATTATTCAGTATGAACAGTTACGAGTATTATTCGTAAGAGTTTCTAGTACTAAACATTCTAAGAACTACATCTTTTCAATATTACTGATTTCCAACATAAATAGAAATGAAATTTTTAAAAATTTAGCAATAGTAGAATACTAGTACTCACGTGTTCGTGAACAGTTTATCGCCATTGTCTAACATAATCTGGCCAAGGTAATTACCACAACCCGTGTAAACGAAATGAATTATGACCAGTACAAGTGCAGTTAACATTTCGTAAGTGACTTTCATCAGCGACATTTCTTTGGCCAGCTAGCGACGGTGAATAATGAACAAGAGTTACGCGAGGCATCTTTGCTTGAACGAAGTAAACGTAGTGCGTATGCGCTAGGTTGCTGTCAGAATTCCCCGTGGCAAACATATCGGAGGGATTCAATTTTTCCAGATGCAAATGCTAGTAGGACGAAAATCTGAACTACTTTTTATATTACTTCACATTCAACAAGAAATCAAACCGAGAGAATCTCCTCGGCAACTTAGTGTTCATGAGAATCATTTGCATATATACAGGGTGTCCCAAAAATGTCGCGTTTCCTTGAAGGGGGTGACTCAGGGGGTGATTTGAAACAACTTTTTCCTTAGAGAAAATATTGTCCGAAGCTTCGTTAAGGAGATATTAACCAAAAACCCCGACCAATCAGAGCGCGCGCCTTCCGCCCGAGCTCCCGCGGTAGCGTTGGCTACGCGGTAGGCGACCGCGCTTGTACTATGAACGTACGAACAAGCAAGTCGGCATGCATCGAAGGAAACCGCGTTACACAGTTTTTTTTTAAAACAGAATCTTAAATAAGAATAATTTGAAGTGAGAGGATAAGAAGTACGTAAATTTCGTTTTTAAATAGGGCATACACGAAAAGGTAACGTAACAGAAAATGTACGACAAGTGATCGTAATTCGTTATTGAGGTAAAAATCCGTAGTTTAACAACGGCCAACACAACTAAATTTAAAAAATAATATTAGGTGTATGAATAAATTCTTTCCGACTGGAATTTCTATCGCGGTGGTATTCAGAAGCTGCCAGGAAAATGGCAAAATGTAATTAACAATAATGGAAATTGTTTCGATGATTGAGTTGTTTTCATATTTTTTCAATCGAACTGTTATTGTACCCTAAAATCGGAAAGAATTTATTTCCACACCTAATAACCACCAATAAATTAAATAAAACTCACCCTTTCAGACATTCCTTTCCTTGCTTTCCTTCCCTTTTCGGAAACCTGTGTCACTGGGTCACTGTACCGATCCTGGTTATCGGTGGACGAAAAGATTTATGGTTGGGTAGCGTCCAGTGCTCAGCTGATCACAGTGCGTCCGGGTTAATGTACCGAATATTCACTTCACTGCACGGCTACTAACACTGATCACTGAATTTATTTTTCACGGAACGTGTTGTTCCTACGTTATAAAAATTGGTGGCCCCCAAAGGGGCCGATTACTGTTAATTACTGGGACGAGATTACTACTATTACCCGGCGAAAAGAAGACTCGTGGCAGACGGTCTCGGGCTGTGCAGTCCGCTGTCGCACCGCGCGACGAAGAGATCGAACGAAACACATTGAGACCGAGTGGGATAGAGCGATCTGTAGCCTACGCTATTGTTTTGTTTTGACGATCGTCGGTCAGATCGCTGTATCCCACTCGGTCTCGATGTGTTTCGTTCGATCTCTTCGTCGCGCGGTGCAACAATGCATGTGGCAACTTCAGCCAATAACCAAAATACGTGTGCCCCGTCTTTAAAAGTGTGCCCAAATAGGTGACTCGACCAA
This sequence comes from Andrena fulva, assembly GCA_946251845.1. Classification (NCBI taxonomy): domain Eukaryota; kingdom Metazoa; phylum Arthropoda; class Insecta; order Hymenoptera; family Andrenidae; genus Andrena; species Andrena fulva. Next base: position 12,844,077 of record OX276333.1, read on the forward strand.
TCGTCACAGCAGCGGGCTGTACAGCCCAAGACCGTCTGCCACGAGTCTTCTTTTCGCCGGGTAATAGTAGTAATCTCGTCCCAGTAATTAACAGTAATCGGCCCCTTTCGGGGCCACCAATTTTTATAACGTAGGAACAACACTTTCCGTGAAAAAAAATTCAGTGATCAGTGTTAGTAGCCGTGCAGTGAAGTGAATATTCGGTACATTAACCCGGACGCACTGTGATCAGCTGAGCACTGGGCGCTACCTAACCATAAATCTTTTCGTCCACCGATAACCAGGATCGGTACAGTGACCCAGTGACACAGGTTTCCGAAAAGGGAAGGAAAGCAAGGAAAGAAATGTCCGAAAGGGTGAGTTTTACTTAATTTATTGGTGATTATCAGGTGTGGAAATAAATTCTTTCCGATTTTAGGGTACAATAACAGTTCGATTGAAAAAATATGAAAATAACTCAATCGTCGAAACAATTTCCATTATTGTTAATTACCTTTTGCCATTTTTATGGCAGCTTATGAATAAGTACCACCGCGATAGAAATTCGGTAGCTCTGTACTTATTATGTAAATCCAGTCGGAATGAATTTATTCATACACCTAATATTATTTTTTAATTTTAGTTGTGTTGGCCGTTATGAAACTACGGATTTTTACTTCAATAACGAATTACGATCACTTGTCGTACATTTTCTGTCACATTACCTTTTCGTTTATGCCTTATTTAAAAACGAAATTTACGTACTTCTTGTCCTCTCACTTCAAATTATTCTTATTTAAGATTCTGTTTTAAAAAAAACCTGTGTAACGCGGTTTCCTTCGATGCATGCCGACTTGCTTGTTCGTACGTTCGTAGTACAAGCGCGGCGCCTACAGCGTAGCCAACGCTACCGCGGGAGCTCGGGCAGAAGGCGCGCGCTCCGATTGGTCGGGGTTTTTTGTTAATATCTCCTTAACGAAGCTTCGGACCATATTTTCGCTAAGGAAACACTTGTTTCAAATCACCCCCTGAGTCACCCCTTTCAAGAAACGCGACATTTTTGGGACAACCTGTATGTTACTCACGATGTAGAGGTTCATGCTGAAGGAAACCACACCGATACCAACTATTATGCAGTAATGTGGTAGGAAGGAGGTATTCAAGTATTCAATGTAACTGTAACAAATTTAAGATATTTGTCAAACCGCTCCGAAACACGGTATTCGAGTTTGAATCAAGTTATACCCACTTGAGTGCTCGTTGGTGCAGTTTAACGGTGTCTACTAGTTGACCATGCATCGACGAATAGGTTTTAGCAGAAAGAACATTTAGAATACTACTTTCCCTCATCCGTTCCATGCGGCCCATATAAATGTGCGATTATTTTCCCTTTGAATATGCATACATAATACATATACAGGGAGTTCTGCAGCAGGCAGTAGAACACGAAGTGGGTGTAACGAAATTGCGGTGTAGGCTTCGTTTTTTAGTTATTAATGTTTAAAGACTTGGCGCTGGTGCGTCTGGAGCAGGTCTGCGCAAGGAGCCGGTTTTAGCGCCTAGCTGCGAGCTTGTAAAAGTATAACTATCGGTCGTTTGCAACATTTCTAAGAATTTATGATTAAAATTCATTATCCGACGACTTGGAGTAATCCAGACGCGGGTATGGTGAAATGTACGAGCGCGGACTCCGTGACAAACACGATGGAAATACCCAGGACCGTGGTAACATCGATGTGAAGCATGATCCAGTAGAAGTATCGATCTTGATCGACGAAGTGCTCAACTTTGAAGGGAATTAGCACCGAACGCGTCTGATTAACGGCTGTCTCTACATTGAAGAGTACTGCCAAGAACGGTATTCCGATAGGTACGAATGCAAGCAACAAACAATCTGGAACAATAGACGCATATTTGACAAATAAAGTGTACTTGAGAGATTAACAATATCGTTCTGGTTATTGCTCTAGAAGTCTAGAGCCTGAAACTGTTGCCTCTACTACGACCCCGTGTCTTTTTTTAACAGCACGCGTTTTCATTCCTTTGAGGACTCGTCTAACTTTAACACTTTCGCGCCTAGCGTCGGATATATGCGACGCCCGCAAAATGATACAAAATGCCTAGAGTCGGAAATATTCGACGTTGTCACGGGATCGCAAACTTCTTATGTAAGGAAAACTGATTGGTTGACTGATCATTTATTCGTGTCCTCCCTGCCCTTTTATACAATGCGGTTGCTATGCAGCACAGGTAGGTACACCTGGCGGGGGGACATACCTGTAGTGGGGTTATCACGCACATGACATCCCCTTTGTTAGATTAAATTTGTTCCTCAAATTTTACAGCTCGTTTCTTACGTCTAATGTCCAGTGGTGTGATTGGTCTTACAAGTGTTTCAATTGGTTGTTGCGGTTCACGTGTAAAGAGTACAATAGGGTTACTATCCGGTGGTTGTGTCTGATTGTGTATAGAACGAGTTTGATTATTGAAAGTGGGGCTGAATATGCGAAAACAAATAGTTTTTGGAATAAGTCCAGAAATACAGGAAAATAAGCCAATTCGTTTCAATAGATAAATTAGGACTAGGGTTGAACATATGTACGAGATCCACTGTAGGGCGGTCCATCCGACTGATATCCATGATCGGATGCGATGTTCGGTTTGTACTGAGGCTAGCACATCGTCCAGTTTGTCAAGGGTCGTTCCGTAGGTTTGAACGGCCTCCTCCACGTACTGGGGCGGCAAATCGCGAAGCTGTTGGTAGATGGAATCTCGTTCGCTGATCGTGTAACCGATGTTGACAGGTTTGTATCTGGTCTCGACAGTATAGGTGACGTTACTGCCTCCAATTTTCATAAGCCTAGCATCTCCAATTAGAGTACAGTCCTCAGAACTGAAGATGATCGCTGGGTTGGTCAGCTCTAGCGTGGAGTAGTTTCTGCAGAGCGTTTGTAATACGATCGGCTTTTCCGGAACTACTAAATAAAGATCAGGCGTGGTTAATTGTTTATATAAAAGTTCTTTTATGCGAAAGGACCGTGCGTTGCAAGCCTTGGAAACATCTTGGGATGGTGTTATTTTGAGGATTTCACTCTCGCAATCGTGGATTTGATGGGAAAGGGTTGCAGGTTGTGTCTGTCTACAGTAGTATCGAGAGTGTGCGTGTATGCAATGTCGTAAAAGGTAGTCCTTGTCGAGTAGTATGTATTTGTCTCTATGCATCATCACCAGGTCATGGGTCACAGTAATGGACGTGAAGAACTCTCCAGTCTTCTGCGGTATGGGGTGAATCCGTTTGATTGCCCAGTCGTCCTTCTCGAGTACAGGCACATCTATTTTGTAGATGAGCTGTTTCTTGAGGCTTCCAATGGTGACTTTGGAGATCTGGATCCAATAGGTTGTAAATCGATTCGTTCAGGACGAGTGGGTACCGTGTTCTCGTCTCTTCTTCCATAACCTGCATACTGTGAATAACGTCTTTAGGTGGTAATACGTCTGGGTGTACGATACCTTTATGTCCCATAGCGATGGCCGTTTTGAGAGTCCCGATGTCCCGGACTACTTCATCCAAGAGTGCAGAGAGCATAATCAATTGGCTATTAAGGTGGATACGTTTCCGATCGGTGTTAGCGATGGTCTGTATCTTCCTTAATTGATCGGCACTGGTGTTGTACATCTTCATGAGTTCCGTCTGCAGCTCCCTCCTCCCGATGCCACGTAGTATGGTGCTTTGATTGCGGATAGCACTGGCCAATTTGTGCTCGTTCGCAAAAATCTTATCAAGATTTTTGTTGACCATCTCGAGGTCGTCAGAGTCGAGAGTTCCAAAGAGGGACTTGCTAACGTGACCGATGAAGTCGAACGCACCTCTACGTCGCCGTCGACGTTGATTGTCCTCTAGGTGGATGAGGGCTGCCAATTGATTTTCGTCCTGGAGAGCACGCTGTAGTTGCTGTGATAGTGCCGCTATTTCGTGGACGTGGTCGCACGCCCTGTTGCATATCGTGTGTGTTTCTTCGAGCATGTTGGTGATCTGTTCGAGTCGTGTGTGAATGTTGGAAGTGTCTAGGGCAAAAAGAAGGATCCATGAGGAGTGACATGCGGATGCGGAGTGAAGCTTCTCAATGTAAATGTTGTTATGTCCAAGATCTTGTACGTGTAAACCCAACACCAAGGGAACGATCCAAAGAATACGGTGTCCGGCAGTCATCCTGTAATTTTAGTGCAGAAACAATTTTAGTCTATTGCCGTGCACAGTGACTATGCGATTTGTGTCGAAATACTGGATCAAATAATTTGGGGTGTGATCAAGATTTTAGCAGGGTCCAGCCAATTGGGTGCAAGCTTGTCCGTCTTATGGTCGTTTGAAATTAATACTTTATCGTTTACATGGAATACTGTTTGGGTTTTTATAATACGACGTTCCTGTGTGACTCTATTTTTTTCTTTACTTTTAAGGATGTTGCTTCGAGCGTTCGTTAAGTATCTTTGGTATCGTTCTTTCCACATTTGTATGAGTTTGTCTTGATTGAGAGGTGATGTAGTAGCGATGGTTGATGGTAGATTCGCCTTTCTTCCAAAGGTTAGTTCGAACGGTGTGTAGCCGGTTGCTTCGTGAACTGAGGTGTTATAGCCCATGCAGATGAGAGAAAGATTTTCGTCCCATTCATTCTGTCTATCATTCATGCAAGTCTTAATGAGATCTTTCACTACTGCGTGAGCTCGTTCCAATCCTCCATTCGATTGTGGATGGAACGCGGTGGTACGGACGTGTCGGATTTGAAACTCGCGTTCGAACTGTTGCATTAGTCCGCAAATGAAGTTGCTTCCCTGATCGGTCAAAATATGTTTAGGTGACGAGAAGATGTAAATGTAATGGGTCAATAGATTTTCGATGATCGTCTCTGCGCGTGTGTTACGAAGCGGGATGAGTATCAAGTATTTTGTAAGCATATCCTGAATGGAAAGAATATACTCAATTTGCTATGTGTTTTCCTAAGTGGGCCGAATATGTCCATGGCTATTTTCTCATTCGCTTCCGTAGGTGTGTCAGGAATAACAGGTAGTTCTATTGGCCGTACGCGGGTGAGTTTCTGTAATTTGCAAGTTTTACATCTCTTGACGAAATTAGTGATGTCTTCGTCCATGTTCTTCCAATAATATCTTTGCTTGATTCGTTCTATGGTTTTATTCTCTCCGAAGTGCTGTGTGGAGTGTGCGTTGTGATTTTCGTATAGTATTTTTGTAATTTCGGTAGGTTGAAGTTCTCGATACGAATTTGGACAAAATGAAATTTGGATATTCGGTATTCGATTAACAATGAAAGATAAGAAATTTTGAATGAATAATTTCTGTGTAGAATTGAAGGTATTATCATTCAACTGTATCCTCATATTATTTTGACGCAATCCGTCCAATATTTCGTGAATAAAAGTGTTTAAATTATTAACCCATTGCTCTTCGTTGAAATCTCCTAGTCTAGATCTGCTGAGTTGGATCCAGTCAGGTGGGGTCATCTCTTTAATCGTTATTCCTTTACTGTCAGCTGTGAGAACCCAATTCTTGAAATCATCGTAAAGGGTATTCTGACTGGTTTCTGGTTCTACCGAGGATTCACTCGGAATCTGTTGGGGTAAATGTTCTTGATCTCGAATGAGTTCGTCTAGTTCTTCTAACAAATCTTCTTCTTCGTAGTTTCTTAACGGGAGCACTCTAGACAGAGCATCGGCGGCGGTGTTTTCCTTACCCTTTATATATTTTATTTTTGATATTCATATTCTTCTAGCTTCAGCCTCCATCTCACCAGGCGTGACGATGGGTCTTTTACGTTAAACAACCAGACTAATGCTTTGTGATCAGTGAGGATTGTAAATTTTTTTCCTAATAAGTATTGCCTTAATCTCCGTACTGCCCATACAATTGCAAGTAGTTCCTTTTCCGTAGTGGTATAATTTGTTTCAGCGGGTATGAGTGTTCGTGAAATGTAACAGCACGGGTGTCCGTTCTGTGACAGTATGGCTCCGATTCCTTCATTGGAAGCATCGGTTGTCAGAGTAAACGGTTGTAAGAAGTCTGGTCGCTTTAATATAGGTTCCTCAAGTAATTTACCTTTAAGAATGTCAAACGCAGTTTGCTGTCCGTCTGTCCAATGAAATGGTACGTCGTTCTTGGTTAGTTCTGTCAGTGGCTTGGAAATTTTAGCAAAGTTCCGGATGAATTTTCTGTAACAACCCGTAAGGCCAAGAAAAGCTTTCACTTCTGTGACGTTTCCAGGCATTTTGAAATTCTTTACGGCTTCTAGTTTCGAGGGGTTCGGTTGTATGCCTTCAGCTGTGATCAAGTGTCCTAAATATTCTAACTCTGGTTTCAAATATTCGCATTTATCTGGCTGCAATTTCAGCTCGGTTTCGCGTAAACGTTGGAAGACTATGGCTAAATTTCGATTATGCTCTTCTATGGTCGTGCCGAAAATGATTATATCATCAAGGTAAACGAAGCAATATTTCCCTATCAACCCTTGTAGCGCGTTATTCATCATACGTTGAAATCTAGCGGGTGCATTTTTAAGTCCGAATGGCATGCGCCTGTACTGAAAGTGTCCGTCGGGAGTACTAAAACCTGTATATTTCTTTGAATGTGGTTCCATTGAAATTTGATGGAATCCAGAACTCAAGTCTAAAGCGGAAAAGAATTTCGATTTACCTATATGTGATCGAGAATGTCATCAATATTTGGTAATGGGTACGCGTCTTGCTCCGTTTGTTCATTTAATTTCCGAAAGTCAATTACAATTCTCCATTTACGTTTGCCTGAAGCGTCAAGTTTTTTAGGCACTACCCGTAGGGGCGAATTAAAAGGTGAGTCGCTTGGTTCGATTACCGACTTCTTTAACATGTCGTCAATTTGTTGTTTGATCTCGTTCTTATGACATTCCGGTGGTCTGTAGCTTCTAACTTTTATTGGTTTTGGGTCTTTTAAAATAATCTCGTGTTCAGTTAGCCGAGTGCAAGGTACAGGGTCTGATTCTAGCGTGAAAATGTCCGAATAGCCAATTTTTAGTCCTATTTTTTAGTTAAAAAGCCGAATGGCTCAAACAGGTTTATTCTCAACTTAAAGATATTAAACAAATTTATCGAACCGGTGCACTTCAAAATGGAAGATATCAAATGTGCCAGACAATTGCTTACACCAGGCGCTTTCATGGGCTCACTAGACTTAAAGGACGCATATTTCCTCATTCCGGTATCTAAAATGAGTAGAAAATTTCTAAGATTCCGCCTCGAAGGGAAGCTATTTCAGTTTACATGCTTACCCTTTGGGCTGTGCACAAGTCCTTACATTTTTACAAAGGTAATGAAACCTGTAGTGAGTGTGTTACGGGGAAGAGGCCTGTTATCTGTTATCTATCTGGGTGATTTACTGGTTTTGGGTAATACAAGAGAGGTATGTAATCATAACATAAAACTAACAATAGAACTGTTAGAATATCTAGGGTTTCTCATAAATTATGAAAAAAGTTCAATCATACCTAGACAGAGATGTAAGTATTTAGGCTTCGTCCTCGATTCAGAAACATATTCAATACAGTTAATAGACAAGAAAAAATGTCAGATCTTGACACTTCTGGAGCGATTCAAAGTGCATACCCAATGTAAAAATAGAGAGTTCGCTCATGTCCTAGGAGTTTTAACCGCGGCTTGCCCAGCAGTGGTGTATAGCTGGATTTACTGCAAAAGAGCAGAACGACAAAAGTACCTAGCACTTTTAGCTAATGACAACAATTATGAGGCAGTAATGGTTATTCAAGACAATCTAGGTGAGGATTTTGCTTGGTGTTCGAAGCCGAAATAAGCACTGACGCATCCTTGACAGGATGGGGAGCTCATTGTAATGGTGTTAGCACGTATGTGTTTTGGCATGAATCGGAAAGAGCTTTTCACATCAATTTTCTAGAACTCTTAGCAGCATCATTTGTTCTTAAGAGCTTTGTATCGCAACTTTCCAACTGTGAAGTCTTATTACGCATGGATAATACGACTGCAATATCTTATATAAATAGAGCAGGTGGCGTACAATTCCCACGCCTAAGTGAGTTAGCACGCGAAATCTGGCAATGGTGCGAGGTGAGGAGTGTATGGATAGTGGCGTCATACATACCATCTAAGGAGAATGTGGACGCAGACGCAGCATCTCGAATTATGAATATAGATACCGAGTGGGAACTATCCACGCAAGCATATGAAAGGATAGTAAAGACATTTGGCGCACACGAGATTGATTTGTTTGCGTCTAGAATCAACGCAAAGTGTAGAAGATTCTGTTCAAGATACCAAGACGCAGAAGCTGCAATCATAGATGCCTTCACAATCTCTTGGGAGAATGAAAATTTCTATGCATGTTGCGGCCGCAAGAAGCGCGTCGCGTCACCGGTTTAAACGAGGGCCCGGTGACTCGTCCTCAACAGCTGACGAGTCAGCTGAGGCCGTTGGCATTGTTGTGATTTACGACACCGATCGTTTCGGAGCGCTCGCCCGGCAACCGTTAGTCGGTTGACAGCCTCGTATGCCCGCGCACGTTTTGGCAACCTTCTCTTTTGCGCCAATTGCGCTACTGATCCACAGAGTTTTGCTCTGTGCGCGAACCATCTTCGCCAACGCCCACGCGTTTTGTGACTATTGTATATTCGTGATTGTGACGTCCGTGGTCAGTGTGTGACCACGTGGAATAAACTGTGTCTGTGTCCGACGACTGGTCGTTGCTGATTGTTCCTTTCCATCGACCCACCCCAGAGCCGGCATTTTTCTTTCCTGCCCTTCGGCGGAAACAATGCATTTCCCCCTTTTTCGCTGATCTTAAAATCATTGCAAAAAATAATACATAACAGAGCTACGGGAACGTTAGATGTTCCGTGCTGGCCGACACAGCCGTGGTATCCAGTGTTCACATCGCTGCTCATAAAACCAGTGTTAAACTTTCAACCCTCACTAAACTTACTAATTTCTCCGTGCAGGAAGAAACACCATCCATTGGCGTCAAAGCTGCAGCTAGTAGCAGGAAAATTGTCCGGCAAGCTTTTCTGAACCAGGGTGTCCCAGAGGGATCACTGGATATTATAGTAGCTTCCTTGTCGGAAGCCACATTGAAACAATATAATGGATGCCTAAAGGAGTGGGCAATCTTTGCGAGAACAAGAGGGTGTAACGTTCTCCAACCGAGCAACGTGGCAGTAATAGAATTTTTGACCAAAAAATTCAAGGAAGGTGCGGGATATGGAACCCTCAACTCTGCTAGGGCTGCCATATCACTAATAGCATCCAATAACATCGCAAAAGATCCCATAATATCCAGATTCTTTAGGGGAATATTTAGACAAAGACCCGCGAAGCCTAAGTATTCCAGTACCTGGGACACTGAGCCTGTACTAAAGTTTATTGAATACCGTCAGCTCTCGCTTAAGTACAAGGGTCAGGAGATATCAGAAAAAACAGCGACGTTGCTGGCACTGGCCACAGCGCATCGGTTACAAACGCTCGCGCTTATAGATATTAATAACATTACTTTAACGGCGTCAGGTATAGAAATTAAAATACCAGACTTGATTAAAACCTCAAAGCCAGGGAGCGTGCAGCCGAACCTGGTGCTACCCTTTTTCAAAGAAAGACCAAATGTCTGTGCGGCAATGGCACTTTTAGGTTACTTAGACTATACTAATGATAAACGTACAAAAAACAGTAGACTTTTCTTGTCGGTCCGGAAGCCTTTTCAACCAGTGGGCACACAAACCTTGAGCAAATGGATAAAATCATTGCTAAGAAAGGCAGGTGTGGACACAAATGCGTTCACGACATACAGTACTAGACACGCGGCCGTATCCGCAGCCATTAGGAAAGGTGTAGACATAAGTACTATTAGACGCACTGCAGGTTGGTCTGATCACTCGCATACTTTCGCAAAATTCTATAATAGACCGATTCACCAGTCGCGCGAATCTTTTGCCTTAGCTGTTTTAGGACCTAATACTGACTAAGAGAAAGGAATCGAGCATCACACAGGCTCTAAACATCTACGTGTAATCTCGAAAACGAGGCGCTCTATATAATTATACGATCAAACGAACTTACTTGTACGTGAAGTTCGATCGTAATTATATCGAGCGCCTCGTTCGAAGATGATTACATCCCACCCGATTTAAACCCCAAAAATGTAACCCTAAAAGGAAAAGAGTGTGTGATGCCTTCCCCTCCGTCTCAAATCAAGCTAAAAATATGACGATCGCGGCGAGTGGTCACTAGGAGCAGATGCGAACGCGCGATATAAATTTTTTTTTAATAACTCTAAACGTTGTGAGGTTCCCGACAACTGACAGTACTACGTGTAATCTCGAGAACGAGGCGCTCAATCAAGAGACACGGTAGTGTCTCGCGCCAAGTATATATAGGTATATGCGCAGCGCGAGACACTCCCTTGGCTATATAACGCCGAGCGGTTTTTGGAAGAACCCTGAGATTATCGAATCTCAATAACGGCTGATCCGATTAAGTTTTGAATGGTCTTAATGGATAGCTTGGGTTTGATTTACATAAGAAAAGTGTCTTCGTTTTGTTCCTACGTGCCTTATGAGCTGAGATATTCCGATGCAAAGTTGCAATTTGCCGAATTTTATGTTAAGAGATTTTCTCCATCGTCAAGTGTAGGCCAGAGGGGAACATGAAAGGGAGAGGAAATGTCTCTGGGACGTCGTTCATTGGATGAAGGTTCCGGCCTATCGCGTAACAAATTGTTGTCACGTGACAGCCAGACAGCACATCTGTCAAGGAAAACGTAACCTAGGTAGTGTCAAACCATCATAACCTGCCAAATGTCAAATGAGGTAAGTAGTCAACATTTTTCCAATGTCACGAGTTTTTACTCCATATAGGACATTGAATTATTGTCTCAATTAACAAGGTAAGTCGCTAAATTTTTTAATACATTTTTTTGTTGAGCTTCTAGAAACGAAGGGGGCGCACAGCTTGGACAATGCCCGGATAAGGTTCGATAGAGAAATATCTTCTTACGCACAAGTTTTTATTATACCAGGCATGTACAAAATAATAATAATGCATTTAAATTGCCAAAAAATTTTATACCAGTAAGCCATTTTTAATTTAGAGTTTCTACAGGATGAATCTGGAGCTCCGCCCGACAATGGATGCGTCCTGATACCCCGTGGCGAGGTCAAGCCCCCGCAGTGCCCCACCGAGGCTTTCGACCCTCGAAGGGGTTGGAGTGCCTATTAAGAAGATCTTCTTACGCACAAGTTTCTATTATACCAGGCATGTACAAAATAATAATAATGTATTTAAATTGCCAGACATTTTTATACCAGTAAGCTATTTTTAATTTAAAGTTTCTATATAAAGCTTATAGAAGTGAAGGGGTCGCATGGGCTTGGTGAGAAATAAAGGGGACGCACAGGCTCTGATAGAAATGAAGGGGACGCACTGGCTTGAAGGTTGTCCAAAGAAGGTTAGATAGACAGAGAAGCATCTTGTCTCGCAGAAGTTTCTGGATAATTGTCAAATAAGGTAAATTTTTCTAATTTCTAATTAGCGTAGCATTAAGAATTAAGAAAATGATGGCGTACTTCTTGCACTGTAGAGTACAAATAGTGAAAAAAGTACGCTGTAAAGGCATCTCCCTTGATACTTTTCAATCTTTTCTGAAATATATTCGTTTGTGTTTATGTTCTACGTTAAGTTGTAACTAAAATGTGGCTTTAATATATTTACAGATAATCGAAGCAGATGCGAAAGAGAACATTAGTGAAGAAAGTACGCTGAAAACGCATCTCCCTTAATACATATCAATCTTTTTTGAAATATATTCGTATTTATATATGTTCTACGTTAAATTGTAACTAAAATGTGGCTTTTATATATTTACAGATAATGGAAGCAGAAGGGAAAGAGAAAGTAACCGTGCAGCACGAGGAAACGAACAAATTAAGCACATTTTCATGTATTTTAGATTGTAAGGGAGTAATTGTTAAATTATTAATCCTAAGACAAATAACATATTTTCAGTTTCGCAGCGCCAAGTATTTTGAATAAAATATTTATTGTATTTATTGTATTATATTAATTAAACGATTTTATTCAACGTCGATCCTCTGTTTGCTTGCAATACAACTATATACACTATATACAAGTTTCATCCCAGTTTATAACTATAAAGTAAACTAGAAACATTAAAAAATTTTCAATTATACATTTTCAAATATCAAATATTAAATATCAAGTACCAAGTATAAAGTAAATTTATTAACAAATTACATACAAAACAAACAACTTGGAATATACAAAATTACATATAATAAAACTAACGGAACTTGGATATAAAACTAACGGAACTTGGAAAAATAATAACAACGGAACGGAAAAACTAATTAAAAATTACGGCCACCACGGCCACCACCGCGAACACGGCCACGGCCCCGGCCACGGCACTGCTGCATAATGAGCGCCCTTACCGTCTGGGCCTGGGCGTTGAGGCTACGCGCCTGCTCCCGCACGAGCTGGAGGGCGGCCCAGTGTTGTTGCCGGGCCCTCACCCTCCAGCCACTCCTCTTATTCCGGCGGGTTGCATATCCTCCTGTAATTAGAAAAATAAAATAATGTTTTAATAAAATCCTGCAATGATTAATTTTCTACTAATTTTTTATCTAATTAAAGTATTAAGGATTATTACCAAATGCCGTGGCCGGGCCCTGTGTAGGCTGCTGTGGATCCGACGGCGGCGGCGCGGTTGCGACTGCCAGTGGCAGCAGCGGCGCGGCGGAGGAAGAAATATGGCCTCCCTTGATATGGGCTAAATTGAAATGGGAACAATTTTTAAACGATTTTATCCAGCTTCGATCCTCTGTTTGTTTGTTTGTATGTTTAGTATAGAGGAATAATCGACCGTAATGCGCATGCACCGAAATCGTGCGAGAGAGAAAGCATCGTGTGAACTGGTGCGAGAGAATGAAGTATAGATACCTTTTGCCGTGGCTGGTTTTTCTATCGGCTGCTGGTCTACTGCCGATTGGCTGCCACTGGCAACCGCCATAAATACATCGTCATCCGAATCTGAAAAAATAAATGTATATATAAATTCTTTTTTTATTAACAAATTAATTCTTCTGTATGATGAAACTTACCAGCCAGTAGGGCGGCCTATATGATGAAACTTACCAGCCAGTAGGGCGGCCTCCTGTGTATTCTAAAAAAAAATTATTATACAATTAATTAGTAAGAAAGATCAAGAGTTCATAGGAAATACATGTGACGAACACGAATAAATATCTCACGAATAAAACTAACGAATAAAAATAAAAATTCTCACGCACCGCTATCAAGGTTATAAATAACAATAACTCTGCTATGAGTATATGAATAGTATGGTATTTTATTATTTACTTACGGTGTGATCGTCCGCCGAGGCCATTGCAGTTTCTTCGTTTCTCTCTGAAGCTGGCCTAGATGCCAGGTAAACATTCGACGATACGATCAAAGAGTAAATATTGATCTATCGAAAATTTTCATTACGTTTTGCGTTAAGTAAAGGCGTGTTTAGACCAAAAGAACGAATGCTCGTTCGCCCCCCCCCCCCTTCGACAAAAATCGTGCTAAATTAGTATCAAATTTAAACCAATTCCACCAATCCAATTGTTTGATGTTGTATAGTGGGATTACGGTGAAGAGTTTTCGAAATGTATTTATGTCACAAATAAGCTGAGACTATACACAATCGAAATACATGAGATACAAAAATTAAAATACCTTTAGGAATTCAGAACAAAATCGACAATCTGGTACGAATATTCACACGACTCCCGTTATAATACGAAAGATCAACTTCAGATCAATTTTTCTTTGCAAATAACACGAATATGACATATCTGTCATATGTATTGGTCATCAATAAAACTACAAAAAGAGTGAAATCCCCACAAAGTTACCTTTTTTAAAAAAAAGGTACAAAAAAAGCGCCAAGTATATAATCCCCCAAAAAACAAACGCATTTAAAAACATTGACAAAAAAAAATTGCTTTACAAAACTAATGATATACACAAAATGCGCCAATTAAAACATTGGCTATTTATACAAAGAAAAAATATATTAAACAATATTAAGCAGATAAATTTAAAAACAAAAAAATATTTTAATACGTCAAATATTTACTCAAAATACTTGGCGCTGCGAAATAAAAAAAAAGGTAATTGTCTAAGTATTAATTTAAAAAAAAAACACCCGTAAAAACTAAAATACAAAAACATATACATACACATACACACGAACGCACGCACAAGAAATAAAGAAAAAGATTAATGCAATTTATATACATATTTATTCAGTTTAGTAACACCAATTCGGGTCGCAGCGCCAAGTATTTTGAGTAAATATTTTTTTCGTATTAAAATTTTTTTTGTTTTTAAATTTATCTGCTTAATATTGTTTAATATATTTTTTCTTTGTATAAATAGCCAATGTTTTAATTGGCGCATTTTGTGTATATCATTAGTTTTGTAAAGCAATTTTTTTTTGTCAATGTTTTTAAATGCCTTTGTTTTTTGGGGGATTATATACTTGGCGCTTTTTTTGTACCTTTTTTTTAAAAAAGGTATAATTAACATCGAACTTCACGTACAAGTAAGTTCGTTTGATCGTATAATTATCGTTGGCTTTGGAGCATCCATTCCACGGGCTCTGGTAAACATCATGGAGGTCGGGCTCCTTAATGACCCAACTGGACCCAAGTTTAATGTTGGTACAACTACATATCATGTAACTAATTATAAAGTTACTCATTGTGTAACTTTTATTGTTATATATCGTATCTAATGGTATAATACCTATATTGTTTAAGGATGTTATTATTTTATTTTTCGTCATTAAAATATGCTACAGGGTGTCCCGAAAATGTCGGTTTTCCTTGAAATGGGTGACTCAGGGGGTGATTTGAAACAACTTTTTCCTTAGCGAAAATATTGTCCGAAGCTTCGTTAAGGAGATATTAACCAAAAACCCCGACCAATCAGAGCGCGCGCCTTCCGCCTGAGTTCCCGCGGTAGCGTTGGCTACGAGGTAGGCGACCGCGCTTGTGCTACGAACGTACGAACAAGCAAGTCGGCATGCATCGAAGGAAACCGCGTTACACATTTTTTTTTTTAAGCAGAAACTTAAATAAGAATAATTTGAAGTGAGAGGACAAGAAGTACGTAAATTTCGGTTTTAAATATGGCATAAACGAAAAGCTAACGTAACAGAAAATGTACGACAAGTGATCGTAATTCGTTATTGAGGTAAAAATCCGTAGTTTAAGAACGGCCAACACAACTAAATTTAAAAATAATATTAGGTGTATGAATAAATTCTTTCCGACTGGAATTTCTATCGCGGTGGTATTCAGAAGCTGCCAGAAAAACGGCAAAAGGTAATGAACAATAATGGAAATTATTGCGATAATCGAGTTGTTTTCATATTTTTTAAATCGAACTGTTATTGTACCCTAAAATCGGAAAGAATTTATTTTCACACCTAATAATCACCAATACATTAAAGAACACTCACCCTTTCGGACATTCCTTTCCTTGCTTTCCTTCCCTTTCCGGAAACCTGTGTCACTGGGTCACTGTACCGATCCTGGTTATCGGTGGACGAAAAGATTTATGGTTGGGTAGCGCCCAGTGCTCAGCTGATCACACTGCGTCCGGGTTAATGTACCGAATATTCACTTCACTGCACGGCTACTAACACTGATCACTGAATTTATTTTCCACGGAACGTGTTGTTCCTACGTTATAAAAATTGGTGGCTGCGAAAGGGGCCGATTACTGTTAATTACTGGGACGAGATTACTACTATTACCCGGCGAAAAGGAAACTCGTGGCAGACTGTCTCGGGCTGTGCAGTCCGCTGCTGTGACGATTGGTCGAGTCACCTATTTGGGCACACTTTTAAAGACGGGGCACACGTATTTTGGTTATTGGCTAAAGTTGCCCCATACATTGTCACACCGCGCGACGAAGAGATCGAACGAAACACGAGATCGAGTGGGATAGAGCGATTTGACCAAGCGTAGCCTACGCTTTTGTTTTGACGATCGTCGGTCGGATCCGTATCTGATCGCTGCACAGCAGCGGACTGCACAGCCCGAGACAGTCTGCCACGAGTTTTCTTTTCGCCGGGTAATAGTAGTAATCTCGTCCCAGTAATTAACAGTAATCGGCCCCTTTCGCGGCCACCAATTTTTATAACGTAGGAACAACACGTTCGGTGAAAAATAAATTCAGTGATCAGTGTTAGTAGCCGTGCAGTGAAGTGAATATTCGGTACATTGACCCTGCGATCAGCTGAGCACTGGACGCCGATGACCAGGATCGGAACAGTGGCCAGGTTTCCGAAAAGGGAAGGAAAGCAAGGAAAGGAATGTTCGAGAGGGTGAGTTTTCTTTAATTTATTGGTGATTATTAGGTGTGAAAATAAATTCTTTCCGATTTTAGGGTACAATAACAGTTCGATTTAAAAAATATGAAAACAACTCGATCATCGCAATAATTTCCATTATTGTTCATTACCTTTTGCCATTTTTCTGGCAGCTTCTGAATACCTCCGCGATAGAAATTCCAGTCGGAAAGAATTTATTCATACACCTAATATTATTTTTTAAATTTAGTTGTGTTGGCCGGTCTTAAACTACGGATTTTTACCTCAATAACTAATTACGATCACTTGTCGTACATTTTCTGTTACGTTAGCTTTTCGTTTATGCCTTATTTAAAAACGAAATTTACGTACTTCTTGTCCTCTCACTTCAAATTATTCTTATTTAAGATTCTGCTTTAAAAAAAAATGCGTAACGCGGTTTCCTTCGATGCATGCCGACTTGCTTGTTCGTACGTTCGTAGCACAAGCGCGGTCGCCTACCTCCTAGCCAACGCTACCGCGGGAACTCAGGCGGAAGGCGCGCGCTCTGATTGGTCGGGGTTTTTGGTTAATATCTCCTTAACGAAGCTTCGGACAATATTTTCGCTAAGGAAAAAGTTGTTTCAAATCACCCCCTGAGTCACCCATTTCAAGGAAAACCGACATTTTTGGGACACCCTGTATAAAATGAATATAATTAAGAATATACATTTATTTGTACAATTATCTCGAAGTTCTCTCTATAAATCTTATGTACAGCAAGCAAGCGAGTTTATTGGAAGGATAGAACAAGAATTGCACGAGGTAAATCGAACAACTATTTACATATTCGCGATGTCCAAAGATCGAATGAAATAGAAAATGGATGAAATTGATAATATTCTGGACATCACCAATTTGCATTACCCGACGTAGAAGGAAAATCCGCGAGGCCATCAACGGCATGTAAACATAAACTACTCTTTTGCTTCTTCGCAAAAGTTGCATATAAATTCTCAGATGACATGAGAGATAGATGTTTGTCATCTACCTCGATGGTCTGAGCTGTTTCCCCGTGCGCCTTTAATGCCGATTTCGTTACGCAAATGGCATTGACGATGGTGGAACAAAGTCGGTTTCGTTTCTTGTTCTTTATGTCGGGAAGCATGGAAAACGATCTTTCAGCATCGGCGTTTGAATTTGGAAGACTTGTAAGTAGTTAGTCTATGCCGATTCTGGATCAAGTGTGCACTCTTCGGCGAAATGGGCGAGGGGGTACCGAGCTCGTTGGAGAGGGGGTGAGGTGGGGAGGGGGTACCACGTTCGTCGGTGAGGGGGATGACGTCACAGGGGAGGGGGATATTCAAATTTCAAAATGGTGGTTGAGTTCGTGGGTGAGGGGGATGACGTCACAGGGGAGGGGAATTTTCAAATTTCAAAATGGCGGTCGAGTTCGTTGGTGAGTGGGATAACGTCACAGGGGAGGGGGAGGATTTTAAAAATTTCAAGATGGCGTCGCGCGCAATTCGTATTGGCGCCATCTATTGGATGTTTAAGGTACTTTGGATCCACGTCGATATTTGGGTATGCGTTGATAAATTTCATAGATTTTTAGTACATTTCGTATTGGCGCCACCTGTTGGATGTTTAAGGTACTTTGAACACGAGTCGCCGCCGCGCAATCTCCGCACGCGTGTGGGATCGGGGCGCAGGCGCGACCGCGAGCGAATCGAGGAAATTCGAATTTCGTATTCGATGCTGATTTCTGAGAAAGAGGGTGGTATGTGATTTCTGAGAAAAGATAAGGAATCATGACGCGCGACAGGATTGAACACGTTTGGTTTGCAATGACGTAAACATAGCGCGATAATTATTGTAAATCAATCGTCGCGGTAGCCCACGGAGTAAACACGGAGTTTTCACGCATACGTACACACGCTTAATTTCTGAGAAAGAGGGTGGTACATTGTTGCAGCCGAGATTCACCGCTCAGCTGTTGCGCGGATTTAAATGTGCGTGCGAGAGCGTGTAAACACGGTGACACACCGTCCGGTAAGACGGTTAGCTACGTCACACGTTTTTGCCCGGATTCGAGCGTTGCGCGCTTCCAAGAATCCGGCAGTTAGTCCTCAGAACACCTGACTAAGATATACACGCTCTCGCACGCACCAACCGTATCGTCCCTTTGTCGCCCCGCGACCCATAGTTGCCGATACGATTTCCAACGGCCCTTCGAGCCATTCGCGCCCAGCGCCCACTGTACATAGTTTATACATAGTTTCCGTTGCGTGTTTTGTGAGTCGTGTTTGTTTCGTGAACTTTCTGTGGAGTGCTCGTATTTACTGTCAACGACGCCCACTTTCGGCCAATAAACGTGCCGTCACTGAACGTTTGGAGTGCATCCCTTCCCTGGCCTGTCCCAGTGGCAATCCACACCGCCTCCACCAGGCAATAGAATAAACATTTGGTCCTTCGAGCCGGATTGCCGTGAAGGATGGCTCCAACGAACCGGGATGGAGACGAGGAGACTACTCCGACATCAGCTCCAAGATGGCAGGCACTAGTGAAGGAGATTCGCCTGCTCCTCCAGGGATCGGTTCGCCTTCTCGCCAACTTTAAGAAGATGGGGAAGGCGAAATTCACGGAGGAGAGCGCCGAGGACCGCCTGGCCAAGCTGACCGAGACGTGGGCCCGGTGCGAGGCCCTCAACCTGAAGCTGGAGCTCCTGCTTCCTGACGCCGAGAGGGCGGCGTGCCCCTTCGTCGCGCAGGAGGAGTTCGTCCGGGCGGAGGACGAGTACTGGGCAGCGCGGGACTTTCTGCGGGAGGTCATCCGCTCATTCAAGACGCTGCCACCTTCGGGAACGTCGGAGCCGACCAGCGGGGAGTCCAGCAAAGGCCTGGCGCGCCTTCCGCACATCGCGTTACCGAAGTTCACCGGTGAGTACACGGAGTGGCCGAGTTTCCGCGATTTGTTCACGTCGTTGGTCATCGGCAACGCGACCCTCAGCGACACGACGCGGCTGCAATATCTGCAGTCGGCGGTGGAGGGTCAGGCGGCCGAGACGATCGCCCATATTACCATCACGGAGGCCAATTTCGGCACCGCGTGGGCCCTCATGACCCAAGAGTACGAAAACAAACGTGCGATCGTCTCGGCACACCTGCGTGACCTTATCACCTTGCCGCCGATGGCGGCTGCGTCGGCCGAGGAGTTGAAGCGGTTGCGTGGCCCCACCAACCGAGCGCTCTCCCTCCTCGCCAACCTAGGTCGCCCCACCGAGCATTGGGATGACATCATCGTCGCTCTGACGACGATGAAGTTCGATCCCGAGCTGATCGAGGAGTGGGAGCTCTCGCTTGGCGTCAGCACCGACCCCCCTTCTTACGCGCAGCTCGATAGATTTATGAAATCACGAATCCAATCGCTTGACGCCGCGCGACGCGCGAAGGAAGCCGCCAAACCCGATCGAAGCCAGGCCGGAAAATCGTCGCGCGGGTCCGTCGCTCGGGTCTGCACGACCCACCCTGCGCCAGACCCTTTGTCGTACGGGACGAATTCCCAATGCCCTGTGTGCCGGGCGCGACATGCAATGTATCGGTGCCCGGCGTTTAAAGCCCTCCGCCTCGACCAGCGCCGCGAACTCGCGGCTGACAAGCGCGTGTGTTATAATTGTCTTGCGCCCGGCCACATGGCCCCGTCCTGCCCCGTCGCAGCCACGTGCTCGTATTGCGGCCGGCGGCATCACTCGCTGCTCCATCCGTCGAACGCCGAAACAGTACCCGATGCCCACGATGCCGACGAGGTCACTGCGGGCCCGTCGACAAACGGAGAGCAGCCCCGCGAGGCTGCGATAAATTCGATCGCGTCGCCCGCGAGTACGGATGGAGCACCAGTGGTACTAGCCACCGCGATCGTCGGCGTTCGGTCATCGGGCGGCGATGTGCTGACCATCCGTGCCCTGCTGGACCAAGGAGCACAGGTGTCTCTCGTGTCGGAGTCAGTGGTCCAGATGTTGGGTCTCCCCCGGCAACCGCACGTGACCAACCTTGTCGGCGCTCTGGATGGCCAACTGGGAGCCTCGCAGTCGCAGGTGAGGCTGACCTTGACGCCGCACAGTGGGTTGAAATCCCAGAAACATGGTAAAAATATGAAGGTAATCTTTGATATTTACAAAAATGAGTATACTAAAGTTTTCGCGGTCGCTGATTACGAATCTGAACTCAAAATGGCAAAAAACAAAATGGCGGATCCAATATGGCGGACGCGTATACCCAAAAAATATCAGATTTGGTCTAAACTTGGTATTCTAGAGTTTTCGAGGTCGCTGAGTACGAATCTCAAGTCAAAATGGCAAAAAAAATATATCAGGAAATATCAAGATGGGTCGATTTATGTATTAAAAAATATATGGTTCCATTTAAAAAAACCACCACTGCCGTCGTGGAAACATGTGTTAATTAAATATCTCGTTACAACAATAGTATTAGGATTCACATCTGAAAATAACAACAGATATAAATATTTCAATTAACAGTGTTTGCAAAAAGAAATTATTTTTATGGACTGGGAACCGTTTTGAATAAACTGAAATTTTAGGGATTGGAGCAAAAACGAGCAAAATCTGAAAGTTAATCTCAGTTCTTTAATAATCAGAGATGATAACTGTGCAAACAAAAATGCTTGATCGGACTTGGAAGTTAACTAAATGTTTAATTGTTTTTGTAGATCAGCTATGGTAATTAAGGTTATACAAGGCAATTTTGAATTAAACATTATGAATGTATTATTGCTTGCCGCAAACGTATAACAACAAAAAGTAATTAAATAAACACCTGAAATTTACGTCTTTATCGCGAAACAGAAGTTTAAAACACAGAAAACACAAAAAATAGCTACACAAAATCGTTTGATAAATCGCTTGGAATAAACGTGTAACGGAGTTCCTACAGCTAACTGTTTTTGACCGACTCGGGTAAGGAAGGAAGAGTTGTAGAAGGCTGTGGATATACGTTTTATTATGCGCACATATTTCAACTATATCAGGGATAAAAAATCAGATATTTAAACATTCTTTTGTATTTCGATTTTTCGCCAACTTTTGGGGTCTCCTACCCCACTGTGCGCCGCCTGCTGGAGCATCCCCGGCAGCCATTACCATCACCGCCCATGTTGTGCCCAAGGTGTCCTCGTACATGCACGAGTGGACTCCGACCACGCAGCGGAAGGATTTCGCCGGTCTGAAGTTCGCGGATCCAGATCCGTCGGCCAGTCGCCCGATTGACCTGATCGTCGGCGCCGACTATTTCGGAGCCCTGCTGCTCCCCGGGCTTCGTCGCGGCACCCCTTCGGCCCTGATTGCGCAACAGACAATCTTCGGATGGATTGTCTCCGGTCCCACCGGTCCCAACGGTCGTTCGCCTGCCGCCGGTGCGGTGCACCACGTCACGGCCCAGCCCGTGACCGTGGAGACCGACCTCCGTGCGGTAACACCGAAGGTTCTGGAGGGTCGACGAAGCAACCGTGCCCCCGACCCTCGATCCAGACGACACACGCTGCGAGCGGTTTGTCGTGAGCACGTGCCCACGGCGGGCGGATGATCGCGACCCCGTCCGACTCCTTCTGAGGGCCGGACGTACGCTCGATGTCAGCGAGTTCGGCTTGCTCGCGATCGCCCTCCTGAGCTCGCGCGACTGGCGCCTCCCTCGCTTCGTCCTCAAGGCCGACATCGAGGCGATGGACCGGCAAATCCTCGTGCCCCGAGCGACGCGACCCTCCCGTGCATTCGGTGGCCCCCTGCGAATCCCGGCGACCGATCACTCGCGTCGTGCTCCTTCCGTGTCCCCCCGCGCCTGCTGACGTGGCCCCGACGTGAACAACCCCTGTATACCACCGCCACCAATGTAACGCGCCACTCCGGTCCACCTTGCCGCGTCATTGCGTGTCACGGCGGGCGGACGCCTGACGCCGGCGTCCGTCACGATCGGCTCGGTCGACCGAGCCGAGGCGGGCGGAATGTTGCAGCCGAGATTCACCGCTCAGCTGTTGCGCGGATTTAAATGTGCGTGCGAGAGCGTGTAAACACGGTGACACACCGTCCGGTAAGACGGTTAGCTACGTCACACGTTTTTGCCCGGATTCGAGCGTTGCGCGCTTCCAAGAATCCGGCAGTTAGTCCTCAGAACACCTGACTAAGATATACACGCTCTCGCACGCACCAACCGTATCGTCCCTTTGTCGCCCCGCGACCCATAGTTGCCGATACGATTTCCAACGGCCCTTCGAGCCATTCGCGCCCAGCGCCCACTGTACATAGTTTATACATAGTTTCCGTTGCGTGTTTTGTGAGTCGTGTTTGTTTCGTGAACTTTCTGTGGAGTGCTCGTATTTACTGTCAACGACGCCCACTTTCGGCCAATAAACGTGCCGTCACTGAACGTTTGGAGTGCATCCCTTCCCTGGCCTGTCCCAGTGGCAATCCACACCGCCTCCACCAGGCAATAGAATAAACATACATGATTTCTGTGAAAAGATAATGAATCATGGCGCGCGACAGGATTGAACACGGTTTGACACCTACGTGCACGCTATTAATACCGTGTGTTTATATTTGAATCGTGGGAGCGATTTCAACACCCTCTGACATGGAAGGATAGTATAATTATTCAAGATCTAGTTCCGAGTATTTAATTTACGTAACCCCACCCTATTGACCGTAAGAGAATCCGGCGTTGCGTTCGTGTAAACATCAGACGACTAAAACATAGAGCGATAATTATTCGAAGTGTAGGTTCGAATATTTTAATGATCGAGGAGGCTGTATTCGGTAATATAATTATTCGGGCTTGACCTCTGAGTATTTTGGTGATCGAGGTGGCTGTAAGTCAATCGTATTTGAATTTACCGCGTACTCTCTCTTTGATTCTTTTACGGCACACACATGTTTGCGTCACAACACAACCATGATCATCGCCATCACTAATGCGTTGTACATTCACATATTGCCGTGTACGTGTATATGTACGTGAATCAGTATAAAGCGACGTTGGTCAGTCCTGTGGACTTCATTACACCACGTATGCTCGAGTGTTAAGTATCGTTAGCGTCAATTTTTTTGTTCGATGAACATAGTGCATATTGCATATCAAAATGTACAAACGCAGCTTAAACGACTCATCCTGTACATCCGCCAACGATGGTGGGTTTCCAAATAAACGTCAACAACAACAAGATCTTAATCAACAACTCGATATGAGGTACGTACTCGTTACCATACACTTTCCACTTACTTCATTCACTGTAAACGTATACGAACGAAGCATTAATTTTGTGTACATATTTCTTACAGTACTGGATCCGTAACACCAAAAACATTGAAAACGCCAAAACCGTAAATTGTACGGATCCTGGGGCGTGATTACCCGTTGACCGCGACAGCTTATAAGCGTCTAACTATTGGAATACGCATTGGCATGGATTCGTGCAGCGTCGAGATGACCATAGCTGACAATAAAGGCAGCGAGTTGAGCTTTTCGATGTCCATGTGGAAGCTCCTACTGCAAAACAAGGCTGACATACTCCAACGATTACGCAGCAACGCAACATCGCCTCAAACCCACATCATAATTGATCATTTACGACTAGACTTCACGAGTATGCACAATGATCAACTTATTAAAATCACCGATAATCACGCTTACATATATATGACTGAAGTCACGTTGCGTAAACTATTCGCGTACGAACATTGTATTGAACATATGTTCACCTGGCTAACTGAAAATATGTACTGTGTAAGTAGTAAATACGCTGCCTTCGTAGACGTTCTACGTAGCGCTACCGCACCGACAGATTATGTGAAATTAATTTCCGAAAGCGACCACTTCGAACAGCATTCTTTGATCGATTGCGAATTGATCGCGTTAGGAATGCAATCCATGCTGCGTGATGTAAAGCACGTACCACTATAGTACATACATATATGTTTTAATAATAAATGTATAACAATTTTTAAATAAATATATATAATTTTTATTTAAAATAGTGTATGTTTATTCATATACATCCATGCATGTGATCTTATATTATAGAACCAGTATTTACGTAAAAAGCGTATTCGTATGGGAGGGGTATTATTGCTCGTGGGTAAAGATAGCATTTGTCGCAGTCGTTGCGCTTATCACCGTCGCCGTTGTACTCGTAGCTATAGAAACAGAAAAAATTAATACATATTAGTCTATCTGTATATGACGCATAAAGTAGATGCAATGCGTGTATAGGACTTACATTAGACGACGTTACGTATATAATTCCATATTTTCTGGACGTTCTCCAACGCGCAAACACCATCGTTGTTGTGAAATGTACATCGAAGAGCACCCGTTGAAGACATAGACTTCAGGTTAGGAACGTCGGGGTCCGCGGTGTTAGGGATGATTCCGCAATAATCATCGTCAACGTCGTAGCCGCTGTCGTCTTCGACGGTTCGAGCGTTGTTGTTGCTGCTGCTGCTGTTGTTCGGTTGTTGTTGTTGTTGCTCCTTCAGTTCGTATAAATCGCAGACATCCTCAACGATTATGTCAGGTAGTAGTTGCAGCATCCAGATTTTCTTTTCCACACCTTTCACGACGACAAAGTCAATGTTCGTGAGTACACTGGCCAGCAACCCAGGAAGTTTGGAGTATGGAACGTAACCGTCAGACCAGCGAAGCCCGTGATGATGCTTCGCGAGCCAGGACGCTTGACGGTTCTCGCACGATTTCAGATGCCCCCAGACGTACGGTGGTTCGAAGATCCAATGGCTGATCGTAGGCGTTTTATCGTTGTTACTGTGTCTGCGAACCGCGAGCTCTTTGACAACGAACTCACAATTGGCATTGAAACCTTGAAGATCGACAATTGCGAACATTATTTTACGATTAGGTAGCAGCGTCCGTGGTGGTGTCTGAACAGCAACTGAGAACTTGGACATCGTCGTTTTCACAGTAGCAGAAGCGGCAGTAGTATTCGTTGATCGTTCACACATACGCATAGTATGTTAGTTTACGTACCACGTTAGTCAAAGGGCCATCTCCTACTATACGATCGTGTATGATCATACAGTACGCTGTAGTATTAGCGGGGACATTTTCGTTGCACTCGAAATCTATTCGCACATCCACCGTAGCGCTCTTCAACGATTCGTTTTGCCTAGAACAATCTATGACCGCGATAGGCGCGTATCGAAAGAATTCGATCGCGTTCAGTAATGGTTCTCCGTGTCCGTAGTACGATCGACCAAATTTCGCGTACATATCGTACAGGATCGCGTATTTAAACTTATCGAAATCCAAGTTCAAATCATCGTACGGGTACGTCTCGGAATTTAGGTATAATCGAACGTTCGTGAGTTTACACGCGTCGAATCTACTCGCAGTTCTATCAAGACGATTCTTTCGATCGGTTTGCATGGCGAATATCACGTATCGAGGTTTCTCGATTTGCGACGTAGCTTTCACGGTCCACGTATGTTTCGTTGTCGCTTGCAGCAACGGGTACTCGTACAAGTCCCACGATCTGAAACTCATCGCGATTGGCCGGCCACTTTCCAGGATACGTAGCATCGATAGTTTATTCACTTCCTCCAAAGCGACGTGGGGCATACGCCACTGCACCTTGCGTATGTCTAGTTTCGGCCTCGCAGTGACTGAGGTACCGTACATCGCATTCGCATCGACTCGTGATCGAATAAGGATCAGCTCGTGCCGCGCGTTCATCACGATGTGTTTGTAATCCTCGCAGAATCCTAACAGAACGTTCAATGGTACGCAGAAATTGAAAGCGCCCGAATGAAAAATGTCTTTATCGTACGCGATGGTATGATCCCAACCGGCAATCGCGAGCACTTTGCTTCTATCGACCGACAACGAAATGTAATTTTTCAACGCGGTAGCGATTCCCGGATTTCGGCAACGATCGATCTCAACACCGTTCAATTCGTATCATATTCGAATCTTATCGAACATGAACGCGACGCAATTATTGTCGAGAACAGCACTCGCCGACGTTGCCTGGCCTTTCGCGTCTTGCGTCGTTAACGTGCCACGACCTTCGATGTATAGAAAACTTTCGCACGGGAGCGTGTACAGATCTTGCTGCTGTATGGAGATTCTTATCTCGTCGCTATTATCGAACGTCGTGTTGGCGTACGGATTGTACGTGTGTAACTCGATTTTCGTGATACGATTATCAAAGGTTGGCGTATTCGCCACGTCCAGAATAAAAGACATTGCGGTTGCGTATCACTCACAGCTTGTCTAATAGGTGACGATGAAACCTAGTGATCGTAGAAAACGCGCGTTTCTACGAGTCACTGACTTTCTTGCGCTTCTTACCGGTCCTCCACCCGCCTTTATTCTGTTACTTTTGCCCGCCGATAAAGGGTTGCGCCGATGACGCGACACAGAGACGTTAGGAGTAGCAGCTGCAGCTATGATTGATGATTCGTATGTATGATCTAACACTAACATACTACACACGCGCGCACACGTGTAGTTACGCTACCCTATCGCGCGGACGTCGTTGAACGTGCAAACGAATCGTTATTTCTTCTCCGCGGAAATCTATAGGGCGCTCGTGTTGATCGACGATGCACAACGTTAGATCGTGTATTGTTCGTGCAACGATCGGCAGGTAAATGACGTGTCGCGGGGTTTCCGATATCTTATATCCCGGTGGCACGCGAGGTGAAAATTCATGGATCGTGTGTACCGGCTTGTCGTTGCTGTACGCACCGGTAGTGACGTTGCACGTTACTCTGATCACGTTAACGTTTATAATGTTCACGGGTACGTCGGACTCGTGCCAGGTTCTTGGTGATAAAACGCGATTCGGGGAAAATCCTAGCAACGAGCCCACATTGTTTGGTTGCGTAAAGTCCACGGCGAACGAGCAGTACAGCTCGCTTTTCATGGTGTTGTTGTTAGCTCGCAGC
Source organism: Andrena fulva (assembly GCA_946251845.1). Taxonomy (NCBI): domain Eukaryota; kingdom Metazoa; phylum Arthropoda; class Insecta; order Hymenoptera; family Andrenidae; genus Andrena; species Andrena fulva. Next base: position 12,871,456 of record OX276333.1, read on the forward strand.
ATTAGAGGATACTTGTCGGCATCATTCTCATTTGCATCGTTGTTATCGATACTTCGGGGATGTCGATCGAGTAATCGCTGCTTCAGGTGCTCGGCGATAGCGTCTAATTCGTATGAACCGTGAGGGATCGCAATGTATTCATGAGCGACGTCGACGATGTTATTCTCGGCGTTGTAGGCGATGAAGTAGAATTTATCGTTGCTCGAGTCAATGTTCGGTATCGTGTGAAACGTCTCCAAGTCCGCGAGTCCTAATTCATACTGACCTCGCTCAAATCTATCGGAGGAAAATAGTTTACCGTGAGCACGCTGCTACGGCCCGTTAACGTTAGCGTGAACGACATATCGATTACACTCGCGAGACGGAGAGCGAGAAAGTGACGCGCGCGTTCGAATACTCGTCAATTTATCGGTATTATGTTTCGTTATTATAGGATATATGGAGCATCATTATGTATGGATACATCGTAGCATAATCTTAGTACATAGGCCATAATTCCATAGATTTTTGATGCAAAAATTGCGCGCATAAGGGACCGCAATTCATCTCGTCGAAACGTTGAAAACGATCGTGATTGTACGTGATCGTTGTTCCGCGCCCGAAATAGTAAATCAATTCCGTGGGAGGTCGCAGATTCCCGAAACTATCAAAGTACTGTACTCGTAACCCGCGTTTCGCGTACGCGACCCAGTGCGTACCGGCGCCTCGATTCTCGTCAAGATTCGCGATACCACATTCGTTGGCTAGTACGCGCGTAGGAAGCGTGTCGCGCATAAACACCCCTCGAAAGAACGGTACGCTAGCGCACTCGCGCTCTAATTGCAGATTCGTCATAGGTTGTTGCGTTATCGCTGCCACCGTCGTCACGCGGCTACTCGATCGACGTTTTTATTTTTCTTTGAGTGCTGTCGTCGTTGGCGTCGGCGTCTAGGATTCATGCCCGCGCCTCGCTTGTACGGTGTCAGATGCATTCCACGCCCTTCCATAGCCCGATGATGACGCAACGTCTCCTCCAGCTGTTTTCGAGAGGCCCTCGAATCGTTGACCGCTTTGGTTATACCAGCCGCTCCACCGGCCAATGCCCCGATAGCCGATAACGCAGGCAGCACGAACGGCAGAAATGGAAGAAAGCCACCGCGTTTAGCCACTCGTAGATTACGATGTCGTCGTAGCCGTTGCGTATGTTTCCCTCCAGAATTTCTCTTTTTCCTTCCAGACTTTCTCTGTTTACGTCTCGTCCTTCTCATACCCATGCCGAGTTTGGTCTTAGCCTTCATCGTTGCCCACACGCCAGTCGCTGCGGCTTTTTCGCCAAAGGTCGCGTCGTTCGCGAACACTCGTTCTCGCGCTCGTTCGGCTAACGCGCGATCCGCCTCGTGTCGTCCCACCAAATCCTTTCGACGAGAGTACGCGATATCGTGGTCGCGGCACGCAGTGTCCATCACACCTTCGTCGCCACGAGCCAATCGCTTTAGCAAACGCGTCCCAGGTCCGCAAAACTGATAACCCGGGACGTGTAGTTCGAACGGTAAGCGGTTTATGATTCCGTTCACGAGACCCAATCCGATCTTCTTATTCTTTCGATTCAGCCCTAGTCCATGAGACACCGCGGCCGTTGATGCGATCATACACCCACGTTAGAATAATCAGGAAAGCTACTACAATAATAAACGTGTACGCGCGCTCCACCGATCAGGGTGGTTGTGGCATGCGCGACGCGTGCCACGAATATAAATAGTAGTCCCTCGTCATGCGATTCGCGAAACAGCCGGGCGTTATTCGCGTGACCGCGAACAGAATGCTCGACGATGATAGGGATGCGAGTCGATCGAACAGACACGGCCCGTTGCTGCCGAACAGCGTGCGAGGCGTAATTTGCGGTCCGTCCGGTTGCGGAAAAACGAACGTACTTCTGAGCATGTTAGAGAGCCCGAACGGTTTACGTTTCGAGAATGTGTACGTGTACTCGAAATCGTTGCATCAGCCAAAGTATCGATATCTGGAGCAGGTGTTGTCGCTCGTCGACGGAATCGAATACTTTCCCTACTCGGACAACGCCGAGATCGTCCCACCGAGAGACGCTCGACCTGACTCGATCTTCGTGTTCGATGACGTGGCGTGCGACGAACAGAACGCGATACGCGAATATTTCTCCATGGGTCGACACGCGAATGTGGACTGCTTTTATTTGTGTCAGTCGTACGCTAGAATACCTAAACATTTGATCAGGGACAACGTGAATTTTCTTATGCTGTTCAAACAAGACGGTACGAACTTACGTCGCGTGTACAACGATCACGTGAATACAGACATGACGTTCGAGTCGTTCAACGACTTGTGCGCGAGATGTTGGCGTCGACGATAGTTCCATGTACGAAGGGCGATATCGAAGAGGATTTAACGAGTTCGTCGTAGCTCGCGGACATTAGTAAACCGCGAGTCGTTCATCGAGCAACACGAAATGTCTAATGAATCGACGACGACAACGACTGCGTTAACCTCGAGTAACGTCGACGCGAAGCATACGCGAAAACAACGCCGACGTTATCGACAAAAGGGAGCTAAATGTCAAAAAGGAGGGAAACGTCGCACAGTGGGCCAAATAGCAAGCCTAGCGACGAATAATTGAAAAATTGAATGCTGTTAGAATCGGAAATTTTTTATTTCTGCCGCGTCTCAGGTAGCCGGTGACTACCTGCTTATCATAAAATAATGCCCTGGCATAAGGGTTTTCCCGTATACCTCACGAACTTGGAGCAAGAATGGCAATATTTTTCTGCCTGCGTCAGTATCTGTTTGTGCGTTCAGCTGTACGTATCGGTGAATATATTCTTATTTTGTGTAGTTTCGAATAGTTTGGTAGAAATATTATCGCAAGGTAAGTAAACATGTCAACGTATTTTGTTTTAAAATTCTTTCCATAACTTCTGAGTAGCAGTAACTTCATTTTCATTACACATATTACAGCGATTCTAGTTTTACTGAGAATATAAAAGTCCCACAATTCACATATTTGCGCGTATCTGCCGTAATTATTGTTTCCTCTACTTCTGTTGTTCATCTGCATTTCTTTTTGACTAAAGTTAGCTGCAAAGGTCTGCAAACAATTAAGATATTAGGGGAGAATGAGGCAATCGCGGTCAGTTGGCAATGGCGATGGCGGTCAGTATTGTTATTATAAAACGGTATGTCCGAAATGTAAAATTTCTTTTCCTTACGTTCCACGACATCATTCTCTATATTGTCGAACGATCTCGCCTTCGCCGTTGCTAAGCAACCAAGGAAAACTAGCCATTTTGTGTTTTCAACATCGTCGATGTAATATTTCGTGTACACAACATAAGAGGTAAGTACTAATTCTGAAGCTTTTTTTAAATTTCAAGATTACGTAAATATGGATATACTATCAAGGCAAATTCCCCTTATTAATTTGATTAATTTGAATTTTTCGTCGCTAGAAGTGTTACTTAGGACCACTGTGCGTCGGGGTGTGGTAAAAAGTGCTTGGCCTTGAAAATTGGTAAAATGGCTACGGAAGCGGCTGTGGAGGTGAGCACACGCCCCATCGTCGAACCGCTGAAACGATTAATCGAGAACACATCCGCGTTGAAAACACGCTCAACGCCTCGATCGCGACCTGTGAAGAGAGAATACGAATATGATCAACACCAATCATCGAAGCGACTTCGAACTGCTACTGCGACTACATCCATGGAACGTTTGAATAACCATCCAACGTCTAGCGACAATGACGACGCTAACAACGATAACGACAGCGACAACTACAATGATATCGACGTCAACAACGTTGATGATGATGATGATGATGATGTTGACAATGTTGTTGACGATGTTGTTGTTGTTGATGATGATGAGGGTGATGAAAACAGTGAAAAAATTCAGGATGATGAGCCGCCAACAAGGGTTAGCGATTTGGGTGCGCTGCGTAGCCCCGTCGATGATGTCACTGTGTATGTACGGAATGCCAAAGGACCCTTGTCGCGAGAATACCTACGACTGTTCTTCACAGACACCAAGAAACGCATCGATAACGTATACGGCGTATACTTGGGGTCTGACGAAGACCTAATGATCGGCGATTCCGTGCTCACCATCGACCAGAACAGCGACGACGTTCGCGTGAATGGAACTCGATACGCGGGAACTCGGGGCTTGTACGAATTGCTGTTCATGCGAATACCCAACGACCGCACGTACACGGACGCGGATCTTCGCTCATACCGTCGCATCTTGTTGGCTACTAGTGCGCACAAGCGAAATCATTCGCCCAGCAAGCGTACGCTGGGTAACAAGGGGTACAAGTATACGAAAATCGTGTCCTCGGTGATCGGCGGGGTGCGGACACCGGGTATCAGACGCGTCAGGGACGGCGGGCGTGGCGGCGGCGGGCGCGGTGGCGGGCGCGGCGCGGACACGGCGTACACCGCGGACGCCGCGGGCACGCATCAAGGTCGAGGATTACCCATCGACTATTCGATGACTGTCACCGATAACGCGGTCGATTACGTATACTGGGACGATCCGAATGAATTAGTCGATAGACTCGGGCTGCTCACGGCATCGCGCGCGGCTGGACACACTGGTCACGATAATGAAATCGCATCCATCGTGGAGGAACTTCGCGAGGACGGATTCATCTTAAATTGAACATTCCGGTGATCGTAGCATCAGTAGCGTTCGAGCACGCACGCATCGTTATGTCGGTGAATAAGTTTGGTACCTCGTTACGCAATAATACCAACAACAACAACAACAACAATAACATGAACGAAGCAACGATGACTACGACGAGACTATTGTCCTCGGTGGACGAGCGCATTACGCGAAAACTCGAAATAGCTATCGCGAACGCACGGTTGGACGCCGAGCATCAACGATCTCAACTCGAGACGTGAGTACAACGAACTATGTCGGATATCGTTACCGCTCAATTGTCTCGGCTAGAGGATAACTTAAATAACGCGATGGAACGACGCTTCGATCATTTGAAAGATAGACTCGAAGAGTTTACGACTGCGACAGAGGGTCTGCGACAACGACGACGACGATGATCCCCGACAGTAACAACAACAACAACAACAACGGCTACGGCTCTGAAACGTCTAATAATAACGAGCGATCGCGAAAGACGTGCACCGATTGCATTTTGCTAGCACTCGAGGAACTCGTACTATTTCTAACGTCCTTGGAACGTCGCGAACATTCCCCGTCCACCCCGTGAAGCATGAGCAAGGAGAGAGTACAATTGGTGAACGAATTACACGCCCCCGCGAGACGCAATTTCCCGCGGCGACACGGCGTGATTCGCGGCTACGATGATTTGTGGCAGGCTGATTTGGTGGAGATGCGTCCGTACGCGAAGCAAAATCGAGGATATCACTATATATTAACGATCATCGACGCGTTTAGCAAGTACGCTTGGGCCTTACCCGTGAAAACGAAAAGCGGCCGCGACGTGGCCGCGGCGTTCGCGACCGTGCTGCGGCAGAGCGATAGATGCCCGCGAAATTTACAAACCGACATGGGAAAGGAGTTCTACAACGCGGAGTTTCAACGATGCGCGAAGACCCGCGGGATCAACCACTACTCCACGTATAGCGTGATGAAAGCGTCGATCGTTGAACGTTTCAATCGCACGCTGAAAAACCTAATGTGGAAACAATTCTCCTTGAACGCGTCCTATCGCTGGGTTGACCTGTTACCTACGCTCGTACGCACCTACAATCATAGCAAACATCGAACGATCAACGCTCAACCCGTTGACGTGACCCCCGCGACGCGTTTGTCGTTTGCCGCGACGAACCCCTACCCCCCTCCGCATCGAAAGGTGTTGGACGGCGCGCCAAATTCATCATAGGTGACAAGGTACGCGTGAGCAAGTTCAATACCCTCTTCGAGAAGGGGTACACTCCGAACTGGTCGACCGAAGTGTTCGAAATCGTAACCGTACAACGAACGCGCCCGGTGACGTACATTCTGCGCGATTCCGCGGGAGAGCCGATCTCGGGTGGATTCTACGAGTACGAATTGCATTCGGTCGCGAATCCGGACGTCTATCTGGTGGAGAAGATTATTCGTCGCAAGGGTAGCCAGTTGTTGGTTAAGTGGCTCGGATTCGATTCGTCGCGGAACTCGTGGATACGCGACAAGGATATTCTATGATTCATGATTATAAGCGCGCTCTATGTTACTGGAATAAAGAAATAACGAATATATATAAATAAATACATTGCTCATTTATTCAATTATTAATCCTCATATTTCAATACAAATAATATCAATAAAAAGAATTAAAAAAAAATATATATATACATATAATTTACACTTTAATACATTTATTCGTTCAAACATACAAACATATACAGGGTGTCCCAAAAATGTCGGTTTTCCTTGAGAGGGGTGACTCAGGGGGTGATTTGAAACAACTTTTTCCTTAGCGAAAATATTGTCCGAAGCTTCGTTAAGGAGATATTAACCAAAAACCCCGACCAATCAGAGCGCGCGCCTTCCGCCCGAGTTCCCGCGGTAGCGTTGGCTACGAGGTAGGCGACCGCGCTTGTGCTACGAACGTACGAACAAGCAAGTCGGCATGCATCGAAGGAAACCGCGTTACACAGGTTTTTTTTAAAGCAGAATCTTAAATAAGAATAATTTGAAGTGAGAGGACAAGAAGTACGTAAATTTCGTTTTTAAATAAGGCATAAACGAAAAGGTAACGTAACAGAAAATGTACGACAAGTGATCGTAATTCGTTATTGAGGTAAAAATCCGTAGTTTAACAACGGCCAACACAACTAAATTTAAAAAATAATATTAGGTGTATGAATAAATTCTTTCCGACTGGAATTTCTATCGCGGTGGTATTCAGAAGCTGCCAGAAAAATGGCAAAAGGTAATGAACAATAATGGAAATTATTGCGATGATCGAGTTGTTTTCATATTTTTTAAATCGAACTGTTATTGTACCCTAAAATCGGAAAGAATTTATTTTCACACCTAATAATCACCAATAAAATTAAACAAAACTCACCCTTTCGGACATTCCTTTCCTTACTTTCCTTCCCTTTTCGGAAACCTGTGTCACTAGGCCACTGTACCGATCCTGGTCATCGGCGTCCAGTGCTCAGCTGATCGCAGGGTCAATGTACCGAATATTCACTTCACTGCACGGCTACTAACACTGTTCACTTAATTTATGTTTCACGGAACGTGTTGTTCTTACGTTATAAAAATTGGTGGCCCCGAGAGGGGCCGATTACTGTTAATTACTGGGACGAGATTACTACTATTACCCGGCGAAACGAAGACTCGTGGCAGACGGTCTCGGGCTGTGCAGTCCGCTGCTGTGACGATTGGTCGCGTCACCTATTTGGGCACACTTTTACAGACGGGGCACACGTATTTTGGTTATTGGCTGAAGTTGCCACATACATTGTCGCACCGCGCGACGAAGAGATCGAACGAAACACGAGATCGAGTGGGATAGAGCGATCTGACCGACGATCGTCAAAACAAAACAATAGCGTAGGCTACATATCGCTCTATCCCACTCGGTCTCGATGTGTTTCGTTCGATCTCTTCGTCGCGCGGTGCGACAATGCATGTGGCCAGGGATCGGCGGACTCAAGCTCTCGCTGACACGTACAGGAGCGGTGGTAATGTGTGCGTGAATTGACGAGAACGCGAAGCGAATGTGACGTCACATGCTTTTACGCCACTACAACGTTGACTCGCTGCTAGCGTGGCTTCGGCCGACTCTAGCTCGCGTAGCTGGAGTCAATTCGCGCACACATTACCACCGCTCCTGTACGTGTCAGCGAGAGCTGGAGTCAGCCGATCCCTGCATGTGGCAACTTCAGCCAATAACCAAAATACGTGTGCCCAAATAGGTGACGCGACCAATCGTCACAGCAGCGGACTGCACAGCCCGAGACCGTCTGCCACGAGTCTTCGTTTCGCCGGGTAATAGTAGTAATCTCGTCCCAGTAATTAACAGTAATCGGCCCCACACGGGGCCACCAATTTTTATAACGTAAGAACAACACGTTCCGTGAAACATAAACTAAGTGAACAGTGTTAGTAGCCGTGCAGTGAAGTGAATATTCGGTACATTGACCCTGCGATCAGCTGAGCACTGGACGCCGATGACCAGGATCGGTACAGTGGCCTAGTGACACAGGTTTCCGAAAAGGGAAGGAAAGCAAGGAAAGGAATGTCCGAAAGGGTGAGTTTTGTTTAATTTTATTGGTGATTATTAGGTGTGAAAATAAATTCTTTCCGATTTTAGGGTACAATAACAGTTCGATTTAAAAAATATGAAAACAACTCGATCATCGCAATAATTTCCATTATTGTTCATTACCTTTTGCCATTTTTCTGGCAGCTTCTGAATACCACCGCGATAGAAATTCCAGTCGGAAAGAATTTATTCATACACCTAATATTATTTTTTAAATTTCGTTGTGTTGGCCGTTGTTAAACTACGGATTTTTACCTCAATAACGAATTACGATCACTTGTCGTACATTTTCTGTTACATTACCTTTTCGTTTATGCCTGATTTAAAAACGAAATTTACGTACTTCTTGTCCTCTCACTTCAAGTTATTCTTATTTAAGATTCTGCTTTAAAAAAAAACTGTGTAACGCGGTTTCCTTCGATGCATGTCGACTTACTTGTTCGTACGTTCGTAGCACAAGCGTGGTCGCCTACCGCATAGCCAACGCTACCGCGGGAACTCAGGCGGAAGGCGCGCGCTCTGATTGGTCGGGGTTTTTGGTTAATATCTCCTTAACGAAGCTTCGGACAATATTTTCGCTAAGGAAAAAGTTGTTTCAAATCACCCCCTGAATCACCCCTGTCAAGGAAAACCGACATTTTTGGGACACCCTGTATACTATGCAACGGAATTCTCGCAGGGCTCGAGGGACTCGTCGGACTCAAGCTCGAGGAGCTCGTGAGTGTCGAGTTCGGGGATACGATAATGTCCCCACAGAAGGGTGCTCACCCGATCGGCCAGAATACAACGTTTATCGTCGAATGGGCTGAGAGCGTTCTTTTCCTCGCTCACCGAATACACCACGTGCAGCCTAGATCTTATATTTTTCTGGCGAAACGCTTTCTCGGTGAGATTGCGAAGACAATGAATGTAATCGTCGAATTGTACATCATTCGCGACCACGTGTCTCCGCACACCCTTCACTTTTTTAATCTCACACGTAGCCCTCGCTGCAGCGTTAAACGTCCTAGTCGCATACATTTTAGACCGCAATCCGACGAACTCGGTCATCAAGGCTCCGTTATTCTCATCTTTCATGAGTCCCGGAACCTTTTTATTTACGCGAGGCATACCATACGGATTGTCCACCGCGTAATCACTCGTGTCGAATCGGTCGACGTCACACTTAATTGAATCATACGCATCCTCGCATTCCACGCTATATATCAAACTGTCGGTATCGGTGTACAGAACCTTACACCGATCACCGAACCTCGCACGCATATATGAATAATGAAATTCATACAAACATTCCTTAGAAATATCAAGCACACTCATACCCACATATATCGGTTTATCGAACTTCACTTTTAGTTTACGCATCTCGATCGCCACTAACTGCTCGGAGAAGATCGTCCGACTATGAAAGTTTGGTTTCGCGATCAGCGTTTCCGCGCCGTAACGACCGTCCCACTTAGTCACTAGTCGCACGTCTACGCGATTCGGCACGTTCTCCATTGTCTTACCGTACACCGCGTTGTTCATTAATTTATATAAAGTCTTTTGAAATTCACTCGTGGCTCGCGTCCTCAAATCAGTGTTCAATTGAATGTACTCGCGCAACCAATGCGACTGATCGAACCGCAACACCCGATGAATTCGCGTCACGCGTAAACCATGGCGCACACACTGTTTCAGGTAGCGATAGTGAATTACATATCGCTCCTTATCGTCGAGCGTGGCAAGCAGCTTAGTCTGTTTCCTTTCTGGCGCGTGCTCGCGTACAGGGCAGAATGGCAGGTCGGCGTGTGCGTCATGAATCTCCTTGGGATACTCGATGTCCACCTCCAACAGGTATCCCTCGGGTCCATCGTCGTCGGGCATGGATGATACGTCGAGCGCGGCGACCGTCGCATCGTCCAACCATTCAAACCCTCCGTGCGGCATAGCCTGCGACATCGCCCATCCGTACAAGTTGTTGACGTCGAAGTACATCAGGTACGTCGACGGCTTCGACTCGTCGTACATCGCTGCCGGCAGGTACTTGTTATTGGCACGCGCGTACCTGTGCGAGCACTGACTCAGACCACCGCGTATGCCACGCTCCACGAACAGTAGCATGTCCACGTCCGTCAAAAGCTCTAATTTGATACCGGTGTACTTGAGCATCGCGTCCCACGTAAAACTCGGCAGCGTAAAATAATGCGCGGGATCCAGATTGTAACTCGCGATACAGTCGGTGCGGAAACTCTCGAATACGTCGGCGAGTAACAGCACATCTGTTTTCAAGTATAAATCACTGTACTCGCCTAATGTCTGTACGCGAAAAGTATTCCACACGTTCACGGCGTGCGCGTAATCAGGCTCCGACGCGGCGGTATCGTTCAACTGATTATAAAATTCTTCGCGGGACGGTAAACGCGTATCGTTAAGTTTGGCGTATGACGATACATAGTCGTACGGGAAGACGCCCTTCCTGGTCAGGAGATTGAACTGATCGTCCGACAGGGATTGAAACTCGCCTCGTAGAATCGCGAGTCGTTCTTTGCCAAGATCCGAAGCGAGTTTCTCCAGACTAGCGGCTAAGAACTTCAGCGAATCTACGAATCGAAACTTCAACCCCCTCTTCCAATCGTTGTTCTCGGCGTCGATTCCCTTGACGTGTTTCGTGAACGATATATATCGTTCCTTTGTTACCGGCAGCAGGTCGATCTGCCCCTCGAACGCGGACGCCAACTCCTTAATTACAAAATGCGCGTCGTAGCCTGATAAATTGTGGAATACTACGGGGATCGTGTACGATCGTTGAAATTGTAAATTACACGATACGTGGGCCGCGCCTCGATATTCACCCGTCGAGTGGCAATGGTCGCGCACTTTTTTGTCCGTATCGACGAATGTTTTTCCGCACATGTGGCACGCGCTCGCGTCATTAAAATTTCGCCACTGTTGCCTCGTCAGCGGGATCATCGGTTTCGCGTTCCGCAACCACGAATACGCAGTGTCCGCAAAGTCTCGAAGTTCCCGCACGAACCATTTCACGCACTCGGAGTCGTGACGATACGCGCTATAACGGCACAGAGACGCGTCGGTGGAACAATGAATGTAATATCCAACGCTGTACGCTCTGTGCTGCTGGTACGTGTACGTACGACTCCGCTCCGCAGGCTCGACGTCCTCCAGCATGCATTCGAAGTCCGCGTACACGACGAATGGTGCTCGTTCCTTATTCTTGAAGTTTTTGAACTGCAACCATTTGTCGTCAGCGGACGGCAATTCGACGGCGCATTCGTTTATACGTTGGCAGTCCACGTTGTGCTTGGTCAATTGCTCGGACGAATGGAAGAAGATGAGACATCTGCAACGATAATAGCTTTAATAATAACCATAAGAATAAATAATATATCCATCGAAATATTTTTTACATACCTCTCGCAAACGAAAACTTTATGTCCATGGGTGCTGAGTTGCTGCGATACGAGCCTCGACATACTTCGAATGCACGCGAAATGATGCTGATTAGGGAATTTGGAATCCTGCACCAGTAGCAAGTTCGCGTGTCTCTCTCGCTTGTCTTCGGTCAAACGCAGAGGCATGCAGCTGTCGTCGGTCCAGGTGTACACGTTCACCGACACGTTATTTATCCTCTCGAACTTCTTAAGCTGATTTAGCGTTACTGGAAGAGTCATATCGTTCGTACAAAGTACCGTCGAGTGATGAGGGTACGAAATGACCCTACTCACATTCGTAGCAGCAGGGTGTAAACTAGCGACGACTGACCACAAGAAGCACGCATTGTCTCTATTTTGTACATTAACCACGGCCTTTTTAACAATGACATCGAATGGAAGTGGCACGAAGCAACCAGCGCGAAGTGGATTATGCTTATTCATATTCACTAGAATATTTAGCACAGCCCTTAGGGTCCATCCACTGTCGCGATCTTGAAACTCCTCGATAACCACTAACGTGGGAGCGACCACGTGCTTCGAATACCACTCGCGCACGTTCGATGTCTTGAATAGTACACGATTTCGCGTACCGAAACTTTTCATGTCCATATTATCATTTAACATAAACTCCGCGTTCAGTATCGTATTCACGGACACACTAGAATGTTCTCTGATAGAGTCTGTCACGCGCGATAGTATCATTCGTCGAGCACCCTCTAAAAATCGACGTGGATCGACGTGTCCCACGTTGATTACCGCGCCAGTCGAAATACGGCCTATAAACGCTGATTCCACGTCTTCCCATACGACTTTGGGCGCCGTCGATCGACCCGAAACCCCGAGTCCTACTCGCGAAAACCGACCCCGAACAATCGCGCGTAATGTTTTTATTCGCGCGATCAGCGACACCAGGCGTTGTTTCGCGGCCACGGCCACTCCTCCGCTGCACTGGTACTCGACGATTAGCTGCAGGCACGTGTCGCACTGGTCCTCCCAGTCTCGGAATTCCGCAACATAGCGTAAAAGCTCGGACATCCGGGACAAAACCCTGTACGTGTCCATGAACACTTCCATGTTCACTTATTCACGATGAGTTCACTTCCTCACAAATAGTTTTGTCTACCAGACACGCACGAATAGTCGCGATTATGTGATACGACTCTTCCAGGTGATGCAGTCCGTGTCCGGATATCGGAAACCCAACGGCAAAATGACGCGCTTCGAGTGTAGTCGCACAATCGGGGTCGGGTGTTCATTCAAAAATGTTGCTAATTCACGACACAAAAACGAGTTCACGGAAATAGACAATGTTCGAGGGCACAACACTTTGTACACTTCGACCGTACCGTTCTCAATGTCCTGCAGAAGCGTTAACGGCGTACACACGACCGCGGTAAAGTACTTCACGTGCTTGCGATGCACGTCCTTATCACCAACGATGCAAAACAATGTGCATTTGCTCGCAGTACTACATCGAGCGATATGGCGTAGCAATTGACGATGGTGATGCGACAATTGCATAAATCCATTTTGAATGATATTGCTCCACGACGTCTCGGATAATGACTGTAGACTTAACGTGTCGCGGATCTTATGCTTCTCAATCGTAAGCGTTTGGTCGTCCAACTGCGCCATCGTGGATTAAGGGCTCACGTTACCATAGGTATCGTCATCGGAAGACGATGACGCGCGCATTCTGGGGGTACTAGCATTAGTATACTGAAAATCAGATTCTCACGAGTCTATATCGAACTCTTTTCACCCTTACACGGTCGGTGTACCGCTGCCACTTACCTACTATAAACATACTGCATCACGTGCTTACTCCATGGGCTACCGCGACGATTGACTTACAGCCTCGTCGATAAGGACGCTCGCCCTATTCCCAATCACCAAAATACTCGGAAGTCAAGTCCGAATAATTATAGCTCTATGTTTACATTGGTTGCTTGCGTGAACGCAACGTATAATTCATTTATTCCTTGCACGTGCGCTGTATCGCTCCCACGGCTCAAATATAAACACACGGTGCAATGTCGTGTTTACTCCAATGGCTGCCGCGACGATTGACTTACAGCCTCCTCGATCATTAAAATATTCGAACCTACACTTCGAATAATTATCGCTCTATGTTTTAGTCGTCTGATGTTTACACGAACGCAACGTCGGATTCTCTCACGGTGAATAGGGTGGGGTTACGTCAATTAAATACTGGAAACTAGGGTGAACGCAACGTATAATTCGTTTCTTCGTTACACGTGCACTGTATCGGTTCCACGAATCAAATATGAAGAGCATGCACGTAGGCGCCAAAACGCGTTCAATCCTGCTCAAATATAAACACACTGCATGGCGCGGTGCAATGTTATGATTACTACATAAATTAAATACTCGGAACTGTCAACCGAATACTTATCGCTATATATTATTTACTCCATGGGCTGCCGGGACGATTGATTTATAATAATTGTCGTTCTATGTTTATGTCACGATATAAACATCCGGCATAAATGGTGTGCACATAGGTATCAAAACGTGTTCAATCCTATCGCACGCCATGATTCATTATCTTTTCTCAGAAATTCTATACCACCCTCTTTCTCAGAAATCAGCATCGAAGACGAAATTCGAAATTCCACGATTCGCTCGCGGTCGCGCCTGCGCCCCGATCCCACACGCGTGCGGAGATTGCGCGGCGGCGACTCGTGTTCAAAGTACCTTAAACATCCCATAGATGGCGCCAATACGAAATGCGCGGGACGCCATCTTGAAATTTTGAAAATCCCCCCCTCCCTGTGACGTTATCCCCCTCACCAACGAACACGACCGCCATTTTGAAATTTGAAAATTCCCCTCCCCTGTGACGTCATCCCACTCACCAACGAACTCAACCACCATTTTGAAATTTGAAAATCCCCCTCCCCTGTGACGTCATCCCCCTCTCCAACGAACGTGGTACCCCCTCCCCACCTCACCCCCTCACCTACGAGCACGGTACCCCCCACCTCACCCCCTCACCCTCGCCGAAGAGCGCGCGATACCCCCCTCCCCACCTCCCCCCCCCCTCGCCCTCGCCGAAGAGCGCGTGGTACCCCCCGCCCCGCCTCACCCCCTCGCCCACACTTGATCCAGAATCGGCATAGACTAACTACTCTTGTAATGGAATTTAATAATTCCTGCAAACATGGATATTTAAATGAGCCTTGATCGTTTCGCGTTAACAACACCGTTTTCCAAACATCATCAAAAGCTAATGTACAAAGCATCTGCTTGTCTGCATTTGCAAAATTCAGGTGCAATGTCGACCATTCTTTTTGCAAACCGCGAAACGATCAAGGCTCATTTAAATATCCATGCTTGCAGGAATTATTAAATTCCATTAGAAGTCTTCCAAATTCAAACGCCGATGCTGAAAGATCGTTTTCCATGCTTCCCGACATAAAGAACAAGAAACGAAACCGACTTTGTTCGACCATCGTCAATGCCATTTGTGTAACGAAATCGGCATTAAAGGCGCACGAGGAAACAGCTCAGACCAAGGAGGTAGATGACAAACATCTATCTCTCATGTCATCTGAGAATTTATACGCAACTTTTGCGAAGAAGCAAAACAGTAGTTTACGTTTACATGCCGTTGATGGCCTCGCGGGTTATCAATTTCATCCATTTTCTATTTCATTCGATTTTTGGACATCGCGAATATGTAAATAGTTGTTCGATTTACCTCATGCAATTCTTGTTCTATCCTTGCAATAAATTCGCTTGCTTACTGTACATATGATTTATAGAGAGAACTTCGAGATAATTGTACAAATAAATGTATATTCTTAATTATATTCATTTTATATGTAACAATTATCTCGAAATTCTGTCGCATGTATTATAGTAAATTCCTCTGCTTGCTTTCTATCCTTTGGAAATGTAAACAATTGTAGCATTATTTACGTGCTGCCTTTCTTTTCTATTTTTGTAATGTTTTTATACATTTTAGTGTACAACATGTATCGCGATGTTAGCTTTGCATAACCAATTGTTTACATTTCCCTCCCGATGGAAGAGACCACTACTTTCCCGTAGTTTCCATCGAGCGGTACCGTGCACGCTGCGCGTAATTAATTTGTAAACAGTGCGTGATTCTTTGTCGCAACTTGATATGATTATCGAAAAATCTAGCGAGAAATGTGATTACGTTTAGATTTTAGATTTTAGATCATACCCTGAAAAATATTTTTTATCGAAGGCTGCTACAGCGTGCATGGTACTGGCCAACAGTGGATTCTAATTTTAACAAAGAAATTTAAAATGAAAACAAGAAATTATGAATGTACATTTTTCTTTGTTAAAGAAGTTACAGAAGAACTATATTTAACTTTTTTTTATGTATAATTTAGTTCGTATATCTGAAAAATCGAAGAACCATTTAAATATAAAGTTTCATTGAAATCCATTTTGCCGTTTAAACGTAATCGTGTTAACAAATATATGAGATATTTAAAAAAAGCTCTTTTCTAAATAGTCAAAACGTGATCAGGAGGTCTTAAAACGTGATTTCCGTAACGAAACTTTTTCCAAATTTTTTTTCATTACAAGAGTATTATACATATGTCAGAAAGTGAAAAGTGTATCTCGAGGCACTCAAGAAGATCGCGCACGGCCGCGTGTCGCTTGTGTCACGGGATCGCCACTTTCTTATGTAAGGAAAACTGATTGATTGACTGATCGTTTATTCGTGCCCTCCCTGCCATTTTATACAATGCGGTTGCCATGCAGCACAGGTAAGTACACCTGGCGGGGGGACATACCTGTAGTGGGGTTATCACGCACATGACATCCCCTTTGTTAGATTAAAGTTGTTCCTCAAATTTCACAACTCATTTCTTACGTCTAATGTCCAGTGGTGTGATTGGTCTTACAAGTGTTTCAATTGGTTGTTGCGGTTCACGTGTAAAGAGTACAATAGGGTTACTATCCGGTGGTTGTGTCTGATTGTGTATAGAACGAGTTTGATTATTGAAAGTCGGGCTGAATATGCGAAAACAAATAGTTTTTGGAATAAGTCTAGAAATACAGGAAAATAAGCCAATTCGTTTCAATAGATAAATTAGGACATATGTACGAGATCCACTGAAGGGTAGAGCTCTGCAACGGGCGGGTATACAGGGATTGTAACCGTAACCCTAGGTCGGTTCGGTTCTCAGTACCGTAGACTAATTTACATAACCGGGTAACCCGAGGCATCTAGGCACAGAGTTACCCGGTTAACCCGCTCTCGGAGCGGGTTACCCTAATCCGGTAGAGGGCGTAGTGTTTCCCTATTTTTGTGAAATCGACCTGTACTTATGAATTTTTATTTTAAAAACTATCTATCGCATTAGGTTCATCCTTTTTTTATTTTAATGCAGAAGATTTTGTCTATTTGAATAATATTTTTTTGAAATTGTAAAATTATTTATGTAACGTCAAATTATAAACAAATTTTTATTTTGCAAATTTCTCCTCGAGGGTGGCATGTTTTTAAAGTTGAAAAATGTACTTAATATATTCCATGACCGTATAGTATAAACATTGTGTTTTCATTTTAACACTTGCACACTATTTTCTTACAAATCAGTAAATTTCGTATATAATAGTTGTGTTACAAAATATTATTTTTATTATAAATAAATAAATTACCTTTCGAACTTCTACAGGATTGTTACATTTGTTATAGGCCATTCATCCACCACGGTGATGCAATTTGACCAAGAAACGATTTGCATGTAATGTCGTGGGTATAATTCAAGAAAATTCATCACATTTTTCCTCGAGAGATTACAAATTAGATCGAGAAACAAAACCCTGCAAGTGATTGACGTCATTGCATGTAACCCGGTTCTTGTTAAAATTGCAGTTGCATCGCAGCGGTGGACGAGCGTGGAGCGACCATAGTCGGATTTTGGACGTAGAATGTCGTATGTCACTTGTAACCCGCTCCGAGCGGGTTAACCGGCTCTCTGTACTCTTTGGGAGCCGTTCCTTCGGGGTTACTACGGGTTACAGTAACCTTCGCTCGGTTAACCGGGTTCGGGTTAGGGTTAGGCGGCGGTTACAATCCCTGCGGGTATACCGTGGGTCAACCCGCCCGTTACCCGATCGTTTTTCGACTCACCCGGCCCGCCCGGCCCTCCCGGCCCGCGTCGGGCAAGACCGGTTAGCGGTTCATTTCTACCCGCCCGTCAAGCCCGAAACTGTTGCCAGCCGTGCGACGTATCCAACCTGTCGGTGTCCGTATTTGCGCCTTTCCTCTATTCATCGGGGTCAGCTGCATTTTTTATATACTGTATTTCTAAATTGTCTGTTATGTTTCTACTACAATGTTGTTGTTTGTAAAAAACATAAATTAAATCTAAATTTTTTAATTTCTTACATTTATTTGTATTTTAACTTGTGTTATTTACATATGGTTGATAAGTATAATACACATTAATAATAAATACGTTGTCAAGGTTTGACTCTCCATTCGAGGGTAACAATAAGTCAGAGTGAAAGTCGAGCGAAGCGCGGGAAATGTCTCGGTAAAGAGCGGGTACGGACGGATCGGGCGTTTCGGGCGGGTATGGACGGGCTGGACAGCCGCGGGTTCTTCGGGCTAGTGACGATTCAACTACGGGCGGGTCGGGTACACCGAGAAACAGTCGTGGGCCGGGCGGGCCAAACCCGCCCGTTGCAGAGCTCTACTGTAGGGCGGTCAATCCGACTGATGTCCATGATCGGATGCGATGTTCGGTTTGTACTGAGGCTAGCACATCGTCCAGTTTGTCAAGGGTCGTTCCGTAGGTTTGAACGGCCTCCTCCACGTACTGGGGCGGCAAATCGTGAAGCTGTTGGTAGATGGAATCTCGTTCGCTGATCGTGTAACCGATGTTGACAGGTTTGTATCTGGTCTCGACAGTATAGGTGACGTTACTGCCTCCAATTTTCATAAGCGTAGCATCTCCAATTAGAGTACAGTCCTCAGAACTGGAGATGATCGCTGGGTTGGTCAGCTCTAGCGTGGAGTAGTTTCTGCAGAGCGTTTGTAATACGATCGGCTTTTCCGGAACTACTAAATAAAGATCAGGCGTGGTTAATTGTTTATATAAAAGTTCTTTTATGCGAAAGGACCGTGCGTTGCAAGCCTTGGAAACATCTTGGGATGGTGTTATTTTGAGGATTTCACTCTCGCAATCGTGGATTTGATAGGAAAGGGTTGCAGGTTGTGTCTGTCTACAGTAGTATCGAGAGTGTGCGTGTATGCAATGTCGTAAAAGGTAGTCCTTGTCGAGTAGTATGTATTTGTCTCTGTGCATCATCACCAGGTCATGGGTCACAGTAATGGACGTGAAGAAATCTCCAGTCTTCTGCGGTATGGGGTGAATCCGTTTGATTGCCCAGTCGTCCTACTCGAGTACAGGCACATCTATTTTGTAGATGAGCTGTTTCTTGAGGCTTCCAATGGTGACTTTGGAGATCTGGATCAATAGGTTGTAAATCGATTCTTTCAGGACGAGTGGGTACCGTGTTCTCGTCTCTTCTTCCATAACCTGCATACTGTGAATAACGTCTTTAGGTGGTAATACGTCTGGGTGTACGATACCTTTATGTCCCATAGCGATGGCCGTTTTGAGAGTCCCGATGTCCCGGACTACTTCATCCAAGAGTGCAGAGAGCATAATCAATTGGCTATTAAGGTGGATACGTTTCCGATCGGTGTTAGCGATGGTCTGTATCTTCCTTAATTGATCGGCACTGGTGTTGTACATCTTCATGAGTTCCGTCTGCAGCTCCCTCCTCCCGATGCCACGTAGTATGGTGCTTTGATTGCGGATAGCACTGGCCAATTTGTGCTCGTTCGCAAAAATCTTATCAAGATTTTTGTTGACCATCTTGAGGTCGTCAGAGTCGAGAGTTCCAAAGAGGGACTTGCTAACGTGACCGATGAAGTCGAACGCACCTCTACGTCGCCGTCGACGTTGATTGTCCTCTAGGTGGATGAGGGCTGCCAATTGATTTTCGTCCTGGAGAGCACGCTGTAGTTGCTGTGATAGTGCCGCTATTTCGTGGACGTGGTCGCACGCCCTGTTGCATATCGTGTGTGTTTCTTCGAGCATGTTGGTGATCTGTTCGAGTCGTGTGTGAATGTTGGAAGTGTCTAGGGCAAAAAGAAGGATCCATGAGGAGTGACATACGGATGCGGAGTGAAGCTTCTCAATGTAAATGTTGTTATGTCCAAGATCTTGTACGTGTAAACCCAACACCAAGGGAACGATCCAAAGAATACGGTGTCCGGCAGTCATCCTGTAATTTTAGTGCAGAAACAATTTTAGTCTATTGCCGTGCACAGTGACTATGCGATTTGTGTCGAAATACTGGATCAAATAATTTGGGGTGTGATCAAGATTTTAGCAGGGTCCAGCCAATTGGGTGCAAGCTTGTCCGTCTTATGGTCGTTTGAAATTAATACTTTATCGTTTACATGGAATACTGTTTGGGTTTTTATAATACGACGTTCCTGTGTGACTCTATTTTTTTCTTTACTTTTAAGGATGTGGCTTCGAGCGTTCGTTAAGTATCTTTGGTATCGTTCTTTCCACATTTGTATGAGTTTGTCTTGATTGAGAGGTGATGTAGTAGCGATGGTTGATGGTAGATTCGCCTTTCTTCCAAAGGTTAGTTCGAACGGTGTGTAGCCGGTTGCTTCGTGAACTGAGGTGTTATAGCCCATGCAGATGAGAGAAAGATTTTCGTCCCATTCATTCTGTCTATCATTCATGCAAGTCTTAATGAGATCTTTCACTACTGCGTGAGCTCGTTCCAATCCTCCATTCGATTGTGGATGGAACGCGGTAGTACGGACGTGTCGGATTTGAAACTCGCGTTCGAACTGTTGCATTAGTCCGCAAATGAAGTTGCTTCCCTGATCGGTCAAAATATGTTTAGGTGACGAGAAGATGTAAATGTAATGGGTCAATAGATTTTCGATGATTGTCTCTGCGCGTGTGTTGCGAAGCGGGATGAGTATCAAGTATTTTGTAAGCATATCCTGAATGGAAAGAATATACTCATTTTTGCTATGTGTTTTCCTAAGTGGGCCGATTATGTCCATGGCCATTTTCTCATTCGCTTCCGTAGGTGTGTCAGGAATAACAGGTAGTTCTGTTGGCCGTACGCGGGTGAGTTTCTGTATTTGGCAAGTTTTACATCTCTTGACGAAATTAGTGATGTCTTCGTCCATGTTCTTCCAATAATATCTTTGCTTGATTCGTTCTATGGTTTTTGCTCTCCGAAGTGCTGTGTGGAGTGTGCGTTGTGATTTTCGTATAGTATTTTTGTAATTTCGGTAGGTTGGAGTTCTCGATACGAATTTGGACAAAATGAAATTTGGATATTCGGTATTCGATTAACAATGAAAGATAAGAAATTTTGAATGAATAATTTCTCTGTAGAATTGAAGGTACTATCATTCAACTGTATCCTCATATTATTTTGACGCAATCCGTCCAATTTTCGTGAATAAAAGTGTTTAAATTATTAACCCATTGCTCTTCGTTGAAATCTCCTAGTCTAGATCTGCTGAGCTGGATCCAGTCAGGTCGGGTCATCTCTTTAATCGTTATTCCTTTACTGTCAGCTGTGAGAACCCAATTCTTGAAATCATCGTAAAGGGTATTCTGACTGGTTTCTGGTTCTACCGAGGATTCACTCGGAATCTGTTGGGGTAAATGTTCTTGATCTCGAATGGGTTCGTCTAGTTCTTCTAACAATTCTTCTTCTTCGTAGTTTCGTAACGGGAGCACTCTAGATAGAGCAACGGCGGCGGTGTTTTCCTTACCCTTTATATATTTTATTTCATATTCATATTCTTCTAGCTTCAGTCTTCATCTCACCAGGCGTGACGATGGGTCTTTTACGTTAAACAACCAGACTAATGCGTTGTGATCAGTGAGGATTGTAAATTTTTTTCCTAATAAGTATTGCCTTAATCTCCTTACTGCCCATACAATTGCAAGTAGTTCCTTTTCCGTAGTGGTATAATTTGTTTCAGCAAGTATGAGTGTTCGTGAAATGTAACAGCACGGGTGTCCGTTCTGTGACAGTATGGCTCCGATTCCTTCATTGGAAGCATCGGTTGTAAGAGTAAACGGTTGTAAGAAGTCTGGTCGCTTTAATATAGGTTCCTCAAGTAATTTACCTTTAAGAATGTCAAACGCAGTTTGCTGTCCGTCTGTCCAATGAAATGGTACGTCGTTCTTGGTTAGTTCTGTCAGTGGCTTGGAAATTTTAGCAAAGTTCCGGATGAATTTTCTGTAATAACCCGTAAGGCCAAGAAAAGCTTTCACTTCTGTGACGTTTCCAGGCATTTTGAAATTCTTTACGGCTTCTAGTTTCGAGGGGTTCGGTTGTATGCCTTCAGCTGTGATCAAGTGTCCTAAATATTCTAACTCTGGTTTCAAATATTCGCATTTATCTGGCTGCAATTTCAGCTCGGTTTCGCGTAAACGTTGGAAGACTATGGCTAAATTTCGATTATGCTCTTCTATGGTCGTGCCGAAAATGATTATATCATCAAGGTAAACGAAGCAATATTTCCCTATCAACCCTTGTAGCGCGTTATTCATCATACGTTGAAATCTAGCGGGTGCATTTTTAAGTCCGAATGGCATGCGCCTGTACTGAAAGTGTCCGTCGGGAGTACTAAAACCTGTATATTTCTTTGAATGTGGTTCCATTGAAATTTGATGGAATCCAGAACTCAAGTCTAAAGCGGAAAAGAATTTCGATTTACCTAGGTGATCGAGAATGTCATCAATATTTGGTAATGGGTACGCGTCTTGCTCCGTTTGTTCATTTAATTTCCGAAAGTCAATTACAATTCTCCATTTACGTTTGCCTGAAGCGTCAAGTTTTTTAGGCACTACCCATAGGGGCGAATTAAAAGGTGAGTCGCTTGGTTCGATTACCGACTTCTTTAACATGTCGTCAATTTGTTGTTTGATCTCGTTCTTATGACATTCCGGTGGTCTGTAGCTTCTAACCTTTATTGGTTTTGGGTCTTTTAAAATAATCTCGTGTTCAGTTAGCCGAGTGCAAGGTACAGGGTCTGATTCTAGCGTGAAAATGTCCGAATAGCCAAATATTATTTTCTCTATGGTTTACGGAGTTGCGATTCTATGTGGCTACTGCGAATGCTTTGTTTCAGAAGCCGAAGTCTATCATTGGTATCGGGTGGATCGATATCAATGATTTGAGGTAGCTCTAATTCTTCGTTTTCAGTATTAATGAATGCCACGCGTTCTAATTTGCCGCCAATTACTGCGCTTATTGTAAAATGTAAAAGCGGTGAAATTTTTAGTTCTGAGAATAATTTAGTCTCTGTTCCGTTCAGCTTTAACCTATTGTTATTGATTTCGAATTTGTATTTGTCGAGAAACTGTATGCCAATTATACCGTCTTCTTTCAGTGGAAAATCGTCAGGGATCACGTAAAACGTATGTTCTGTCTCCAAACCTGTCAATGTTACATATTCTGTAGAGGTATGCTTGTCTTTGCCCATTGAAAATGTTTTCTTCACAGGAACTCTTTTTATTCCTGCAGCTATTATGTTTGATTTTATTAGGTTTATCCCTGCTCCCGTGTCAAGTAAGAGTCTTCCGGATCTTTCCATTCCTCTGAGTCTTGTTTGTATGTGCCGTAATCGTCCGGAGGTGCAAAATATTCGTGGTTCCCCTCCGCGTTCTCCTGTGGGTTCCCTTCTTCTATGTTCTTTTACTCGCGGTGGTAGTTTCCCCGGTTGGCCGTCCCGAAAATTTCGAGAATAGCATCGTTCTTTCGTATGTCCATAGCGTTTACATATCTCACATTGCGGTATTGAGCGTGATTGACTCCGTTCCTTTTCTGAGTCATTCATCGATCGGAACGAGGTGGATGGTATGCTGGAATGTTTTATCGGGCGCGGTGTCAGGTGTTCATTACCTGACTTGTGTCTGTTGCCAAGCGATGCGTTCGCGTTTGACATTCGCGAACCTTCTCGAAGCCACATTTCCATTTCACATGCAATAGATTGTGCTTCAGAGATGGTCGGGGGACTCCTAGCGATCACGAGTTTTCCTAATTCGTGTCTCAGGTTTAAGATATATACGTGTGTGTCGTTGTCGTTCTCACTCTCCAAGGCGATAGACCTTGCAACGGAGTTGGAGTGTTTGTTCTGTACTGCGTATTGTAGTTCGTTCAGATTTTGTCGGAATCTGAGATTGAACGACTGGACCGATTCGGTAGCGCCTTGTTTGGTATTCGAAAGGCGTTGTCTGCAATTACCTATGGTCGTCGGTGGATTGACGTGGGTACGCAGTGCGGAATATAGTTCGTCGTACGACGTTATAATGAGAAACCGAATACTACGTTTTGCTTGTTCTTGGATCTTTTCTACTAATATTAAATCGATGAGTAATTCTGGCTCTAAGCAACAAAGCTCGGCGCGTTTCGTCTGCTTGATGAAATCTTCGATGCCGATATCATCGCGTCCTTTCAATACTTCAATTGTGCGGATTATTTCTTTTGCCGGTCTTCTTTCCGCGGGAACAGCGGGCGGTGCCGAGAGTGCGGGCGGTCGCGGCTCGTCGTTTATCGCGTCGTCTTCCGTGGTAATTCGATCGCTTCTATGTTTAATTATTTGGTACATGTCGCGAATCTCGCGTGATCTATTTTCGTTTTCTTTGGCTAACGTTGCTACGTCTTGTTGCACACGTTCCATTAATTGGGTCAATTTTTCAATTGCTAAGTCCGTCATTGTGCTTTCTGAATCCGTGTCGGATAGAATATCTCGTACGGGTTCGCGGAATGCGCGGAATTGTTTAGGCAAGTTAAGAAAATTGGAATTTCTTACTTCGGTTATTTCTTTGGATGCTGTAGTTGAGCTCGGCAGGAGTCTGGCGCTCGTAGTCCCTTCTTTGACAAAGTGCTCCTCGTTCTCTTGATGCAGCATAAAATAGTGGCTTCAACGGCGTGATTAGGGTGTGGCTCTCGTAGTCCCCGAAGTCTACTCTGCCTCGCGTAGTGCCGGGCTTCCTTCGGTTCACTCCTTTCTTCGATTGCCGATGAGCGGTATCCTGGCAGGATCGCCAAAAATGTCACGGGATCGCAACTTTCTTATGTAAGGAAAACTGATTGGTTGACTGATCATTTATTCGTGTCCTCGCTGCCCTTTTATACAATGCGGTTGCTATGCAGTACAGGTAGGTACACCTGGCGGGGGGACATACCTGTAGTGGGGTTATCACGCACATGACAACGTCCACGAAACGATTCCAAAATGTATATATATATATATATATGAGGCATTTGATGGAAAAAGGGCACATACGCCAAAATGCCATTTCGAGTAAATCGGTTTCAAAGCTTTCATTATAGTATAACTTAATGAAAAGTAATGCAATTAAATCCAATTTTTTTTAAGGATGTAGTATCATATCCGTCAAACGTTTCGTAAACAGAAGTCATGATTTGAAAATGATATGTGTCTTTATTTAATAGTTTTATGCAAGTGGTTTATGTGCCCTTTTTCCGTAAATAGGGTAAATTCGTAATAAAATTGCTTCTTTGTTTAGTTATTGACATATAATTTTGTTTACATACTTCGTTGGCCATTTTTTATACATCGCTTAAATAAAAATACAAAATGAAGCGCAAAACTAAACAAAAAATGTTATGTTTCAAGTAAGTATTAATTTCACCGATTTTTTGCAGCAAGCTGTCTTACAAATCACTTTCATCTTTCCTAAATTCGCTTCTTTCCTTGCGGATTCGATACACGCCTCACTTTCCATAGTTCCTCGCTTACACAAAATCAAACGTATTGCACGACTAGACAGTAGCCAGCACGGCAGCGCGACCGGTCAGCGACTATGTAGCTGTATGTCGCTCACGCTACGTAACAAAACAGCGTTTAGCTAATTTAAACGTGGGAGAAGAAATGTCTTTGATATATTATATATATATAACATATACCTGAGTCGATTTAACCGATTTACGGAAAAAGGGCACATAAGCCTATGTGCCCTTTTTCCATCAAATGCCTCACATATATATGTAATACGCATATAGGCTAGCATCGCCGTCGCGGAAGGCTTAACGAAACTACTTTATTCGTAACTTCTCTACGAGAAATAGTCCTCAATGTTTACCCTTACAATAGTTAGCTAGGCAGTAGATATTGTCGATACTCACACAAGATGGACTTGACTATGCTTGTTCCTCGGTCAGCAAACTTTTCTATCAATCGAAGCTCCCTCTCGTTCGCCATTGAATCATAGTCGCATTGGATCCACTCCAAGGTGTACTTTACCTGGATGATTCTGTGTAAATTAATTAAAGTGTCTCTATTTGCGCAAAAAAAAAAGGAAAATTATAAAACACTGTGCTAGGACAAATGCAACTTACAAGGGAACTTTGATAATCCAAAAAGTCTGATTTTTTTTCAACATTGCAGGTTGGTAGGGAGATTCGATAGAAATGTCAGACAATTTTTTTTCCGCTACTTTTTGGTTTTTGCGGGTGAAAAACACCTGAAAGGTTAATGTGCGCTTTCCTATTTTCCTGTATGTCTTGAAAATCACAGTAGATACAACAAAAATTGTTGAAATTAAAATTCAATTGTCTTCTAAGCTCTATCAAGAGGTGGGGAACGTTTCCTTTTTTATACTACAAATTTCAAAAAATTTCCTTCCACAGTTTCATATAGCATACAAAACCATTAAATTCTCATATTACCAATTCTTTTATATCTACTATAGATTCCAAGATATACAAGAAAATGGGAAAGCGCACAATAACCTCTCAGAAGTGTTTCCACCCAGAAGAATAAACAAGTAGCAGAAAATAAAATTTGCGCCACACTTCTATTGCGATTCCCTACAAGCCTGCAAAACTTAAAAAAAAACGAATTTTACAGTTACTGATGTCCTCCTGTTAATTAGATTCAAACCGATCTTATGAAATTTTATTTTATACCACATGCCAGTATTCTTCTAATTTTAATTTAAATATCCCAATGCAGTCGTTTCGTTAGAAGATCTAGAAACGCATACCTGCTCCATATTCCACATAAAAACGAAGTACTTCAGTATGTAGACTATACATGGTACCATACCAGTCGCAATCGTAAAGAACAGATGCACACTGAACTCTTCCGTGGTAAACACTGCCAGCTGCAAATATCCTCCGCTATTGAACACTCCTTTTACCGTACCTGATAAATAGTCGTGCCACTGGAATGCCAGCAATTGAATTTTATAAAAAGAGAAGTCAAATGAAACGTAGGATACAGCAAGCAAGTGTTCTGAATTCAATGTCTCAAATTCAACGATCCGAATAATGTTAGTGATGTCTCGATTCAATATCTGAAGCAACGAGTAAGTAATGCGGATTGAATGCTGCTGTCCAGCTCGAACGAACCACAAAATGAAATGAGAACTTGGTACCTGCGCGACCATGAAGAGAACAATTAGTGTTACAGCGAGAGCACCGTTCATTTTGCCAAGAAATTGTGCATCGATAAGGCCACAGACCCAATGACACGCCTATCGATCGAATGATTTTGCAATGACGACCGCTCTCGAAGTTCATTCTTCCCCGTTCGAGAGACGACTGCGCGGAGCTACATTATTTCCATCGAGCTTTCCCTCGAGTTTTCATATTATTCTATATTTCCTGTATTTTCGTTTTACGATTGTCACTCAAGCTGGCAAGAAATTCGAGGCCGAAGGCAAAGTTTGCAACTTCGAAGGTAATTTTCTTTGCCGAAGGAAAAAAGGGGAGAAATATCACCTGTGGTTTGAAGGTGGACAATGCGTAGGGGTTGCAGGTGCGAGGGGTCGAGAATTACGGAAATACGCGCGACACGCAAGACAGTGCTCGATTATTGTGACTTTTATGGAGAATTCTGCCCGAGGGGAATTTTACGCACGCGTAGAGGAGCCGAGCACCGATCGATTGTTGGGAATGCGATGCATTGTTGCGCCGACTTCCATGGTGATTACACGTGTTTTAGCTTCTCTCCGCATTTGTAGTGCGTTTCATAAATGAACGTCTAACTGCGAGTGAGTATGTTAGTTAAAATTGGTAATGTGTATCGTGTGAAATATTTACATGTGTTTGATTGCAACATAAGTTCTACTGGTAATTGTGTAGCTGTGTAAAAGATTATTAGGATTATTATGACTTACACCATATTGTTACTATTATTCGGTTGTTTACTAATCATTTGCAATCTTTGGATACCTGTGCCAACTGAGGTGTTGCAATTATAATACGATTGTGTTTAGTTCGGGACAATTATTTTAAATTCAAATTTCTTCTGTTCCAGGTACTGCGACCACTGCAACCAGAAGAGCTAGTTATTTGTGATCGCGCGCATTGCGGATTTTAGAATGAGTGCTTTTTACGTAAAAAATATAGTGGCTCTGAATTAAATTTTCGTTTATCATTTCTATTAAATATACAAGCTCAACATTTTAGTTGGGAATTTGAAAGGAAATGTGTATATATAGCAAGAAAATAGAGACTTGATAAAACTTTATATATTATATATCTATAGTGACAATGATGATAATTATAAACCATAAGAAAGTAACAATCAGTCAGCACTGTCTATCTGAATCAGTTACAGTCAATACAGTAGTGGTTTAATAACATCTCATAAATATCTTAAGTGTCAACTAAAAGTGACGAAGCTTTCTTCCAATCGAAATATTAAGCTGTTGAGTAGAGTACCGTGAAGTACGACATCGATGTGTTCACTAGCTGAAAATAAAAGATCGCGTCTTGTTTTTCCTCTTCCCTAAGCTACTGTAGCTTGTAAAACGTTTACCTTAGAAAAGAATTCGAATGAACCAGTGTAAAGGCCACCAAACTCGAGGCCAGCAGGATCCATGCTTCTTTGTCGAATGTACAGCAACATCTTTTGTACTGGCAGGGGAGCATCGTGCCATCTTGCGTAGTATCTATAGATTGCAAACAGTTTTCCTACATTTTTCAGTGAACAGTTACGAGTATCATTTGTAAGACTTTCTAGTACTGAACTTTCTAAGAACTATCACTTTTATATTACTGATATCTCAATACATAAAGCGGAAAGTGTTTGTCTGTCGTCTAGAAACTTTCGAACGGTGAACTCTGGGGTCACGAAATGTGTCCCAGCTCATTATGCCTAGCTAATCCAGTTGAATGTGTCTACTTTCACAAAAATAATAAATAAATAATTTTTTTTTTATAAAATCAGAATCTAAATTTCGGGCGAGCCGAGTACTAGTCCAATATAAAAAGAAATACAATTTTCAAAAATTTTGCAACAAATAGCCACACCGATTTAAGGGGATGAGCACAGGTACTCACGTGTTCGTGAAGAGTTCATTGCCCATGTCTAAGAGAATCTGGCTAATGTAATTACCACAGCCCAAGTAAAAGAATTGAATCATAACCATTGAAAAAGCAGTTAACATTTCGGCAGTGATTTTCCTCAGCAACATTGCTGTGGCCAGCTAGCGAGGGTCAATAATGAACAAACGTTACTGAACGCATTTTTCCTTTAACAAAATGAAAGTTGTGCGCATGCCGCAATAAACTAGGTTGCTGTAATGTGTATGATTTCTTCGTGGGAAACGTGTCGAAGGTGTTCAATTTTTCGTGGAACAAATGCTACTAGGAAGAAAATCAAAATTCCTTTTCATATTATTTCACATTTATCAAGAAATCCAATAGAGAGAATCTCTTTGGCAACCTAGTGTTCATGAGAATCATTTGCATTCATATATTACTGACCAGGTAGAGGTTCATGCTCAACGATACCACACCGATAGCGAGTAGTATGCAGTAATGTGGTAGGAAGGTGGAATTCAAGTATTCAATGAACCTTTAACAAATTTAAGATTTTCGTCAAATTGCTTCAAAACACGGTTTTCGATTTTAAAGCAAGCTATACCCACTCGAGTACGCGTTGATGCAGTTTAATCGTTGCTACTAGTTGACCATTCATCGACAAATACGTTTTATCACAAGGGTCAGTTGGAACACTATTTTCGAACACCCGTTCTACGCGATCTCTATAAACGTGCGAGTATTTTCCCTCTGAATATGCATAAATATACACGGTGACCGGCAACAGGTAGTAGGAAATAAAGGGACTGATTCTACGTGACAAAATAAGACGAAAATGAAGAGTAACGAAATTGCGATGGGGGCCTCGGTTTTCTGTTATTAATGTTTAAAGATTCGGCACTGGGGCGCCTAGAGCAGTCCTGAACGGCTGAATGCCCGCCGGAAAAAAATTTTCGAGAGCGTGGGGAAAGAGCGTCGTAAGCGCTAAACCACGCCTTCATGAGCAACAGTGTCGTGGTGGGGAGTGTTCGTGAGTGGGGAGTCTGAGGCCCATTAAAGCTAGCAACCAGCTTTGCTCAGATGTATGATGTGTAGCGAGAAACTGGATGTGTACAGAAATTTGTTTTGCTATTTCCTGAACGTTTTTTAACTTCCTCAACATATTTACAGAGCCACTGATACAGGTTTAAAAATGCGTGGAACCCTCACACGCTACAAGTGAAACTTCTTATTAAATATCAAAACCGTTAATTTTTTTCCTTACTGTGAATAAGTTTTAGGATGTTAGGATTAGGAGACAGTAATGCGGTATATCAATTGAGTAAACATAACGTATTTAAATGAAATATTTTAAGGTTTAATAATTTTTAGTCATTCATTTCCATCTCTTCATACTCGAAGAATGAAATGATTGGTTTATGGAAACTGAAATAGGAAATAAACATTTTCGATTGCAAATTATAAAAATAGGGAGCAAATACTGCATCGATTGTAGTGTCCGACCTGGTAGTGGATTTATTCCTATCAGTATTTATTTTCAAATTGAATTTTTGCTCTAAAAATGCGATTAATGGTTGAGCTTGTTCTGAACCAAAATTGATGTTGAAATCTCCACTTAAAATCATGGGTAATTTATCCAGATTTTGTTTCAACAATTTTGCACCCTCAATAGTGTATGTCAGCAAGACTTCTTGAATAAATTCAATAATCTCGTCAACGTTTTTGTTTGGCGATATGTAGATGATGACCAATAATCAGTTGTGTTGAAATGTTTTATTTGGTTTTTAAATATACCTTTATATTATAAGAGGTAAACGGATCGTTTTTCTTTATATTAAATAAACTCAATTTAGGCTGATTACACAGAATATTTATGGATACGGAAATAATGGTAGCTGAATACACTCTTGCAAGAATAACGCATGTACTCACTCGAAACAGAAATACGCAACTAACCGATAGAATGTGGGCAAACACGTAAAACAAAAGAAACAATAATCTGCACCATCCGTCGGTAATGTAGGTGTACTTATGTAAGACGATTCTCAACAAGTTGCCCATTTTGTAATCGACATTGGGCTGAACAAATATCACCAATTCCTGTGGAATGGACACCCACTGAATCGGTTTGTTCTAGATTGAAATTCATATTAGCAGTCACAACGTTTATTATTAATATTATTAATATTAGCCTTTTGTCGTTGTCGGAACGCTCGGACACCTTCGGTGCTCTTTTCTTTTGGCATATTAGTAATATTGGCAAAACTAGATTTCACCATTTTCAATGTTAACAGTTTCGCGAACACAAAAACGAGCGTGACGTGTATCCGGAAGTTTGCCGAAGAGGGTCGCTGGACATCAGGCGACGCTGGTTGGCCGTGGTTGGCTTCGCGTTGGCGTCACTTGGCTTGGCTTGGCGCTGGCGTCGCCACACGCACACATTACCACCACTCCTGTAGGTGTTCCCCTTCCGCTAAATATGTGGTCCTGCATAGTGTTGTCCGGAGACCCTGTTGCCGAATTCTCGCATGTATATATAGAGCTATATATATACTAAAACGACTTGTACGACCATACGAGGATTTAGTTTGTACAGTAATTTGTCAGTAAAAGCTCGCGGCTCAGAACCGTCGCAGCGGGGAGCATTCAACGCAGAGGGAAGGGGTTACCCACTATTCCGAGCGATAGTTTCTCCCTCCTTTCTTGCCTTAGGCGAGAGCGAGATGGAACGAGAGCGTGTCAGAGAGACTGAGGGCGAGCGAGGAACGGTACGAAAGGGACGGAATATCAGGCGCCCGAAAGACAGAGAGAGAGACAGAGTATCAATGCGTCGTCTGTCTCGTACCGTTCCTCGTTCGCTTTCGGTCCCTCTAACGCGCTCTCGCCTTCGCAGCGTGGGAGTAAACGGAAGTGGGTATCTTGGCGGGGGAAGCGTTTCATACTTCCGTTTCACCCGAGAAAACTTACGCTACCGCGGCTAAAAAAGTTTCACTTCAAAAATATTGACATACACCATTGTACGTAGTTCCCAAACGTACACAAACGTTGATCATCTCAAAGTAATTGCTTATCTGCTGCTTGTCCTTGCAACCTCAGTATTTACTGAGAAACTTTTCTTTGCTATGTATGTGAATTGGTGGGATGAGGGAAACAAGGCCTCTCTTAATTTAATAAAGAACGAATTATTTATATATTTTAATACGAATATTAAGGGGTCTCCCTACCTCGACGGACGAAAAATGATGCGAACTTCGGGAATTTTTTAAAACAAAACCATTAAATATATTTACTTCCAGCTTTGTGGCTTCATTTATCAATCTTTGGAGAATATGAAAAAAAAATCGTACGCAAAAATAGTAGTTATATCCGGAGTTATAGTGCTTCAAATAGAGCGCCTTACAAAAATCATATGCGCACTGTTAGCATAAAGTCAGCCGTTGTAGTTGTCTGAAATAGAAAATTTAAAAATTTATGTAATCTGCATGAGTGTCGCTATCGCCCGAACTAGAATAAATGAGAAATTCTGAACACTAAAAAAAATGGCAGCGTCTAAAACAGACATCGATATCTGCAAAAAATCGCTGGTTTTTTAAGTCGCAGAAGTCTAATTTTGCAAAAACCGACTTAGTTTTAGTACCAGCGAGAATAGGACACCTACTGAAGATATATGCCAAGTTTGAAGTAAATCGGGTGATTGGTTTTCGAGATATCATGTTAACAAATTCGAAAAACATCGTTTTGAGAAAAACGCGTTTAAAGTTTCAGGTACCGCTTTTTTGTAATTAAATTTGTTTTAAAATGTTGCCTAAATATGTACAAATATAGGCATAAAGTTTTCAATTAATACAAATTCAGGGTTTCCCTTAAAAAAAATCCCAAATATCGCGCTCCTTTTTAGGCCGTCAAAGTAGGGAGACCATTTAAGTGCAATAATGCCATTGACTTTTTTAAAAATGGTAAAAAGTTGTTCTGTAATGATAAAGGCAATAAGAAATATGTTTGGAAGAAATAAAAACTAATAAGATTAAAATTTTCTTTTAGTTTAACGCAAATTGACGTTTTCTTCCTGTAAAAAAGGTGGCAACCACGAGCAGCATTCAGTAAAAATATCTCTTTCATTGCAGCCTTGTAATCATACGTTATTTATGTTTCACAATCTTGTTTACAATCAACTGATACAATTTTTTACGCAAGTTCGGGAACACCTTGTATAATTTTGCAAAAAAGCTGTTGCTTCGATGATTAGTAAGACGCTCAAAGTTACGTCAAACTCTCTTTCTCTCTCAGAAACTGGGAATTTCAGCAATAAGTTAAATGTTTTTCCTATTATAATAGGCTAATTTAGAAACGACGGATTGTTCACTTTACGAACAGCAGTTCACGAAAAACGTGAAAAGTCACGTGCGTATTGTAAACCCTAATCCATATTAGGGTAAAGGGCCCAATTACTGACACCCAACCAATTACTGTCACCTTAAGCTATTTTACTTAAAATAACGAATAAATAAACGTTGTAAAGTCATGCACAAAAAGAATTATGTAATTCAACATATAGTGTATACTATAGATTATATACTATAGTTTATTTATTCGTTATTTTAAGTAAAATAGCTTAAGGGGTTATGCCTAGTTAGCTGGCGAAAGAGAACGCGTTTCTCCGGGATTTTTTGTGGAATATCCACTGTATATTTTTTTAGAACTATTCGCTTATTTTAAAAGTACATATCTGCAGCAACTCTCAGTAATGTTCTTATTGGAAAATATTAAAAAATGAAGGAATAACAGCCACTCTCGCGGAAGCCGTTTTTAAAAAAGGCGCTGCGCGGTGAGCACGATTTCTCCGAGCCGAATCATCTGAAATCAGAAAGCGAAGAAGATTCTGTTACTACGTGAGTTTATCTAGTTCGTGAACGAAGGATTATTGTTTTTGATGAAAACTCTATTTTTGATTCACGAAAAACGAACAATTCAGACCTCGAAAAATCGTGATTTTGCGTTAACACGTTGACTGCCCACGAAATCTGGAGGTGCTATGCTCGACGCCGAAAACGCCCCGATAGGAGTGTGCTGTTTAAAGAAGGGATGGGGGCTATAGCGGTTTTAGAGGGGCAAGAGGTACTCCGCTCGCTCCGCCTGTGATGTGACAGTTCAGCCAATAACAAAAATACGTGTGTTTTGTTTTTATGATTAGCTACGTTGTAAATTGATTTAACTTTTCAAAACCATCCAATCGGTAAAGTATCAAAACAAGCGACACTCCGATTGGCGTGCTCAGCGCCGGCCTACGGCCAGCCCGTACCGGCCCGATTGCTCCGATCGGTGTAGTCGGCGTTGGTCAAAGATCAAAAAATACGCCGATCGGTGTAGTGGGCAGTCAACGTGTTAAACGGCCGCCATTATGTCTGAAATCATTTTTTTTAAAAAATCCTTCGTTCACGAACTAGATAAACTCATGTATTAACAGAATCTTCTTCGCTTTCTGATTTCAGATGATCTGGCTCGGAGAAATCGTGCTCACCGCGCAGCGCCTTTATAAAAACGGCTTCCACGAGAGTGGCTGTTATTCCTTCATTTTTTAATATTTTCCAATAAGAAAATTACTGAGAGTTGCTGCAGATATGTACTTTTGAAATAAGCGAATAGTTGTAAAAAAATTATACAGTAGATATTCCACAAAAAATTCCCCAAAATCGCGTTCTTTTTCGCCAGCTAACTAGGCGTAACCCCTTAAGGTGACAGTAATTGGTTAGGTGTCAGTAATTGGGTCCTTTACCCTATATGTATATAAATGCGACAAAATGCTGTTGTTTCCTTGTAACGGTAAGACATCTAAAAATTACAATACTTTTCAAAAAGAAAGGTAGCTGTCGACGTCTCAATGACTGGTTGCATTTCACCCCATTTCGATTCAATACGTTCTGCTGGCCGAGAGTGCCGCTGAACGTCAGCAACCCACCTTACAGTTTACACGCATACTACGGCAGCTAGTGGCCACAGGGTGGGGGAACTGCTCGCGGCGTCGCTCTTCGCTTTGCTCCCGAGCAATCGAGAGCGCTCTTGCCCACCACAGCCTAGCTATGCAGGCCTGGCCTAGAGGGTGACAACTCGGCCGTCAGTGGCGCTCGTGTCGGAGTGGGGCCTTTGGCAACTGTGCGCAACTCCGACTGCCGCAACTCCAACTGCCGAGTGGCCCTGCTCCAGGCATCGCAAACTAAATCTTTAAACATTAATAACTAAGAAACTTACTCTTCATTTTCGTCATATTTTATAACGTACAATCGTCCATTTCATTTTCTACAAACTGTTGCCGTGCACCCTAAATATTTTAACGGATTAAGTTGCAGTGGAAGTAAGAGGACCTAGTGGTCTTGCTGGTCACTTGGTTCTGTCACAACAGTAGTAATCCCTTGCAAAAATATAACTATCGGTCGTTTGCATAATTTCTGAGAATTTGTGATTAAAATTCATTACCCGACAATTTGGAGTAATCCGCACGCGTGTATGGTGAAATGTACGAATGTAGACTCCGTGACAATCACGATGCAAATACCCAGGACCGTGGTAACATCGATGTGAAGCATGATCCAGTAGATGTATCGATCTTGATCGACGAAGTGCTCAACTTTGAAGGGAATTAGCACCGAACGCGTCTGATTAACGGCTGTCTCTACATTGAAGAGTACTGCCAGGAACGGTATTCCGATAGGTACGAATGCAAGCAACAAAGAATCTGGAACAATAGAATTATGTTTGACAAATAAAGTGTACTTGAGAGGTTAAGACAATATCGTTCTGGTTATTGCTCTAGAAATCGAGAGTCTGAAACTGTTGCCTCCACTACGACCCCGAGTCTGTTTTCAACCGCACACATTTTCATTTCTTTGAGGACTCGAATGCCTACCGTCGGATATATTCGACGTCCACGAAACGATTCCAAAATATATATACTATATATCGACGTGCGTTACGAAAAGTAGCACATTTCATTTGTCTTAGAAAGAGCAGCACATTTCAATCTATTACGAGAAGAAGCATGTTTCAATGTTTCTGCCGATAAAAGCATGTTTCGAATATACCACGAGAACAAGCACGATTTACATTTCGCCACGAGCAGTAGCACATTTCAAACGCTGCAGCGAAAAGTAGCACATTTCATTTGTCTTAGAAAGAGCAGCACATTTCAATCTATCACGAGAAGAAGCATGTTTCAATGTTTCTGCCGATAAAAGCATGTTTCGAATATACCACGAGAACAAGCACGATTTACATTTCGCCACGAGCAGTAGCACATTTCAAACGCTGCAGCGAAAAGTAGCACGTTTTATTTGTTTTCCGAAGAGTAGCATATTTCAGTCATAGGCAATCTATGAAACCGACCTGCGTTACGAAAAGTAGCACGTTTCATTTTTTCTACATGCAGTTGTCCGTAAGAAAAAATGGAACGTGCTACTCTAAGTAACGCGCGTCGAAACGTGATATGTTTCGCGGCTAAAGGCAAACCGTGCTATTTTTCGCAGCAAAGTAAGATGCTATTCTTCGTGGCGATGAATGAAAACATACTACTTTTCGAGAACAGACTCGAAACATTCTGTTTTTCGTGATCAGAATGAGCAGAGTGCTTGTCTTCGTAAGACAACTGAAATGTGCTACTTTTCGTAACGCACGTCGATATATGTGGGGATCAGGAACCCCCATAACATAAGAGGCGGACACGAAATAACGAGGATAGGGAACGCGGCGGTAGCCGAGTAGGCTAAAGGTGGCCGTTCCAATGGGCGGCTGCAGCCGCCAGCGACCGCGGCTGGCGACTGCGGCTGTGGCCGCGTACACTGGTACAATGGAAAGCATTCATCTCAACTCCTATGGGCGGCTGCGACTGCTGCGGCCGCGCCAGGATTGCTATAGCCTATGTGCGTCTGGTTCATGAGCAGCCTAGGCTACTCGAGACACAACACAATGCTACGAGTGTCTGTTTTCCGCCATAACAGCAGAATCTCCTAGTCGCACAGCGGCTGCCGCTCTACTCCTCCAGAAGCAGTCTAGCGACTCTAGCCGCTCTGCAACTCTAGCCGCTCTGCTGCGATTCATCGTCACATTCGGACAGATTATCCAGAAATAAGGAAAGAAGTCAGAATTCATAACTTATGGAATTATGTTTTTTTATATACATATTTCTTGTAAACTAATAAAAAGGTAAAAATATCATGACGGCTACATCTGATCTGCGTGTAAACACATGTCAAATTTTTTGTTTTGTGCAGAATTTTAAATCGTGTCTTTTAAAGTTTGTTAAAGTAAAGTTAAAGGGGTCAGAAATGATTAGTATCGATTCTGCAAAGCAATAGCAAATAATTCGTTATATACAGTTATTTTTCCATAAGAAACCCATTGAAAAAATATCAGTAATTGTCGGCTTTTTAGTTACCTTCCGCGAACTTGTGTAATCAACATATATTTGTTCTTGCAACTGCGAAAACAAGATTTGACAATATTTTCCAATAATGGAGTAATCACCTGTATTCTATATCGTACAGTGGGCCTGAATCCCAAGAAATAGGGGAAAAATGCAACATTCCATCTTTCGCGTTGAAAATGCTGAATATTATTGAGCAAGTTCATAAAAAAAGTGCTAATATACAACTCATAACAAAGTTTGCCGTTATTTAAAAAAATAACGTCAACAATTTCAATAAAAATAAAAAAATTTGATAAATTACTATGGAAAGTGCAGAAATATCTGCAAACCTGTATCCATGTTATTCTGGTACCAATGTAATAGATAGGTACTGTTCACAAAATGTTAATACATTCTTACGAAATTATACAATATTTGGGTACCCTTCCAATCGGCTAATTGGGTGAAGCGACCCAAGAAGCCAGAAATAAAGATTTTAATAAATATATGAAGAATTGTAAGCTCAAAATATTCTCATTGCAATATAATCTCATTTTATGTATACAGAAACGGAGTTTCTTTATTTTTCATCGTATCAATATGAAAATGATACCAATGGATTCCTTGCATTCTCCCGATTAAATTGACAAAAAAATATGTAAATCCCACTACTTTTAACGAAACGGGCTTTCAGTCCATGCGAATTAATTAATTGAGGCAGAGAGCAAACAACGGACTAGACCACATTCTTTTCGAAATTGAGTTAGTACCAATAGCGTATTCCAATAGGCTCTACTAATCATATAAAATAGGCATTATTAGGTCGGTGCATACGTTCGTTCGCTTTATTGATAGAAAGTGTTTATTACAAATATAAATATATTTCATACTTTTCAAGGCTGGCGTTCCAATGTGCGGCCGGCGACTGCGACCGGCGACGGTTCCACTAGTGCAAGGGAGAAACAGATGCATACTTCTCCCTTGCACAAGTGGGACCGTCGCCGGCCGTAGTCGCCGGCCGCACATTGGAACGCCAGCCTTGAAAGGAAAACATTTTTCTTCAATATTTATATTTTTTTTGTCACTTTTCTGGCACCTAGATGAACTGGTAAATTTGCCAATTATAACAAAGCGTGTATCAATATATTGATACAAAGTGTTTTCTAAAAATATTGTATAAATATATTTCCAATTATAACAAACCATGTTTTGGAAACACATTCATTTCTTTTACTTTGTGCTTTTTTTAATCCGGTACGTCAATGAATACATTTAAAATTATTTTAACATCAGATACTTCAAATGATAAATTCTGTTATTGTTATTCAATTCGCCTTTTTATGTAGTATAAAAATACAGTAATTCGTCGATATAAACCCGACGATCGGGGCTGGCGGCGGGCGTACGTCGCGATGTGGACACGATTCCGTCCGGCCGAGAAATTCGAAGAGCGAGCGAGAAGTAACGAAACGGTTGCCGTCGACTCTTTCGTTCTCTCACTCTCGACTGAAGGATTCCAAGAAATGGTGGGGATAGTGAGCGGGACTATTACGCATGGTAAAAACGGGACAATAACGACGAATTACTGTATATGGAAATTCTTCAAAGGATTGCTTGTTTGAATGAAGAGAGAGTTTAGATACAGCAAGCGGCCTGACGCCCGTATTGCCAAAGAATAGGAACTCTCTTATACCTGTAATAAACACTTTGTATCAATAAAGCGAACGAACGTATGCGCCGACCTGATGATCACTTATCTCTCGAGTATAAACACGCGTTGCAATATCAAAACAGAAGCACCCGCTGACGTATGGGGTACTAGAAAAGGTGGGCCATAAGGTGCGTATCGACTTTGCGAGGATTCCTCGCGAGGCACGCCTCGCGGAGTTGGATATCTGGAAATTGCATACCGCGATTATGATCACTTTGCGAAACAGCCTCGCGCTAGGCCGAATTTCCTAGCCGCGCAGCGTTCGGGATCCCACTTGGTTTCGAGCACTTGAAATGGTCTATGTGTGTAGTAGTAGAGCAAAATACAACCGGCTATAATATGCAACTAAGTAAATTTCATACCAAGAAGGGTGTAACTATTATCAAGTCAAAAGGCAATTCCACAAATTATTGAAACATTAAATATTTGACACGTATTTTCTTTTATCCGCAATCATCCATATCTGGAGGTGAAAAACACGTTTGCCCCAATATCTCGGAAAATATGCACCATATAGAATAATCTGTTAGGCGAAACTGATGTACTTTTTTATAACGAATCCAGTCACGCAATCAGATTCGTAATATATCAAATGTTATATACTAAAAATTACTTTTTATGAGTATTTTTTACTCCTTATAAATTGTTGGTCCATTTTGGCGTAAATTTGTCAACGTAAACTAAAGACCAAACCGTGAAATACGGATACGTAGAATTCTTCAATTTCGACTTTTTAGTAAAAACTAAATACACTATATTGAACTCGCTACGCGTAGGGAACCTCAGGTGTAAAATTTTAGTATATTTCGGGCCTAATGAAACCAGATGTTTCCAAAGAACTAGCCAGGTTAATCGGTCAGAGCGTCTCATTAGAGTCGCGGTTTATGATCGTATTGTCCCGCACTTCGACGACGGACAACAGTGCTTACGGACCATTTACCTGTACCTGCCATCCGCTGACAGAGCAATATACGGATTAACGAAAAGACCGCTTTTTATTATATTTTCAAATTTTATTATATTTTGGACCTTTATATTGTGTTCTGTATTTTGCCTTTATGTTGTGTCCTCAATTATCCGAAAGGAAGCAGTCTCTGGAAGGAGCAGTTGTGAGCGGAGCGAAAATTCATTTATCGTTTATGGCCGGCAATTTGGTATTTTCAAAGACGGCTTCGACAACATCTGGTTGCCAGATATTCAAAGGATAATCAAGAACGTAACTTTGCCGTCTTTAAGAATTCAGATATTATTCGCGGTGAACAAAAGCGTGATTTTTTATTAACCCGCGGGTGTCCGCGGGAACAGTAAACAGCTGGATATTTCCTAACGTATTGGAGATAAAAAAAATTATTTATATGCAATTGCATAGTACGTGGGGGCAAATTTACTAGCGCAGATGAATTTTTTCTTCGATTATTGTTTTAAGATATATTTCCCCAACATGCGATTTTTGCTCTTGCGGCCGCGAGGCACCTTTGATTATGTCAAAAAAACGACAGTCGCCTCGCACGCAAGGCTGCTTTGGAAAGTCGAGGATGGTTTCCATGGCCGAGGGAAACAGTTTCCTGACTTTCCACGCGGCGAGGCTAGCCTCGCCAGGAGTCCTCGCAAAGTCGAGGGTTAATGTGGTCTCCGAGGGTTAATGAATTACTAATAAAAGATGATTTTTATCGCAAATGACTGATCATTAATTTAAACAAAACGATATTCGGCTACTTCCCTTACTATTCGACTTTTCCTTATAACTTGAAAACCGAATGTTTGCCCAACGTGCGACTTAAAACACTAATAAAGTACCAAAAAAATAGTTTTCAATTTTTTATCACGATTGAGTTAAAAAATAGAAAAAACAAATTAATAGATGTAAAAAATATTAAATTATACATCACTAGAAAGGAATAGGTTTATCCTATTTTTTGCCACAAATTTCATTCCGATATCTTAAAAGAAACACCCAAATGTCATTGACTTCTTCAATTCGGCAGATAAACAGAGCACGATGTACATATAAGAAAAGGCTAGTCTTTCACTGTCTTCGACGGTCCTCGAGACCTGATACGACAATAGACCCTTTTTTCAAGTGCTCGAAAAGGTCCTGTGCGGCGCGTCGTTGCACTGGTGGGGCCATGGCGTTGACGCTTAGGTATAGAAAATACCATTTCCGACGACGCCAGTCGCAGTCGCTTGCGGCTGTAGCCGCCAGCCGCGGTCGCTGGCGGCTGCAGCCGCTCATTGGAACGGCCACCTTAAGGCCGCGTACAGACTTGAGCACGAACGCGAATGAGGCAAGCCGAGGCAGAATGCGTATGCAAGTGTTGCACGTCGGTGAATTGCTCGGGGCCGTACGCCGCATGCCTGGGGCCGTTCGCCGCTGCCTCGGGGCTGTTCGCCGCACGCTATCGGTCGAAAAAAATTAATTCGTGCTCAATGCGGGTGTCGTTCCGAGGCAGGACGTGCCGCGGCGCCATTCGCCGCATGCCTCGGGCCGATCCAAAGTTATTGGATCGGCCCAAGGCATGCGGCGAAAACAAGGGAAAGACGAGCCACACCACATATTCCGCATCATCGTCGTCATCGTCATTATCAACTTCATCTATGTTACTCGGTATGTTCCATATTACGTACACACATGTTCCGACAAGAAATTAAGAATTATACTAAGAACAAAGTAACTTTATTGGTAAACTATTGCTGAATAATCAAGAACACACATATTTAATGATAAATTATATCAAAATAATACTTTGTAACATACCTTCATTACAATATTTAACTGTTTGATGCACTTTTCAGAAACTTTTACACCCCACGAAAAATATAAACGTTTCTCTTTCAGTGATAGATGCCCGACTGATGCTCAATTCTCAGTATCATCGTCTATTGTGTCTAGGGATCTAGTATAAACGATTACCTAAAGAGTTCGTTATTTCTTTATCGAAATTTTACGAAGTTCCATATTACGTGCTGTTCCATATTACCTGCCTTTACCCTATATATACACGTATATACATATGATATGTGAATATGCATACAGTGTGTGTGAGTTAAGGGAGAACAATTAAATGATTCGTATGCGAGTAAAAATATGGACAAACTGTTAGTTCAAAAAGAAAAATGTAGGTTCCTCAAAACAGATGTTTCAGTGTGCAATAAAATAACAGCATTTATGCCATTCTCTGTAAGCCAGGTATTTCGAGACTCCGATAATGCACTCCAGTCCATACTTACCGGCGCATTTGAGAAATACGAATTTGAAAGAAAATGAATATGGAGGGTGAGTCAATAAGAACTTTGAGACGCGATGCCCGCTCGCTCGTCACGTTTTGGCGTTTTCGCACGGTTGCACTGGGGCGGACCGAGTGCGAACCCTACCCAATCGGAAGCGAAGAGTGTGAACTTTTTCGCCTCCGATTGGTCAAAATTCGCACTCAATGCGCCCCAGTGCGACCGTCCGAAAACGCCATTAGATTGTTCGCGGCGATTACCCTGGTGATTATACTGTTTGTGCTGTTACGTTACCACGCCATAACGCGTGAACATAGCTTTATAAATTTTATATACAGAGATAATGTATATGGATATTATTTTTGTATATACTCAGATATAGAAGTGTGTCTCAATTTGCCTCAGCTTGCCTCGTGCGGGACGCACAGGACAAAAATCACAATTTTTTCCAGCCCGAGGCATTCGGGTCTGCCTCGGCTTGCCTCATTCGCGTTCGTGCTCAAGTCTGTACGCGGCCTAAAGGTAGACTTTCCAAGCCGCGATCGGCGGCTGCGGCCAGCGGCGGTCCCACTAGTGCAATGGAGAGGTATGCATCTGTGTCTCCATTGCACTAGTGGGACCGCCGCTGGCCGCAGCCGCCGATCGCGGCTTGGAAAGTCCACCTTAAGACGGCTGATCAGTGCGCGTAGAATCGAGAGATCGCGGGTTCGAGTCCCGCGTCCGAGGCTTCCTTTTTCCGTTTCCTACATATGTATACATATATGTAATACACGTATAGTCGACTAGCATCGCCGTCGCGAAGGGGTTAAGGAAACTACTTTATTCGTAATTTCTCTACCAGAAATAGCCCCCAATGTTAACCCTTACGATAGTTAGCTAGGCAGTAGATAATGTCGATACTCACACAAGATGGTCTTGACTATGGTTGTTCCTCTATCAGCAAACTTTTCTATCAATCGAAGCTCCCTCTCGTTCGTCAATGAATCATAGTCGCATTGGATCCACTCCAAGGCGTACTTTACCTGGATGATTCTGTGTAAATTAATTAAAGTGTCTCTATTTGCGCAAAAATGGGAAAATTATAAAACACTGTGGTAGGACAAATTCAACTTACAATGGAACTTTGATAAGCCAAAAATTCTGATTTTTTCAACATTGTAGGTTTGTAGGGAGATTCAATAGAAATGTCAGACAATTTTTATTTCCCGCTATTTTTTGGTTTTTGCGGCGAAAAACACCTGAAAAGTTAATGTGCGCTCTCCTATTTTCCTGTATGCTTGAAAACCACTGTAGATATAACAAAAATTGTTGAAATTAAAATTCAATTGTTTTCTAAGCTCTATAAAGAGGTGGAGAACGTTTCCTTTTTTACACTCCAATTTTCAAAAAATTGCCTTCCACTGTTTCATATAGCATACAAAACCAATAAATTCTCATATTACCAATTTTTTTTATATCTACTACAGATTCGAGAAATGGAAAAGCGCACATTAACCTTTCAGAAGTGTTTTCACCCAGAAGAATAAACAAGTAGCAGAAAACAAAATTTGCGCCACACTTCTATTGCGATTCCCTACAAGCCTGCCAAACTTAAAAAAAAACGAATTTTAGAGTTACTCATGTCCTCCTGTTAATTAGATTCAAACCGATCTTATGAAATTTCATTTTATACCACATGCCAGTATTCTTCTAATTTTAATTTAAATATCCCAATGCAGTCGTTTCGTTAGAAGATCTAGAAACCAGGGATCGAAAAAGTTCTCGGACCCTCGTTTTTTAAAAATTCTTATTTGTTTCGATTCGGAAAATATCTGTTTCTGTGGAATTTTTAATGAAACAAATGCTACCTTCAGGAACTTCTTTAAAAAGTGTTCATGGAACAGATATTT
The DNA here is from genome assembly GCA_946251845.1 of Andrena fulva. Lineage (NCBI taxonomy): Eukaryota > Metazoa > Arthropoda > Insecta > Hymenoptera > Andrenidae > Andrena > Andrena fulva. The sequence continues at coordinate 12,915,755 of OX276333.1, forward strand.
TAGAACCTATATAATAAAAGTTCCATGGAATCAAGTTACATTAGAACATTTATTAAAAAAGTTTTCAAAAGATAAAGAAAAGTACTCAACTATTAGGTACAAGTTTTATTTAACAATATGTTATAATATTCTTCATGTGTTTATTTAATAAAGGGTATGAAAATACTTGTTATGAAACCATTAATTATATTATGATTTTTATACCTTTTATTAAATAAACATTTGAAGAATATGATATTATATTGTTAAATAAAACTCGTACCTAATAGTTTAGTACTTTTCTTTATCTTATGAAAACTTTTTTAATAAACGTTCTAATATAACTTGTTTCCATGGAACTTTTATTATAACGATTCTAAAACATCTACGTAGGTAAGTATTACATATAAATAACAAATTCAAAATATCAATTTAACTGTATGAATTATTTAATATTCTTGTAGTACTATCCATTGAGTAGTATTTAGTGTTTGTTACAACGATTGAGAACTTTTTTAATATCGGTGAACAAAATATCTGTTCCTGTTATACAGAAATTTTTATTCTTATATTTTATAAGTTCCATTCCAACTAGAACTTTTATTTTATCGGTTCTTCTGAGAACTTATAATGTGAGAACATTTTTAAAAAAGTTCCGCGGCATTTGTTTTAAATGGAACCTATTGAAAAGTTTCAGAACTTTTTGGATCCCTGCTAGAAACGCATACCTGCTCCATATTCCACATAAAAACGAAGTACTTCACTAAGTAGACTATACACGGTATTATACCATTCATAATCTTAAAAAACAGATCCACACTAATCTCGTGCGTGGTAAACACTGCCAGCTGCAAATATCCTCCGCTATTGAACACTACTATAACCGTACCTGATCAATCGTCGTGCAACTGGAATGCCAGCAATTGAATTTTATAAAAAGAGAAGACAAATGGAACGTAGGATACAGCAAGCAAGTGTTCTGAATTCAATGTCTTAAATTCAACGATCCGAATAATGTTAGTGATGTCTCGAATCAATATCTGAAGCAACGAGTAAGTAATGCGGATTGAATGCTGCTGTTGGCAGTCCAGCTCGAACGAACCACAAAATGAAATGAGAACTTGATACCTGCGCGACCATGAAGAGAACAATTAGTGTTACAGTGAGAGTACCGTTCATTTTGCCAAGAATTGTGCATCGATAAGGCCATAGACCCAGTGGCACACCTATCGATCGAATGATTTTGCAATGACGACCGCCCTCGAAGTTCATTTTTCCCCGTTCGAGACACGACTGCGTGGTGGTACATTATTTCCATCGAGCTTTCCCTCGAGTTTTCATATTATTCTGTATTTCTTGTATTTTCGTTTTACGATTGTCACTCAAGCTGGCAGAGAAATTCGAAGTCAGAGGAAAAGTTCGCAACTTCAAAGGTAATTTTCTTCGCCGAAGGAAAAAAGGGAGAAATATCACCTGTGGTTTGAAGGTACACAGTGCGTAGGGGTTGCAGGTGCGAGGGGTCGAGTATTACGGAAATTCGCGCGACACGCGTGACAGTGCTCGATTATTGTGACTTTTATGGAGAATTCTGCCCGAGGGGGATTTTACGCACGCGTAGAAGGGCCGACAACCGATCGATTGTTGGGAGTACGTTGCATTGTTGCGCCGACTTGCATGGTGATCGCACGTGTTTTAGCTTCTCTCCGCATTTGTAGTGCGTTTTATAAATGAACGTCTAGTTGGAAGTGAGAGTGTTAGTTAAAATTGATAATGTGTATCTTGTGAAATATTGAAATGTCTTTGATTGCAATGTAAGTTCTAGTGGTAATTGTGTTGCTGTGTAAAATGATAATTAGGATTATTATGGCTTACAACATATTTTTTCAATTATTCGGTTTTTAACCAATCATTTGCTATCTTTCGATACATGTGTCAATTGAGTTGTTGCATTCATAATACGATTGTGTTTAGTTTGGGACAATTATTTTAAATTCAAATTTCTTCTGTTCCAGGTACTGCAACTAATGCAAACCGAAATTTCAATTAATTGTAATCGCGCGCATTGCGGGTTTTAGAGCCAGTGCTTTTTGCGTGGAAAATATAATGACTGTGAATTAGATTTTCGTTTATCATTTTTATTAACTACACACGTTCAACATTTTTGTTGAGAATTTGAAAGCAAATGTGTATATATAGCAAAAAAATAGAGACTTAATAAAATTTCGTATAGGTATTATATGTCTATAGTGACAATGATAAATATAAACCAGAAGAAAGTAACAGCCAGTCAGCATTGCCTATCTGAATCAGTTACAGTCAATACAGTAGTGGTTTCATAACAAATCATAAATATCTAAAGGGCACCCCTCGGTCAAATCGCGCGAAAACATAGGTGACATTTATGATTTCTTCTAGAAAAAATTATACGATGTATGGGTCTAAAACTTTTTGCACCTTATTCTCTTACAAGTGTAAAGTACAAAACTTATTTTTTATTTCATTTTTGCCCACCCCTGCCTCAGATATGCATTGCGTGCTGCATCGTTGTAAAATAAACTGGTCTGCACTATCGCCACGATAACTTGAGACAGGTTCATCCAAAATAAAAAAACGAAATATATTCCTTAATTACACATGTGTGGTTATCGCGCTACCCTCAGGCAGTGTTAACTAACAACTGGGCGATGATTGTCAAATGTTTAAAGGATAGGCTCCCCCAAACATGGGTTTTTTCGCACAAATATGTTTCGTAAAAAGAATGGAGTATATGAAAACTAGCAATACGGGGTAGCGTGGTAGTCAGTGCAATTACGAGTAGAATCCTGTTTGAATTTTTAGATTCGGTGAAAAATTTCATTTTTTTATCGTGACGCTAGTGCGTGAACAATTGATTCAAGAAAAACGTATTTAAAGTTTGACGCCGAGTGCGTTCTTCTAGTGACAGGAACTAACCTGTGAGCGCCCTATTTTCCATGCTTTGGAAACCAGTTTATTCGATTGAAACAAAAATTGATTCTTTTTTTAGATCAATACATTATTGATTAAAAAAAACACATATCTATCTATTATACCTGGGTCACAATCCATCTTCAAAAAACACCTATTTTTAACCCGGCGTTGGTGAGGTGGAGTCTCACCGACCCCAAAGATTTTAAATTGAGTATACATTTTTAACAACGCGTCGCAGTGAGTCGTTAATCAGTTTGTTCATTATGTAAGCTAGGAGGAGTATTTTTTTGTTGAAAATTAAAGATGTTTAATTTGTTAAGTATTTTTGGGTAATAAAAATGTAATTTGGTGTATCTGCGTTTTTATTTTGTAAAATTTCACGCCATTACGTAATCGCATATTAATTAAAGATATGGATTTCTATGACACACCAAATTATTTGCGGTGTCTGTTTGACCCCACCTTACTACTCTTCTTACATTTCCCCACCTTAGCAACGCCGGGTTAATGGGTGAAATGGGGTAAAATGTATCCCCACAAAATTATCTTTTTTAAAAAAAGGTACAAAAAAGAGCGCCAAGTATATAAACCATTCAAAAAGAATCCCATTTAAAAACATTGTCGTAAATTAATATAAATTTATTAATGTGCTATATTTTTAACTTTACAAAAGTAATGATATACAATAATTGCGCCAATTATCACAATGACTATTTATACAAAGACAAAATGTATTAAATAATATTAAGCAGATATATTTTTATACAAATAAATATTATAATACGAATAAATATTTTATTCAAAATACTTGGCGCTGCTCTCCGAATTGATGTTGTTAAACTGAATAAATATGTATAAATTGCATTAAAATCTTTTTCTTTCTTTCTTGTCTTAGTGGTGTCTTGTCTTCTTTTATATTTATTAACCAAGACAATTAACATTTTTTTCGGACAGCAGCGCCAAGTATTTTGAATAAAATATTTATTCGTATTAAAATATTTATTTGTATAAAAATATATCTGCTTAATATTATTTAATACATTTTGTCTTTGTATAAATAGTCATTGTGATAATTGGCGCAATTATTGTATATCATTACTTTTCTAAAGTTAAAAAATATAGCACATTAAGAAATTTATATTAATTTACGACAATGTTTTTAAATGGGATTCTTTTTGAATGGGTTATATACTTGGCGCTCTTTTTTGTACCTTTTTTTAAAAAAGGTAATTTTGTGGGGATTTCACACATTTTATAGTTTTATTGATGACCAATTATCTAATTGGCGCAATTGGCCTATTTATTTACAATCATTTTTTTGTAAGAACAAAATATAAAGATCTTTAGCGCCTCTGGGCCATTGCCTTTTTTTAATTTGCACCATCAGCTTCAATCCAGCTAGTAGTCATTCCTTCTTATTTACATATGCTGGTGTAATGGCCATCCTCAATACATGAACCACTATGAAATATAGCATTCATAACTTTATATGATTGTCCAGCTATCAATACTTTGGTTGTGGGAATAGTACATATATTAAATTTACGTATTGCTTTGACTATTTTATCACCTTGCAATGAAAATAATAGTAAACGAATAATAACTATATCTTTCGTCAATATTAATTAATTCTTAAACATAACATAATTTCCTGTACACTGTTCACATGATCCGTTATCTGATTCATGCCAATGTGAAAATGTAACATTTAATAAATCGTTAAGATTATAGCTCCTTTTTTTCAAATTGTTAATAGGTATTGAAACAACTAAATTATCAGAAGTAATTCTTTTTGTATAATCACAAGATTTACATCGAATAGTAGAAGTTACTTGATGCTCTACCAATTGTCTTATACAATCATATTTGGTGCAGAGGATTATAAGAAATTCGAATACATCTCGTTTTACGTTTATTGAAAAATGTTCTCCTAAACATTGCCGTACTGTATATGTATTTAAATTGCTTATTCCATTTTCATATCGATGCATTAACATTTTCAAAACATTTGATGATTCATTACAATTAAACAATTCTACATTGCAAGCAGTACGCCATAATTTTCTTAATTCTTAATGCTACGCTAATTTGAAAAATTTACCTTATTTGACAAATTTCTAGAAACTTGTGCGAAAGAAGATATTTCTCTGTCGAACCTTCTCCGGGCAACTTCCAAGTCTGTGCGTCCCCTTCGTTTCTAGAAGCCCTACATAAAAAATGTATTAAAAAATTTCGGCGACTTACCTTGTTAATGGAGACAATAATTCAGTGTCCTATATGGTGTAAAAACCCGTGACATTTGAAAAATGTTGACTACTTACCTTATTTGACACTTGGCAGGTTATGATGGTTTGCCACTAGCTAGTTTACGTTTACCTTGACAGATGTGCTCTCTGTCAGGCTGTCACGTGACAACAAATCGTGTTTGTTACGCGATTGGCCGAAAGTGCCGAAACCTTCATCGAATGAACAACGTGCATATTGGAGACATTTCCTCTCCCTTTCATGTTCCCCTCTTGCCCACACTTGACGATGGAGAAAATCTCTTAACATAAAATTCGAAGAAATTGCAACTTTACATCGAAATATCTCAGCTCATAAGGCACGTAGGAACAAAACGAAGACACTTTTCTTATGTAAATCAAACCCAAGCTATCCATTAAGACCATTCAAAACTTAATCGGATCAGCCGTTATTGAAATTCGGTAATCTCAGGGTTCTTCCAAAAACTGATCGGCGTAATATAGCCACGGTAGTGTCTCGCGCTGCGCATATACCTATACAGGGTTTCCCAAAAATGTCGGATTTCCGTGATAGGGGTGACTCAGGGGGTGATTTGAAACAACTTTTTCCTTAGAGAAAATATTGTCCGAAGCTTCGTTAAGGAGATATTAACAAGAAACCCCGACCAATCAGAGCGCGCACCTTCCGCCCGAGCTCCCGCGGTAGCGTTGGCTACGCGGTAGGCGACTGCGCTTGTACTACGAACGTACAAACAAGCAAGTCAGCATGCATCGAAGGAAACCGCGTTACACAATTTTTTTTAAAGCAGAATCTTAAATAAGAATTATTTGAAGTGAGAGGACAAGAAGTACGTAAATTTCGTTTTTAAATAAGGCATAAACGAAAAGGTAATGTAACAGAAAATGTACGACAAGTGATCGTAATTGGTTATTGAAGTAAAAATCCGTAGTTTAATAACGGCCAACACAACTAAAATTAAAAAATAATATTAGGTGTATGAATAAATTCTTTCCGACTGGATTTACATAATAAGTACAAAGCTACCGAATTTCTATCGCGGTGGTATTCATAAGCTGCCAGAAAAATGGCAAAAGGTAATTAACAATAATGGAAATTCTTTTGATGATTGAGTTGTTTTCATATTTTTTCAATCGGACTGTTATTGTACCCTAAAATCGGAAAGGATTTATTTCCACACCTCATAATTACCAATAAATTAAATAAAACTCACCCTTTCGGACATTCCTTTCCTTGCTTTCCTTCCCTTTTCGGAAACCTGTGTCACTGGATCACTCCACCGATCCTGGTTATCGGTGGACGAAAAGATTTAGGGTTAGGTAGCGCCCAGTGCTCAGCTGATCACAGTGCGTCCGGGTTAATGTACCGAATATTCACTTCACTGCACGGCTACTAACACTGATCACTGAATTTATTTTTCGCGGAACGTGTTGTTCCTACGTTATAAAAATTGGTGGCCCCGAAAGGGGCCGATTACTGCTAATTACTGGAACGAGATTACTACTATTACCCGGCGAAAAGAAGACTCCTGGCAGACGGTCTCGGGTTGTGCAGTCCGCTGCTGTGACGAAGAGATCGAACGAAACACATCGAGACCGAGTGGGATAGAGCGATCTGACCGACGATCGTCAAAACAAAACAATAGCGTAGGCTGCAGCGGCCAGAGGAACCACAGAAATCGGCACACAAAATCGCTGGGGTAAAGGTGCTGAGGAGGAACATCTGTCTATTACACCGTGGTTCAACAGATTTAGTCTATTATTTCGTTCTAGTTAGGTATGTACAAATGATATGAGGGATTGACAGCAACAACAGATTAACCCACATTGAAACGCAATTTTTCCAAATATAATTAACCGACTTCGAAAAGAAAGACAACAAAGTATATTTGTGTTCTCGGAATTTCCTACAGTTGCGAGCGAAGTATTTCGATTGAGCGAGAAATGTATTAAGTCCCTAATTCGTAGTTTGTAACCGATAATTAGAATTTGATTAGTCCACAAATGACCGATCGAGACCGTACAATAAAATGAATGTTAAAGATTACTTAGTGAATTTACTCTTTTCCAGTAAAACCGACGTGGGTAAGGATCACTCGAAAAAAGACACTAGGTTTACCGTTTACTTGTCGAACAGGAAGAGAGCTATCGCGCGGAAGAAAAAAAAAGAAGCGAGACAGCGAAACGAAGACACCCCCCCCCCCCCCCCCCGCGGCCCGCGGGACCGAGCTACTCAGTCCACCCGTGAATCCCGCAAGGCGCGAGGGGAGATCGTCACGGCTCACCGGTGCGCCAATGCCGTCGCCACAATGCTGTTGTCGTTTATTTGGAAATTTGTAGAGTGTAAGACTGATTCGTTTGACAAGTATGTAAAATTGTTCAAATGGAACTTCAAAAAATATAAATGGAAATAAAAAGTAAAAAATAATTTTTTCCCTTATTTAATCTACGACTCTCAATTTTTGTAAGTCGGCACCCGATTTCCATAGTGGAAATGATGAGGCGCCGACATAAAAAAAATTGGGAGGCGTAGATTAAATAAGGGAAAAAATTATTTTTTTACTTTTTATTTCCTTTTATATTTTTTGAAGTGGATTATAATTTTTTTTAAATTTGTATGATTAGTAGAGCCTGTTGGAATACAGTATTGCTACTAAAGTCAATTTCGAAAAAAATGTGAGATAGTCCGGTGTTGCTCTCAATGCCTCACATAGCGTCTCAAACTGTTGCTTCTGCTACGACCTCCGACTTTTTTCTTACCTATCCGCATGTAAATTCTATATTTAAGGAAAATGCTTAATTTCGTAGTTTCTGTACCAGAAATGGCCCCCGATGTTTTTCCTTAGTTAGCTAGGCAGTAAATAATTTCGGTACTCACACAAGAACAACTTGCTCAAGGATGCTCCTCGGTCAGCAAACATTTCTATCAATCGGAGCTCCCTCTCGATCGCCAATGAATCATAGTCGCTTTAGATCCACTCGAAGATATACCTTACCTGGATGATTGCGTATAAATTAATTAATCTGTCTCTATTCGTTTAAAAATAGAGAAACTTATAAAAAAAACTATGCTAGGGTAGATGTAACTTATTGTTAATTATATTCAATACGATTCTATAAAATGAATTTGTTTTTACACCACATGCCAGTATTCCTTCAATTTTAAGCATCCACATGTAGTCATTTCGTTAGAAAATCTAGAAAGGCCTACCTCGTCCACATTCCACGTGAAAGCGTAATACTTCACTACGTACACAATTGGCGGTACGATACATGTCACAATCTTAAGAAACAGATCCATACTGAACTCGTGCGTGATGAACACTGCTAGCTGCAAGGATCCTCCGCTATTGAACATTCCTTTAACCGTACCTGATAAACCATTGTGCAACCGGAATGCCAGCAATTGAATTTTATAAAAAGGGAAGAAATAAGTGAAGGGTAAGATACATCGAGGAAGGATTCCCAATTCAATATCTCAATGATATCTTGATTCAATTCGAATCCAATATCGCAAGCAATGAGTAAGTAAGGTGGCCAGGATACAGCTGTTGGCATTCCAGCTCAAACGAACCAAATAAAGAAATGAGAACTTGGTACCTGCGCGAGTATGCAAAGAACAATAATTGTTAGCGCGATAGCACCGTTAATTTTCCGAAAGCGTGTTCGACGATAAGGCCACAGACCTAGTGGCACACCCATCGATCGTATGATTTTACAATGACGACCTTCCTCGAAGTTCAAGTTTCCCCGTTCGAGACAAGACTGCGTGGAGGTATATTATTTCCATCGATCTTTCTCTCGAGTTTTCATATGATTCCATATTTCCTGTATTTTCGTTTTACGATTGTCACTCAAGCTGGCAAGAAATTCGAGGACAGAGGGAAAGTTTGCAACATCGAAGGTAATTTTCTTCGCCGAAGGAAAAAAGGGAGAAGCATCACCTGTGGTTTGAATGTAGACAGTGCGTACGGGTGTCAGGTGCGAGGGGTCGAGTATTATGGAAATTCGCACGTGTTGAATTATGACAATACGCAGTATTCTGTCCGAGGGGGATCTTGCACAGTCGCAGAGGAGCCCAGAATCGATCGTTTGCGGGGAATACGTTGCATTGGAGCGTCGACTTCCATGATGAACGCACGTGTTTGAGTTTCTCTCCACATTTGTGATGGGTTTTTGAAATGAAAGTCTAGTTTGGAGTGAGTATTTTGTGATATATTTAGATGTGTTTGATTACAATATAAGCACTACTGACAATTGTGTTGCTGTGTAAAATGATAATTATGATTAATATGGGTTAGATCATATTTTATTGCATGTTTATTTGATTTGGCCATAAGAATACTGCTTGCAGATGTTAATCAATGTGTATGTAGAGAAGCCTCTCGTTCATTCATCTTTTATCTACCGTTATAAATATGTAATTGTGTAAACAAATTTCATGGGTCTTATTATAACGATACAGCAGATGCAAATTATTCCGGTTTTGTGAATCGAAATTGAAGAAATAGTTGAGAGGATTAACGTGAAATTTGATTGCCCGGTTGGACCAAACGAATGTATTCTAATAAATGTATCATTTTTCCTTTTTCATTCCAGAATGCTTCATTTTTGAAGGAACTCACACTCGATACTCGAGGACACGAGCTTCCAAAAACCAAAATCAAATCGTAGCACATTCGGTTGCTCCAGAAGTTCACCAAACTTGACATTATCTTTGTTCATATTTTATCATCCACTTTCTCTGTTTCGAACCCTTTGTTTCCACGCTAGGTAGGGCAAAAAATGTCGTTTAAATCGATCATATTATGCGGTCCGTGCTGCCCCTTTTTTCCTTCTTTCCGTCGCAAGAACGATACTTGTTGCTGGTGGTCGATTTCCGTGTGGCGCGATTCCCACGTGGCTCCAGTCACCTCATTGTCGCTTTGAACGTCGGACGACTCGGTTCTCTGGCTGGTTACGTGATTTTTGGCAAAGAACCAAGCGCTATTTGGTATTATTTTGCACTGTCTACGATGGTACAGGAAATGGCGAGCTGAAACCATTGGTCTGGGCAGTGGCTGGAATATAAGCGAAGATAGAGGTTACCAAGGATCCAAATGGGGTTGCGGATGTTGAAAAGTGGTGGAAGAGTGAGCTTCATTTAGTTTTAGATATGTGAAATTAGAATTGTGAAGGAGTTTCAATGTGTTCGAGGGAGTAAAGTCGATTGTATTTAGTTCGGGATAATTATTTCAAATTCTAATTTCGTCTGTTACAGGTGCTGCGACCAATGCTACTGAAAGTGCTAGTTAATCATGATGGACACGCAATGCGGTTTTTGGAGGCAGCGCATTTTGCGTGGAAGTATAAATATAGTATAAATGACTCTGATTTAATTTCCGTTTATAAATTTTATTAAATACACAAGATCAACATTTTTATCAGGAATTTGAAAGGGAATGTATATAGCAAGAAAGTAGAAGTTTCTCAAAGGAATAAATTGTGCTTTTAAAATCATATTATATAGGTATCATCCATAAAAAGTTTTATATACGGACGGTGATAAATATAGATCGTAGACTGAAAGTAATTGAGGCTCTACGTGCGAAAACACAGGTTTTGAAATATAGTTATATAAATGAATATACAGTTAATTTTTTGAGTGATTGATTTGATATATTAATCGTGTTTCTACTTACTTGAAAATATAATTTTTCATGAAAACATAAAATAACAGTAAACAATCCAATTAATCCAGTGTGCCATTGGTAAAAAGAAGAGGGGCGTAGAGGGTCTCTTCTTCTTACCACTGGAACACTGACACGGAACTGAGACGGAACGGATATGTGTGCGTAGACCTTTAAGGTGGCATTTCCAATGCGCGACTCGCCGCTCCGGCGAGCGGCGGAGCGTCGGAGCGGCGGCGCGCCGCAGGATTCTTCGTGCGGCCGCAGATGGTATTTCCTATACCTAAGCGTCAACGCCAGGGCCCCACGACGCGCCGCTCTGGCCCTTTCCGAGCACTTGAAAATGTCTGAATGAGGTCTCGAGGACCGTCTTCGACACCGAATTTTATGGCTTTCGACCCACGAAGGGGTTGGAATACCATTAAGAAGTGAGAAATGTCCAGGATTTTCGCATTTCTCATCAGATCTTTGCGAAAACGACGCCAATCGATTCCGTATGTTTCGCCGATGGAACTAGCACAAAGAAAGACGTAATTCGGAACATAATGAAGGAAATTAGATGAAAAATTGATTTGCATAGTCGCCATTTAACTTCGTCAAAAATAGCCTCATTTAGCCAAATTTGGTACGGTTTTCACCGGAGAAACATAAGGAATCCATCGGTGTCACTTCCATATCTATACGATAAAGAATAAAGAATTATTTTATTTCTGAAACAGGTATGAATCCTCGACCGACCGCAGCGATTCGAGATCGGTGCCCCGCAGTGGAGGGTGAAAATGTGAAATATTTATTGCAGCGTATTAAGAAATGCTTTATTCGTTATCGTATTGATATGAAAGTAACACCAATGGATTCCTGGCGTTCTCCCAATTAAAATTATCCAAAATGTCATGCAAATCGCAGTACTTTTACACAAGCAATACAAATCATAAAAGGAGTAGGCATTTTTTTACCACACTCTCTTATCGTATCGATATGGAAATGACACCAATGATTCCTGGCTCACCCTGGAGCCCGACGAGAGCGTAACTTATCAAACGTAATCAAAATAATTGTGAAAACTTTGTTTTATGAAGACTGCTCGGATTCTGTGGTCCGAACAATGACCAGAACGAGCAAAGAACCTTGGTGATTGGCCAAATTTTCCTTGGAGAGGAGGGACCTTCCCTCTGTGAGTTCGACGGTGTAGGAGGAACACCCCTCTCCCTCTCCAAAACATAGAGGTTGAAAATTAGACATCTGCGTACCGAAAGTAGCCAGATTGATTGGCCAGAGTCTTGTCAGGATCGCGGTTTATGACCGTATTGTCCCGCGAGTCGGCGCGGCGGTTAACAACAGAACTACTACTCACCGACAGAGCAATATACGGCTACTCAGTGTCAGACTGAAGAATGACTAAAATTCTTAAAGACGGCACCACGTTCTTGAATGCACTTTAGAAATGCTGGCAAACAGATGTTGTCGAAACGGCCTTGGGAAAATATGAAATTACCGATCGTAAACAAGGAATGCATTCTCGCTTGGTTCTGAGCCCGCTTTTGTCCCAACGCACAATGGACGCCAATCTCAAAAGTAGAGAAAAATTCATCATGCTATTTTTTCCAATCAAAATGTCGAATCGTATCAAGCTACTTTATAAAAAAATGTTTTTGGGTTTTTTTGGCATGTTGCCTAGAAAACTATCTAGTACTGGATCTGAAGAAGTCGATAAAAAGTTTAAAACATCTTCGTGTGTATTGCAATGAGAATATTTGGAGCGTACAATCTTTTCTATACTTTTTAAAATCATTATTTCTGGCTTCTTGGGTCCCTTCACCCAAGTAGCCGCTTGTAAGATTGCCAAAATATTGTATAATTTCGTGGGAATGTATTAACACTTTGTGAACAATACCCATTTAGTATATTGGTACCGCGATAACATGGATACAGGTTTATAAATATTTCTGCACTTTCCATAGTAGGTACGTATATTTATCAAATTGTTTCAGTTTTATTGGAATTATTGACGTTATTTTTTATATAACGTCAAACCTTCGCATGAGTTGTATATTAACACTCTTTTTATGAACATCATTAATATTATTCCGCATTTTCAGTGCGAAAAATGGAATGTTGCATTTTTCCCCTATTTCTTGGGATTCAGCCTCACTGTACGATATGGAATACAGGTAATTACTTCATTATGGGCAAATATTGCCAAATGTTTTTGTCGCAGTTGCAAGGACAACTACATATATGTTAATTATACAACAGAAAAGAAATTTGTTTGGAAGTTCCCGGAAAGTAACTAAAAAGCCAATAATTACTGATATTCTTTCAATGGGTTTCTTATGGAAAAATAACTATGTGTAACTAATTACCCAGATAGCAGTCGACGTCTATGAGCCGTCTTTAAGACGTCTGTTTCAGACATTCAAGACGTCTTAAAGACGTCTGCTATTTTCTGAAAGACGTCTTAAAGACGTCTATAGACATTTTTGAATGTCCTGAGTCAGTAAACCGTACGTCTTTAAGACGTCTCTTGAACAATTTGTAGACGTCTTTGTAAGACGTCTTTGAGACGTCTTATAAACGCCCTGTAGACGTCTTTTAAACGTCGCGTAGACGTCCATTTCAAATTTTCAAGACGTCTTAAAGACGTCTGCTGTTTTCTGAAAGACGTCTTAAAGACGTCTATAGACATTTTTGAATGTCCTGAGTCAGGAAACCGTACGTCATTAAGACGCCTTTTAAACGCCTTGTAGACGTCTATAAGACGTCTTTAAGTTGTCGTGAAGACGTCTTAAAGACGTCCATTTCAGACTTTCACGACGCCTCAAAGACGTCTTCGTAAGGTCTTGATTAGGCCTACTGCAGCTCTTTAAAGAGATATTAGAGATATTAAACGTGATTTGATTCGTGTTTATTGATTCGTGTGAATGAAATTAAGTATTTTGAAAAAAGAAGCCCGTCGAGTAGCTGCTCTTGTCCTCATTTGAGAGAGTCAATTTTCATGCTGCTCAATATTTTCGTTTCTTCATAAAAAAGAAGAATATCTCGCAATAGCGAATGATCGAGACATTTTTTGGCATATTCAAGTTCAAGTCGAAAATATAAATTTCCTTCTGCAAAAAACGCCGGTACTAGAGAGTGACGGTATATGATCTGCCCGGCTCTCTTATAGGCATGACTGCTGTAACCCACCTGCGAGTCGCCGCCTGGCGGTCGCGTACTATCCATGCGTCTTTAAGACATCTAAACGAAGTCGTGTAAAAAACGTCTTGGCATGGACGTCTTAGAGACGTCCTAAACACTTACTCGGAAAGACGTCTTAGAAATGTCTCCGCACAGACGTTTTAAAGACGTCTCAACATAGTCGGTTAAAAGCAGAGATGGGCAAAAAATTATTTTAGATAAAAATTTCAAATTCGAATAAAACAGAAAAATTTTATTCGTTCGTCGTCGAATAAAAAAAAACCAGAAGAATCTTTGTTCGAAGCGCATCGGATGAAATATTTATTCGACGGGAATTCATTCGGCGAGGCAAAGATACTTTTTTTATTCGAAGGTCTTCCGCTCTGTGGTTCGAATACTTTTTTCTACTTTAGCTGTATCTGTATTCGAAGACTTCGAATACTTTCGGTAGGCGCTTGGGTCGTCCAAGGGCTGAGGCGTGCGATGCAGCGGTCCCCTGTTACGGTCGCTCAGCCACGTGTCACCAATTTCACAGAAATTAAAGTTCTTTATTTTTCGTCGTATCGATCTGAAAGTAACATCAATGGATTCCTGATATTCTCCCGATGAAAAGGGCAAAATATCATGCAAATCGGACAATTTTTAACGAAGAAGGCTATAAATGCTGCAAACCAATTTTTCGTGTAACTTCGTTAATTATAGCCCGAATTATGTCGGGTTTGGTACCATTTTCATGGGGAAATCATTAAAACACAAGGAGTCGATTCATGACACTTTCGTAAAGATCCGACGAGAAATGTGGAAATCCACTTGTTAATGGTATTCCAGCCCCTTTGAGGGTCTAAAGCCATAAAATTCGGTGAGGCACCACGCGGGGTTGACATCGTCCCGGGGTATCAGGTGGCATCTCTATGACAGGCGTCTCTGGAAAATCACCCTGTGGAAAAAGATCTTCAAATTCTGTCGACGATGCGCGCCGAGCACTCGCTTGCGCGCGATGGCCCGCTTTTCGCTTTCGACGAACATTTGCGCGGCTGAGATGCGCGTGTCGCTGTTAAAAACGACTTTTTTGGAGGGTCTCAAGTGCAAATTCGAGCGCGCATTGCACGTGTGTGGACGTGGTTTTCGCTGCACACGGTTTTCGGCGCGCAATGCGCCGAATGTTTACTTTAGGAGAGGCAAAAGCGTTGGGACAAAAGAGGGCTCAGAGTGAACCGAAAAGTCTTTCGTTGTGTACAATAGGTAATTTCGTATTTTCGCAAGAACGTTTGCCAGATTTCTAAGAGCAATGAAGAATTTGGTGCCGCCGTTAAGGATTTTAGACATTCTTTAATCTGAATTAATCTGCATATTGATTTGTCGGTGGGTAGTAGGTACATACGATGAGTTCAGACCCGCAGGTACCGTTGTTAACCGTCGACTCGCGGGAATATACGGTCATAAAGCGCGACCCTGGCCAGACGCTCTGGCCGATCAGGCTTATTAATTTTTGGGAACTAGATATGGCATTTTCCTCCTCTACTTCGTGAAGAGGGAGAGGGTTCCTCCTCCGTCGACGAATTTGCAGGGTGTTTCCAATGTGTGTTTATTAATTATATTACAGCAACAATTACTTTCATATTATTTTTTCTGCATTATACAATAAAGTGAAAAATATAAAATAGTTGAAAGAAGAAACCTTGTATCGTATAATATGTACAATGTACTCTCATGCATTGGCATACATTATTGTATTCATATTACGATATCGTTTATTCAGACGACATCAACAACGTGTAATATGAGGCCATTTAATGTCGCATAGGGTTGTAAATTACATACTAAGGATTAGACGACCAGCGGTGGTCGTCTTGTTGAACTCTATTCTACCGTGCTCTTTGGAAAGCTAGCAACCAAATGTTATCGAAGCCGTCTTCGAAAATACGGAATTTCCGACCATAAACGATTTATGAATTTTTACTTCGCTCTTAACTGTTCCCCCCCAGAGTCCGCTTCGTTTGGGAAAATTAAGGACGTAAGACAAAGGCAAAATACAGAACACAATATAAAGGCCTAAATATTAAAGGTGAAAATGCAATAAAAAGCGACCTTTTCGTTACTCCGTATATTGCTCTGTTAGCGGGTGGTAGGTATAGGTGCATGGTGACTTCGTACCCGTACCCACCGTTGCCCACCGTCGAAGTGCGGGACAATACGATCATAAACCGCGACTCTGATGAGCCGCTCTAGCCGATCAACCTGGCTAGTTTTTCAGAAACAACTGGTTCCATTAGGCCCGAAATATAATAAACTTTTACATCCTTTACGAAAATGTATACTTGGGGTTCCCGTCCCCTACGCGTAGCGAGTTCAATATAGTGTACAGTGTTCTCCGGATTATTGAAATGCTTTTTTCCCCGGATTATCGAGAAAGACCTACCCATACCACAGTTTTGCCTCCTCGCTGCGAGCGAGGGCCTGCGGTCCCAGGTAGGCTGCCCGTTAACGGCGGAGAGCAATAAAACCGTTGGGCCAGGTAAAATACCCAGTAGAGAAAAATAAAATGTTCATGTTTTTGATAAATGTTCAACTCGGTAATTCTAGTCTTAGCTAAAGTTTTTGCAAATCGGAAGTGCCTCTCCTAAAGTAAACATTCGGCGCATTGCGCGCCGAAAACCGTGTGCAGCGAAAACCACGTCCACACACGTTCAATACGCGCTCGAATTTGCACTTGAGACCCTCCAAAAAGGTCGTTTTTAACAGCGACACGCGCACCTCAGCCCCGCAAATGTTCGTCGAAAGCGAAAAGCGGGCCATCGCGCGCAAGCGAATGCTCGGCGCGCATCGTCGACAGAATTTGAAGATCTTTTTCCACAGGGTGATTTTCCAGAGACGCCTGTCATAGAGATGCCACCTGATACCCCGGGACGAGGTCAACCGTGTGGTGCCTCACCGAATTTTATGGCTTTAGACCCTCAAAGGGGCTGGAATACCATTAACAAGTGGATTTCCACATTTCTCGTCGGATCTTTACGAAAGTGTCATGAATCGACTCCTTGTGTTTTAATGTTTTCCCCATGAAAATGGTACCAAACCCGACATAATTCGGGCTATAATTAACGAAGTTGCACGAAAAATTGGTTTGCAGCATTTATAGCCTTCTTCGTTAAAAATTGTCCGATTTGCATGATATTTTGCCCTTTTAATCGGGAGAATATCAGGAATCCATTGATGTTACTTTCAGATCGATACGACGAAAAATAAAGAACTTTAATTTCTGTGAAATTGGTGACACGTGGCTGAGCGACCGTAACAGGGGACCGTTGCCTCGCACGCCTCAGCCCTTGGACGACCCAAGCGCCTGCCGAAAGTATTCGAAGCCTTCGAATACAGATACAACTAAAGTAGAAAAAAGTATTCGAACCACAGAGCGGAAGACCTTCGAATAAAAAAAGTATCTTTGCCTCGTCGAATGAATTCTCGTAGAATAAATATTTCATCCGATGCGCTTCGAATAAAGATACTTTGGGGTTATTCGAAGTTCGAATAACGGATAAAGATATAGTATCTTTTATTCGATTTGCTATTTAAATAATTTTTTTATCTAGATAATGCCCAACTCTGGTTAAAAGACGTCCTGTTACAGACGCCTTAAGGACGTCTTAAAGACGTCTGTAGACTTCTCCCTTGCACTAGTGGGGTCGCTGCGACCGACAGCGACCAGTCGCAGGTAGGAGATCCCGCCTTTAGAAATGTCGCCGCGCAGACATCTTAAAGACGTCTCAACACAGTCGTTTAAAAGACGTCCTGGTACAGACGTCTTAAAGACGTCTCAACACAGTCGTTTAAAAGACGTCCTGTTACAGACGCCTTAAAGACGTCTCAACATAGTCGTTTAAAAGACGTCCTGTTACAGACGCCTTAAAGACGTCTTAAAGACGTCTGTAGACAGACGTCTTAGAAATGTCTCCGCGCAGACGTCTTAAAGACGTCTCAACACAGTCGTTTAAAAGACGTCCTGGTACAGACACCTTAAAGACGTCTCAACACAGTCGTTTAAAAGACGTCCTGTTACAGACGCCTTAAAGACGTCTTAAAGACGTCTGTAGATAGACGTCTTAGAAATGTCTCCGCGCAGACGTCTTAAAGACGTCTCAACACAGTCGGTTAAAAGACGTCCTGTTACAGACGCCTTAAGGACGTCTTAAAGACGTCTGTAGACAGACGTCTTAGAAATGTCTCCGCGCAGACGTCTTAAAGACGTCTTAATATGGTCTAAGACGTTCAGACCAAAAACAGACGTAAAATGGACGTCTTAAAGACGTCGTGTGCTATCTGGGTATGTAATATTACTTTGCAGAATCGATAGGTACTACTCATTTCGTTCCCCAACAAATAAATTCCTTTTATATCACCAAAATTTAAAAGCCTCGGTTTAAAATTCTGGACAAAAAACATACAAACTTTTACACGTGTTTACACATACATCAGAAGTAGCCGTCATGATATTTTACCTTTTTTTAAGAGCTCATATTATTAGGTTCCCAAAAATATATAAAAAAAACATAATTGCATAACTTTTGAATTCTGACTTGTTTCCTTATTTCTGCTCCTCGAGGAGTCGGGCGACTGGCAGCCGCAGGCCATCGCACAGTGGTCCGACGCATAGAGGAGAAAGTGGAAAAAACTCATAACTTCAGCATTTCTCAATATTTTTTCATTATTTCTGTTTCATATTCTGCCTCAATGTAATTTTGTCCACTAAAATAGTTGTAGAGAATTAAAATATGTTTTTTTTTTAAATTTTTTTTTAATTTCTTTTTGAATTTTTTTA
Source organism: Andrena fulva (assembly GCA_946251845.1). Taxonomy (NCBI): domain Eukaryota; kingdom Metazoa; phylum Arthropoda; class Insecta; order Hymenoptera; family Andrenidae; genus Andrena; species Andrena fulva. Next base: position 12,934,603 of record OX276333.1, read on the forward strand.
ATTTATTTTTTAACTTACAATAATCGTTTTTTGAACGGATTTTGTACTTGTACAATGTTTAGACAAAGTTGTCGAAACAAAGTACGTAAAATGATCGTTTTAATTCTTCAATAAGCATTTTGCATACGGTACAGACGGTGATAGACGGTAAAATTTTTTAATGGGAATTGTACCTCAAAATATGTACTTTCAAACCTTTCAAGTGTCGTTGCGGAGGTAGACGGAGGTACCTGAAAAAAAATGGTGATTTCTAAAACACCTCGGTATTCTTTGAGATATTACTATATTCTGACAACAGTTTCAATTCTGCCCCTTTTTGTCCTACACTATGTAAAAATGAGTAATAAAACTACTCCGGAAAAAACAGGTCCACTTAGTGATATGTAGAAATTTTGGCCATAATTCTTTAGTGCGAGTTTTTCCGTACTTGTAATCGGTTTTAGAGGCTAAGTGACAGGAAATGACCAATACATAACCGATCAAAAAACATACCTAAAAAAACAATACGAAATTGTGACATGATTCTTTTAGGTTTTTTTCCGCCTTTAAACCACTGTGCGTCGTCGTGCGGCTAGGAGATTCTGCCATTATGGTGGAAAACAGACACTCATCCCATTGTGTTGCGTCTCCAATAGCCTAGACTACTCCTGGAGCAGACATGCATAGACTGTAGCAATCAGCCGCAGCCGCATGCGGTCGAAATCGCAGGTAGGAAAACAGTATGCTTTTCCATTGCACCAGTGTACTGCGGCGCCGAAGCGGCGTGCCGCACATTGGAAATGCCACCTTTAAGCCCCTATAACTCTCGGAGTTCTACGAATTTCACCTTAATATTTTAGGGACATGTTTTCGAAACCCCAAACTATTAGAAAATAAAAAAAATCGAGTTTATGGGTGTAATACCCCCAATGTTTGATAGTGTCAAAAAACGAATTTTTTATTTTTTACATAGTTTCATCGATTGATGTTTTAGGAATATTATAAATGAAGTCCGATGTAAAAATTCGGAAGATTGGCGAAGTTATGGGCATTTGAATAGAGCAACCCACGTGGCCCTAAAAACTCGGATAACGTTCAAACAATTTACTTCCAATTTGGGATGCAGAATCGTAATAACTTTCCACATCGATCTACGACGCCTTGTTTTATTCCGATACCCCGTTTATTATTTACAAAGAAAAAACGTGGACTTTTCTCTTAGACAAATCTAACTTTATATTTGATCTCTCACCATTCCTTATTTTTGAACATTTTCAAAATCGGCGCCGTAGATCAAATGTTATAAAAAGAGGAGGACTAAGTGACTAGTAGGACACAGGAAGTAAGGATTCACAATTCTGTGTCACAAATTCAACGATCTCAATGATACCAGTGATATCTCGATTCAGTATGTCAAGCCACGAATAAGTAAGGCGGCTTGAAAACAGCTGTTGACATTCCAGCTCGAACCAATAAAAAAAACCCGACACGAAAAATTGGCGACTACCTGCAGGACTGTGTAGAGAACAATAATTGTTACAGCGATAGCACCGTTAATTTTGTGTAGAATTGTGCATCGATAAGGCAACAGACTCAGTGGCTCACCTATCGATCGAATGATTTTACAATAACGACCACCCTCGAAGTTCATTTTTCCCCGTTCGAGACACGACTGCGTGGAGGTATACGATTTCTATCATACTTTCCCTCGAGTTTTCATGTTATTCTATATTTCCTGTATTTTCGTATTACGATTGTCACTCAAGCTGCCAAGAAATTCGAGGTCGGAGGTAAAGTTTGCTACTTCTAAGGTAATTTTCTTGGTCCAAGGAAAAAAGGGGAGAATATCAGCTGTGGTTTGAAAATAGCCAGTGTGTATGGGTAGCAGGTGCGAGGGATCGCGTATTACGGAACTTCGCGCGGCACGCGTGACAGTACTCGATTATTGTGGCTTTTATGGGAAGTTTTACCCGAGGGGGATATTACGCACGCGTGGGGGAGCTGTAGAACCGATCGATTGTTGAGAATACGTTGCATTGATGCGCCGACTTCCATGGTGATTACACGTGTTTTAGCTTCTCTCCGCATTTGTAGGACGTTCTATAAATGAACGTCTAACAAGGGAACACCGCGAACCCAAACACACCGATTGGAACGCAGCTTTATGTGTTTCGTTCAGGCCCTATCGCCCTTTAAGGTGGTATAGGACTATTGAAATCTCGAAAGATCGATTTTTTTATTATTATTAATTCTGATAGTGCCATGCTTTGTGAACATTTACAACAATGTGTCGTGAGGAAATTCGAATAATTACGAAAATTATAGCGCTGAACGTAATTGAGTGCACCGTCGAGTAACGGCCTCGCAGAGCGGTATTGGCGCATGGGACTTAACTTTGAAGCTGTTTATGTCGAAACTACATTTTCAAACACAGTGTACATCATAACTCTTGAACGAATGAATCTTTTCACTTAAAAATTTAACTGGAGCTGTAGAATTCCTTTCTCTATCGTGTGGAATTTCGGCATCAACGTTGGATGTTTTTAAACACATTTTATAACTGATTAAAGACGATTTTTTTCCATAAAAATGTGGAAAAACTTCATTTGTGTGTAACTTTTACAATTTTTGTTTAAATTCACCAGCAAAGTTCGAACTAAGCGTTGCCAGCAATGTGTAGAAACTAATCATCCCAAAGCATTTTGCTTTTAGATGATTATTTCACCTGGGACTATATACACCAATTACAGCTGCGCGCTACGCGGGACCATCTTTAGCGTCAAATAACTTAAATAATTTTCAACATTCTGGCAATTTTTTTATTTTACATTACTCGTTAATGCGTACATAAAAAACTGTGAAAAGTGCCAGTATGGTGATTATTTGGTATCTAAGCAATCCAACCGACAAGTAACCGTCGATTTCAGTCGTTCAATAATCCTTTACCCCTTTAAGGAGGTGAAAACTAACCTCAAAGTCAAATAGGCACTTCCGCTTATTCGCGTATAACTCCAAAACTACAACAGACAGAAAAAAAATGTTCCAAACAAAAGCTTAAGGGGGTAGTGGACTATTAGATACGTAAAATCGATAGTTTCTTTAACGCTAAATTACGTTCATACCAAATAATCGTTATAGTCCTGCTTTTCACAATCTATTGTGGGCACGTTTGTGAGTAATTACCAAAAAAAAATCGTTGGAATGTATAAAATTGTCGAAGTTATTAATCGTTGAAGATAGCCTTGTACTGCGCACCGCTGCAGGTGGTGTACATCGATTCAGGTGAGCCAATCATTTGAAAGCAAAATGGTTTGGGGTGAGTACTTTATACACCAAAATGTACAGAGTGGAACTTTGGCGATGAATTTGAACAAAAATTGTGGAAGTTACGCACGAATCAATTTTTCCTCGACATTTTTACGGAAAAAAATCGTCTTTAATCAGTTATAAAATGTTTTATAAACATCCAATGTTGATGCGGGAATTCCACTCTGTAGAAGAAGGAATTCTACACGTCCAGTAAAAATTTCAAGTGAAAATATTCATTGGTTCAAGAGTTATGATGTACACCGTGTCTGAAAATGGTGTTTCGAGAAAAACGGCTTCAAAGTTAAGTCCCCTATGCCAATACCGCTCTGCGAAGCCGCGCACTCAGTTACGTTCGCTGCTATAACTTCTACAATTATTTGAATTTCTTCATGACATTTTGTTTAAAATGTTCATAAAGGATAAAACTTTCAGAATCAGTAAAAAAAATCGATTTTTTGAAGCTGAAATAGTTCACTACCCCCTTAATGGTGCAGTAAGCGCTACAAACTTCCGTTAACAAAATTTTTGAAAAAGTTTTTCCTTAAAAAAAAAATTTACCTCACGTTACTTTTAGCAACATTTTCATAATAACTAAAAATGTAGGGTATTTTTTTATGAATCCAACCATGTATGTGGGATCAGGAACCCCCATACTATAAGAGAGGGCACGGAAGCATTAAGATCGGGAAGTCGGCGGTAGCCGAGGTGGTTAAGGCGGCTGATCAGCGCGCAAACCTAGAGATCGCGGGTTCGAGTCCCGTTGAGGCGACTTCCTTTTTTCCGTGATCCTACATGTATATGAATTGTATAATACACCATCGGCTTATGCAGTTACACGATGCGCACGGTTGCGCGCTCATAACACATAGTAAGTTGCATAATAAGACTCGTTCTGTTTGCTGCTATCGCGATAATCGCCCCTCCCCCTCCAATAAACGAATGGGTTTTCCTTGTGCGGACCCAGCGAGATGGGTCCAAACGGAAATCCGACCATTCTTTAACTACGCATGCCAGACGTCGCCAAGATGGTTATCCATCCGGACAACCGATCCCTTGGCAATCACCTGATTTCCCGAGCTTTCCCTTTTCCAAATTCCGCATGTCGCCAAGATGGCTCCACCTGATATCAGATCTCCCAAACACCCTTTTTTCCCAAATTCCTAGAGTCGCCAAGATGGCTCCTTCTGATATCAGTTTTCCCAAACACCCCCCTTTTCCAAATTCCTTAGGCTGCTCGCTTAACTTGCCTCCCACCCCTTCATCAGGCCAGTTAAATACCGGCCCCAAACAGAGGGATGCTCAGTCTAAAATATCAGACCAGCAGGGTAACAACGTCGTGCTGTAAACATTTACCCACTGTACAATCCATTTCTAAATAAAGAATACGTAGTTTCCAATTCGGAGTTTACCTCGACGACACTGCAGGCCTTAATACATGATGGTGCCAAATATGATAATATTCAAAGATGCTAAAATGTATTATGTGCAATCAGTATTCTCAATCACACATAGTTATACGATTCTCCGTACGATTTCTGCAAGCGGTCAGTTACTGTCACCCCTGTTTATGGTGTTAAAAGAAACAACTGGAGAATTTGATCTCCGGATGGTAAAAACTTTATTCAGACCGGCATTTATTCTGGATTGCTTCGAAATCTGGGAAGTTGACAACTTACCATTTTAACATTTGGTTAACGGAAGTCTTTTTACCGAAGACTGGATCTTAAAGTGTTCTGTTTCTGTTGCTTGATTCATGGAGCGGCTATTGTCCTTCCACTTTTCAACAAAATATTCCGGCCAACAAATAAGTTAGTGCGTTCACCATACCGAAATGAACAACAGGTTTGATACAACCACTGGACGTTTTTGGTTTTCGGATATGGAAAATTTTGTGAGAACATTTGAGACCGCGTCTTATTATAAGATGTGCTTGGTGTAAAAAAATATCTATGCATAAAACATTTTTTTTATCAACATCATGCCTGTGAAAACTATGTGGGATGAAATACATATATGTATATACGCATTCTTAACCGTAGGATTAAGAAATAACTAGTTAAGAATAGTTATGAAATGAATATTTATATACATGTGTGGTACAGTGCAACGCATGTGATTGCAGCATAGTATGCATAAACATAAAACATCCTGGATGTTATAGACAAAACATAACCAAATAATCTTGATATAATATTTTATATTTTGATATCTTTGTGTCAGGGTTCACTCACGAGCCACCGGGGGACCTCCGCCTTGCTGCCACGCTGAACGGCCCCCTCCATATTTACCAGACTCTGACGATTGCAGTCGAAAAGAGAAGGAGAGAAGGAGAAATTCGACTGCAATCGTCAGAGGTTGTATTCCAGTTCACGCATTGTGCGCATAGACTGCAGAGAAAACCGTTCCGTGTCAGTCTATGCGTGCATTGGTTGCGTTGGTGGCGCATACGATTCCCTAGAATTCTCCCACCTCTAGCGCATGAAGCGTGCAGTTGATGCGCGCATGCGTATTTGTCTCTTTACGTACGCTTTGAAAAACATACATCAAATCGACGCGCGTTACGAAAAGTAGCACGTTTCATTTTTTCTACATGCAGTTATCCGTAAGAAAAAAATGAAACATGCTACTCTTCGTAACGCGCGTCGAAATTATGTGGTCCCCTCCTCGAAAGGACAGAAAATATAACCTATAGATATGCTACATGACAATAAATGTTTATTGGATATTTCATTCTTTTACGCTATATTTGTCAATTTTTTATAACTTAACATCATTCCAAAATATTATTGTTACGCCGCAACGGTATCTTTATGGAATCGGGTATAAGGTCAATGTCCCTATTTCTAATCATGTAAGAGTTTTGCTATCGTAAAACTCGATTTTTATTATTTATTTATGCAACAATCAACCAAAAAACTTATTAGACGTAATATTTAACCTTCCCTTTACATATAAAATAAACAAGAAGATTTTTAAAAACATTTTAACCTAATAATACTCAATTTAATATGAAGTATAAAATGTCTATTTCTGCTCAGCGAAAATTGTCTATTTTCTGCTTACATATCTACGTGCGATTTAGCTTCCAATTGAAATGTCTATAATTATATTTTGGATAACAAAAATAAACAAAAATTTTATAGCGTTTCTTTCTTATATAGCCGGAAGCACCCTACTTTCCCCTGTTTGCAGTATTCGAATTCGAAATACAGAAGCACACGTAAAGCGACAAATACGCATGCGCGTAATATGCGCATTGCTTTTATTTTCTGCACTTGCTGCACGCATTATGAGCTAGAAGTTGGAGGATTCTAGGGAATTCTACGAAATTGGTACTGCCATCTCTGCACTCGCTGTATGAATTGCAACCAACGTAACGGACTCAATTTCGAAGCGAGCAACACATCCCTAGAAGGTTTTAGGCAGGGTCGAAACGAAAGATGAGGAAGGAAGCAAATACGTAGCGCGCATTTTTATTTCTTAAAGGCTTTTACTGCTAAGTTTTTCGAACGTGCTCTTATAATGCTAACTTTACAGCTATACTCTAATCCAGAAGACGTACTAGAGCCTGCGGTTCTATTCAATAACCTTCAAAACCTTGAATTTACCCCGGACGCGGATAATAAATAACTTCATTTTTCCTTTACACATCTGTTTACCAAATTAAGCAGCAGTTCGTCCTGTAAAACTCATAAAATATGGTATTCGCTTTCAATAATTGTCGCTGTTCAAGAAGAATAGAAAAACTCAGGTTGAGAAAATCCAGGAACCAATAAAGCCATCAAATTTCGTTAGGAGTCGGTCCCCGATCCTTGGGACGAAGTAACCGATGTAGTTAGGAAGCGTGCTTCGACCACCGTCCAAAAGTCTCGAATTAAATTTAACGTAATCCATCCAACTGCATAGCTAATTGTAAATAAGTTTAAACATTCCCGCGCAACCTTACGAGCATCAAACGCATCGAAAACCGTTCCGGTACGTTACTGCGGTTCATGCGCTGTTGGAACCGGTACGCTATGGATGCGCGCAGCGACTGCGCTGCGGTCTATGCGCATAATGCGTGAACTGGAATACAACCAGAGTCTGATAGGTATGGAGGGGGCCGTTCAGCGTAGCAGCAAGGTGGAGGTGCTCCCAGTGGCTCGTGAGCCACCAGTTTGTCAACCCTGCTTTATGTTATCATATCGGGCCCCGTCATGTATTAAGGCCTGCAGCAAACAGAACGAGTCTTATTATGCAATTTACTATGTAACTGCATACGCCGATGGTGCATTATACAATTCATATACACGGTTGAATTCCTAAAAAAAACACTATATTTTTAGTTAATATGAAAATGTAAAAATTGCTAAAAATAACGCGAAGTAAAATTTTTTTTAAGAAAAAACTTTTTCAAAAATTTTGTTAATGGAAGTTTATAGCACTTATTGCACCATCAATTTTTCCCAAAAGTGGAAGTGCCTATTTGACTTTGAGGTTAGTGTTCACCCATTTAAGGGGGTATAGGACTATTGAACGACTGAAATCGACGGTTTCTTGTCGGTTGAATTGCTTAGATACCAAATAATCGCCGTACTGGCACTTTTCACAGTTTTTTATGTACGCATTAACGAGTAATGTAAAATAAAAAAATTGTCAGAATGTTGAAAATTATTCAAGTTATTTGACGCTAAAGATGGTCCCGCGTAGCGCGCAGCTGTAATTGGTGTACATAGTCCCAGGTGAACCAATCATCTAAAAGCAAAATGCTTTGGGATGATTAGTTTCTGCACTAATACATATCGTGTGGAACTTTGGTGGCGAATTTAAACAAACATTGTAAAAGTTACACACGAATTAAGTTTTTTCCACATTTTTATGGGGAAAAAATCGTCTTTAATGAGTTATAAAATGTGTTTACAAACATCCAATGTTAATGCGGAAATTCCACACGATAGGGAAAGGAATTCTACAGCTCCAGTTAAAATTTTAAGTGAAAATATTAATTCGTTCAAGAGTTATGATGTACACCGTGTTTGAAAATGTAGTTTCTAGATAAACGGCTTCAAAGTTAAGTCCCATACGCCAATACCGCTCTGCGAGGCCGTTACTCGACGGTGCACTCAATTACGTTCAGCGCTATAATTTCCGTAATTATTCGAATTTCCTCACGATACATTGTTGTAAATGTTTACAAAGCATGGCACTTTCAGAATTAATAATGATAAAAAAAATCGATTTTTCGAGATTTCAATAGTCCTATACCCCCTTAAAGGGCGATAGGACCCGAATGAAACACACCGTTCTTCTCGCCTTGAGTCACTCTATAAACCCACAAAGTTGCGTTCCAATCGGTGAGTGCGGGTTCGCGGTGTTCCCTTGTAAGTGCGAGTCAATAGGGTATGTTAGTTAGAACTGATAATGTGTATCATGTGAAATATTTACATGTGTTTGATTGCAATAGAAGTTCTAATAGGAATTGTATTGCTGTGTAAAATGATAATTAGGATTATTATGGTTTACATCATATATAAGATGATATTGGCGCGTTGATTCGGTCACTATACAACAATTTATTTTATTATTTGAAAATAAAATAAAGAAAACACCGCTATTTCGTAATTAATTATAGAAAAATCCGACGTTTCGGTTCATGATTTGAACCATCCTCAAGGAAAGTGAGATAAATTATATAAAATTACGCTTGCTGGTGAAAAATGTGTCGTAGCATTTATAAAAGCAAACGACTCCTGAGTCGGTTGGAAGCAGACTGAAGTAACAAGCAGACAAAACAGACATAGCTAGAGGTGAAACGGACTGTGGCCAAAACAAAGCCGTTAGCAATTTGAAATTATCAAAAACCCCAAGATTTTGAACAAACAAACATTCAAGGCAACAAACCAAACATTGAGCTCGTGTGATCAAATTTTTATAATTTTCTTTAATATAACATATCTACTCATAGGTGTAGTAGAGCTAATAAAGATACATAAAATGCATAGAATATGTAAATAGTAGAGTGATCATAAGGAGGTAAAATAGACAGACACATCATAACCCATTACTTCTTTAGTAATGTTGCGTAATATTCTTGTATCTTAGGTGTTTCATACCTGAGATTCACGCTAGGTTGTTTAATCATATGTAGTGTCTCTAAAATAATCCTCAGGTTCCAATTATTTTCTTTATCAACAATTTTAGCATTGTTAAAGTCAAACCTATGATCAAACTCCAAAGAATGCTTGGTTAGAGCCGTATGTTGTAAGGGGGATGACAAAATATTTCTTTTATGTTCGTATATACGTCTCTCTAGAAGTCTGGAAGTTTGTCCGATGTAAACTTGATTACAGCCCATACAAGGAATAGAATATACGATGTTAGAATTTTTGGACAAGGGAATTTTATCTTTAATCAAAGGAAATAGATGCTTAGTATAAAATGGTAATTTAAAAATGGTGTGTATACCGACTTTTCTAAAAATTCTTCTAATATCGTTAGAAATATTGTTAACAAAAGGTAATACGACAGTATTTCTCCAACTAATGGGACCTATTTTATTCTTTCTTAACTCTTTTCTTTTTTCAACAAAAAGTGGATGATAAATTTCAAAAATCCTTTCTTTAATAATCTCTGACACCATATCTACAGGATATCCATTCCGTTTTAGCGTGTTTTTAATAATAAGTAAATTATCTGGACGAAATTTTATGTCAGATAGCAAAATAGCACGGTCTATTAATCCTTTGATTAAACCCACCTTGTGTTGCATCGGATGTGCAGAGCAAAAATTAATATATCTTCCCGACCAGCTAGGTTTGTGATACCAATTCGTGATAATTCTATTATTTGATCTAATGACAATAGTATCAAGAAAACTGAGACATGAGTCCTTCTCAACCTCATGAGTGAACTGTAATCTGGCATGGAAACTGTTGAACGTGTCTAATAATATTTGTAAATCCTCTAGTCTAAGGCAGGTAATGATATCGTCAACATATCTTTTATAAAAAATAAGATTAAACTGTAACTTAGAAAGGGAAACAGTCTCAAGTTCTTCCATAACTATATTAGCAATTACAGGGGAGATCGGTGACCCCATAGCAGTTCCAAACACTTGTTTATAATAAGTTCCATTAAATAGGAAAACGTTCGATTCTAATACAAAACTTACAGCATTGAGAAAATCATTACGGTCAATATTTGTATGTTATTAGCTCTACTACACCTATGAGTAGATATGTTATATTAAAGAAAATTATAAAAATTTGATCACACGAGCTCAATGTTTGGTTTGTTGCCTTGAATGTTTGTTTGTTCAAAATCTTGGGGTTTTTGATAATTTCAAATTGCTAACGGCTTTGTTTTGGCCACAGTCCGTTTCACCTCTAGCTATGTCTGTTTTGTCTGCTTGTTACTTCAGTCTGCTTCCAACCGACTCAGGAGTCGTTTGCTTTTATAAATGCTACGACACATTTTTCACCAGCAAGCGTAATTTTATATAATTTATCTCACTTTCCTTGAGGATGGTTCAAATCATGAACCGAAACGTCGGATTTTTCTATAATTAATTACGAAATAGCGGTGTTTTCTTTATTTTATTTTCAAATAATAAAATAAATTGTTGTATAGTGACCGAATCAACGCGCCAATATCATCTTATTTAACAATTCCGGTCGAGAATCTCAATTTGAAATTTATCATAATGAATGGCGAAACTTGTACCATATTGAAGGAAAGTTTTTTCCATTGGATATCAAGAATACATGGACCTGAGACTTTAAAACTACTCAAGGATCTGACAAACTGTAAATCCAAACTGGCAAAGATAAGTAACAGAAAGATTTTTCTACTTAAATGCAGATCTAATGGTGTCGTCCCTAATTTTATTTCAAACAATCTTGTGAATAGTTCTAATAATTTTTTTACTACTTCTACTACTGCTTCAGGCAAACTGTTGAATTTACATAGGAGATTTTCAAAGAAATTACTCAACATTGCCATCATTGACACACACAATATGCAAAGGTCGATTTCAAATAGAATAACACAATTATATGACGAAATTCAATTCATTCTTCCTATAAATGTACTTGATAAATTTTATATTTTCGAAAATAAAAAATACACAAGACAGTTCAAATTACATAAAAACAAATGTATTAAGAAATTCCACAATTTGCTTGAATCCAGAAGTAATTCTTATAACAACGATTTGAATGGAATTGTGTCTTCCGATAATATTGTTTCTAACACTGATATTGACAAATGGTTAAAAAATCTCTTCGATGTTCAAATTCCTGATAAGGTCAAGAAGGTATTAGCTTTGGGACCGAAGCATGCTTTATGTGTACAGAAGAATTATATCACCTCTCCTAAATTCATATCTTCAATTGAATCAGGATTAGTTAAAATTTTAGATGATGATATTCAAAAGTCTACCAGGATGAGAATTGTTAATAAAATTCTTAACTACACCACCAATTTTACTAAACCTAATATTCTGTTTTTATCGGAAAAAGAAATCACGGAAACTAGACAATTTTTCAAAAGAAACGATAATTTATTGGTCTTAAAATCTGATAAAGGAAATACAACAGTTATAGTTGATAAAGGTTTTTATATTTCGGAAGTGATGAAATTATTAGATGACACGAATACTTACGCCAAAAGCAGATTTGAATACACTAGTACCTTTGAAAGGAAATCTAACTCTATTGTTTCTAACTTTTTTAAAAAGAATCAAATCAATGAACTTACTAGCAAACACTTAAAGACGTATAACGCCATAGCACCTAGAGCATACGCCTTACCAAAAACACATAAAGAAAATTTGTCATGGAGAATCATAGTTTCATCTATTGGTGGTCCCACGTATAAACTTTCGAGCTTCTTAGCTAATATTCTTTCAAAAATAGTTGGTAACCTTCCCTACCACACAGTAGATAGTTGGCAGTTTTGTAAAGAAATTAAGAATGTTCAAATTGATGATGATTCCTTAAGATTGGTTTCTTTAGATGTAGTATCGTTATTTACCAACATTCCCATTAATCTAGCCTTACAGGTTCTTGATCGTCGTTGGGAAGAAATTAAATTACATACAAATATTGACCGTAATGATTTTCTCAATGCTGTAAGTTTTGTATTAGAATCGAACGTTTTCCTATTTAATGGAACTTATTATAAACAAGTGTTTGGAACTGCTATGGGGTCACCGATCTCCCCTGTAATTGCTAATATAGTTATGGAAGAACTTGAGACTGTTTCCCTTTCTAAGTTACAGTTTAATCTTATTTTTTATAAAAGATATGTTGACGATATCATTACCTGCCTTAGACTAGAGGATTTACAAATATTATTAGACACGTTCAACAGTTTCCATGCCAGATTACAGTTCACTCATGAGGTTGAGAAGGACTCATGTCTCAGTTTTCTTGATACTATTGTCATTAGATCAAATAATAGAATTATCACGAATTGGTATCACAAACCTAGCTGGTCGGGAAGATATATTAATTTTTGCTCTGCACATCCGATGCAACACAAGGTGGGTTTAATCAAAGGATTAATAGACCGTGCTATTTTGCTATCTGACATAAAATTTCGTCCAGATAATTTACTTATTATTAAAAACACGCTAAAACGGAATGGATATCCTGTAGATATGGTGTCAGAGATTATTAAAGAAAGGATTTTTGAAATTTATCATCCACTTTTTGTTGAAAAAAGAAAAGAGTTAAGAAAGAATAAAATAGGTCCCATTAGTTGGAGAAATACTGTCGTATTACCTTTTGTTAACAATATTTCTAACGATATTAGAAGAATTTTTAGAAAAGTCGGTATACACACCATTTTTAAATTACCATTTTATACTAAGCATCTATTTCCTTTGATTAAAGATAAAATTCCCTTGTCCAAAAATTCTAACATCGTATATTCTATTCCTTGTATGGGCTGTAATCAAGTTTACATCGGACAAACTTCCAGACTTCTAGAGAGACGTATATACGAACATAAAAGAAATATTTTGTCATCCCCCTTACAACATACGGCTCTAACCAAGCATTCTTTGGAGTTTGATCATAGGTTTGACTTTAACAATGCTAAAATTGTTGATAAAGAAAATAATTGGAACCTGAGGATTATTTTAGAGACACTACATACGATTAAACAACCTAGCGTGAATCTCAGGTATGAAACACCTAAGATACAAGAATATTACGCAACATTACTAAAGAAGTAATGGGTTATGATGTGTCTGTCTATTTTACCTCCTTATGATCACTCTACTATTTACATATTCTATGCATTTTATGTATCTTTATTAGCTCTACTACACCTATGAGTAGATATGTTATATTAAAGAAAATTATAAAAATTTGATCACACGAGCTCAATGTTTGGTTTGTTGCCTTGAATGTTTGTTTGTTCAAAATCTTGGGGTTTTTGATAATTTCAAATTGCTAACGGCTTTGTTTTGGCCACAGTCCGTTTCACCTCTAGCTATGTCTGTTTTGTCTGCTTGTTACTTCAGTCTGCTTCCAACCGACTCAGGAGTCGTTTGCTTTTATAAATGCTACGACACATTTTTCACCAGCAAGCGTAATTTTATATAATTTATCTCACTTTCCTTGAGGATGGTTCAAATCATGAACCGAAACGTCGGATTTTTCTATAATTAATTACGAAATAGCGGTGTTTTCTTTATTTTATTTTCAAATAATAAAATAAATTGTTGTATAGTGACCGAATCAACGCGCCAATATCATCTTATTTAACAATTCCGGTCGAGAATCTCAATTTGAAATTTTACATCATATAGTTACAATTATTCAGTTTTTTACCAATCATTTGATATCTTTGGATACATGTGTCAATTGAGTTGTTGCAATTTTAATACGATTGTGTTTAGTTTGGGACAATTATTTTAAATTCAAATTTCTTCTGTTCCAGGTACTGCGACCTATGCAACCAGAAGAGCTAGTTAATTGTGATCGCGCGCATTGTGGTTTTTAGTATCAGTGATTTTTGCGTGGAATATATATATACTGACTGAATTAGATTTTCGTTTATAAATTTTATTCAATTCGCAAGATCAACATTTTTGTAAAGAATTTGAAAAGGAATGTATATGTACTATAGCTAGAAAGTAGGGATTTCTTAAAGCTTTAAAGTGTAACTTTGAAGACACATTATTGTAGAGCAGAGTTTCCCTTTGGGGAAACTATCTCTATTGTCACAATTTCCAAGGGTAGCTGTGCATGCAATTTTTTGATATGGTTCTTGTGAAGATTCGTGACTGTAATGTTTGTGTAATCAGGTGAATGTGTAAGTGTTTAAAAAATGTTTATACGACCAAGTTTTTCAAGTGCATTCTTATCGCCCGCTTGCTTCTCATCGCCCCCTGCTGCTCCTAGAAGCCCCCCCCCCCTGTCAGATCCCCTCAGCGCCCTTGTTGAGAAATACTGTTGTAGAATACGCCAAAAAGTATTTCTACACCTAATTTTTTGCAATAACTTTATATAAACAAGTGATACATTAACAGACACTATTTTCAATAAGATTGTATTATGTACAGAGGTAATGTGCAAATTAATAATTGTTCATAATGCCAAATCCAAAACGTATTTGTTGGTACAGTTACGACTATGGTAGGAAGCTACGTGATTATTTAAGTTGTACATTATAATTAATATTTTGAATGGATCCCATTTGCTTCAATAAAGGCTTGTAGTCTTTTTGGCATAGGTTCTACCAGTTTCTGGGTTATTTTCCTTGATATTTTTGGCCATTCTTCTAGAATCACTCGTTATAAATCAGTCTTGTTACATATTTTTCTTTTTCGTGCTCCTACATCCAACAGGTGCCTTAAATTTGGTATATTATTGATATCGGGGGATTGTGGTGGTGAAATCAATTGATTGGGAACATTGTACAACGACCATTTTCTCGTTTTTTAGCGGTGTGCTTCGTGTCGTTGTCTTGTTGGAAACAGTAAGTTTCGTTTAGGCCCAATTCAACTGCTCTTTCTTGTAAATTATAACGCAACACCTCCATATACTTAATTGCACTCATAATTCCCTCGATAAATTGTATGATTAAACGAACTTACCTAAGTGAAGTTCTATCATAATTGTATGGAGCGCCTCTTCCTCGAGATCAGCATGTAGTACCTCTACTTCGCACCTGTCGCCACAAGTTCAAAGCTACGATTTTAACGAAAAATTCTCCCCACGCCGCCGTCCGTGGGCCCAGTAGCTTCTACGTCATTCTTTAAAGCATCACCGCAACTTTTGGGGTACTCTGTGTATCTCGTGTACGCAGAGTTTGGGAATATATAGGGTGGGTTTGATCATCTCAGAAGAGGCGCTCCATACAATTATGATAGAACTTCACTTAGGTAAGTTCGTTTAATCATACAATTGTATTTCGCGCCTCTTCCTCGAGATCAACATGTAGATGTGTAAAGCTAGTTGCGGTGAAAGAAGGGGCATTGAATGAAAACCCGGGATTAACTTTTGAATTACATGCTAAAATACTGGAAGGAAAAGTGCCTTTATGTATTTATCATACAGGCAGGTATTTCTCTTATATAAAGCTTTTTAAAACATATTAAAATTTTCTTACACATAATAATATTTATAAGGAACTTAACACCGACCTTGCAAATTGGTCACTTCCATCGTACAATCGTAGGTCATAGAATCTACTAAAGGTCGAGGATGTTTCTGTCCAACCAGCCGTTCTTCTAATAGTATCGAGACCTACACCCTTACGACGTGCCGTAGACGTGGACGCGTGACGCGTACTATACGCCGTAAATCTCTGCGTATCCACACCACTCTTGGTAAGCGTGTTCTTAATCCACCGGCTTAGAGTTTGTGTTGTAACCGCTTTATATGGACTTTTCAAAGATAAAAATAAATACTCTACGGTACCTCGCAGGGGTGTTGTTCTTCCTATGTATGATTCTAGCGTGGACGCTACGCAAAGCTTGCTGTTCTCTAGGAAGAAGGGCAAGACAAGAACTGGTTGTTTCCTTCTTGGACCTGTCATCTTAATTCTATTAGGAATTTTGATTTCATACGTGTCGTGTATTTTCCTAATATTGGTAATATTAATCATCGAAAAGGTCTGAATTCTATGACCTGTAACGAGTGCTAGCAAGGTTACCAATTTCTCCGATAACGTCTTAAGGTCCAAATCTTCGTTCTCAGGTAACGATGTAAAATAACTTAGAACTATCTTGGGGTCCCATATAACATCATATGTTGGTGTTGACGGTCGCGTATTAAAAACCCCTTTGAAAAAACGCCGTACTCTGGGGTCAAGTGCTATATGACTCCCGGTTAACAGCGCAATCGCTGATCTGGCTGTGTTTAGAGATCCATATGACGCTCCAGCTTCATATTCCTTGGTCAGGAATAGTAACACTTCCGTTGCTGTTCCGTTTGACGGTTCTATCGATCTTTCCACGCAAAAGCGCCACCACTTCTTAATCGCACCTCCGTATTGTTTTATTGATCCCTCGCTTATGGAGGAGATCATAATATTTATTGCTGAGGGTGGAGCTCCCTTCCTGGCGAACGCTCGCCGGATAAGTACCCGGCAACCAGGGTAGTTTTCCTCCACAAGGGATGTGGTTCCTTGCTGCAAGACGTCAAAAGATTAATGTCTGGTGGGAAATACAGTGTGTCTGCCACCAACAAGGACTTGAACACCGGAAACCAGGGTTGGGTTTCCCATAATGGTACGACCAATAGACCGCGAGATCTCTCACTCTTAATTTTCTGTAAAACTCTTAATATGATCGAGAAAGGAGGAAAAGCATAGAAAAAATATAGGTTCCACGTTATCGTGAACGCATCGATCGCTATAGCACCCGGATCTCTCCTCCAGGAAACATATGTCTCACATTTTGTATTTGCTATACTCGCAAAGAGGGCAATATCCGGTTTCCCGAAGGTTCGGATAATTTCAGAAAATGTTTCTTGAGACAACTCGTATTCCGTCTCACTCTCCAACCTTCGCGATTCTATGTCAGCCTCCCAATTCATTTTTGAACTTATGTATGACGCGAATATCCATAAGTTCCTTCTTTCACACCACTTCCAAATCTCTTTTGTTATCTGATTTAGATTATCAAATTGGATTCCGCCCATACGATTAATATACGATATGGCTGTTGTGTTATCTATTCGTAACAAAATCTGAGATCCCTTGAGGTTCTTAGCGAAACACTTAAGTCCCAAAAAAGCCGCGAGTATTTCGAGGTAGTTAATATGAAAGCTGCGATCTGTCTCATTCCAAAACCCATGTGATCTTTCTTTATTGCACACAGCTTCCCATCCAGACCTGGATGCATCCGAACATATTTCGAGATCAAATTTCATCACTCGAATCGGATTGCTTGCTAAAGCAATATTAGATTTCCACCATCTAAAATCCTCTTGTAATTTATGAGGCAGGGACATGTAACGCTCGTACGATTGATTGGATTTAAGTAATGCCAAATACTTCTCTCGTTCAAAACTTTTTGTGTATGCCCATCCATAGTTAACGCCGGGGCAGGCGGCGACAAGAATACCAATAAATTGTGCGAGATCACGTATCTTACACGCACTGATGGAACTGAACCGAGAAATAAGATTTTGTATATTTTCCTTTTTAACTGTCGGTAGTTCAATTGTCATTCGAATCGAATCAAAAACTAACCCTAGATATTTACATTTCTGAGATGGGGTCATATGACTTTTCTCGTGGTGTATAATGAACCCCAAGTCTTGTAAGGGCGAGTGTGTCTCTTCTATATTTTGGTAGCATTCCATGTAAGAATCTCCCATTAAAAGAAAGTCGTCCAGATAGACCACAACTACAAAACCGCGCGATCTCAGATATGAAACTACTGCTTTCATTATTTTTGTGAACACATACGGGGCCGTGCTAAGTCCAAAAGGCAAACAAGTAAACTCGAACAGTTCGCTATCGAACTGGAAACGTAAAAATCTCCTATCTGCTTCATCAATGGGTATCATATAATATGCATCTCGTAAATCCAGAGTAGCCATGCAGCTACCCGGGCTTAGCAGTCTAGCCGCTGTCTTGTACTCCTCGAGCTTGAAATGTTCGGTTTGTATGAACGTATTAAGCTGTTTTAAATTCAGAATAAAACGGCTGTGACGTTCGTCACTAAGGCGCTCCCCCCCTCCCGAACCGCGACGCGCGAAGCGAGCTCGCGGCGCGCGAGAGCGTACCCCCACCGCGCTCGACGGCCGCGAATCTAACTCGCGCCGCGGCCGATAGGCGGCCGCGGGCATGATAACGTTCTCGCGGCAGCTTTACGCACCGCGAGACATAAGACCGGGGCCGCGAGCGCCAGAGATCAGCTTGCTCCGTGGCTTCGCCGTACATGCAAAGCAGTGACGCGAGAAGCTCTTTTTGGTTTTCTATCCTCCTCCGAGGGAATTCTAGCGGGCCGAGTGCCTCACCGCCTGACCGCTAGTAGCCCGCTCCTTGGTCGTTACATCAGCCGAATTTCGATTCGCGCTGGACCGTCCGGCCGTGGTGGTCAACCAGCGGTCAATGATAGCTGGCCCACCGCAGATAAGGCCTTCCATGTAGACTGCTTAGGGTCGAGGCTCTCTCTCGCCCGGCAGTAAACTCCAACCTGTCCGCCGAACACGGCCGAGCACCAACGAGTGCCGCCGACCCGCGCCGACTAACGCCGATAGCCGCCGACCGGCCGGCTGCCGGTACCCGCCGCCGAGGCCGCGTAGCTTATAAGCACACTGCGTAGAATAAATCCGCCGCTAACTCATAGCAACTAGCCCTAAGGCCGTAGCCGTTAAGCCACCTAGAAATAGAACTAGTAATAAGCCGCCTAGTTAGTAAGCCTAGATATAAGCCGTCTCGCGCCGCGAGTCTAACTCGCGTTCGGATAGTTTAAGGACCAGGACAATAAAACAGCTTGTTACGAAACACCAGCCCACGTGAGTGTTCATTCCGACAGACCCGCGACATCCCGACTGAGCCGGCAACGGAACTCTTCCTCTAGTTCCACCGTGCCCCGCGAAAACGGGTCACACGGCTAGAGCCATCGGGTTTCGGAACAAGGAAAATTTTTGAATGAAACTGGCCTTCCACGGGTCTACACTTTTCCACTGCTCCCTTTTCCCGTAGCTGACCAATTAAGGCAGCGATTTCAGTTCTCTCTTTATTAGACCAGTGAACATTCTTAGGCGTTTCGGCTTGGTGGGGCCGAATAGCAAAAGGAATTTTATACCCACTTAGCCATGATAGTACCTTAGGGTCTGACGTAAGTGTATCCCATTTTGCTTTAAAAAATTTAAGCCTACCGGCAAAACCCCTTACCGATTGGTCTAGCGATGTCGACGATAATTCCGATGCGAGGCGATGTCTTCCGCACCGTATCTGCACTCTTTCGCCCGCCCGACGTCACGGCTAAATTCTTGGTTCGAGGTTGACGGGGCGGGGTCTGGAAGTTTTTTGTACCCTTGGGAGGTTGGTTCTTGGCTAATGGTCTTATGTCTTTACAAGAGATTTCCATGGCTTTTCTTGATTTTAACTTTTCGTCCAGATCGGATCCGAACAACCACTCGTCAATTGCGGATGCATTTAAGGTTTCCTTAACTGAGGCGTTAATATTAGCCAGGATAAGGCTCCGGCGCACTAGGGATTCGTCGTGTTGCATATCCGCTAGCAGCCTGCTTGAATCGCTTAGGAGCTCCACGAGGGCCAAATTCTCCTTATCGTTTGTCAGGATGGTCGACAGAGCCTTCCCATTTGCCGCCATACACGCCGCGATCTTTTCCTGTTTGGCCACAATGCGGTCATCTCGTTTGATGACCGCCTCCTGTAAGGCGGCTTTTACCACCGTGTTTAATTTTGGTGGGTTGGTCAGGTTGCAGTTGCTGGGAGGTGGATATTTCGTAAGAATTGCCACCCTATCATCTGTTGGTAGTCCAACTATAATGATTTCCTCCCATTTGACTGCAATTTCTTGGTGCATCGGAGGAGCTAGCACCTTATCCGCGAGTATACGCTTCCCGAAAATGCTTAGCACTCCCTCATTCAAAGCTTCCTCTTTTTCCGACGTGCCAGCTTCGTTATTGTCCTCGATAGGTGTTCTATCTGTGTGAGAATCTTGTTCCTGGAGCACGTATCTCGCCGAACCTTCGCCTGAGCTAACCATGTAATCTGCGAAGGGGGAGATTAGGGAAAAAAAGGATCACAATTCTGTATATTATTATGTTTACATAATTGTTTATACATATTTATGCAGAGATCTGATATAACCATATATAGTGTGACGTAGCGTCCCAGCGCGAGGAATCGAGCGCGCGGCGGTGCGACCGGGAGTGAGCGAGAAACCGATCACACGCGGGCGACCGCGACCGAACCCGACCGAACTCGCCCGAAGCGTGCCGGTCCCGCGACGCGTCAGCGCGATGACGCTCACTCCCCACTGCGCCGCTAGATCGCGTCGGTTTCTCGCTGCTGGGAATTTCCGAGAATCGGGACATATGCCGCGATGATTCCGAGGCAAGGCAGTTCCAGTGGGGAGACGGACCCCCACCACCAGACTTGCCTGGATGTTGCCCGGTGCAAACTACGGTGAAACGACTCCGTATATCCGCCGACCACCAGATCGCCTCCTATCCCATTTCCGACACCGTTCCGGTAAAGAGACGCAGGACGTTGCCCGGTCTCTTTCCCGCTCCTCGTGTTGAACAGAGACGCCCGGATGCTGCCCGGTCTCTGCCAACGCTTGTCCCGTTAAAGAGACGCAGGACGTTGCCCGGTCTCTCTCCCGCTCCTCGTGTTGAATAGAGACGCCCGGATGCTGCCCGGTCTCTACCGACACTTGTCCCGTTAAGGAGACGCAGGACGTTGCCCGGTCTCTCTCCCGCTCCTCGTGTTGAATAGAGACGCCCGGATGCTGCCCGGTCTCTACCGACACGTGTCCCGTTAAGGAGACGCAGGACGTTGCCCGGTCTCTCTCCCGCTCCTCGTGTTGAATAGAGACGCCCGGATGCTGCCCGGTCTCTACCGACACTTGTCCCGTTAAAGAGACGCAGGACGTTGCCCGGTCTCTTTCCCGCTCCTCGTGTTGAATAGAGACGCCCGGATGCTGCCCGGTCTCTACCGACACTTGTCCCGTTAACGAGACGCAGGACGCTGCCCGGTCTCGCTCCCGCTCCTCGTGTTGGACAGAGACGCCCGGATGCTGCCCGGTCTCTACCGACGCTTGTCCCGTTAAAGAGACGCAGGACGTCGCCCGGTCTCTCTCGCTCCCTTACCGTCCCGCTACGGCGACACCAGGCGCGGAGCGACCGAATTGTTCCGTTAAGCGGACGCACGAACATAGACCGAACGACGCCGTACCGCGAACCGCGCCGCCGCGCAACGACGGCTTGACCGCGATTAACGCGAAGCACCCCGCGTCTAAGTATATGTATATAGTGTAAATAATTGTTAATGAATAAATCTAATTTAACCGAACACGGAAGGACTTCATTAAACCCTGGTAAAGCCGACTGAGACCGTCCTTCCGCCCGGAGTGACGACCGTCACAATAGGTTATAATCGCCTGACTTGCGAGATTACTACACGTAAATTAAAGTCTGCGCGAGAATCATGTTTCATGATACATATATATGTACAGGTTAGAGCCCATACTAAAGGGACAGGCATTCAGAGAATTATTCTCTTCCTTACAGGTTAGGGTCCGCAAGGTTTTTTCTTGTTTTACGCTTGGGTATCGTATCCTTGGCGGTGGGACCACCACGTAACCCTATATAGGTTAAAACCCACGAATCTCTGCGAGAATCGTCGCACGCAGATTAGGGTCTGCATGGGGGTTGTGTTTCCGTTACCATGTGTCTGTTATGGGTTAGAGCCCATAACAAACGGGGAAGCATGAAGAAATAACTTCTTCCCAGGTTAGAGCCTGTAAGGTCTTGCTTTGTTTTACATGAGAAAACGCAGTTCTGGCGTTTGGGTGGCTGCGCAACGCTACATTTGTTGATTAGAAACACGAATCTTGTTAAATTCGTTACACACAGGTTAGAGCCTGTGGTACGTTTCTTTTCCCTTCTTCGTGAATCTCATTTTCAACTTACTGCTTGAGACAGATCCTTCCGACGAGGTTATTGAAGTTCTACGATGTCTCGAGCGTCGATGTTTCTTATTCTTTTTAATCATCTTCTCCAACTTCCTAATGCGTTTCTCGAAAGCGAATTAGTAAATTCCGCATCATGTTTCGCTTGTCTCTTTCGATTCATCTTCTTAGTACAAAAGTTATTCCTTACACGTGTGGCACCTTCGGCACAAAAGCGAAGAATGACGTAGAAGCTACTGGGCCCACGGACGGCGGCGTGGGGAGAATTTTTCGTTCAAATCGTAGCTTTGAACTTGTGGCGACAGGTGCGAAGTAGAGGTACTACATGTTGATCTCGAGGAAGAGGCGCGAAATACAATGGAATATTTCCAACACCACTGTACGTCATACAGCCCCAGATCATCACATGTCCACCACCGAGCTTCACAGTTAATCTAAGATTCTTTTGTTGAAGTTCAGTATTGGGTTTTCTCCAGAGGAATTTCTTCCCATATCATAGTGAGTCAAAAATATTGAACTTGGAAGGTTGGAAAACAGTCTTTAGACTGAACCTCGCCCTTGCGATAGTCGTGTTCTTCTTTTCTTTTCTCTTTCTTATTTTGTTTGTACAATAATAATAATAATAATAGTAACAACTTACATTTGTCTGAGAAGATAACACGTTTCCAAAATTCGATCGCTTTATTTAAGTAGGTTTTAGCGAAACCTAGCCATTTTTCTCTGTTTGCAATATTGATGAATGGTTTCCTTTTCACAGCTCTGCAATATATTTTAGCAGAATTCAACACATTTCTAATGGTTTCGGGACACACATTCTTCCCCCGGTATTGACGCGACATCGTTGCATTGTGTTCAAGCACTTACAAATGGATATTTTGTAGCTTTTTTTAACTATACTCCGACGCTCTTTAATTATAAGTGCTATTACTGTACAGGAAGAAGGTCCTTGGCAGGCGGTGCCGTCCGCCGTTACCTCCGTCTGAATCCCCATCTGTGACCTTCCCGAAATCCCTACTTCTAGATTTTTGGCATGCTGCATAGTATGTAGTAAGTAGATGTGACCGCTTCCGCCAATAACGAAAATATGTGTGCCCTGTCTTTAAGAATGTGCTCAATTAGCAATTAGCAATTCAATCATTACACTTGCCAGGAGTCTTCTTTCAGTGCAGTAATAGTATGTTCAGCCAACCCGACCGTGGCATATTTTCTGTAGTTTTTGTTTTCTCGTACTTTTTAACAATATACTGCACTGTTGTAAAATTTTGACTTAAAGTTTTGCCACTTTTTTTATAACCCTCCCCACGTTTACGAACAAAAATAACATAATCTCGCACGGACACCGGTATTTCACTTTTCTTTACTGTCACGGCTTCTGTATGAAGTTCGAAGACGCACTACTATCGTGAGAAGATCAAGGTCTATTATATATTGTTGTGCCCAAGCAACGCCCAATCACACGCATGATACACACTATAATCTATGTAGGAATCGGTGACGTAATATGCCAAAGTTTTTGCGAATCTCGGAAAACGAAAGCCACGGGTTAACCACCACGGCTACGCGGACTCTCCGTGGTCCTTTAGTCTGGGCCCTCTCTTACGGCATGGAGGTTCCTGATTCCACACTATTTAACAAACATATTTTTATTAATTTTTATGGCATCTTTATCCAGATATTGCGCCAATTCCTTAAGGTGGCTGTTCGAATGTGGTGGCCGCAGTCGCCAGCCGCAGATGGTATTTACTACATAGTGCCTCTACGAGCTATAGTGACTTAGGTGTGAAGTCACTCGGCGGGATCTTAACCGATACCCTGCTGGATACGGACCGACAAACGTGCCCCCCTAGTGAAAGATTAGCCTTCTGTTTTGACGTAGGACTACGTCTAACAAGTCAGGGTGTAGTACAGCCGACCGCCTGTGACGAGAATATGTTATAATTGAAATCGTTATATCGTCAAAAGTACGCGCCGTACAGTATCCGCGTTTGCATACTCGTGAAGAGCATGAAGTCCAATTCACGTAGTGCACGATATATCTCGCGCCCGTCGCTCCCCCCGTTCCCAGTGCGCGGGGGAAATGACACAATATTTTTAAGTGTTCGGCCACTTTGACTCACAATATCTCGGGAACCGTGAGTGCAATACGACTGTTCAAGGTATCATTTTAAAGTTCTCGTCGAGATCTATTCAAATATATAAAGAACATATCCCACTGGTTTAAACTAGATCGTGCGTTGTATGCACGGTCGCTATCGCCACCATTCCTTGGAATCCTTCGGTCGAGAGTGAGCCTGAGAGCGAGCGGACCCTTTCGTCCTCTCTTGTATGCTCACGGGTTCTCTCACTCGCGCAACATATACGTTGTAAGTTCGCCGCCAGCCCCGAGCGTGGTGCCTATAATTTTCGCGAGGACAGGCTAACATTTTAGACAATGCCGCGAAATTTGCAGTGCGAACCGCACGCAGAAGTGGAGAAAAATAAATCGAGGTGCAAGAGCAAGTGATGTGGAATCCAAGATACCCGAACTAAGATCGTGTTCAGATATATTGGCCAATGAGTTTCGTGAGGTGTATTCTCCTACCACACGGCTTGCCTGCCTCGGTGCTCCCTTTCTCTACGTTCTCACTCTCTCTCGGGCTATGCCTGGTCGTCGCGCGGTGGGGATTTGTGTCCGTGCGGTACGTACACACACAGCGAAGCATCTCCTCCACTTTGAGTTCATAGAGGGGACACGATTCCGAGCAATTATTTCTCGCTTCTTTCTTGCCGAAGGCGAGAGCGAGATGGAATGAAAGCGTGCCTAAACGCACATGCCCGTCGCGCACGCAGAGGACGGAGTATCAGGCGTAGGAAAAACGGAGCGAGACAAAGTATGTATCAACGCGTCATCTGTTTCGTACCGTTCCTCACTTGCTTTCAGTCCCTCTGACTCGCTCTCGTTCCATCACACTCTCGCCTTCACAGAACAAGAGTGAGCCAGAAGTGGTGGGGATAGCGCCCAGCTCCTGACGTGTAGGCCAAATCGAGATCTTAGCGTAGAAATACATACATCAGTATAGGTGTGCGTCCGGTCCGAAAAAAATTCAGGAGTTTTATTGGTCAGAACATTCTTCATTTCATATTATAGACCTGTGTTGGTTATAACAAATTAAATAAACGCTTCGAAACCATACTCGACTAGCTCATTTCAACTCTCCGATCTGCAAGTCGTAGTCCTACGCTCAAAACTTACGGCTGAATCGAAATTGAGCATATCGGATTTTTTATATGTACATCGTGCTCTGTTTATCTGCCGGATTGAAGAAGTCACTGACATTTGGGTGTTTCTTTAAGATACCGGAATGAAATTTGTTCCAAAAAATAGGATAAAACTATTCCTCTCTAATGATGTATAATTTAATATTTTTTACATCTATTTATTTATTAATTTATTTTTTCTATTTTTTAACTCAATCGTGATAAATAAATTGAAAACTGTTATCTGGTACTTTATTTAATGTCCTTTTAAGTGGTTTAAGTCCCATGTTGGGGAAACTTTTCGTTTCCAAGTTATAAAGAAAAGTCGAATAGTAAGAAAAGTAGCCGAATATTATTTTGTTTAAATTAAAGACCAGTCATTTGCGATAAAAATCATATTTTATTAGTAATTTGTTAACCCTTGGTGACCACTCAGTCCGCCCGGAAAACACCTGGCATTTCTGAACCATAAAGTATGGGGAGTTAGGGCTTTCGGGGAAAAAAGTTTGATATCTCTGCTACAAATCCCCCCCCCCCCCCCCCGGAGGATCGCTAGTATGCCAGAAGCAGCCGAGTAAACTCATTGCAAAGGTAGTCTGTGGGTTACGTTCACTTAGTGTGACTGTAACGGTAGGAATGTCTTTTTTTTCGTCAATTTATTATATGTACAGTATTTGTGAGTTAGCAGAAGTGAAATACATGCTTTTTGAAAGATAAAAACGTAGATATAAATAAATAACTGCATACATTTTGTCAATTTTACTACATTTATGGAATAAATTATTATTTCCACCATCATCGTATTATTTTGGATTTTTGTACCAGATATATTAAATACATGCAATTTTTCTGAGTCTTTCATTTCAGCTCCTTGTGACCGCCATTTTTGATCGCCCATTTTAGATTGTCAATGCCATCAATGAAATTACTTCTGATACTCTATACTCAATGCCAGTAGCAGTTTATGGCCTTATTTTCAACGAAAAATACGATTTTTAACTGAGAACATTTGTTCGATAGAAGTAAAATTTTACTCAATTTCCGAGGTGGGCCTCGGAGAGGAGATGTTGCTGTGAAGGGGGCGTCTTCAAGAGAGTGGCCGTTTGGGAGGGATGCAGGGTAGATTGGTTAGGTCAAGACCAATCGAAGTTGACGCCCACCTTCTCCCTCACGGAATAGGTCAACGCGTGCTTTTAGTCTTTATACTCGAGTGGGAAGGGATCCCTCTGGACCCCGTTTCTTCCTGTGTCTCATCGCGAGGCGTACTGGTACTTCTTTAGATTAATTTCGTTTCCTACTCCATTATCAGGGAAACATTTTTCGATCTAACATAAGAACAGTTTCTTATTTCTGTTGGTGGAGGAAAATGCCACATCCGATTCCCAAAAATTAATCAGGCTGATCGGCCAGAGCATCTCGTTAGGGTCGCGGTTTATTACCGTATTGTCCCGCGAGTCGGCACGGCGGTTAACAACAGTACCTACGTGCGGGTCCGAAGCCATCGTACGTACTACCCACCGACAGAGCACTATACGGATTAACTCATTGTCAGACTTCAGAAGCAGGGGCGGATTCAGGGGGGGGGGGGGGTACGTAGGGTGTCCCTTATAATACCAATTTTTTTAAATTTTATGGCACCCCTTGCGAAGTTTTTTCTTTTTTTCCTTTTAATAATGCAAGTTCGTTCGCATTCATTCAGCTCGATCAAATGATATTTCACCCTGCCACAAGCGGTTTGAATTTGATAAAAACTGCATTTTTTTATATATTCGTTATTTTTGTTTTATTGTACTTGTCCGAGGTTTATATAACATAGTTTTTATACAACAGGGTTTTTGAAGGATTTTTTTATGTTATATTATATGGTATACAACAGGCTTGGGAATTAAGTGATCTTTTCGGCCGAGTTTCAGAGGCGACGCCTCCTTTCTCCCGCCGCGTGGCTTGGCCCCCGCGGCGGCCCAGAAGCCTCGAGCGCCTCAGGCCCGTGCCGTATGAACCGCGCGTGGCGCATTGGGGCGACACCCGTATCAATAGGTTTCCACATCACCCATGGGGTACTATTATCGATGTGTTTTTTTTTTTGTCAGTGGTATAGGCCTACAGGGGAGCACGCAAGATATAGAAGTGTCTTCCCAAGTTGTTGCTCAATTAAAACGCATGCCCCTTTTTTCCGTCCAGTATTTGAACTTGTTGTATCTGTGCAAACAGCTTGCACCAGGTCACAAAGTCCCCATTCTTTTAGTAGAAACACTACTGCATTCGCCTGCTCAGCGCCTGTTCCATCGAGCAGTGCCGGGGAGCCAAGTAGTTGATCATGCATGCCAGGACTGGTAATCAGCACGGGTAACCGTTCCACTATAGTACCACCGTTTAGTGTCATTCTTTTGCCGTCAAAATATACAACTAACTTTGATTTGTTATCCAGTTTTTTTAGAAAATCGGATTTGATTTGTTTAGCATTCTGATTTCTATATTTTGTCCTCGTACGGTGCATAGAGCTCTTATTCACATTTATTTCAGATGGACTGAGGTTGAAATTTTCAGCAGTGTAAAATACAATTTTTGTCGCTGATCTAATGCTAACTTTACTAGCATCAAGTGTGGCTGCTAATTTTGATGAGATAGCATTTTTGCGGCCTCTTTTCTTCCTTGCAGGTTCTGTTTCCAGTGTGTCCTTAGTACTCGGCGTTGGTGACAGGAGCATCTCAATTTTAGCAGAATGCGACTGGTCATCTACGCTGACATCGGTGCTATCTGAGCCAAAAGAGCTAATGGCCACTGTACGCCATTCATTGAATTTTGTACGGGCACCAGGATAATAGAAATCATAATGAAATACCTATGCATTTGTTTATATAGAAATTAAATTAATTCCACTTACACATTTTAATTTCTTCTTGACAACGCTTCTTCCTTTTCAATAACTTTGTCTCCCTCTCTGCTGCTCTTGTCTCTTTTTTATGAAGGTTCATATCAAGGGAACCCATACAACCAACACGTCCTTTCTCTCGTTGTAACATTAAAAACTGTCTGTCCTCTTGATTCTTGATTCGAGTCATTGCGTCCACAGGAGCAATGTCAAACAAATCATCAAACGTGTTTTGGAAAGCAGCTTCTCTTGTTATTTGAGTAGAATCACGCCTCTTCGCTGTTTTTTGAAGTGATCTCCATTCGTTATATACATTTTTTAGCTGAGTCACAATACATCCTTTTGATCGGGTAGGAATACGCGCCTTCCCCCAAACTTGCATTACCTGTTGTGCTGTGACAGAGTATGCTTTAGTTCAAGAGCCTTTTCCTGGTTTAGCACATAGGTGATAAATTAAAAGTCTCAACACTTCCAAATTCGAAGGTAATCTTGCTCCACTCAATTTATCTTCTGTATGATTTATTAAATAAATACTCTGTCTCAATTTTCTTTTCGTTGTACTACTCTTTTGAATATTTAAATCCATTTTAAGCGAAATTTTACTTATGTAGGAGGAAAGATAACCACAGAGGTGAGGAAAAGTATAAGACAAGTCCAACATTCGTGTTCACGTCTCGGGACGATCTCTACGGCCGGCGACGCCGCACCGATCCTCATTCGTTTCAAAAATGCGGCAACGCCGAATGCCGATTGTCTAATGTCGTCGACTGTTGGCGAAAACACAATCATGGCGCGCATTATTGGATTCTCTTTAATCCTGCCACGCGCGATCGCGTAAGAATTGAGCTGCGCGGTCCTACACTTATTTTGCACGTTTCGAGGATCTTGTGGCAGGGTCAAAACTCAACGTATCGAGGTCAAATTTTGAATAAGTGCTCTACAAGTGAAAAGGAACAAATTAAAAAAACTTCTCGCAGTCAATTAGAATGTCGAATTTTAAGGGACACCCTAGGGGGGGGGGGCGCTCCTCCCTCAAGGGAAAAATTCTTATTCTAATTTGCAAAATACTTATTTTAACTTAGCAATATGAGAGAAAATATAATCGGGAAAGGTCCCTGGTTTATTTCTCAGACCTACACCCCTCTCCTCAATAAAATCTCAGATTCGCCCCTGCGCCCCCCCCCCCCCCCCCCTCCCGAAAATCCCAAATCTGCCCCTGGATTGAAGAATGCCTAAAATTCGTAAAGACGGCACCACGTTCTTTATTGCTCTTTATAAATGCTGGCAAACAGATGTTGCCGAAACATTCTTGGGAAAATAAGAAATTACCGGTCGAAAACAACTAATGAATTCTCACTTGGCTCTGAGCCCGCTTTTGTCCTAACGAACAGTCAATCCCAAGAATAGAGAACAAATTCTACATGCCATTTATTTTTCGAATCAAAATGCCGATTCTTATCAAGCTATTTTATAAAAAAGTTTTTTTCAACGATACCTAGAAACAATCTAATACTGGATCTGAAGAAGTCGTTAAAAATTTAAAACATCTTCGTTTGTATTACAATGAGAATATTTTGAGTGTATAATCTTCTCTATACTTTTTTAAATCTTTATTTCTGGTTTCTTCAGACCCAAATCTATATCTATACTTCTATATCTATACTTCTATATCTATACTTCTATATCTATACTTCTATATCTATACTTCTATATCTATACTTCTATATCTATACTTCTATATCTATACTTCTATATCTATACTTCTATATCTATACTTCTATATCTATACTTCTATATCTATACTTCTATATCTATACTTCTATATCTATACTTCTATATCTATACTTCTATATCTATACTTCTATATCTATACTTCTATATCTATACTTCTATATCTATACTTCTATATCTATGCTTCTATATCTATACTTCTATATCTATTATATAAAATTGAAGTTGCATACTTTGAAATGCGGTTTCTTAGTAAATATGAACTGTACCCACTAGTGTGTTACATCACTTTGTTCGCCTTGGCGAGAGGAAGGTTCTAACCTTTTATTTTAAATAATGATTTTTAAATAATAGTAGTTCACGACGCCACCGCCAGTCGGCGACCGGGCGAGCGCTTCTCGCATGCGAAATAGCACAGGGGAGGGAATAAGTGGCCGAGGGATCGATCATTCAGGGCTCTCGAGTACCGCTCGCATGCGCCGGCATTTCATTGGAGAGTCCATATTTGGTATACCCGTCTCTAAGATGACTGGAATAGCTATCATTAATTATTTTATATTGGGAAGAACTGTCTTTAAATGTTTAAATAATTATTTTGAGGCTCCCTGGCATTCAATTGACTAACCTGTTAAGCAAATTATTAAAAATGTTATAATACCTGTCTAAATGTGGTTTTCCGACTTTTCTTTCTTCCATAAAATATGGTAAGAATCAGATCATTGCAGTCGGTCTTCTAAACGTTCTATATTATTTACGCTTAAGACTTTCAGACTGCTTTTAAATCTATATATATAAGGAGAAGTCCTGACTGACTCATCAACGCCCAGCTCAAACCGTTTAACCTAGGAACGTGAAGTTTGGAAGGTACATAGTTTTCATGACTTAGGCACCCACTAAGGAAGGATTTTTGAAAATTCTATCCCCAAGGGGGTGAAAAGGGGTAAAATGTATTATCACGCACTCCCTAATATCTTTTAGGCCCGATTATATATCAACTTGGTTCTTACTCACAAAGATTACCCACACAAATGCCTAAAAACCAATTTCAGGATTTTGTCCTAATCAACCCCTAAGTGGGTGAAAAGGGGTGAAATGTATTTTCACGGATTCCTCAAAATCTTTTAGGCCTGAAGCGAAGCGCAGGTATATTTTGCTATTATCGTATAGTTTCGTAGGCATGTATTAACACTTTGTGAACAGTACCTATCTAGTATATTGGTACCGGAATAATAACATGCATACAGGTTTACAAATATTTCTGCATTTTCCATATTATGTATATTTATCAAATTTTTGTAATTTTATTGGAATTGTTGACGCTTTTTTTTAAAATAACCTCAAACCTTTGTGTGCGTTGTATATTAACACTTTTTTATGAACTTCCTTAATAATATACGGCATTCTCAGTGCGAAAAATGGGATGTTGCATTTTTCCCCTATTTCTTGGGATTCAGCCCCACTGTACGATATGAAATACAGGTAATTACTCCATTATTGGTAAATATTGTCAAATCTTGTTTTTCAGTTGCAAGGACAAATATATGTTGATTATACTACAGAAAAGAAATTTGCTCGGAAGTTCGCGGGAAGGTAAAGCATTTCTTTGCTCGCCGCCAAATAGGCGGAATACTCAATAAAAACCCCCTCCGGAGTGCCACCTATAGCATGCCCTTGGAGGAGGCGCGAACTTCTTGGTAGCACTTGCTACCTCCTCCTCCTGCATAGGGGGCACCCTCCTTGTTTGTGGGGGGGGGGGGGGGCAGCAGTACAAAAAACTCCGCACCCCCCATGACACTTTGCCTGGGATCCAGGCAATCCACCTTACCCGCGCACTCCAGCGTTCAACAATAAATTCACACTAAGTAAAATCCAACACACACACAGAACTTTCACTCACCCCCACGCACTCAAACGATTAAATACGCGAACCAGACATACCTACGGCGGTTAAATACGCGCCGCCTCCAAATTGGCCTGGAAGCGGTAAAATTCATCCACGCTGGGCCCACAAACACTGAAAGAACGGTTAAATACGCGAGGGACAACACGACGGTTAAATACGCGGGACCCTCAAAACACACAGGAAACAACGATTAAATACAATGACGCCATAGCGGTTAAATACGCGAAAACGTCACAAACATTTATAACTAAATACAAAACAACGCTGTGTGGAAGTGACCCTAGGTCACGGCACCCTCGTTAACGGTGGGTTCCGACCTCCCCTTGTTTGTTTTTTCTTTCTCCTTTTAAAATTTTGGGAGACCTCCTGCTTTCTCTGGGCCTCAGCCGCCCGGATAGCCGCAGCTCTTTCCTCCCGCTCTTTCGTTCTTTTCTCCCACTCCTTATGGGCCCTATCGCTTATTGTACTATGCGCTAAGGCCTTAAGGGCCGCCCAACTCTCGGGGGACCGTGTGGCGAAAGAGACAAGCGTGGGGACCTCAATTGGGGCCCAAAACGCCAACCCCAGCGTCCTCCGGTCCTCCTCATACGTAGGACAGGCCGTAACGACATGCTCGGCATTATCCACAATGCCCTCCACCCCGCAGTCCTCACAGAATCTACTCGACGATTTCCCTATCCATGCCTTAAAGGAATTGAACGAACCGTGGGAGGTAAGAATCTGGGAGACCCAGTAATCCAGTTGGAATATCAGGCCCCCACCACCCAGGAAGGTCCCACTCGGCCTGCCACTTGGTGAGTGCCTCAGAGTGGGCCCGTCTCTTCACCTCAGCTACCCTTGCTGAGAACAGGGCGGAGTCCCCCCCTATTCCCGGATTATCCCTAAGGGCCACCTTCTCCCTGTGAATTGTCTCCCACATTTTGGCTTTAAGATGCACGGGGAGTCTCCCGGCCAGGACGCACAGCGCCTGGTACGAGACGGTGCGGTACGCCGTCATCGTCCTAATTAGGGCGGATCTTTGGGCCCTACGAAGCAACTTCCTATTTGCGACCCTGTCAACGGCGAACGCCCAAACCGGGGCCGCATACAGGACCACAGACTCCCAGACGGCATAGTAAAGCCGTCTGGCGTAGACCGAGGGGGCTCCTACATTTGGTAGTAGTGAGGAAAGGGCCCCCAAGATTCGGTCCCCCTTCGCTATCACTGCCTGCAAGTGGGCCTTAAAGCTTCTACGGCAATCCACCACAAGCCCCAAGTAAGTGATAGTCTCCGAGGAGGCAACAGTGCCCCCAAGGACGTTAAAGTCCACTATTTTATTCCCCCTTTGACCTATTAACAGGACGATCTGTGTTTTGGCTGCGGCAATCCGCAGACCCGTTCTCGCAAACCACCTGCTGACCGTGCTCATTGCAGCCGCTAGCATAACATCGAACTGAGCACGGTCCCTTGCCGAAATCAGAATGGCGAGATCGTCCGCATACGCACTCGCTCGAACGAAGCGACTCACATTGAGGAGTTTAAGAATCTCGTCATTGTTACGTCCTGAAGGGACTGCCTGTAAATCACCCCGAGCGGTTGGAGTGACTTACCGGGTTCTTGCTCTGTCAAAGGGCTAAGGCCCACCTTGACTATACTTACCGGGGGGTAGAAAGGAAGAAAGGGGTTGAAATAAGGCTTATACAGGGGAATTGAGAGGAACAATAATAATCGGATATATTCTTAATAAAGGTTAGTGGTTAGGTACATATCAGGAGACGACGCTCCGTCTCCGTTGCTGTTCTCGGGGCGTTCGCTTTGCCGCCGGACCTGTCGTAGGTCGTGTTCGCTCGCGTTTCGGGCTCGGGTGACGCAGGGATGTCGCTGAACCTGGCGTCCGTCGTCTCGCTGCGCTCGCTCCGTCGGTGTTCTTCGCGATCGCGGTGGTCTATATCGGCGCGTGAGTGCTCTCCCGGTGAGGCCGTTACCTGTGTATCGGATGAAGATACGCTCCGCCTAACCAGATTGACCGAGCGCGATTCGCGATACCGGACACTGAAGCGAAGACGCGATCTGGACGGCGCGACTCGCCGTCGATACTTCCTAAGTCGAGGTCCCAAAAACGAATGAATGCTATCGAGTCCGCGGTTGAGGACCGCGCCTCGCCTTCTCGATAACGATCGGGGGGAGAAATCGCCCCGTCGGCACCTGGCGGTCGCTGCCTCTTGTTGGGAAATATCGGGGCCCGGGCCGTCAACGGTCACGTTGCGCTTACGACGAACCTCCGCGGTTCGTCGACCTGCCTGACACGCGCGAGGCGATTCCGCTGAATCGCCGATTCGGAGGAAAGCGACGCGAGGACAGCGAGCACGGGATGGACTAGAAGGGCCCATGTAACATCATATACGAGGTTCCACAGAAATGGGCCTAATACCGATCCCTGTGGAACCCCGGCAAAAATCCCCATTTCCACGTGCTCACGATATGTGTGAACCATCACACTTCTATCGGTAAAATAATTTCTGATAAGCCTCCTGATCATGGAGGAGACACCTCTTCTCCCCAACTCATCGTGTATCAACTCCCAACTAAGGGAGTTGAAGGCGTTTTCGACGTCGATAGAAATCATGCCGCACATACGATTGCCCTGAGTACATGATCTCGCAAAGGCGGTTACCTCGAGGGCGGCCTCAACGGTCCCCCTCCCCCTCCTAAACCCGAATTGGGCCGGGTGGAAGGGGTCGGGGCCCGTCTGCTTCTCAATTAGGCCCTTACTCAAGCCCGGGAGCACGCTAATGGGCCTAAACGCGCCCGGGGAACCAGGGTCCCTGCCAGGCTTAGGGATCAGCACCACCCGCGCCCTCTTCCAACAGGGCGGGATGGTGCCACACCGAAGCGTGTCCTTCACGAGGTCGCCAAAGTGGTCCTCGTGGGACCTAAGGACCGCCGCGACCACCTCCGAGGGAACCGCGTCAAGGCCGGGAGCCTTCGTTGCCTTGATCTTCGATAAGGCGTCCCTAATTAATACCTCATCCACCCCCCCCCCCCCCGATGGTCCCCTCATCCGCACCCCTGGTCACCCAATTGGTGACCGACCCAGGGACGACTCTAGGAGGAGGGGCCAGGGGAGGAGTGGTTTCAAACAGAGCCCCCATTATGGCGCGTGCCTGAGACGGTGTCATAAGCGCCCTGGGGGAGCGACCCTTCAAGGCCGCCATTCCACCCTTATAGGGCCTGCCGCACGGGTGGGTATCGACCCCCGCACAGAGCAGTCTCCAACAGTCCTCCTTTGCCCTCCAGATCATGATCTGGACCTCCTTATTCTTCATAGCATATGCCCTTCTGGCTTCCTCAACGTCGGGCCCACCCTTTTCCCGCGCCTCTGGAACCAGCGTCGCGCTTTAATCGACGCCCTCCTGGCTTCCGCAATTTCCGGGGACCACCACTGATTAGGTTTACGGGTCCCCCTGGGAAGGGCTTTCTTTGGAAGGACACTAGCAGCAACCTCTTCAAGGGAGCGCTGCATTTTGTCCGCCAACGTTTCAGGGCCCATCTCCTGGGCCTCACTAAAATCGGGGGGCAGCGTACTGTCGCGTGTAAGGAGCGCCTCATATTCCACAAGGACCGCCCTCACGTCGATGTCCCGGACCGAATATTGTTCCCACACCGGTGGAGGGTGGGACCTCCCGGAGGGGGGGAAATCGGAGATCGCGTGACACACGTACATATGGTCCGAATATGAGAAGTGAGGCAAAACCTCACTCCTCTTTATTCGGCGTGCAGTCACACGGTCCGTCGCCATGACATCAATAAAGGAGGATCCCCTCCTATTATGATGTCTAAATGTGGCAGGCTCCACAAGCCTGCGCGGGACAAGGCCCTGCTCCGCCAGGAACTCCATGGAGGCCTGCCCCCTCGCGTCCGATCTACGCCCCCCCCCCCCCAGGACGGGGATTTGGCGTTGAGGTCGCCCGCTATGATCACCCCCCTCCCCGGGGTCCTGGCTTCGTTAAGAATGCCCGCCAGGGCATCCAAAAACCCTCCGAAATCCGCCAAATTCTTGTTAGGCGAACAGTAGCAGCTAACAATAAGCGCACCGTCCAAAACAGCCCCAACTAATCCCTCCGCTGCCAAGGGGGGGGGGGGGGGGTCCTATCCGGGAACTTCCCGTTAAATCCCGTAATCCACAGGGAGGCGTCCCCCGATAGGTCGTTAAACCACTCACCAAGCTGGCGAAACGGCTCGGATATCATGACCACGTACGCATTAAACACGGAAACATTGTGGGTCATGATATCCTGAGCCAGCCTACACCTGTTATGGTTTATTTGCACGACCTTTATGGTCATTGTCGGCCCTTAGATTCCGCCTCCCTGTGTCGCGGGCCTCCGTCCCGGGTTTGGCTCTGTTTGCAGGGCAGGTAAGTGAGGCTGTAACGTGGGCCGCCCTAGCCCCCTTCACCCCAACCCTAGTGCAGATTATGCACTTGGGGGGATTAGAGCAGTTGGCGATTTGGTGGCCCTCTGCTCCGCACCGCCTACAAACCTTACCCCCCACCACTGCGGACCGACAGTCCCTCGCCAGGTGTCCCATCTGGTGGCACCGGAAACACCTAGCCACCTTGGGGAGCACCCTACATCTAACGATCGTCAGACCCACCCGACAGCGAAGCCCTTCCGGACGTACCGCACACTCGTTTGCCGGGACGGTGACAACCGCAAATTGGGTCCCACCCGGACCCATCCTAAGGGTCCTCAGCGACAGGATGCCCGGGTCAACGCGCAGGGCAGGTCCCAACTCGCGCAAGATATCGGGCCCCTCAGCCATGGGGTCAATGTCCCGAATCTCCAAAGACGTCACATCATGGAGGGGGGAACACACCATATTTGTGCCCCTTAACTTGTGTGCAATCCCGTCCACCAGGGCGCCAGATTTAGTCTGCTTGTCCAACTCTAGGAGAATGTGTCCTAAGCGGGTCTTCCTTACAGCAGTTATCCCCACAAAGTCCCCCTTACATTTAGAGACTAATGCTTTGTAAATCTCAATGTAGGAGGACTCTGGGGGGACCTTAATTAGAAGAGCCTCGGGCCTCTTCCTCGGAGGCCTAGGCCTGATCCGAGGGTCACGCTGAGTTGCAGGGCGGCCGCCCCGGTCCAAACGGGCCGAACCCTCCTTTACACCGGTCTCTACAGGCGGCGCACGCGGGGTATGGGCAGGAAGGTCCTGCCGGTTCCCCCGCCCAGTTCGCAGTGGTGGGTACACCGGGCTCCGCTCCTGGGGCTGCTGTTGTTGTTGCTGCTGCTGCTGCTGGTGCAGCTGTTGCTTCCCGTAGGCCTTTTGATTGGCCTTTTCGAGCTGCCTCTTATTTAGGCGATCCCTCTTTAGCTGCCCCCGAGTGGATTGGCCGTGGCCGCCTTCACCCATGCCACTACTGGCCGGGACCTTACCACCGGGGAGGGGGGAGGACCCTACCTCCTCCGCCTCAACCTCGGTCTCCATCCCCGTGTCCATTTCCCGCAACTCCGGAGGGATGAGTCCCTCGGGGCCCGACGGGAGAGGGGAGGGGATAGTCCCCAACGCCTCTGAAAACAGTTTTTTCCTCTGAGTGAGGTGTTCTTCCTGGGGGGAATCCCGCCCCCGCTTCTTGTTCCGAGACTTCTTCTTCGGCTTCTCCTTCTTCTCAGAAGCGGTCCCAGGGTCAACCATACCCACTCCGCCTTCTCTCGTTACTCCCAGCGTAGTTGCCGATGGTAACGGTTGCTGATCCGCAGATGTGGGTGTGCACGGGGTTATGCCCACTCTAGGTGGAGGTGGAGGGACCCATGCCTCAGTCTGAGTGGCCCACGAACGGACCCCCCTTACTTTTTCTTTATCCTGTCCCGGCGGTGGATCCGTCGGGGCAGTCATCCACTGTTGGATGGAGTGGGAGGCGATGGCCTCTGCAACAGCCGATGTTGCCATCTCGCACCCCACTGCCATCTCCTCCGCCAACCTAAGCTCCGCGCGGGTAGACGATACCCTCTTTCCCCTAACAGCGCCAGCCATCTCCACACAAGTATTGGCCAGGCCCCTCAATAACGACGCAACTTCCCCGAGGAGTCTTAACCTCAGTGGTCTCGCCTCCCACTTGTCGGGCCCTCTTTTCGCTGCCCACTATCCGTGGGAGTTCTGGAATCAGGAAAACGTGATCCTGTGCCCCACTACCCCCACGCCTATCAAGTGAGGCCACCTCCTCCAGACGGGTTGCTGAGGAAGATCTTAGCCTCCGTTGGGGCCTATCCTTTTCCAAGAAGGGAAGGGTCCCCTGCTTATACCTTCTATCTCCAGCTCTGGTGCTCACCCCCGTTTGCGGACCAGGGGGTTCCTTCTCCTCCTTAAGCTGCTGCACCGTATCATTCCCCACGGTCACGCTACTGCTCTTTACACGCTCGCCCAACATTACCCGAGGGGAGGAAGGGGGCGTTCTCCGTAACGAAAAGCCGTTCGGGATGTCCTTAGAGAGGGGGGGGGGGGGGGGTCACTCACTAACGAGGGGCCCCCATCGTCATCCGCACTCTCCACGATCTCCGTGACGTGTGTCTCACCTGAAGATCCCGCCTTTGCGTCAGAGCTCAGGGCCATCTGTTTCTTAAAGAAACTCCCTATGGTCATGGTCTCTTTAGGGTTCCGCCCTCCACGGTGCTCCACCAGGGGAGGGGATCCTACCTGAGCCTCTGTACTCCACTTCTCCTTAGCCGTCGACAACCATCCTTCCTCATCCGAACTCAAATCCTTATATGCATCGGCAGGTCCTGCCGCTGTCGCTTTTTCCACGGGGTGCAAGGGCGTGTTACCGCTCACCGTGGTGATACCGGCCCGCCGCATCGACTCGGTATCATCGGTTTGAAGTTTTCCTCCCTGCTCGCTGCCGACAAGGCGAGGAGGGTCTGGTCTAATACCAGTGATCGCCGTGATGCTTACATCCGAGGCACGGCCGATTCCTGGCATTTTCCATTATATGTCTTAAGGGCGACGGCCCTGTTACATGGGCCCTTTTGGCCCATCCCGTGCTCACTGTCCTCGCGTCGCTTTCCTCCGAATCGGCGATTCAGCGGAATCGCCTCGCACGTGTCGGGCAGATCGACGAACCGCGGAGATTCGTCGTAGGCGCAACGTGACCGTTGACGGCCCGGGCCCCGATATTTCGAAATAGAAGGCAGCGACCGCCAGGTGCCGACGGGGCGATTTCTCCCCCCGATCGATTTCGAAAAGGCGAGGCGCGGTCCTCAAATGCGGACTCGATAGCAGGCATTCGATTTTGAGACTTCGAGCTAGGGAGTAGCGACGGCGAGCGTCGCCGTCTAGATCGCGTCTTCGCTCCAGTGTCCGGTATCGCGAATCGCGCTCGGTCGATCTGGTTAGGCGGAGCGTATCTCCATCCGACACACAGGAAACGGCCTCGCCGGGAGAGCACTCACGCGCCGATACAGACCACCGCGATCGCGAAGAACCCCAACGGAGCGAGCGCAGCGAGACGACGGACGCCAGGCCCAGCGACATCCCTGCGTCATCCGAGCCCGAAACGCGAGCGAACACGACCTGCGACAGGTCCGGCGGCAAAGCGAACGCCCCGAGAACAGCGACGGAGACGGAGCGCCGTCTCCTGGTATGTACCTAACAACTAACCTTTATTAAGAATATAAGCGATCATTATTGTTCCTCTCAATTCCCTTGTACAAGCCTTATTTCAACCCCTTTCTTCCTTTCTACCCCCGGTAAGTATAGCCAAGGTGGGCCTTAGCCCTTTGACAGAGCAAGAACCCGGTAAGTCACTCCAGCCGCTCGGGGTGATTTACAGGCTGTCCCTTCAGGACGTAACAACTGGTGTCAGAAGTGGGATTTGATTCTTTTAATCATTTCCTTTTAAGAGATCGCGCCGTCGCGTATAATCGCGACCTGCCGCAATCTTATCTGCTCGTAACTTGACTACGCTTCCTACCACTCAAAGTCTCTTGCTGAGCATTGCATACCAATGCCAGGTGGTGTTTTGAGGTCCCCGACTTCGGGATTATCCTCTACCGCACGATCCTCTACTGCAGCCCTTCCGGCTATACCTCCTCCCCCGCCGCCTCAGGGCGGTGAAGTATCCTTCGGCATGCGAACGAACGACATGGAATCGTCCAGATTGGACATATGGCAATCTCGAGCCGACGAAGAAAAAACGGATCGGGAGCTAGACAGCGTCCCCCGGTTTGACCCTGACTTAGTAACTTTGGAGGACTTCGCTGCCGCGATACAGCGCGCCACAAAACGTATACCGTCAGGTCAGGAGGACAGATTCCTGGACGGCCTCATATTCAAGTTAGATGAGCCAGTTAGATTTTATGCCGAAGGGAGAGATTGTAATAGCGTGGCCGAACTGCTCTCCCTCTTACGGGCCCGCTATTCTCCGTGTCGTAATTATGAGGAGCTTCGGACAGCCCTGGAGGATATAAGCATGCGACCGCGAGAACGTATAATTGACTTTATTCACCGTGTAGTCCGCCTGCACCGACAGGTGACCTTAAGGGCAAAAGAAAGGGTCGGGACCAATAACGAAAAGACCCTGAGGGACATTGATCGATTGGCACGCTCCTCGTTTATCGCGGGATTACCCCAAAGAATATCGGCTAGGGTAGCGCTACGAAATCCAGAAACGTTGGACGACGCGCTCGATTTAGCGTTGTACATTCAAAGGCGAGAATTAGAAAAATCCGGCTTGCCTCGCGACGATGTGTACGGGCGCGCTCGGAGCGCGCGCACCCCGGCCCCATACGATCCCCAGCGAAAATGGACCGAGTGGAGACAGCCGATTGAGGAGGTCCCGTACGACGAGCCCCATTCCTCGTATTCCGCCTATAGCTCCCCTCGCTATCGAGACGAAGATTTTGACGAGGAGTATCATCGCGAGCCGTATTACCGCGACCCGGAAGATCGCGCCGTCGCGTATTATCGCGACCCAACACCGCCGTGCCGGCGGACGACCTTGCTGACAAGGCAGGGCGAACGGCCGCCGTACGCCGGGAGCAGACAGCTCGTTCCACAGCGGAGACCCCAACGGGAGAGACCGCGATACGATAGGCAGTCGCGATCTCGTGAACTTATGACGTACGAGCCCCGCGAACGAAGATTATACGAGCCTCACGAACCGGAAGGATACTAAACTCGCGTACCGCGAAGATCAAGAAATCGCGAATATTTAAACTACCAGCGCGCCCGCTCGTCCAACCGGGACGAGGCGGGCGCGTCCTTCTCGCTGGCCCCAGGATCACCGAGATTCCCCCGGGGAAGTCCGAACCCGCGACGGTCCTCGGACGCGCAGATTCCCCCCGCATCCGGGTTAAGGCCGAACAGCTGGAAAACGGTGAGGGAGAATTCATCGTCGACACAGGCTCCGCGCTAAATCTGCTCGAAATACGGTCTGCGAGCTCGGAGGCCCCCGTCTTAAGTAGAGACCCCATAGAAGTCGGCGGTTTGAACGGAAAGGTTATGACCATGGGGACGACTCGCCTGAAAATCAACGGCAACTGGGCTCTATTCCACGTCATAAGCATGCCATATTTACCTGAAGGGGTTGCGGGCCTAGTCGGGAGCCCGTACCTGCTTCAGGAGGAAGCCATAATATCTTACCACCAACGCACGATGATAACGGCGAACCGCCCGATCAACCCCATAATCTTCTCTAATGCAAAAGAACTAGAAAATACGCTAGAGGGATGCAAAAGGAACCATGAGAAATTTCGTGCGCACCTAATGGAAAATCCGGAACTAAGATTAAATGAGAGCGAAGTAAATATCTGCTTCCCCGAAAATCGCGATGGTCTCATGGAGGACGAAATGGATACCCCCTTTATTTTCGAAGAAGAATTCGACGCCAACGAGGATCAAGATCTCGGGGATTACCGCGTCGAACAGAAACCCCCTGAAGAACGATTAAAACATATAGTCGAAACGCTGAAACTGGAAGAGCTGGAACCGGAACCGCG
The DNA here is from genome assembly GCA_946251845.1 of Andrena fulva. Taxonomy (NCBI): domain Eukaryota; kingdom Metazoa; phylum Arthropoda; class Insecta; order Hymenoptera; family Andrenidae; genus Andrena; species Andrena fulva. Next base: position 12,976,731 of record OX276333.1, read on the forward strand.
CCAGGCAATCGAGGATTTAGTTACACGACATTCAGACAGGTTCTTCGTACCCAGAGACCCGCTCGGCGGAACGACAACGATAGAGCACACTATCCCGATGACCGATTCCACGCCGGTATTTACCCGACAATACCCGCACTCCCCGTTGCTGGACGAGGAAATCACCAGGCAGACACGCAATCTCGAAGAACTGGGAATAATCGCAGCCTCGTCATCGCCACATAACTCACCACTGCACGTTGTCCCCAAGAAATCGGGCCCCGATGGAAAGAAACTCTGGAGGGTGGTGGCAGATTTTAGATTCACGAATGCCAAAACGATAGACGATCGTTTTCCCCTTCCGCGGATCTCGGATATCCTCGATCGCTTAGGCGGGGCCAAACTCTTCTCGATTTTTGATTTAGCGAACGGTTTTCATCAAATTCCTATGGCCCCCGAAGATCGCGCGAAAACCGCGTTTACCACCCTCGATGGTCATTACGAATACCTCCGCATGCCGTTCGGGTTAAAGAACGCCCCAGCCACCTTTCAGCGTTTAATGAACCGGGTGTTGATAGGGCTTATCGGTAAAGAGTTATTCGTGTATCTAGACGACGTGGTTGTATACTCGCGCACGCTCGCGGAGCACATAGACCGACTCGAGAGATTCTTTGAACGCCTACGCGAGCATAACTTGACGCTACAGACGGAGAAGGCCAAGTTTATTAAGGACAAGGTCATATACTTGGGGCACATAATATCCGCAGACGGAGTAAGACCTAACCCCGAGAAAATTAAAGCCGTCTCCGCCTTCCCCGTGCCGGAAACCAGAAAAAACGTAAAGCAATTCCTGGGACTTGTGAATTACTATCGTCGCTTTATCCCCGAAATGGCTAGACGCGCTAGGCCACTCACGAAGCTAACCAGCATCAAAACTCCATTCTTTTGGACAGAGAGTCATCAAGCGAGTTTCGAAGATTTACGCCAGGCACTTTGCAAAGAGCCGGTTTTACGCTACCCAAATTACGATGAACCATTCATAATTACAACTGACGCCTCCGACGTAGCGGTCGGCGCAATTTTAAGTCAAGGAAAAATAGGCGAAGATCCGCCAATAGCGTATGCCTCGCAGGTACTCAATCCCTGCCAAGAAAACTACTCAACCACCGAAAAGGAATGCCTCGCGATAGTCTACGCCGTAAAACAATTCCGCACGTACATTTATGGACGAAAATTTTTTTTGGTAACCGACCATCGACCGCTTCAGTGGCTTTCGTCGGTAAAAGACCCGGTGTCGCGACTCGCCCGCTGGAAGATTACGCTCGCCGACTACCAATACGAGATCATTTATAAGCCCGGCCGAGTAAACGCGAACGCCGACGCACTATCGCGAAACCCTGTCTCACACGCGTTCCCGACTACCTCGAAAGAAACCGCCCAGGAGAGCGAAAAGGATGGTATAGGAACACGCGTTAGCACGCGTCGTCAAGGAGCGCCCAGACCAAATTATGAAGAACCCCCTTCGTTCGACCTCCTTGAAGATTCAACGCTTGAAGGACACGAACTCGAACAAGAGTTACAACCGCCAGACAACACGTCCGGCCTGGAGAGCAGGGCGAACTCTACCGTTCTGGATACAACAGAAGGACAGACAGGAATGCCCGAGTTCCTAGACCCGGAAAACGACGATCCAGAAGAAGGCAACGAAGATTCCGCCATATTAAGCGATGACTCGTGCATAGGCCCGATTACACAGGAAGAACTCACCATCCTGAAGAGTCTTGACGAAGAATACCCATCAAAAGAAGAAGGGGAGGCATTGAATACCCCCGATAACTCCAGTCCCCAGAAAACAGTGGACCTACAATCAATCCCAAAGAAGCGAGTGTCATGGGGAATACCTCTGCACGCGGAAGCCCTAGACATCCCGCAGTCAACCATGATTTGTCCGGAGGACAAGACTCCGAAGGGGCAGAGAGACCAATCGCCCCCCAGGCAGAAACCCAGCACAAGCCAATGGTCTAACGTGACTAAGATGCCTGACATATCAGAGTTCCAAGAAACCGTATGCGGGCCATTCGTGGACCCGCCAAATTTTCCAACAACCATGCGGGGAACATCGGGATACAGGCAGGGCACCTTGGAACACGAAGTCCACCCAACGCGATGCGACGTAAAAATCGTCAAGACCACGCTCGCGTCAACTCCCGATAACTATGCCCATTTTATATCATCCGACAGAATATTAACTAGCCCAATTTGCAAAACTCTAAAAGCTATCGGACTTTTCGACGAAACTAAATTATCGTCCGAAGAATTAATCAGAAACCGCGTAATTATCACCCGCAATGAGGAAGGAAAAGTTTTCAGCGTTGTCGGAGCAAGAAGCTTCTACCATGAAATGGGAGAAGACGAGCTCACGTCGGCATTAACAGCACTCAGGGACGCCGTAGAAACCGAACGCGTCCGCACGCTCCGAGTAGCGACGTATGGCGAAACCTTACACCGTTTCGACGCCACAAACATACAACCATTACAATTACGATCTGTACCGGCGAAATCCAACTACCACCGGAAGATAAACGGGAAGAAATCATCCGGCACTATCACGAAAGCATGATAGGAGGGCACAAGGGCGTGACGAAGACGTATCGACGCAAACGCAGCCTATTCGACTGGCCCCGCCTACGCCGCGACGTAGAGGATTTCGTACGAAATTGCCAGAGCTGCCAAGAACAAAAGCTCGTGCGCATCAAAACACGGGAGCCAATGTTAATCACCGATACGCCAGCCAGACCCTTCGATAAGGTAGCCCTGGACACAGTAGGACCGCTTCCTCCAACACCAAGTGGAAACCGTCACGCATTGACGATCCAATGCCAATTATCAAAATTTTGCATGGCCGTCCCGTTACCTGACATACGAGCCGTAACCGTGGCCGACGCGTTATCGCGTTACTTTATCGCGATCTTCGGCGCGCCGCGCGCAATACTAACGGATCGCGGGACAAGCTTCATTAATAATATAATACAGGGAATAGCCCAGACTTTCAAAATTAAACACGTAACCACATCGGGATATAGACCGCAGACCAACGGTTCCCTCGAAAGAAGTCACATAGTCCTCACAGAATACTTAAAACATTATCTGGAGAGATACGAAGACTGGGACTTGCTCCTCCCGTTCGCTATGTACTCATACAATACCTCGGTGCACGAAGCAACGAAGTTCACCCCATACGAAGTAGTTTTCGGACAATTAGCTCGAAATCCGTTTACGCCTATGTCCCGCGACGAATTACTAACATACCCGGGATACGTACAGAACCTAGTGGAGCGCCTAGACGAAATCCGAACGACTACACGATCAAATTTCGATACTAGTAAATCGCGTTCGAAAAATATTTACGACCGCAAAAGTAATCAAGTCACATTCGCGCCAAATGACCTCGTTTACGTTCAAAAAGAGCCACGGCTCCATAAATTCGACCCGCATTACATCGGCCCTTACAAAATAAAAGCAATCACCGAACAGAATAATGCAGTATTAATCTCGGATAAGGGCCAACAGATCATAAAGCATTTCGATAAACTAAAACATGCTTACGTTAAAGAAGAACCACCTTGACGCCAATGCAGCGTATGTGCACAATGCACAATGTGGTTTAAGCTTACAACGGACCGGCGGGAGAGCTCAAATAGCCGATCCCCATAATCCAGGTCCCACACTCCGTAAATCGGGCTTGTCCCCTTCTTTTCTCCTTCATCTCACTTGTTTTTCGTAAACAATTACTTAAAACAATAGAATTCCTCCTCCCTAGAACCCCTCCCCCTCCCTTTATCTCACTTGTTTTTGTAATTGCAGTTAACATTTACATAGAACGATAGAATTCCCCCGCGAAAGACAATTCCGGGAAATGCTCGTACTGCGGCCACCATGGACAGACATGGGTTGCTTTGTTTGCGTCCCTGTGGACGATCGTTAATAGTAACATCATCGACGGAGACTACCGGATATCGCAGTTGACCCACAACCCGGGCTTGTACTACGAAATAATCCGACCCCTCCGAGTCTTCCATACCCAATGGAGGCTGGTCACGGGCATATGAGTCGCTGAAGTACTAGCTTCGAGACCACAGACTCAACCCCGGATTGACCGGATGAAAACAATATGTAAAACACATAGCTGGATGCCTTGCCCAGCCGACGCCCTTAACGCGGCCTTACAACGAAAACTCCGCGGCGATAAACGTTACGACGAACTGCTACCCAGCATACTCGGAAAACCACCGCTACGCCGTACCAAGCGATCGGTACCATTGGGATTCATCGGATCGCTGAGTAAGGCCCTTTTCGGAACCTTGGACAGCGACGACGCCCAATACTGCAATAAGGAATTAGCGGCGGGTACACTACAATTAGACGAACGCGAAACGAAAGTAGAATAAGAATTAGCTTTTTCGACGTGGACGTATATGATGACCAGGCACGCGGACGAATATGTAACCGCGCTCATTGTAATTACGGACGCGCTCACGTTCGCGAAACTCGGTATTGTACATCCGGCCGTATTGTCCCCCAGTCCGCTTGCGCAGACTTGCGAACGAATTCGCGAAACCACGCCGTACGAATTCCCGCTGACCCCGGAAGAATTGAATTCCGAACAGCTACAAGGGGTGACCAAATTGAACGTAGCTTACATACAGGGTCGAATCATCTTGTCACTCGACATCCCTTTACTAGACCAAATTCCCTTCGACCTTTATTACCTACAACCGTGCCCATCGTTCCAATCTATATCAACCAACGTGTCTACCCCTATATTCATGGTACCAAGAACACAATATTTAGCGACCAGCCAAACCAACTCCCAATACTTCATGCCCAACGAGAACTACATCTCAGGATGCAGGAAACACCCTCGGATGTACATGTGCGAACTCAGCGTGCCACTCCAGGACTTGGAGAAAGCACCAAGCTGCGAAAAGGATGCGTTGTTGAAACCACAGAACATCAAGTGGTCCAGTTGCAACATCAAGGCCCTTCCCGGAAGCCGAACCTTCCTCAAGAAAATGGTCGCACCCAACACCTGGTTATATTCCATTAAAGACACCCAGGCCCTGCAGATCCAATGCAACAAGCACGCGGCCGGATATGAAATGCTACAGGGTGCAGGAATATTACAACTGAAGAGAGATTGTCAGGCTAAAAGCGGGACCGATCAGATCTGGGCATCCGGAGTCGACACCGAGGCATTGACAACCGTCTACAAGCCGCCTATCGACATAAATATCTCGGAGTTCCCGCCAACACTCACGGAACATCACGTGAAAATCTTGGCCAACCATCAAGGAAAAGAACCCCAGGGGACCCTTCACGAGGCCCATGCGAAAGCAAACGCAACCGCCCTGGATGACATCGAAAGACAGGCAAGGGAGCTGGCCACCCATCATCGAACCGAAAACCTATCAACCTATGTTACCTATGTTATCGCCCGGACTGGGAGGAATCTTCATCATCCTCCTTATTATTTGGAGTGGACGCCGTTGTTTGAAGTCACGCTGCACCCAACATCGCCAGTCCCCAAGGAAAGAGGCAAAAGTGGAAATAGAAATGGCACCACACCGCCCCCCCCCCCCCCCCCGCAAATAATTTCAAAACCCCATCCTCTTGCCATTACATCCTTTCCTCCCGACCTACCCGTTATACCGTCCACGAGGACAAGTGATAGAACCCAGGTAGAGAAAGCGAGAAGTTTCCCAGGTACAGAGCCATGCTTCGAAATATTGTAAGGCGTGGTTCCGCTGATGGCAGCAAAACACCACGACGAGTCGCGCCGTCTAGACCGTGTCTTCGCTTCAGTGTCCAGCCTCGCGAATCGCGCTCGGTCGATCAGGTTAGGCGGAGTGTATCTCCATCCGATACACAGGAAACGGCCTCGCCGGGAGAGCATTTACGCACCGATACGAACCACCGCGATCGCGAAGACGAAGGACGGAGCGAGCGATACGACGGACGCTAGGTACAGCGACTTCCGAGCATCATCTCGGATACCGCCAGGAGTCGCTCCCCCCTCATCGCTAATTTTACTACACGACCACTTTCAATTTTTTTTGCGATATCATTATTATTCTTGTTTTCAATTTTTGCTATATTACTATATTCCTCTTTCATTTTTTGCTACATTACTACTACTATCATATTCTTCTTTAAATTTTAGGGTTATATTATTATTACTATAATTTTCTTTGCTTTGCGTTACAATGTAACAATATTTTATTCAACTGCTTCGCCCAACTCCGATTCATTTATTGTAATTCCCCTTTCGGGTCCCCTTAGATTTAGTTGCGACATTCGTAATTTTAAGTCGTCGGACGAAAGTGTACGCGCGGACAGCATCACACGGGTAACGACGAAACGGACTCACGAGACCGTTTCGTGTCTAAGTGGGGAGGTGTTACATGGGCCCTTTTGGCCCATCCCGTGCTCACTGTCCTCGCGTCGCTTTCCTCCGAATCGGCGATTCAGCGGAATCGCCTCGCGCGTGTCGGGCAGGTCGACGAACCGCGGAGATTCGTCGTAGGCGCAACGTGACCGTTGACGGCCCGGGCCCCGATATTTCGAAATAGAAGGCAGCGACCGCCAGGTGCCGACGCACAGTGCGGCATAGATGGACAAAAATACAAAATCGAAATATTCATATGTATAATAGTATAAGATCTTATTCAATTGTTATATAATGTTTTTTAGTATATTTTTTTATTTATTATTACGAGTAATAATAGCTCATTTTACAGAATTTATGGGTCAAAAAGGAAAATTAACTATTTATGTGCATGCTTAATTATTTTTTGGCATTTGTTTTACACCTATTGTAGGGGGTGATTGAAATTTGAGGATGAATATAGGTTGTTCGAGAAGACGCGTGAATGAGGAGTACGATAGAGGTGTGAAAGACGAGTGTTTAGGTTTATGTCCGGGCGATAGATAGCGATGCAGATAAGATTGGTCTTCGAGGATTGATTAGTAGAAAGGAAGGGATGGCGAGGATAAATAAACAAAGAAATGCATTCATGACAGAATCAGTTAGTCAAGAGTAGCACAGAGTCAGATACAAGCGAGTTTTCGACGAGAGAGTTTCACAGTCTCCGTGAGAGAACAAGTAAAAGAATGTGAAAAAGTGGTGTAAAAGAGCGAGTTGAATATTACATTAAGTGTAAACCAGTAGTGTAATAATCATAATTATTAAAGTTAATAAAAACCTGACGGGAATCCAACATAAAGATCTGTCAGGAACCCAACATTCCTGCAGTTGTGCTCGACATTACTTGTGTTATACATAAAATATTAGTCATTTATATTACATATATTTATAGACGTTTTTTATAATGGAAGGTTCTCACCAAGGTATATATATATTTCATTTTATATTTATTATGAATAGATAGATTTTTGTATCTGCGTGACAGTTCAGGTGATACTTTAATCATTGTCAGCTTTAAGTTGACATATAAAAAAAGCGGCTCAAAATATCCTGGGGTTTTAATAGTTTCCGATTCGTTACCTATTGTATTTTGAGAGTTTCAAATTTTTTCTGCGAGAAACTGCGAGATAAAATTTTATAAGCATTATACTGCATCTGACCATACAATTTTTTGTTTAGGATTTGAAATCAGCATTAAAAATTCTGATCTACTTGATACATGGATTTCCAGTGAGAAATCTAAGAAAATATCAAATCTTCTTGTTAAACTAAAAACATTATTACATATTAACGAGTGTAATACTTCTTTTGATGAGGAGCTTCAGGAAACTTGCAAGGTTTATAACTTAGCTTTAAGTAAAAAATGGAAAAGCTGTTCGCGGAAAAGGGGTCAACTTTTGAAACACAATCATGTGTGGCTGAATAAGGAAATTAAGATACCGAAGGAAGTCAACGTACTAGATCAAGAATCAAATTTCGAATCGCAACCGTCCACCAGTCGTGGAAGGCCTATGGTACTTTTTAAGGATGCATCGATAAAAACAAAACAGCGTCGTGTGAAAGATATCATTTCATCCCGACCAGCAGAAGAAATTCAATTTGCTGCTAAGGAATTATCAAAGACATCCCTCCATCCAACTCAGTCACACCCTAATCTAACACCACAAGAAATAATCGCGCTATATTTAGATCTAGATTTGTCGGAAAGAAAGTACAACATCCTCCGCTCATTTGTCAATGTTTTTCCTAACAAATGTTTCCCCAGTATCAAAGAATTGAGACAAATGAAAAAATCATTTTTACCTGAAATATCTGTTACCAAGATATTTGTAAAATAAGTATACAAAACTTGCTAAATGCCACATCTCACAGTATTTTAAAACTGATTACAATAGAAGATAACGCAAATTTAAAGCTGATTTGCAAGTGGGGCTTTGACGGAAGCTCCGGACATAGTAATTATAAACAGAAATTTACACAAAACTTATCTGAGACAGATGAATTTTTGTTTTTAATTGCTTTAGTACCGTTAAAGTTAATAGATAACCATAATAACACGCTGTGGATAAACCGTCGTCGTTCGTCGACATTTTTCTGTCGGCCTATCAAATTTATATTTATGAAGGAAAATCAGTCATTAATTAGGCAAGAAGAAACTTTAATAAATACCGAAATAGCAAACCTTTCCCCCTATATATGTAATTTTGATGGCAAGAATATAGAAGTCAATTTTCAATTGCATTTTACAATGTTAGATGGTAGTGTAAGCAACATTTTATCGAATACTAACTCCTGCGCAAAATGCTATATTTGCGGGGCATCTCCAAAAGAGATGAATTCCGAAAGAGTTGCTGAAAAAACTAAAAAAACTGAGCAATACCGTTTTGGCTTGTCCACTTTACATTCCTGGATAAGGTTTTTTGAATGTCTTCTTCATATCTCATACAGACTTCCATTTAAAAAATGGCAAGTAAGAGGAGAAGAAAATAAGAAACTATTTGCAATTAACAAACAACGCATTCAAGAAGAATTCAAATCCCGTTTAGGATTTATTGTGGATAAGCCAAAGCCAGGATATGGCTCTAGTAATGACGGTAATACAGCCAGGAGGTTTTTCAGCAACTCGACTATTAGCTCGCAGATTACAAAAATTAATAAAAATTTAATAGATAAATTTTACACAATTCTAAGAGTTTTATCTTGTGGACAAAAAATAAATGTAAGTGCTTTTAATATATTGTTACAAGACGCGTTAAAATTATATTTAGAAAAATATACATGGTACTACATGCCTATTAGCGTACATAAAGTTTTGTTACACGGTTGTGATGTAATTGAGTTTTTTGATTTACCAATCGGCGTTCTTTCTGAAGAGGCTTTAGAAGCGAGACATAAAGAAATAAGGAAACATCGACTAAGCCACACGCGAAAAACAAGTAGAGAAAACACAAATACGGATCTTTTCAATGTTCTCTTACTTACGTCTGATCCTTTGATTTCAAGTCATCGAAAAGCTAGTTCACAAAAGCATGAAGATGAAGATTTTACAGAAATTAAAGAATACCTTGCAGCTGAGCAAGACGAATCAAACGATTCAATTTTCGTTGACTTGCAAATCAGTTTAAGCGAATTCGAAAATAGTGAATAATTTTAAAAAATTTGTAAAATTTTAGTTAATAATTTTATTTTCCGTAAATATATTCCAATATTTTGACATTTATAACTGAATTTAGATTTTTGTCAAAAATTCTATCATTCGGCCGCACTGTGCGACGGGGCGATTTCTCCCCCCGATCGATTTCGAAAAGGCGAGGCGCGGTCCTCAAATGCGGACTCGATAGCAGGCATTCGATTTTGAGACTTCGAGCTAGGGAGTAGCGACGGCGAGCGTCGCCGTCTAGATCGCGTCTTCGCTCCAGTGTCCGGTATCGCGAATCGCGCTCGGTCGATCTGGTTAAGGTGGCCGTTCCAATGAGCGGCTGCAGCCGCCAGCGACCGCGGCTGGCGGCTACAGCCGCAAGCGACTGCGACTGGCGTCGTCGGAAATGGTATTTTCTATACCTAAGCGTCAACGCCATGGCCCCACCAGTGCAACGACGCGCCGCACAGGACCTTTTCGAGCACTTGAAAAAAGGGTCTATTGTCGTATCAGGTCTCGAGGACCGTCGAAGACAGTGAAAGACTAGCCTTTTTTTATATGTACATCGTGCTCTGTTTATCTGCCGGATTGAAGAAGTCAATGACATTTGGGTGTTTCTTTTAAGATATCGGAATGAAATTTGTGGCAAAAAATAGGATACACCTATTCCTTTCTAGTGATGTATAATTTAATATTTTTTACATCTATTAATTTGTTTTTCCTATTTTTTAACTCAATCGTGATAAAAAATTGAAAACTGTTTGTTTGGTACTTTATTAGTGTTTTAAGTCGCACGTTGGGGAAACATTCGGTTTTCAAGTTATAAGGAAAAGTCGAATAGTAAGGGAAGTAGCCGAATATCGTTTTGTTTAAATTAATGATCAGTCATTTGCGATAAAAATCATCTTTTATTAGTAATTCATTAACCCTCGGAGACCACATTAACCCTCGACTTTGCGAGGACTCCTGGCGAGGCTAACCTCGCCGCGTGGAAAGTCAGGAAACTGTTTCCCTCGGCCATGGAAACCATCCTCGACTTTCCAAAGCAGCCTTGCGTGCGAGGCGACTGTCGTTTTTTTGACATAATCAAAGATGCCTCGCGGCCGCAAGAGCAAAAATCGCATGTTGGGGAAATATATCTTAAAACAATAATCGAAGAAAAAATTCATGTGCGCTAGTAAATTTGCCCCCACGTACTATGCAATTGCATATAAATAATTTTTTTTATCTCCAATACGTTAGGAAATATCCAGCTGTTTACTGTTCCCGCGGACACCCGCGGGTTAATAAAAAATCACTCTTTTGTTCACCGCGAATAATATCTGAATTCTTAAAGACAGCAAAGTTACGTTCTTGATTATCCTTTGAATATCTGGCAACCAGATGTTGTCGAAGCCGTCTTTGAAAATACCAAATTGCCGGCCATAAACGATAAATGAATTTTCGCTCCGCTCACAACTGCTCCTTCCAGAGGCTGCTTCCTTTCGGATAATTGAGGACACAACATAAAGGCAAAATACAGAACACAATATAAAGGTCCAAAATATAATAAAATTTGAAAATATAATAAAAAGCGGCCTTTTCGTTAATCCGTATATTGCTCTGTCAGCGGATGGCAGGTACAGGTAAATGGTCCGTAAGCACTGTTGTCCGTCGTCGAAGTGCGGGACAATACGATCATAAACCGCGACTCTAATGAGACGCTCTGGCCGATTAACCTGGCTAGTTCTTTGGAAACATCTGGTTCCATTAGGACCGAAATATACTAAAATTTTACACCTGAGGTTACCTACGCGTAGCGAGTTCAATATAGTGTATTTAGTTTTTACTAAAAAGTCGAAATTGAAGAATTCTACGTATCCGTATTTCACGGTTTGATCTTTAGTTTACGTTGACAAATTTACGCCAAAATGGACCAACAATTTATAAGGAGTAAAAAATACTCATAAAAAGTAATTTTTAATATATAACATTTGATATATTACGAATCTGATTGCGTGACTGGATTCGTTATAAAAAAGTACATCAGTTTCGCCTAACAGATTATTCTATATGGTGCATATTTTCCGAGATATTGGGGCAAACGTGTTTTTCACCTCCAGATATGGATGATTGCGGATAAAAGAAAATACGTGTCAAATATTTAATGTTTCAATAATTTGTGGAATTGCCTTTTGACTTGATAATAGTAACACCCTTCTTGGTATGAAATTTACTTAGTTGCATATTATAGCAGGTTGTATTTTGCTCTACTACTACACACATAGACCATTTCAAGTGCTCGAAACCAAGTGGGATCCCGAACGCTGCGCGGCTAGGAAATTCGGCCTAGCGCGAGGCTGTTTCGCAAAGTGATCATAATCGCGGTATGCAATTTCCAGATATCCAACTCCGCGAGGCGCGCCTCGCGAGGAATCCTCGCAAAGTCGATACGCACCTTAAGCCGGGTCCAGACTTGAATGCGTATACGCTGAGCAAGGCCGAACGCGCACGAATGCCGCATGCGGAGGGGTCGAAAGTGCGATATGTCTCTCGTCACCAGCTTCTGTGCTGAGCTTAGCCCACTCCGTAGTCGTAAAGATGGTATCCCGAAAAGGGGTCGTCCGATGACGGCGCGTGTTTCCGCCTGCGTCGTCCTTCCTTCAAATTAAACACGGATCCCTTATCTTTCGAGTATAAACACGCGCTCGAATTTCAAAACAAAAGAACGCGTTGACGAATTCCGTGCGAGAAAAGGTGGGCCTCGGGGAGGAGATATTGCTGTGAAGAGGGCCTCTTCAAGAGAGTGGCCTTTTGGGACGGATGCAGAGCAGATTGGTAAAGGTTAGGATCAATCGGACTTCAAGCCCACCTTCTCTCGCACGGAATACGTCAACGCGTGCTTTTGTTTTGAAATTCGAGCGCGTGTTTAGACACGAGAGATAAGCAGGCCCGATTGGTTAGTTTGGGACCAATCGGACTTTAAGCTCACCATCTCTCGCACCGAATACGTCGACGCGTGCTGTTGTTTTGAAGTTCGAGTGCGTGTATATACTCGAGAGATAAGGGATCCGTCTCCAATTTGAAGGAAAGACGACGTAGGCGGAACCACGTGCCGTCAGTTTACTACCCCTTTTCTTCCTGCGTCCCTCCACGAAGCATATTGCCGTTCCCCACGAGTAATCTCGTGTGATTTTTTAATACAACAGCGAGTCGGTCAGGTTGTATGAATTGAGAACAATACAGGGTGTAGTGAAGAAAAGAAAGACAAATTATTCATTAAAATGGAGCTTTAAAGTCTATCATATGTTAAATGCATTATATTGTTAAAAATATAATTTTCTTATTTTTCATCAACTGTTTATAACTATATTAGTAATGGATTAAATTCATTCACATAGATCCATCCTTCACGATTAAAAAGAAAAACGCAAGATCATGCCTTCAATAATTTTGGTCATTAAAATTCATTTCTGAAGGCGGGTTTCGTAAAAATCGCCGAAAGCAGGGAACTTCGAAGATTTGAATTTTTTAGACAATTTCGAAACTAGAAAAATGAGTACTTAGCTCTCCCTAATTTCATATGGACTCCAATTCAATATTTCAATATCATGAAAATCCGGGACATCGAGGATTTGAGAAAAGTATCTCATCTGCTTCTATCAACCACGCTGAGCGCAATACGCTCCAAACTTCCTTTGATGTGCGGAAGAAAACCGACAACGGTCGGCTCAGGCCATGTGCCTTCGTCGGCATTCGCGAGTGGGGCCGCTTGCGTCGAGTCACCACGAATGATACGTCCACACTAGCATATGCGTTCACGCTCACCCTTTCTAACGTAGAAGCATGCGGCCCTGGCTACCGTTTCACCCGTCCACATCAGAATATTCGTGCGCATTCGGCCTTGCTCAGCGTATACGCATTCAAGTCTGGACCCGGCTTTATGGCCCACCTTTTCTAGTACCCAATACGTCAGCGGGTGCTTCTGTTTTGATATTGCAACGCGTGTTTATACTCGAGAGATAAGTGATCATCAGGTCGGCGCATACGTTCGTTCGCTTTATTGATACAAAGTGTTTATTACAGGTATAAGAGAGTTCCTATTCTTTGGCAATACGGGCGTCAGGCCGCTTGCTGTATCTAAACTCTCTCTTCATTCAAACAAGCAATCCTTTGAAGAATTTCCATATACAGTAATTCGTCGTTATTGTCCCGTTTTTACCATGCGTAATAGTCCCGCTCACTATCCCCACCATTTCTTGGAATCCTTCAGTCGAGAGTGAGAGAACGAAAGAGTCGACGGCAACCGTTTCGTTCCCTCTCGCTCGCTCTTCGAATTTCTCGGCCGGACGGAATCGTGTCCACATCGCGACGTACGCCCGCCGCCGAATTACTGTATTTTTATACTACATAAAAAGGCGAATTGAATAACAATAACAGAATTTATCATTTGAAGTATCTGATGTTAAAATAATTTTAAATGTGTAACCGTTAGACCGCGGGGTTACCGGTGGGACGGTGGAGGAACCGTATCGCCAGCTCAGGACGGTGGTCCGGGGCCGCCGATCGAATGACTTCGTACGCAGAGGTGAGGTAGAGTACGAGAATTTATTTAAGTTGTTGTACAAGGTATCCCGGCCAGGTCTGTGCTGGCAAACAGTGTGTGTACGGCTTAAACCTAGACTTAGTCTACCGCGGATCTCGGTGTGTATCGCGGCGCGCGGTTGGGGCGTATCGCGTCGCGTACTTCGGTGCGTAGGTCGGCGGTGTGGGTCGCGGCGCGTGTCGCGGCGCGTATCTCGATCGTCGGTAACGTTTCGGCGAGAGTGGAGAGGATAGACGATTTGACCCTTCGGTGTCCAGGCGGGCCAACCCTGCCAATGGACCCTGGTCGGAGAGTCGGGGGGTCCGGTCACCCAGTGGGCACAGCCCGCGGGTGAGTCGGCGACTGTAAGGACGCTCTCGAGAACAGAGATAACTCTATTCGGGAGATCGATGGTGGTTATCGGTCTGCGTCCAGAGGATGGCTCACGCTGTCCTTCTGGGAACCGTGGAGGTGTGGAGTCAAAAAATGCACAGAGACTCAGTCTGTGGACGCACAAGAACTGGTGGGAAACACGGGCGCTTGTCTTTCGCAAGAACGAGGGTTTCGGCACAAGAACGTGGAATCGCACAGGAGGTCTCTGGGAGAGGCGTACTGTCAGCACTAACGCTCTAGGCGGTCTCTGTCAAATAGGCCTATGCCCTCGACCTTTATGTCCTCGTCCGCACATTTTCGGCAGCGAGAGAGTCTCTCTTTGTGAATCCCTCTCGCGCCAGTTCTCGGTATTGCGGACGAGTGGTGGGGGGCAAGACCGTTGGCGTCGCGCGGTACGCTCTGCCTCGGTCGGGCGCGTGGTGGGGGCAAGATCGTCGTCCCACCGGCGTAACTCGTTACATCACCTCCTCCCTTCGGAGGACGCGATCTTACCCCCACTCTCCCACAGACCTCTGTGCGTGGTGTTGGTTTCGTCTTTTGTTTTCTTATATTAACCTTAGCCTAACGGTTTATTCTACTCTTACATCTATCCTTAGCCTACTGTACATTAACTTATTCTAACTTAGTTTATTTATCCTACTTACATTCTACTTACGTCCTAACTTAAACCTACTTATCCTACTTACAAGTCTACTTAATCTATTTGGCGTGGGGGCTCGGGGTGGGAGCTGAAGCGGATCCGCATCTGCTGTCTCCGCAGCAGCTTCAGCTCCATGTATCCCCCGGGCGTGGGGATACGGTACCTCCGGCCGACCTGGAAGGCCGGTAGGTCCAGCCGGAGGTCCTGGGAGGTGGCCGGGTGGTGCGACCACGGCGCTGCGGCGGTCGTCGGGGGAGGGGATGGCGGTGCTGGCGGCTGCGGCGGTGGCGTTGGCTCCCCTGTCCTCGGCTGCCTCGGCGGTTGTGCCGCCGGTCCTGGCGGTGGGGGTCTCGGCGGCTCCGTCGATGCCGGGGACAGCTCCATCGGAGTCGGTGGCGGCGTCGGTGGCGGTGGCTGGGCAGTCGGGGGTGGGGGTAGGACGAGGTCCATTAGGGCCGGGGGGTTCCGGGGACGGGGCGGCGGCCTTGGTTGCTGCGTCGGCGGTGTCCGGACTGGCGGTGTTGGGGCTGGTGTCGGCGGCTGCGTCGGAGGTGTCGGCGCTGGTGGCTGCGTTGGCGGCGTCTCCATCGCCTTCCATGGCGGTGGCGGGGCTTGCAGCAGCGCTGCCAGGAGGGAGGCGGCTGGTCCCGTCTCGTCCGGGCTGGTGGACGGTTTGGCCTCGGTGGTGGGGCACGGTGCCGGCAGGATCGGCGGGGGCAGCCTGCTTTTCTCCACCTCCTCGACAAGGGTGATCCCCATTGTCGAGGAGGGTTTCCGCGGCGGCGGTTTCGGTCTTGCCGGTGGTCCTCGCGCCGGAGGTGGGGTTCCGCCGAAGTCCAGCCGCCGCTTGGCTGCGGGGGGGGCTTGCGGGGGGTTCCCCGGCCGTTTCCGCAGCTTGCACTCGGCGGGCCTTTCTGCGTTCTCCGCCTTCATGGCCACCGCCTGGTTCCTGGGGGCCTCGTGCGAAATGCGTATTTTCGGTGCCATTTCGTACTTTGGCCTTTTTCCCCCCCGGTGCGCCGCGGGCCTTATCTAGTTCTTCGCGCTTATTTCTGCAGCGCGAAACCGATCCCGCGGCGTTCATCGCCGAAGCCACCTGGTGGTCGTAATTAGGGGCTGTTTTGAGTTTGGTGGCTTCGGCGGCTTCGCGCTCAATCGCTTGCGCGGGGGGGGGGCGGTGGCTTGGTCGGCGGTGGTGGGGGCTTGCGTCCCGACAGGGATGCCTCCCTCCTCTCCTCCGCAGGGCTTGAGGTCCTGGATGTGGGCCCTTCGGGGGGACTTCCTTCCGCTCCGCAGCAGGACCAGATTTGACCCCACGTATTCTTTCACCACGTGGGGCCCTGAGAACTTCGGTGCCAATTTGGCGTTGAAGTTCTTGGCCGCGGACGACAAGGGGTGCTCACGGAGCATGACCTTGTCGCCGATCCGCGGCCGCCAGTCCCGCCGCCGGAGGTTGTAGGACTTCTTCTGTGCCTCCGTGGCCTGGGCTTGCGCGTGGCGGGCGAGGCGGATGGCCTCTCGCAGGCGTTCGACGTCGTCGTCGCGGTCGGTGCTCCGGTCGTCGGTGTCTTCCTCGGCGATCTCGGTCGGTGGTTGGCGGAGGGCCCCGGGGGTTGCTGGTTCCCGGCCGTAGTTTAGGTACGCCGGGGTATATCCGGTGGAGTCATGTCGCGCGGTGTTGTAGGCGAACATGACTTCCGGCAGCCAATGGTCCCAGTGGCGATGGTCTCCGTCGGTCAGTTGCGCGATCATCGTTTTGATGACGCGGTTGACCCTCTCCACTGGGTTGCACTGGGGGGTGTACGGGGGCGTCCGCCGGTGTTCGATGCCGTATGTCCGGAGCAGTCCCGTGAACTCCCTGCTCTCGTACTGCCGGCCGTTGTCCGTGATTACTCGCCGGGGGCATCCGAACCGGAGCACGACCCTCTCCTTGAGGGCCCTGGTGACGGCGGGGGCGGTGGCCTGTCGCAGTGGTTGGATCTCGACCCACTTGCTGAATTTGTCTTGCATCACGGCCAGCATGGTAAATCCTTTCGCTGACCGTGGCAAGGGTCCCACTAGATCGACGGCCACCACGTCCCACGGGTTTGCTGCGGGCGTCGTCTGCATACCGCCCGCGGGCGCTCGCTGGAGTGCCTTATATTCGAGGCATTTTTGGCAGCGTCGGACGTATCGCTTCGCGTCGCGGATCATTCCCGGCCAGAAGTAGCGTTGCGATAGCCGCGCTGCCGTTTTGCTGCCTCCTAGGTGTCCAGCGGTGGGTGCGTCGTGGTTTTCCCGGAGTACGGTTTCTCGGAGCGGCTGGGGCACGCACCACTTCCACTCCAGCTCGGTTCGGGGGCCGTGGGCGTCCGAGATGTGGCGGTATAGGTGCCCCTCCACGATGTGGTACTCCGGGTAACGGTGGGGTTCGTTTTCGGCGGCCGTTTTCATGCGGTCGTACCACTGGCAGCCGGTTGGCGCCTCCACGCTGGTGACCTCTGCTGCTTGGGAGTCGCCTTCGGGTTGCCGGGAGAGGGCGTCGGCGACCAGGTTGTTGGCCCCTTTCCGGTACTGGACGTCGAAGTCGTACTCCTGCAGCTCGAGGCTCCAGCGGGCCAACCGACCGGAGGGGTTGTCCATTGTCCGCAACCATTTTAATGACTGGTGGTCGGTCAGGACGGTAAAGTGGTACCCCTCCAGGTACGGCCGCATCTTCCGGATGCCCCAGACGACCGCGAGGCACTCCTTCTCGGTGACCGAGTAGTTTTTCTCGGCGGGGCTCAGCGTGCGGCTCGCGTACGAAATAACGCGTTCTTCGCCTTGCAGCTCCTGCGTTAAAACCGCGCCGAGCCCCTCGTTGCTCGCGTCCGTCTGGAGCGTGAAGGGTAGTGTGAAGTCGGGGCAGGCGAGTACGGGGGCGGTTGCCAGCTGTTGTCGGAGGGCCTCGAACGCCTTCTCCTCGTTTTCGCCCCATGTCCACCGTACATTCTTTTGAAGTAGGTGGTTAAGTGGGGCGGCGATGTCCGTGAATCGGGGAATAAATCGTCGGTACCAGGATACCATGCCCAAAAACCTTCGGAGTTCTTTTAGGTTCGTGGGGGCGGGTATCCTGGCGATGGCCTGCACTTTCTCCGGGTCTGTCGCTACTCCCTGGTCGGTGACGGTGTGGCCGAGGTACTGCAGCTCGGTTCGGCCGAACTGGCATTTCTCCTTGTTCAGCCGTAGTCCGGCCGCCCGTAGCCGCTGCAGCACCTCGCGGAGGTTGTCCAGGTGCTCCTCGAAGGTGCTCCCGAGCACGATGATGTCATCGAGGTAGGCGAATGCCCGCGGCTCCAGCCGCGGGCCGATGATCTGGTCCAGGAGGCGTTGGAAGGTGGCCGGCGCGGAGTGTAGCCCGAAAGGCATCACTCTGAATTGGAACAGCCCCCTCCCCGGTACGGTGAATGCGGTGATCGGGCGACTCTCCGGGTCAAGGGGCACCTGCCAATATCCGTTGGCCAGGTCTATCGTGGAGATGTACCGCGCCCCCCGTAATTTCTCCAGGGTAGCCTGGACCTGGGGCAGCGGGTACGCGTCTTTTTCGGTGACCTCGTTGACCCGTCGAAAGTCGATACAAAACCTACGCTTTCCGTTTTTCTTTTTGACCACCACGACCGGGGAGCTCCACGGGCTGTTCGAGGGTTCGATGATGCCCTCCGTGAGCATTCGGGTGACCTCCTCGTCGATAATGGCTTGGGTGGCGGGATTCCTCGGCGTGTACCGGTGCTTAACAGGCTCTGCGCCTGCCTTCAGTCGGATGCGGTGTTTGGCCATGTTGGTGAGGCCGGGCAGCTGGTCGAAATGGCCGAGCTCCGCTACGAGGAATGCTTCCAGCCGCTGCCTTTGTTCCCTGGTGCACCCTCGTAGGCCGGGGGTAGCTTCGACGGTGGCGGTTTCCTCTTGTGGTTTCCACCGCAGCTGCTGGATCTGGAGGGTCATCCCCACGATCCGTTGCACGTCGACACCGAGGAGTACGTCGTGTGATAGGTTTGGGAGGACCGCGCATCGGAAGGCGTGTACTTCAGCTCCGATTTGCGCGGTCAAGATTACCTCCTCGGTGAGTTGTTCCGTGGCGCCGTTGGCCACTCGGACGAGTCGGTCCGTCGTGGTTCCGGGGCTCCCGCGCTCTCGACACCAATTGGCCATCGTGGGGCTCACGTATGATTGTGAGGCCCCCGTGTCGACGAGCGCCTGGAACCACTGGTCGTGGACCTTGATCGGTATGAATGGCCGGTCATCGTCGTTCAATCCCTTCGAGGCCGTCTGGGTGGAGTATTCCGGTCGGTGCCTCGTCCGCCGGCTCCGTTGGCGTTTCCCGACGGTCCCTGGCATCTGCAGTCTCGGGAGGCTCGCCCCTCGGTTCCGCAGCGACTGCAAAACAGCCGTGCTGGCCGGCGGCAGTCTTGGCGGTAGTGTCCGCGTTGACCGCACCTCCAGCAGCAGTCCTCCCTCTGGTAGTCGTCGCCGACCACGGCGAGCCGCTGGTATCCCCGGACTTTTTGGGGTTCGTCCGGGGCTTTAGTCGGGGCTCTGGCTTTTTCGTCGGCTCGTGCTCGTTCGTGGTCGGTTGCCAGGTCGATGAGGTCGGGCATCGTGTCGAAGTCCTTCCGATGGATAAACAGCCGGTACTCTGGGCGGAGGTTCGAATAGACCCACTCTAACTGGTCTTCTACCGAAATTCCCCCGTGGCGGCGCATCAGCAGCCGTAGGTGGTCGGCAAAGTCGGCCGCGGTTTCGGTCGACTCTTGGAGTCGTTGGTGGATGGCCTTCTCCAGCTCTTGCCGTGTTCGTCGCGGCATGAACCTCCGCTTGAAGGCTGGCAAGAACTTGTCCCACGTCGGGAGATTCTGTTTCTCGACGCGGAACCAGTGCAGTGCCACGCCTTTCAAAATTACGGTGAGGCACCGTAAAATTTGTTCGGGGGCGACCTCGTAGCTATCCTGGAGGTCTTCGAGCTGCTCCAGGAAGTCCTCGGCGCCCTTTCCTCCGTCATAATGACCTCCCCACCTTCGTACTCTGTCCATCATGTATTGGACGGGAGGTGGACCATGGTCGCTCGCTGCCTCTGTTTTCCCCTTAGTTTTGGGGGAAAAACTGACGAGCGGCGTTTCTTCGGGGTCCGGAGCGTTCTCTACAGTGGCTACCGTGGAGATCGCTTTGGACGTGGTGGGTGGGATGTCTGCTTCGATGTCCCGCTGCATGGTGGTGTTGCGAAGGTGCGCCACTATTCGCGCTCGCAGCGCGTCGATGGATCCGGTGGTGTCGAGTTTGTATGACACCGCGAGCTCGACGAGGTCGGCTTTGGACTTTTCGTACACCCAGCTGACCCCCGTCATTCGATCGTCCTCCGTACTTTTGTAAGTCCCTGTTTGGGCGCCAAAAGTAACCGTTAGACCGCGGGGTTACCGGTGGGACGGTGGAGGAACCGTATCGCCAGCTCAGGACGGTGGTCCGGGGCCGCCGATCGAATGACTTCGTACGCAGAGGTGAGGTAGAGTACGAGAATTTATTTAAGTTGTTGTACAAGGTATCCCGGCCAGGTCTGTGCTGGCAAACAGTGTGTGTACGGCTTAAACCTAGACTTAGTCTACCGCGGATCTCGGTGTGTATCGCGGCGCGCGGTTGGGGCGTATCGCGTCGCGTACTTCGGTGCGTAGGTCGGCGGTGTGGGTCGCGGCGCGTGTCGCGGCGCGTATCTCGATCGTCGGTAACGTTTCGGCGAGAGTGGAGAGGATAGACGATTTGACCCTTCGGTGTCCAGGCGGGCCAACCCTGCCAATGGACCCTGGTCGGAGAGTCGGGGGGTCCGGTCACCCAGTGGGCACAGCCCGCGGGTGAGTCGGCGACTGTAAGGACGCTCTCGAGAACAGAGATAACTCTATTCGGGAGATCGATGGTGGTTATCGGTCTGCGTCCAGAGGATGGCTCACGCTGTCCTTCTGGGAACCGTGGAGGTGTGGAGTCAAAAAATGCACAGAGACTCAGTCTGTGGACGCACAAGAACTGGTGGGAAACACGGGCGCTTGTCTTTCGCAAGAACGAGGGTTTCGGCACAAGAACGTGGAATCGCACAGGAGGTCTCTGGGAGAGGCGTACTGTCAGCACTAACGCTCTAGGCGGTCTCTGTCAAATAGGCCTATGCCCTCGACCTTTATGTCCTCGTCCGCACATTTTCGGCAGCGAGAGAGTCTCTCTTTGTGAATCCCTCTCGCGCCAGTTCTCGGTATTGCGGACGAGTGGTGGGGGGCAAGACCGTTGGCGTCGCGCGGTACGCTCTGCCTCGGTCGGGCGCGTGGTGGGGGCAAGATCGTCGTCCCACCGGCGTAACTCGTTACAAATGTATTCATTGACGTACCGGATTAAAAAAAAACACAAAGTAAAATAAATGAATGTGTTTCCAAAACATGGTTTGTTATAATTGGAAATATATTTATACAATATTTTGAGAAAACACTTTGTATCAATATATTGATACACGCTTTGTTATAATTGGCCAATTTACCAGTTCATCTAGGTGCCAGAAAAGTGACAAAAAATATATAAATATTGAAGAAAAATGTTTTCCTTTCAAGGCTGGCGTTCCAATGTGCGGCCGGCGACTACGGCCGGCGACGGTCCCACTTGTGCAAGGGAGAAGTATGCATCTGTTTCTCCCTTGCACTAGTGGGACCGTCGCCGGTCGCAGTCGCCGGCCGCACATTGGAACGCCAGCCTTGAAAAGTATGAAATATATTTATATTTGTAATAAACACTTTCTATCAATAAAGCGAACGAACGTATGCACCGACCTAATAATGCCTATTTTATATGATTAGTAGAGCCTATTGGAATACGCTATTGGTACTAACTCAATTTCGAAAAGAATGTGGTGTAGTCCGTTGTTTGCTCTCTGCCTCAATTAATTAATTCGCATGGACTGAAAGCCCGTTTCGTTAAAAGTAGTGGGATTTACATATTTTTTTGTCAATTTAATCGGGAGAATGCAAGGAATCCATTGGTATAATTTTCATATTGATACGATGAAATATAAAGAAACTCCGTTTCTGTATACATAAAATGAGATTATATTGCAATGAGAATATTTTGAGCTTACAATTCTTCATATATTTATTAAAATCTTTATTTCTGGCTTCTTGGGTCGCTTCACCCAATTAGCCGATTGGAAGGTTACCCAAATATTGTATAATTTCGTAAGAATGTATTAACACTTTGTGAACAGTACCTATCTATTACATTGGTACCAGAATAACATGGATACAGGTTTGCAGATATTTCTGCACTTTCCATAGTAATTTATCAAATTTTTTTATTTTTATTGAAATTGTTGACGTTATTTTTTTAAATAACGGCAAACTTTGTTATGAGTTGTATATTAGCACTTTTTTTATGAACTTGCTCAATAATATTCAGCATTTTCAACGCGAAAGATGGAATGTTGCATTTTTCCCCTATTTCTTGGGATTCAGGCCCACTGTACGATATAGAATACAGGTGATTACTCCATTATTGGAAAATATTGTCAAATCTTGTTTTCGCAGTTGCAAGAACAAATATATGTTGATTACACAAGTTCGCGGAAGGTAACTAAAAAGCCGACAATTACTGATATTTTTTCAATGGGTTTCTTATGGAAAAATAACTGTATATAACGAATTATTTGCTATTACTTTGCAGAATCGATACTAATCATTTCTGATCCCTTTAACTTTACTTTAACAAACTTTAAAAGACACGATTTAAAATTCTGCACAAAACAAAAAATTTGACATGTGTTTACACGCAGATCAGATGTAGCCGTCATGATATTTTTACCTTTTTTTATAAGAGCTCATATTATTAGTTTACAAGAAATATGTATATAAAAAAACATAATTCCATAAGTTATGAATTCTGACTTCTTTCCTTATTTCTGGATAATCTGTCCGAATGTGACGATGAATCACAGCAGAGCGGCTAGAGTCGCAGAGCGGCTACAGTCGCTAGACTGCTTCTGGAGGAGTAGAGCGGCAGCCGCTGTGCGACTAGGAGATTCTGCCGTTATGGCGGAAAACAGACACTCGTAGCATTGTGTTGTGTCTCGAGTAGCCTAGGCTGCTCATGAACCAGACGCACATAGGCTATAGGAGTTGAGATGAATGCTTTCCATTGTACCAGTGTACGCGGCTACAGCCGCAGTCGCCAGCCGCGGTCGCTGGCGGCTGCAGCCGCCCATTGGAACGGCCACCTTTAGGCGGAGCGTATCTCCATCCGACACACAGGAAACGGCCTCGCCGGGAGAGCACTCACGCGCCGATACAGACCACCGCGATCGCGAAGAACCCCAACGGAGCGAGCGCAGCGAGACGACGGACGCCAGGCCCAGCGACATCCCTGCATCATCCGAGCCCGAAACGCGAGCGAACACGACCTGCGACAGGTCCGGCGGCAAAGCGAACGCCCCGAGAACAGCGACGGAGACGGAGCGCCGTCTCCTGGTATGTACCTAACAACTAACCTTTATTAAGAATATAAGCGATCATTATTGTTCCTCTCAATTCCCTTGTACAAGCCTTATTTCAACCCCTTTCTTCCTTTCTACCCCCGGTAAGTATAGTCAAGGTGGGCCTTAGCCCTTTGACAGAGCAAGAACCCGGTAAGTCACTCCAGCCGCTCGGGGTGATTTACAGGCTGTCGCTTCAGGACGTAACAGCCCCACCGCCCAGCGGGTTTCTCCTGACGCGGGCCCAGGTGTCGTGGCCCAGACGAGTTGGCCCGAATGTACGGGGGATCCCACGTCTCGTCACCCGTAGGGTCCTAAATTATCCCCAGCAGCAGTCCCAAAAACTGTCCTGATATTATGGACCCCTGTTGAACCTTCTCTTCCCCTGACACTACACTTCACTTCTCTCCTTCTTTTTTCTTCTTCTCTTCTCTTCTTCTTTCTTCTTTTCTTCTCATCTGATGTTTCCTTATATCCCGACCGGAGGGCCCAATCCGCTCCAGCGCAATAGCGTTGAGGCGGAAGGGAACCACCCGGGGTATGCCCAATCACAGCTCACAGATATTACAGCTCTTTTATTTTCTTTCCATGTTCCAACAAAGATAATGATGATGACGATTAGACACTCATACCGGGACATCTCCATCAGGTGAGTAGCTAGTCCGATCTTAGACTTGGTCCTTTGTGCCTGTTAGTCGTCATCTTGCAGGTCCCACCGCTGGAGTCTGGTCAACCCTTAGCCAGGAAGGCAGCATCCCCCACCGGTCACAAGGGACAGAACGAATTCCATACATGGCAACCAGAGGGGAACATAGCCGCTTTCCCAGAGCCCCCTCACCACGCTCAAGGTGGTCGACCCTGGAGGGGGGCAATGTGTCTAATATCGGAATAAAATTGCGTAACGAAAGTTGTCTAGCCTGTCTTGCTCAAGGCTTATTCAGCTTCGGCTGAAAAAAATAAATAAGAGGTTTGTTATACGTATAAATAACTAATTCGCGAAGTTGAACTATATGCCTAAAATATTTAATACTCTCAGAAACTGCTGTAAATTCTCTATCATAGGTGTTATATTGCCTTTCAGTATGACTACTCCTTTTTTAGAAAAATGCAATGGGCTGAAACTTCACCAAGACAAACCTGCTCAAGAGCCGCACCAATAGCTAAATCAAACGCATCAGCCTTTAAAACTAATTTAGCTGAATCTAAAGGACAAGCCAAAAGTGTTGCTTCAGACAATTTCTGCTTATAATCATCAAACGCCTTAATAGTTTCAAGAGTCCAAGGTACAGGTCGTGATAGGAAATTCTTGTAAAAATCTTTCTTGTGACAATATATTTATTCCTGTAGTATAAGTGACAAAATTCTAACATAATATCACTGTACAGATGGACAAAGGTGGTAACAATATTACAATTATATATATATATATATATATATATATATATATATATATAAGCTTGGATCTCTGCAATGCGCTCCTTATTATTTTATGGGATTCCTTGCACATGCCGCTCAGATGGATAATAGGAAACGGAAGTGCGACAGTAAGACAAATAAGGAACCATACGTTCTGGTGCTGTTGCCAACTTACAGGTCTTTTATCATTTGTCTGCTATCTTTAATAAAATAATTCAACAAAGCTCGATTTATAACTGCATTCTTAAGATGCCTTCTGTAAAAGTTAACTGAACCTAAGAACTTTTGCTATTGAACAATAGTTTTCGGCCTCCCAAATTCAAAAATTGCTTTAACATTTTCCAAAAGCGGCTTTGAACCACTTCATAGTGGTCGGTCTATTGATGGTCTAGCGGGACAATAGTCCAAAATCATGACCATCCAAAATGAATGAATCTTGGTCATACCAGAAGCTACTGAGTCAGAGATATCGGAATAATATGGTATGCAACTTTATATGTATTTCACAAATGTAACGATTGGTGAAACGTACGCGAGTCGGCCGCTTAGTAACCGATTGTCAGAATGCGTCAGTATCAGCTATATATCAGAAGTGCACAATTGTATCGCGATTTAAATTGTTAGTATTTTGAATAATGGATTGCAGAGGTACGAGTTAGTAGTAAGTCAAGCTTCAGCCATGAGTATTTTAATTTCACAACGTATAGAATTAAAATATAATCATAAACATGATGGAATTTTTCAATAGCTTTTCGTTGGAAAAGCTCTAGATATCCAGGAAGCTCATGGAGCCTGAAAATTTTGGTGCTGTTTTGTTCTACTTGCTTTATAGAGTACATATTTACAAGTGATAGCTGCAAATATTTGCAACTCTACATAATTTTTATACATAATTAAAATAATTCTATCTTCAAAAATGGTGATGTTAGGAGCTAAAATGTGTAATTCATTCTATATAACGTGGTTGTAAACAATTTTTCTCTACAAAACACAGTTCATATTCGTCTACTACATTCTAAGAAACCCCAGAATAAGAATTTTGGTTTTAAAAAACCCTTGGAGGCTGAGGTGAAAGTTTTAAGGGTGTTAAAACAATGTGGATGGTATTTTTCAAACAAATAATAAACATTTCTACCTAACTGGTGATTTATGTTCGACCTGGGACTTTTGTCCCGGTAGATTGTTATTGGACAGACCACTGTGCACTTGCCGAAACAAGATGTCCTAAAAACTCTATCTCTTTAACACCAAAAACGCAGTTTGACGGATTAAATCATAAGCCAGGGTCGCTCAAAAAGTTGACACAAATGTTTACAATGTTCTCATTCATTTGATGAAGCAATTAAAATATCATCCATATAAACAAAACAACAAGATTTAGATAAATCTTGAGTCACTTGAATGACCATTCTTTGAAAAGATTGCGCCGCATTTCTTAAACCAAAGGGCACGACTACAAATTCAAAAAGCCCCAAAAGGTGTTGTAACCGTCGTTTGTGGAATATCATTTTCATTAACCGGAATTTGATAATACGCTTTCGTTAAATCTATTTTCGAGAAAATCCGCTTCCCATGAAGACCCAAAGCAAAGTCGAAGATGTGAGGTAAACGGTACTTATCTGGTATTGTTGCAGTATTCAAACCCCTGTAATTTCCACAAGGTCTCCAAACTACTGGTTGCTTCTTGGGAGCCATGGACAAAGGAGACGCCCAAGGATTACTCGATGATCTGCGAATACCAAGCTCCAAAAGATGATTGATTTCCGCCTACGTAATCTTCAATTTCTCAAGCATAGGACGCCTCGGCTTACTGACAACAGGTTGTACTTTGGTCAAAATATGATGTTCAATTCCATGACCAGAAAACTGCAGAAATATAATCGGTTTTGACAAATTTGAAAACTCAGCCAAAATTCGTTGATACGGTGATTCAGGATCAATAGTCAAAATTGTCGAATGATTAACATGACGCATGAATCTAAAGGTACAAATTCCAGACTGCTTGTCTAACGAAAGCTTTCCTAGTATATCAACCAAAATGCCGAAATTATCTAATATATCTGCTCCCAAAATAGGTTTTATGACATCGGCAACAACAAAATACCACTTCAATGGTCTTCGCAAGCCAAAACTTAGTTCCATAAATTTCAAACCATAAGTTCGAATTAAAAAACGAGTTTCCGCATAAAGATAAAATGAAGATGAAGCAACCTTCTCACGAAATCTTTTAGGTAATAAAGAAATATCTGAACCAGTGTCGATTAAAAACCGAATTCCATAAATTTTGTTATAAACATGGAGGCTTTTAGAAATTAATTTTCTGTCACAGTGGTCTCCGGAATGCGATGGCTGCAAGAGTGTCCCGACGCTTCAAAAGCTTCATTATCTATGGGAATCAGGTGGAATACGTGTATGAGCTTTCTGACCATGACATCGATCATAGTAGGTAACATACATTTTTTCTGTGACGACTTTTACTGTGTGAACGATTTAACTTTTTCACGCGGTCAAAATGTCGTTCATCGCTATCATTAGATCTATTTCTAAAACTGAAATGATCAACGCGTTTTGTCAACTTTTCAATTTGATGCACCAATTGTTCAAACAACTTATTCTGATGATTAGGGGAGAGTGGGGTAAACACGAACGCGGGGTAATCGCGAATGCGATGTTACGGCGTTTTAATAAATAAAAACGATGTTCCCTCTCCACTAGCTAATAGTTTAGGTCGTATCCAACGCCGGGCAGAAAGTAATAAATACAGAACGCTCATGCTATTCAAGATAAACACAATTTATTATTTTCATCATGTTTCAAGTAATATTTTGTCAATTTTCAATTGCATGTAATTACTATTAAATTAATGATACAATTGTTTTTTTTATAAGCTGAAACAAAGCACATTTTTTACGAACATTTTGTGACCAAGGCGGTGACAAAATGATTCTAATGATTCTAACCTCTGAAATAATTTATTTTTTATTTTTTAATGTCCTGGGGTATTGACGAACAAATCAGATGGGGTAATCTCGAACCTTTGAGATTAGCAACGTTAACCGATTTTGATGAAATTTTCAGCATGTATAAAACTTACTTAAATCTGCAAAAGGGATTTTTGAATTTTCATTACAGGCTCAGAAAAAAAAGTTTAAAAAACGACCTTTACTATTTTTTTTCGATATTCCGACTAATTGCATTTTTTTTCTAACGCACAAGAAGAGGAATTTGATAAATACATTAGGTATAGGTTGTAGCAACATGTTATAGGTTGACCATTGAAGTCGCGCTTTCTGTGCGACTTCTGCGATATTTAGCACTCTGTTCGTGATTACCCCACGGCAGTCGAGTAATCACGAACACCAACGGTTTTGCGTTTTCACTATAAAATTGATTTTTATTATAATTTTTCAAAAATTCGTCAGTGCTTTATAGGGTAGAACCCCCAATTACTGACACCTACCCAATTACTGTCACCTTAAGCTATTTTACTGAAAATAACGAACAAATAAACGTTGTAAAGTCATACACAAAAAGAATTATGTAATTCAACCTATAATCTATACGCTAGAAAATGCACCACTTAATATTTTTTTTTCATTAATTTCTATAAGACGATACAAAATTTTAATTTGATGACAACAGTGGAAATGGCGACTTCCTTACTAGTGAACAAGAAAACAGGGCACTAAAGAAAGGGCTATAATTACTATATTTAAATTATTTACATAATAAACAATAATTTTTTAGTACAATATAAGTATCATAGAAAGTCACAACGATCGTAATACAGGGTGTCCCAAAAATGTCGCGTTTCCTTGAAAGGGGTGACTCAGGGGGTGATTTGAAACAACTTTTTCCTTAGCGAAAATATTGTCCGAAGCTTCGTTAAGGAGATATTAAGCAAAAACCCCGACCAATCAGAGCGCGCGCCTTCCGCCTGAGTTCCCGCGGTAGCGTTGGCTACGAGGTAGGCGACCGCGCTTGTGCTACGAACGTACGAACAAGCAAGTCGGCATGCATCGAAGGAAACCGCGTTACACATTTTTTTTTTAAAGCAGAATCTTAAATAAGAATAATTTGAAGTGAGAGGACAAGAAGTACGTAAATTTCGTTTTTAAATAAGGCATAAACGAAAAGCTAACGTAACAGAAAATGTACGACAAGTGATCGTAATTCGTTATTGAGGTAAAAATCCGTAGTTTAAGAACGGCCAACACAACTAAATTTAAAAAATAATATTAGGTGTATGAATAAATTCTTTCCGACTGGAATTTCTATCGCGGTGGTATTCAGAAGCTGCCAGAAAAATGGCAAAAGGTAATAAACAATAATGGAAATTATTGCGATGATCGAGTTGTTTTCATATTTTTTAAATCGAACTGTTATTGTACCCTAAAATCGGAAAGAATTTATTTTCACACCTAATAATCACCAATAAATTAAAGAAAACTCACCCTTTCGGACATTCCTTTCCTTGCTTTCCTTCCCTTTTCGGAAACCTGTGTCACTAGGCCACTGTACCGATCCTGGTCATCGGCGTCCAGTGCTCAGCTGATCGCAGGGTCAATGTACCGAATATTCACTTCACTGCACGGCTACTAACACTGATCACTGAATTTATTTTTCACGGAACGTGTTGTTCCTACGTTATAAAAATTGGTGGCCGCGAAAGGGGCCGATTACTGTTAATTACTGGGACGAGATAACTACTACAGTAATTCGTCGTTAGTGTCACGTTTTTACCATGCGTTATAATCACGCTCACTATCCCCACCATTTCTTTGAATCCTTCAGTCGAGAGTGAGAGAATCCGAGAACGTGCGAGAGAACAAAAGAGTCGACACGAAGTTGTCGTCGGCTACGAATGGTGTCCGCATCGCGTTAGTATCACGCTGCCAGCCCCGATCGTCGTGATTCTAACGAGGCATTACTGTATTAGGGTAAACGCACCAATACATGAACACTTAAGGCTAATGAATGAACACTTTTATAAAATTATGTTTGCAGCGTGATTGATTCCACGTGCTGCAAAAATTGTTTGGATATGAAGCAAGAAATTGAAAGAAGTCTTTAATTAATTAGTTGCTTATTTTAATAACTTATTTCACTCGTATTAATAAAAAATGTCCATTCACTGGTACGTGTTCATTTACTGGTACATCTACCCTACCCGGCGAAAAGAAAACTCGTGGCAGACTGTCTCGGGCTGTGCAGTCCGCTGCTGTGCAGCGATCAGATACGGATCCGACCGACGATCGTCAAAACAAAAGCGTAGGCTACGCTTGGTCAAATCGCTCTATCCCACTCGACCTCGTGTTTCGTTCGATCTCTTCGTCGCGCGGTGTGACAATGTATGTGGCAACTTCAGCCAATAACCAAAATACGTGTGCCCCGTCTTTAAAAGTGTGCCCAAATAGGTGACTCGACCAATCGTCACAGCAGCGGACTGCACAGCCCGAGACAGTCTGCCACGAGTTTTCTTTTCGCCGGGTAATAGTAGTAATCTCGTCCCAGTAATTAACAGTAATCGGCCCCTTTCGCAGCCACCAATTTTTATAACGTAGGAACAACACGTTCCGTGAAAAATAAATTCAGTGATCAGTGTTAGTAGCCGTGCAGTGAAGTGAATATTCGGTACATTAACCCGGACGCAGTGTGATCAGCTGAGCACTGGGCGCTACCCAACCATAAATCTTTTCGTCCACCGATAACCAGGATCGGTACAGTGACCCAGTGACACAGGTTTCCGGAAAGGGAAGGAAAGCAAGGAAAGGAATGTCCGAAAGGGTGAGTTTTCTTTAATTTATTGGTGATTATTAGGTGTGAAAATAAATTCTTTCCGATTTTAGGGTACAATAACAGTTCGATTTAAAAAATATGAAAACAACTCGATCATCGCAATAATTTCCATTATTGTTTATTACCTTTTGCCATTTTTCTGGCAGCTTCTGAATACCACCGCGATAGAAATTCCAGTCGGAAAGAATTTATTCATACACCTAATATTATTTTTTAAATTTAGTTGTGTTGGCCGTTATTAAACTACGGATTTTTACCTCAATAACGAATTACGATCACTTGTCGTACATTTTCTGTTACGTTAGCTTTTCGTTTATGCCTTATTTAAAAACGAAATTTACGTACTTCTTGTCCTCTCACTTCAAATTATTCTTATTTAAGATTCTGCTTTAAAAAAAAAATGTGTAACGCGGTTTCCTTCGATGCATGCCGACTTGCTTGTTCGTACGTTCGTAGCACAAGCGCGGTCGCCTACCTCGTAGCCAACGCTACCGCGGGAACTCAGGCGGAAGGCGCGCGCTCTGATTGGTCGGGGTTTTTGCTTAATATCTCCTTAACGAAGCTTCGGACAATATTTTCGCTAAGGAAAAAGTTGTTTCAAATCACCCCCTGAGTCACCCCTTTCAAGGAAACGCGACATTTTTGGGACACCCTGTATAACGATTAATTAAGCCTTTTTAATTAATATATGGATGATAGTGATTGGTACAAGCGTTTTAAGCATTTCGGTGTTACTGTCATAGCAGTAGTTGCTCATGTACATGAGACGATATAACCGTAAAATGAGTAATAAACAGTATTAGGTTAGCTGGCAGTAATTGGGGTGTCAGTAATTCAGTCACACACGTTTTAGAGGTGTCAGTAATAGATCTAGAAATATGTTTTTTAGATTAATGAATTTATATATGAAAATAGAAATTCTAAGACTCACAAAATGTTTTTCATGAAGTAAACATATTAAACCATAATAAAAAAAATAAAAAACTTATACTTTTAGTCAATAAATACAGATACTATGCAATAATATTAGAGTCAGTCCTTAATGTGTCAGTAATTGGGGCTTCTACCCTAGATGAATAGTTTAAGTATGTTTGTTGTTATAAAGCTTATTAGCGGAGCGGGCAAGGAATTACAGGAAGCTTCTAAAGGCACGGCGAGGAGTCTTTATCTATTTTGGCACGAGGACTTAACGAAACGTTCACTATTATATTAAGTCTATGTACAATGTCACAATAAATTGCACACTATTTACAATAACTAAACTATTATTTAGTAGAAGCGTTTGACGCAAGCAGGCGCGACAAACTCGAAAACACTATAGCAAGTTACAGCGCGAGTTAGCAACGTAGCAAAGCAGCAAGTGCAAGAGAGCAAAGCGCAGCGTAACAAAGAAGCGTGTATAGCGTAGCGAAATCGCGAACAGAGTGAGATCCAGGAAACCGCCGTCGGTTTCCTGGAAGGAAGAAGCCTTCCCCTTCCATCGATCGCGAATCGAGGGAAGGGATCGTGATCGCTGCTCCACATGAGTCAGCGGGCTGAGCCACTAATCGCCTAATTATTGACGGTTCTGTAAGATGGCGCAAGAATGCCTCTTTTCTTGAACATTGTAAATAATAAACAAATTCATTTCTCACATAGTTTTCGTTTTGTTTTCTTGTTTGCTTAGGTGTTCGCAGTTACCCCACTGTCCCTTATTAAAATTTACTTCCGAAATTTCAGATTGAACTGTTAATTCCCAGGCTTCATCAGCTGCCTCTGCCACTTTACTTAAACTGGAATTTCCAATAATTACTAACAATTCACAAATTCTAGGCGGCATACGTTACAAGCAAAGGGTCTTTAAAAGTCCTTCTGTTGCATTAGCCCCAGCTAGAACGCTCATTTTTCTTAATGAAGCTAATGGTATATTCCCTCCTAATTCAACACCACCAAGCAGCTTTTATAGTTGCCTTTCTTGTGAATCAGCTAACCGTTGAATAAGTGTGTCGTCGAGGTAAACTCCGAATTAGAAACTACTTATTCTTTTATTGGTATGGATTGTACAGTTTATAAATCTTTACAGTATTGTTCAGAACGACGTTGTAACCCTGCTGGTCTGAGGTTTTAGACTGCCTTGTCCCTCTGTTTGGGGTCGGTATTTAACTTGGCTATTGAAGGGGTGGAAGGCAAGGTAGGCGAGCAGCCTAAGGAATTTGGAAAAAGGGGGATGTTTGGGAAATCTGATATCAGAAGGAGCCATCTTGGCGACTCTCGGAATTTGGGAAAAAGTGGTGTTTGGAAAATGTGGTATCAGGTGGAGCCATCTTGGCGACAATCGGAATTTGGGAAAAGGGAAAGCTCGGGAAATCAGGATATTGCCAAGGGATCGGTTGTCCGGATGGATCACCATCTTGGCGACATTTGGAATGTATAGTTACTTACAGAATGGTCGGATTTCCGATTGGACCCATTTCGCTGGGTCCGGACAAGGAAAACCCATTCGTCTATTGGAGGGGGAGGGGCGATTATCGCGATAAGTGCATTTATAAGAGTTCGATACTTATCTGCAGCACGCGGAGCTTCTAGAATATCAGTCATCGTAATTAATGACTGCTTAGATGTCGAGCAACAGTTCTATACATAGTTTCGTCTGAACGAATCCGGATCGCCGAAAATTCATTTTCCAGCTGAATAAACCAAAGCGCTGGTCGGTTGTTCCAAAACGTTGGAAGATGAATGTTGCGAAACTCTGCCGCAAATGTCTCACGTTGAACATCAGTATTTCCCTCAAAAGGAACTCGAGTAATTAACTTATGAAAATCTTCTCGGTGATTTAAATTATTTCTTATCAAGAGACACGGTAGTGACGGTAGTCACGCAGCTCGAGACACACTGTGCCTCTATCACGCGAGACGGTTTTTTCAAGAACACTTCGATTATCGTATCTGAATAATGGTTGATCCGATTAATTTTTTAATGGTCCCAATGGATAGCTTGGGTTTGATTTGCTTTACAAAGGTGTCTTCGTTTCGATATTTCGATGTAAAGTTCTAATTTGGCGAATTTTCGATTAAGATACTCCGTTTTCATTATCGTCAAGTGTGGGCAAGCGGGGAGCGTGGTAAGGGTAAAGAAATGTGCCACAGGACATCGTTCATTCCTTAAAGGTTTCAACGAATCGCGTAACAAATTGTTGTCACGCGATAGTCAGACAGAAGGTTACACGCGCATAGAGCACATCTGTCAACATCTGTCAATAAATGTAACCAGCTAGTGTGGCTGTCTACGGGATTTGTACGAGCTTATCCAGTTGCCTTGAAACTATGCAGGGGTGCGTAGTATTATATATTAAAATAACAAGCATTTATTATTATATTCTAAGCAGTTCTACATCATTTAGTATAGTACTAGAACACTACAATATACGTATCACAATGGTTCGCGACGTACAGCGGCTAGATCGCACATGCGGCAACCTAACCCCCAATCTCGCTCGGGCTCGTTCGGCGCTACTCGGCCGCAGCGCGACGGTGTATCCGACCGTTATTGTACGCATACATCACAACTCTCCCCCCTTTTTTATTTAACCCTTCTGCAGACGCGGAGAGCGTCGTGGCACCGGTTCCCTGGCTTCCCCTTTGATTATTTGGTCAACATGACGCTTTTGATTTGTACCCGTACCTGTCCCTACAACGTACGTTGATGGCGAGATCTGTTTCACGATTTTTCCCGCCGTTCGCTCGTCAGTTCTTATGCTATAATCGTTAATCATAACAGCGTCCCCTGCCGATGCCTCAAACACGCGTCTGCCTGATCTGTTTACAATTTGAGCGCGTTGCTTTTCATGAACCGTTTCCGCTACATTCGGCTTTAGGAGGTCAAATCGGGTCCGCAATTCGCGACCAAACATTAAATTCGCTGGACTTCTACGCGTAGTGCAGTGTTCGATACTGCGATAATCGTACAAGAACATGTTTACCACTGTGTCCAGCGTCTCTCCCCCCTGAACAATTTTTGTTACTTTATCTTTAAAAGTCTGTACAAAGTTTTCTGCGGCTCCGTTTGTTGCCGGATGGTATGTAGGCGTGTACGTGTGCCTTACACCGTTTTTCTCTAAATATGTGTGAAATTCTACACT
Organism: Andrena fulva; assembly: GCA_946251845.1. Taxonomy (NCBI): domain Eukaryota; kingdom Metazoa; phylum Arthropoda; class Insecta; order Hymenoptera; family Andrenidae; genus Andrena; species Andrena fulva. The sequence goes on from OX276333.1 coordinate 13,011,762, forward strand.
TCTGAATTGCGGTCCTCCGTCCGTAACGCAATGTAAAGGCAACCCGAAACGTGCGAATAGATTCTTAAACTCTTCTATTAACCTATAAGGTTTTGTGTTTTTGTTAAAATTAATTACCTCAGGCCATTTGGAGTGTGCATCTACAATGATTAAGTACATATTTCCATAAAATGGTCCCGCAAAATCACAATGTATGCGGCTCCATGTTTTCGTTGGCCAGGGCCATGTGGTTAATGGCGTGTGTGGCGGCTTTTTATGTTGAATCAGACAAATTTTGCATCCTTTCACTAAATTCTCTATATCGGTGTCTATTTTTGGTCACCAGACATGCGAGCGAGCAAACATTTTCATTTTTACAATTCCTAGGTGCGTGGTGTGTAATTCATTTAATATTAACAATCTCATTTCTCTTGGAATGACGGCCCGTAAACCCAAAAATAAACATTCTTTTTCGACCGTTAATTCTAATCGTTTAGGATAGTAATGCCTTTCGTCGTCCGATAATTCCTTCGCATTTGGCCATTCACCCAGTACATACTTTATTATTTTTCTAATAGTATTATCTTTTTTACTTTCGGCTGCCAACGTTTTATGATTGAAACTTTGTACCCCTTCTTCGAAGAAATTCATGTGTAAAAAGTCTGTTTCTACCTCCAATAATAGTATATCACTGTCTTTATCATCGATTGGCAATCTGGACAATGCATCGCAGTTTGCGTTGGCTTCGGATTTTATCTGTTCTATAGTATACCGGAATCCTGATAAAAAGTAAGCCCATCTTTCAAAACGATTGTCGGCTGTAATCGGTATTCCCTTACGTGGCCCTAAGATCAATTGCAATGCCTTATTGTCCGTTTTCAAAATAATTACTTTCCCGAAAATAAACTCATAGAATCTTTTAAATCCGTAAACTATTGCCATAGCTTCTTTATCGAGTATTGCACGACTTATTTCTTTTTTCCCAATTTTTTTTTACGCGTAAGCAATTGGCTTCTCCGTGCCATCGTTATATCTATGAGACAATATTGCAGAAATTCCGTAGCCCGATGCATCACACGCTAATACTATTTGCTCTTTCGGATCATAATGTGCCAATACTCGTGGTGAAATCAATTCATCATTTACCCATTCGAACGCTTTCGTACACTCTATATTCCATTCAAATACCTTTTTATCTAGCAATTCATACAGTGGGGTTAATCTTGCTGCTCTGTTCTCTAAAAATCTTGAGTAAAACGTTACTAGTCCTAAAAATGAAGCTAATTTTTTATGGTTTTTTGGTTGTGGTGCGTTTATCATCGCTAAGACTTTAGACTTTGCCTTATGCAATCCATCTTTGTCTATCACAAACCCAAGTACTTCAATTTGACTTTGCATAAATTTACTCTTTTCTTTATTAATTCTTAACCCGCATTCTTGCAGTCTTGCACAAACCTTTTCCAAATTTGCCTTATGCTCTATCTCGTCTCGACCTGTTACATAAATGTTGTCAAGATATGCGATCGCACCATTAATTCCTCTTAAGCACTCATCCATTTTTCTTGGTACGTCAGCTGGAGCTGGCGAGACACCTTCCGGAATTCTCTTATATTTAAATAGACCCTTATGTGTTACGATCGTGAGTAGATTTGCACATTCATCGTCTACTGGGAACTGCATATACGCATGCGTTAAATCCAACTCAGAAAAAATTGTGCCTCCTTGCAGGCTTGCGAATACTTCATCGATTGTGTGCAATGGATATTTATCGATGATTATAAAAGGATTTAACGTGAGTTTGAAATCACCACATATTCTAATTTTGCCATTACTTTTGAATACTGGTACTATAGGCGTGGTCCATTCATTAATTTCAACTGGCTCTAAGTGCCCTAACTCAACTAACCGATCTAACTCCTTTTCAATCAGTGGTCTCAACGCATGCGCAACATGCCTACATTTCATAGCTACTGGACGCGCATCGCTTTTTAAATGAATCTTTGTCTTACTTTTGTTATACGTCCCTGGTGTATCACTAAATAATTCGTTATATTGTTTATAAAGATGGTTAGTTATATTTTCAACATCTATTTTATCCAATCTATTTTTATTTTTATGTATCAGTTTTATTGGCCATAGCCCAAATGCGTTTAGCCATTGTCGTCCGATTAGTGATGGTCCCGCACCAGGCAAGATAAAACATTCCAATTCTCTCATTTCATTTTCGAATTCAACAGTTAATTTTGTTAACTTGCCTATCGGCTGAATGGTGCTTCCGCCATATACTTTGAAATTTCTTTCAGTTTTCGCTAATGTATGACCTTTTAAGAGTGTATTAAAATATTTATCTGAAATTACCGTTGCATACGTTCCCGTATCTAATTCCATTTTTAGCTTAATCCCGTTTATGATTAATTCAAGGAACATAGGTTCAGCCTGATCATTACCACTAATATACTTTACATGCTTATCGTCGAAATCAAGTTTATTGAAGTCGTTGCGGTGTGAATTCGGCTCTGGACCCTGGTTTGCTTCGGCGTCGTCCTGCATCTGCTTGACTTGTTGTTGCGTCGACACCTTCCGGCACGTCGCCTGTAGGTGCCCTTTCTTACCGCAGTTATAGCATGTGTAGTCTCGAAAACGGCACTCGTCACTTGTGTGGTTCGGCTTTCCACAACAGTAGCATGTTACCTGTCTCTTGCCAGTCGGCTGTTGTTTACGTTGTTGTTGATGTCCGCTAGCTGTTGGACTCTGCTGCCCGTGCTGCTTCTGTTTATATCCGCTCCACCTTTTTTTGTGGTTTCGGGGATTGAAAAGCGAATACTTCGCTTTTGGCCGTTTTATTTTCTAATACTTGCTGTGTACTTATTGCATCCTTTTCGGCTGCTTCTCGGGCCACGGCTTCCTTATATGCTGTTTCATAGTCTAATTTTTCAATGCGAAACAGCGCTGCTTTGGTGTCGTTGTCTCTCAACCCACTCACTAATTGATCCCTAAGTGCGATTTTTATGTTTTCAAAATTGCAATACATTACTAACTTTTTCAATTTACCTGAAAATTCAGCAACGGATTCATTTGGCCCTTGTTTAGCTGCATTGAACTTGCACCTTTCCATGATTTCGGATGGTTTCGGATTCAAATGGCTGGACATTATTTCCGCCAAATCCTTGAATTTCTGTGTAGACAGTTTTTTTGGAGCGACTAATTGTTTTATCAAACTGAACGCTTCCTCGTCTAGGCGTGTCAGTAACTGTGCAGCCTGCTTGGTTTCATCTTTGATATATTTTGCTGTGAAGTACAGTTCTAGTCGCTCTACGAAATTCTCCCAGTCGTCCTTATGCAAATGAAATTCCAATCTCATGCCGTCGCCCGCCATGTTGTCTTCCTCTGAGTCTCTCTCGGCTTTCCCCGCTTCTTCTCTCTCAGCTATTTCTTGTTTCACTGCTTTTCTCAATATTTCCCGCAAATTGTCGTACTTATCAATGTCACTGTATTCAATATTTATTATTTTCAATTCGGCTGTAACCTCTTTTTTATTCAGTTTTTGTATCCACGACGTTCCTGACTGTCCACTCATATAACTTTAGTTTCACTGCACCTTCCTACAGTAATTTACGCCTCGCAGCACTCACTATTTAATGTCCGAACAAGCACCTTCCTGCTTGCGAACACGTGCGCTTTTCGATGGCTAATCACTTTAATAGTCCATCGCTGCTACTTCGTCGATCCTATCCGCAGCGCCAGTTGTTATATATTAAAATAACACGCATTTATTATTATATTCTAAGCAGTTCTACATCATTTAGTATAGTACTAGAACATTACAATATACGTATCACAATGGTTCGCGACGTACAGCGGCTAGATCGCACATGCGGCAACCTAACCCCCAATCTCGCTCGGGCTCGTTCGGCGCTACTCGGCCGCAGGGCGACGGTGTATCCGACCGTTATTGTACGCATACATCACACGTAGTTTGGATGACAATACAATATTTAAAAAAAAAATAACCCCGAGGGGGTGAAAAAATTGCCCAGTCATCAATAATCAATAAATATTAACCATTAGCACAAATCCAAACGACTTGACATCAGCAACTCGCGGTTTTTACGAAAATGACAAAAAGCCGCTGCGTTCGGGTCGCTAGTCCCATCGCGATTTCCGTAAATACACAACTTATATCCAGACTGGGGGGTGTCCTAAAAATGGTGGAGTTCCTTGAAAGGGGTGACTCAGGGGGTGATTTGAAACAACTTTTTCCTTAGCGAAAATATTGTGCGAAACTTCGTGAACGAGATATTAACAAAAAAACTCGACCAATCAGAGCGCGCGCCTTTCGCCCGAGCTCCCGCGGTAGCGTTGGCTACGCGGAAAGCGGCGGCGCTTGTACTACGAACGCACGAACAAGCAAATCGGAGTGCATCAAAGGAAACCGCCTTACACAGTTTTTGTTTAAAGCAGAATCTTAAATACGTAATTTTAATACGTAAATTTCGTTTTCAAATAACGCGTAAACGAAAAGATAATGTAACAGAAAATTTACGACAAGTGATCGTAATTCGTTATTGAGGTAAATGACCGTAGTTTAATAACGGCCAACACAACTAAATTTAAAAAATAATATTAGGTGTATGAATAAATTCTTTCCGACTGAATTTGCATAATCAGTACAAAGCTACCGAATTTCTATCGCGGTGGTATTCGTAAGTTGCCAGAAAAATGGCAAAAGGTAATTAACAATAATGGAAATAATTTCCATGATTGAGTTGTTTTCATATTTTTTAAATCAAACTGTTATTGTAGCCTAAAATCGGAAAGAATTTATTTCTACATCTAATAATTACCAATAAATTAAATAAAACTCACCGTTTCGGACATTCCTTTCCTTCCTTTTCGGAAACATGTGTCACTAGGTCACTATACCGATCCTGGTCATCGGTGGATGAAAAGATTTATGGTAGGGTAGCGCCCAGTGCTCAGCTGATCGCAGGTACATACGACACCACCCAAAGTAGAGGGTCGCAACGTCAAGTGCGTTGGGATTAATGTAGCGAGTATTCACTTCACTGCACAGCTACTAACACTGATCACTTAATTTATTTTTCATGCAACGTGTTGTTCCTACGTTATAAAAATTTGTGGAAATGAATTTTCACTTGGCGTTCGGAGCCGTGGGTACATCCGCGCAAATGCTCGTACAGCATGATTGCGTGTCCGTTGTTCTGGGCACAAATCCAAAACATCGCGTAATACTCTTGTGTAGAAAACATTTCTCTGACGCGATTGGTAACTGACTGACAGGAATTTTTCCAAAGAGCTTCCTCTATCCCCAAGTAGTTTCTCTCATTCTATTATGAGTTAACTCCCACCAGGATAACCGGCCTGAGATAGAAAGAAGCCAGCACATTTTCGAAACACACATGCTTTGCAGAAGTGCAACGAATGAACCATCGAAGTCGCCAAAAATTTATCAGGCTGATGGGCCTGAGCATTTCACTAGAGTCGCGGTGTATGGCCGTATTGTCCCGAGTGTAACGTCCTGCGACGAGCCGCCATTAAAAATTCTTTCTTTTATTATATTAATTCTTATTATTCTATGTTATATCATATACCAAACGTTTGTATTAGTAGTAAGACAAGAATGCACGTATGGGAATGCAAGTATGGACGAATGCAACCTAGTGGTCAGTGAACAAACCAAGTGAAGTGAACGCATGCGCAAAGTCATTCAACCCAGCGAGTGAACCGAGTGCGGACCGCGAGCCGATCAAGTGCGCATGCGTGAGAAGCACGATCGGCCGAACGGCAAGTGAAACGCGAGTGTAACGCCTGATTGGCGCCAGCTAACCGAGCCAGGTTCACCAAATGAGTATAAATATGGGCCCGCCAGAGCAGGAAAGCAGAGAGAGATCAGCAGAAATCCTCAAGATACCATAAGTACGCACCACTTAAAACAACCCAACTAACTAACATTCACTCCGAGGCGCTAGAATAGGCACCACGCTTAAAATTCCACATCCAAGCCAAATTTCACACCAAGACGCTTGAACCGGCATCTTGGATTTCCAAAGACATTCAATATCATTCACGATCTACCATCTAAGGCTGCTTAAGTAGGCACCTTGGCTACCATCTGGGTATGCTCTAATCAAGCTACCTGGCTACCATCTGGGGCGCTCAACTAGGCACCTCAGCTACCATCTTAGGCTGTTCTTGACAAAGCACCTGAGCAACGTGGAATCTACAACTAAGGAGGCTTTTAACGGAGCACCTTAGCACCAATCCTAGAAAGCATGGGCAAGCTGATAGGCAACTGGAAGCTATCGAAACCTGAGAGAACCTAAATCGACCAAAGTGTCATTCCTTATACATACCGACCTAGCGTCAAATTTATATCGTATCTCTATTACTATTTCTTTTCGACCGAGCGTTAAATGCTATTTTCTTTCGTTCGAAGCGTTATTTCGAACTCTTACCGATCGGAGCGATATATATATTTATAGGTTAGTTAATTTTCTGTTCTATCGACTTAGCGTCATGAACAAAATTCGAATAATATTCTGTTTAACCGACCAACGCGTCGTCAGATAATCATTTTCGTTCCGTTACAATCTCACGACACCGCGTCGTACTTGTTCAAACCAAACCAATCCTTTTGAATAAATCATTTCTGTTATTTATTGTTAAAAGAAGGACTCTAGTTTCATGAAATTCATTTCTTTATCGCACGCCACCCGAACCAATCCCCCCATTCTACGAGTAAACCGCTCTACTTGTAGAATCCCCTGTAATTAACGGCAACGTCTCGTTCGAGAACGTTACACGCGAGTCAGCGGTAGCGAACGGTTTCCTACAGTTTTGGGTAATTTATGGCTTAGCTGGTTCCGCCTCGTAGCAGACGTAAACTCAGGGTATCGCAAACGGGAAACAGGAAACAGGATTTTCTTCTTTATAGCAACTCTAAGACTTTCTGTTTCTCTTCTCTTCGGATCCTTTCGAACCGAAACACGTTGTGTGTGCTGCATATCTCGAAGCAATGGGTACATTGGCAGTAAAAGGACGGAGCGTGGGCGTCTGAGATAGTGCAAGATGGTTCGTTCGTTGCATTTCTGCGTAGCACGTGCGTTTCGAAAATGTGGTGTCTTCTTTTTACCTCGGTCCTGTTATCCCGGTGGGAGTTAACTCGTAATGGAACGAGAGATACTACTAGGGGGTAGAGGAAGTTGCTTGGAAAAAATCTTGTCAGTCAGCTAAAAATCACGTCGCAGAAATGTTCTCTGCTCAAGAGTATTACGCGATGTTCTCGTTGTACCCCTCGAACGACGGGACGCAAGTGCTACTGCGTGAGAATTTGCGCTGGAATAACCACGGCTCCGAACGCTCTGTGGAAATTCATTTCCACAAATTTTTATAACGTAGGAACAACACATTGCATGAAAAATAAATTAAGTGATCAGTGTTAGTAGCTGTGCAGTGAAGTGAATATTCGATACATTAACCCGGACGCAATTGACGTTCCGACCATTAACTTTGGGTGGTGTCGTATACCTGGGACCAGCTGTGCACTGGGTGCGTCCGTCGATGACCAGGATCGGTTCAGTGACCTAGTGACACAGGTTTTCAAGCTGCAGCTCAATTTCCGAAAGGGTGAGTTTTAGTTACTTTATTGGTGATTATTATTTTTTAAATTTAACGAAGGCTATGGCTAATTTCCGGCGTTAATTCTCCAAATTTCCGTACATAAATTTTTCTGGGGGATTTTTAAACAGTCTTATTCATTATCAGCAACAGTGTTGGCCATTATTGAATTAGGGATTTTTATCACAATAACGAACTACGATCACTTTTCGTTCATTTCCTGTTACATTACATTTTCGGCTGTACGATATTAACAAAAGGAAATTGGCGCAAGGTAAATAGTAGGTATTATAAGGGAGTTCTGGATCAAGTGGTAAGCTGTATGCTAAGGCGTGACGTTTGGAGCGAGAGAGAAGTACGATGCACATCTCTCTTCATTCGTAGACAAAACCTAGGCAGGTATTACGCGTGAAATATGTAAATCGAAACCTGTATGAACATCATCGTGAATTTCGTACAGTAATCGCGTAAGCATCTATCGAAAAATATAACGCGAGTATGCTCGAAGGTCAACTTCCGAGTATAATGCGTCACATTATTGACCGCGTTGACGGTATCGTGAAATTTAAAGCGGTACCGGAGTGGTCCTACCCCAACAGTAAGATAGATGATCCGCTCGACAGCGCGTCACAGCAGCGCAATGCGTGTGAACAGGCACGCGCGACGTTTGAACAAGGAGCGTGTGAGAGAGAGAGAGAAGTACGATGCACATCTCTTTTCATTCGTAGACAAAACATGGGTAGGTATTACGCGTGAAATATGTAAGTCGAAGAGTATGCTCGAAGGTCAACTTCCGAGTATAATGCGTTGCATCGTTGGGCGCTTTGGCGACACCGGGAAATTTAAAGCGGTACCGGAGCGGTCCTACCCCAACGGTAAGATGATCGCTCGACAGCGCGTCGCGGCCGCGCAATGCATGTCAACAGGCACGACCGCGAACGAGTTTAAACGTTTGAACAAGGCGCGCGAGCGAGAGAGAACTATGAAATACGTTCGCATTTCTCCTCGGACAAACACATTCGGTATTATGCGAGGTAGATTGATGGAATGTTAGTTGACACTCCATGACTATCGCGAATTATACGTAGAGGTTTGGGAGATGTAAGCCGAAACTGCATGTTTATGTCAAAGCTTCCACAACAAATTCTCGAGCGTCGGACGAGAGATATCTGTCATTGAATCCACGTCCTTCGTCACAGGGCGATTGTAAAAGTATACGCGACATGTCGGGGTGGATATTTGATAATGAGACGAGGATGCAAAGGATTTCGGGTGGGGAGAATCGCATATTTAAAAGAGTTCACATCTTCGACAGGGCAGTTCCTTACTTAGTGAGACATACATACCCATTGAAATGGAAACGTTTGAGCAGGCAGTTATAGTTTTGGCTCAGGCAATGCCACTGCTACGAATGTATGAGCAATGTTACGAATGGCTTGAACGATGCGATATGTTTTTGCAACTCGCCGCGGAATTTCTACGTGAAAACGTAGTGCGGGATAATCAAAAAGAGCGGTTACTAGTGTTAGTGCAACAGTTCCGGGAAATGCGATTATCGGTGTATATTAAAATGCTGCACCAGGCGGGAGAAGACGAGAGGGAGCCGTAAGATATAATGTATCTTAAGTGAAAAACATAAAAAAGAAAAAAAGCTAAAAAGCAAAAAAAAAAAAACTCCGTTTAAATGGAGGTACATATTGATACTTTTAAAAGATTGTTGCAAAGCTGTCCGCTGTTGCGTACGATCGCGGAATGTCAAGACTGGACAGATAGGTGCAACGAAGTCCTACGAGTTATCATCGAGTTACAACGTAAAAACCTACTACTCGGAAGTAACGAACGCCGTTTACTATTGATCATCCGACGTCTGAAGGCAATGCGGATTGGTGTGCGACAGAAAACGTTACAGCTAGATGAGGAGAGAGTGCTGCGACAAGCGTTATTGTTTTCATCGTCATCGTCATCGTCGGACGATGAGATTTTTGAAATTGATGATACTCCAACACCATCTAGGACCTGTGAGCTGGAAGTGGAAACAGTGACGCTAGAAACGCATAAGATTCGTGACACCGTAGGCCTTCAGTCATTGTGCGAGGCTGTGTGGACTAGTATTTTTGACTATGGAATTGAATTTTTTACACGTGATCAGCGTAATGTGATGAAACATATAGCACGATACAGCAGTGCTCGCGAGTGTATGGTATCGTGCATTGTAGGGGATAAGGATATTTTGGGACATACAGAGAAATACATTACCGCGATTGTATGTACGCCATTGATGCTGTTACGTGATATTGAGAAAAATTCTACGAAAGTGTACGAGGGATTGAATCCTACAGCGGTAATGCCTGTAGATACGTTTCTAGATCACGAATTACGACGTTACGTGGACGAGTGTCCGAGACGAGTTGCATGGTCGTTCTGCTGGCCGATAATCTTAACGATACCTGTCCGATATCCTGACGCGGATCTTACTACGTGGCGGAAACGTATTGCGGAGCGGTATAGAGTCTTTTATATCAAGTGATTATGGAGACGTTCAAGAACGCGTTCATGACATTGTCTCGGATGTCAGAACTTTTACGCACCCCCGCAGAATTCCGCGACTGGATGGAACGATGCGACGAGACCATACGACTCATCAACGAGTATCAGCAAGGTGTACGCGTGCCAGTGTGGAAGAAACAGCATACGGTATCGCTGCTCGCGCGAATACAAACATTACGTGCAATTGTGCGAGGAGCGTTATCGCGTGTAGGTCATGGACTTGCCACTCGAGTGACGTCACCCAAGGTGGTGTGGGAGGAAATTGAAACTGCGTTTGAGAGGCGTCTGTTGACCGGAGCGGTGATCAATGTAGGAGCTGCAGATCCGCGCAGATTTTTTCGGAACGCTCGTCAAACGGTGATTTCACGCATTACGACAGCCATCGAGGAACATTTAAGCGTGTCAGTGAATACCGTTTTGAACGCGGAGTTCATGTTGCGAGACGATACGGACGTTAAGAGTTTCGGTACGCGAAATCGAGTACTGTTCACGACCTCGAGTGTGTGCGAGTGGTACGCGACGCACGTGATCGCTCCGACGTTGGTTGCGATGGAGGAGTTTCAGGAGCGCGAGAGTGGATGGACCCTACGGGTAGTGCAGAATCTCATGATTAATATAAACAAGCATAATCCACTTCGCGCCGGTTGTAACGTACCGCTTCCGCGTGAAGTCATGGCGAAGAAAGCAGTGATAAATGTTGAGTGTAAAGAGAACACATGTTTTTTGTGGTCAGTCGTAGCCAGCCTGTTTCCGGCTGCTACGAACGTGAGTAGGATTACGTCATATCCGCACTATTCGGAGGTGCTTCGTACCGATACCGTGAAACTTCCCATGTCGCTGGACCAGATACAGAAGTTCGAGGGGATGAACAACGTATCGGTAAACGTCTACCTGTGGTCTGACGGAAGTTGCGCACCTCTGCGCGTGACCAGCAACAAGCGAGAAGGGAGACACGTGAATGTGTTATTGATACAGGGTCCTGAAGATCCACAGCGCTATCATTTTGCATGCATTCGTAATCTCTCCCGACTGATTTCCCGTCAACTCAGCAAACATAATGGCCAAGTGTTCGTTTGCGATAGGTAAGCAAATAAGAATAATAAAATGATTTTTAACGACATGTGTCGGACCAAGAAACATTTTTTGTATATGTTTTCAGGTGCCTAAACTTTTTCCACTCGACAGAACGATTGGAGAAGCATACCGTAGATTGCCTCCGATGGAATGAGTGCGCCGTAGAATTACCGTCCAACGAAAACAAATGGTTACGGTTCGAGCATTACGAGCGTAAGGAACGAGTACCGTTCATCGTATACGCGGACTTTGAATGTTTGCTGGAGGACATGGAACATACACCGTTGGATCACCACCGCACGTATGCATATCAACGACACAGAGCTTACAGCATAGGATATTCTGTACATTGTTCCTACGATGAGTCTGTGTAAATATCGTACGTATCGCGACAATACCGATTGCGTACAGTGGTTCGTGCGAGAACTACGTGAATTTGCCGACATTGCGTGCTCGCGGTTAGACAATCCGAAATCCATGAACCGCTTAACGACTCAACAGTGGCAGAGTTTTCGCGAGGCAACTGTATGTCACATGTGTGAACGACCGTTCGACGATAACAATGATGACGATAGCGATGTTAAAGTGCGCGATCATTGTCACTTGACGGGGGAGTACAGGGGCGCGGCTCATAGGTCATGTAACTTGCGATATCAATGTTCGTATACGATACCGGTTGTATTCCATAACCTATCCGGATACGACGCGCACTTCGTAATCAATGAGTTGGCCTCCGCGTTCGATGGAAAGATCAGCCTGCTACCGATAACAAAAGAACGATACATCACGTTTACGAAGGAGGTGACGTACATCGAGAGAACGCGCGCGGATCGGCGAAAAATGCTAAAATTTCGATTCATTGATTCCTTCAAGTTCTTGGCAACGAGTCTGCAGAAACTTGCATCGGATCTCGGGAAACAGCGACTAACGATTCTACGTCGAATGTTTCAACATTTACCGGATGAGCAACTCGATCTTCTAACTAGGAAGGGGATCTTCCCGTACGATTACGTAACCGCGTACGATAAGTTGGATGATACACAGCTGCCTCCGCGCGAAGCTTTCTACAATCAACTATACGGTAGCAATGTGTCGGAATCCGATTATACACATGCAGTGAGCGTGTGGAACAGTTTTCGCGTACAGACATTAGGCGAATACAGCGATTTATACCTAAAGACTGACGTGTTGTTGCTCGCTGACGTGTTCGAGAACTTTCGTATCGACTGTATCGCAAGCTACAAACTGGATCCGGCGCATTACTGCACGCTACCTGGTTTCACGTGGGACGCAATGCTGAAATACACACGCATCAAGTTGGAACTTCTCACGGACCTGGATATGCTGCTATTCGTGGAGCGTGGTATACGAGGAGGTCTAAGCCAATGTTCGCATAGGTATGCGCGCGCTAACAATAAGCACCTACCGGTATCGATGTACGACACATCGGAACCGTCAACATACTTAATGTACTTCGACGTGAACAATCTGTACGGATGGGCGATGTCACAGGTGATGCCGTACGGAGGATTTCGATGGATGAGCGAAGCGGAGGTTGTCAATTTAGATGTGAACTCTTTGCCCGACGATGGACTCGAGGGTTACCTGCTGGAAGTGGATCTCAAGTATCCTCCGGAGATTCACGACGCGCACGCCGACCTCCCGTTCTGTCCTGTACGCGAGCACGTGACTACCAGTAAACAAACCAAGCTGCTCGCCACGCTCCATGATAAGGAACGATACGTCATCCACTATCGTTACTTAAAGCAGTGCGTGCGGTACGGTCTATGTATATCGCGAATTCACCGTGTTCTACGATTCGATCAGTCCGATTGGTTACGCGACTACATCATCCTGAACACGGAGTTAAGGACTCGTGCCACCAGTGAATTTCAGAAAACGTTATATAAGCTGATGAATAATGCGGTGTACGGCAAGACGATGGAAAACGTGCGAAATCGAGTGGACGTGCGACTGGTAACACGGTGGGACGGTCGTTACGGTGCAGAAACGTTGATCGCGAAACCGAATTTTCATAGTCGCACGATATTTTCAGAGCATTTAACTGCTATCGAGATGCGGAAATTGAAAGTAAAATTCGATAAACCTATATACGTGGGTATGAGCGTGCTTGATGTGTCTAAGGTATGCTTGTACGAATTTCATTACCAGTATATGCGTGCGAAGTTTGGCGATCAATGTAAGGTTTTGTATACCGATACCGATAGTCTCTTATATCAGCTGGAGTGTGATGACGCGTATGAGGTGATGAAGCATGACATCGTCGATCGATTCGACACGAGCGATTACGCGGAGAATAATCCGTATGGTATACCGCGTGTAAACAAGAAGGTACCGGGTCTTATGAAGGATGAGAATAATGGAAACGTAATGACAGAGTTCGTGGGACTGCGATCAAAGATGTATGCGAGTCGAGTGTGCAATCCAGCGTCATCGTTGACTTCGGGAACGATTGAAACGAAGAAAGTAAAGGGTGTGAAGAGACATGTAGTCGCGAACGAGATACGGTTCGAGGATTATGTTCGATGTCTTCGCAAGCACACAGAAAAAACGATACGTCAGAACCATATCCGTTCCCGATTACATAAAGTATATAGTGTCTCCGAGCGGAAGATCGCTCTCAGTCCATTCGATGATAAGCGATACGTGTTGCTCGACCAGGTCAGAACCCTTCCATGGGGGCACTATCGGATTCCCGAACTCGATGCCGACGCTGAAGACCGCGCTACGTGACTACTGTTTTGCCTATCGCGCTTTGTATAGTGTTTACATGCTCGAGTATGATTATTCTATGAATATGTGTTGTACTGTATCGACGTTGCGTTGAGGATAGGATGATAAAAAACATATTATAAACGTATAGGTATATGACTCTTTATTTCAAAAATATAAAGAATTGAATAAAAGAATAATGATTTAAATGAAAATGTATGTTTATTCATATAATTAATAAGGAACTGCTGAGACATCACAGAATATCCTTTTCCTGTATCCACGAGTTCTTGGACGAGTCGAATCCCAACCATTTCACGTACACCCGATTCCCCTTGCGACGAACAATCTTCTCAACCAGATAGACGTCAGGATTCGCTACGGAATGCAGTTCGTGCTCGTAGAATCCGCCCGAGATCGGTTCTCCCGCAGAATCACGTAAAATGTACGTTACTGGATGTGTTCGTTGTACGGTGATGATTTCGAACACCTCGGTAGACCAGTTCGGCGTATAGCCCTTCTCAAAGATTGTCTTGAACTTGCTCACGCGTACCTTATCACCGACGCGGAATTTCGTGCGCCGTAGTTCAGCACTTGACGAGGTGTTAGGGCCGGAGGACAGTTCGCGCGTGGTAAACGGTAAAGGTGTCGCGGATGTTACGTCGACGGGTCGTGCGTTGATCGTTCGATGTTTACGATGATTGTAGGTATGCACGAGCGTAGGTAGCAGATCCAACCAGCGATAGGAGGCGTTCAAGGAGAATTGTTTCCACATCAGGTTCTTCAGCGTGCGATTGAAACGCTCGACGATCGACGCTTTCATCACGCTGTACGTAGAGTAGTGATTGATCCCGCGAGAAGTCATGCGTCGTTGAAACTCCGCGTTGTAGAACTCCTTTCCCATGTCGGTTTGCAAGTTTCGTGGACATCTACCGCTCCGGCGCAACACGGTCGCAAACGCCTTAGTCACGTCGTGACCGTTTTTCGTTTTCACGGGCACAGCCCATGCGTACTTGCTGAACGTATCGATGATCGTGAGTATGTAGTTGTAACCGCGGTTACGATTCACGTACGCACGCATTTCCACCAAATCGGCCTGCCACAGATCATCGTAGTCATGAATCACTACACGTCGCCGTGGGAAATTTCGTCTCGCGGGAGCATGCAGTTCGTTGATCAATTGTATTCGCTCTTTACTCGTACTCATAGCGGCAGCGGTAATGTCACTCGAATCCACGTTCATCGTCGCGCTTCCTTTCGTTTATGTACTTCCGCAATCGGTATTGCAAGCTCGTTAAGTCTATCCTTCAAGTGATCGAAGCGTCGTTGTATCGCGGTATTTATGAAATTCTCCAAGTCTCGGAGGCGTTCTTCCACCGCAATATTTATCGCGTTCTTCAAAGCGTCCAGTCGCTTCGTCATCGATTCATACATGTCTTCCTCCATAGTGTCGAGGGCACGTCCGACGGTACGTTCCATGTCGTCCACGTATCGTTTCGTGGCAGCGTCGGTATCCTCCTCAGGATGTGCCACGCGACGCATCTTACGCTCCATTGCGTTGAACGTTAACCGATCGATGTCCAGACACAGAGCGTTCTCCCGAACGTAATTCATGACGTACAGATTCAGCACGCGAATCGTCTCCAGACGTTGATCGTTGTGGTAGTCGTCGGTAGCATCGACGGTGCCGCGCAAAGACGCTCCAAATTTGTTCACTGACATGTCGCCGACGGTGATCGCAAACGAGACTGACGTATCGTCGATCGGAACGATCAATTTACGACGAGACCGGCTTCACGAAGTTCCTCCACGATGGAGGTGATTTCGTTATCATGTCCGGTGTGTCCGGCGTCGCGCGACGCGACGAGCAATCGTAGTCTATCGATCAATTCGTTCGGATCATCCCAATACACGTAATCGATCGCGTTATCGGTGACCGTCATTGCGTCGTCGATGGATAATCCTCCACCTTCACGCGTACCCCCACCACCGCTACCGTAGCGGTCTCCGCTAATCAACAACGACACGATCTTCCTATACTTATGACCCTTGTTGCCTAGCGTAGGCTTATTAGCCGAATGATTCCGTTTATGTGCGTTCGTCGATAGCAAAATATCACGGTACGCGTCGAGATCGGTATCCGTGTACTCCCGATCGTTCGGTATTCGCATGAACAGCAGTTCGTACAAGCCTCGAGTACCCGCGTATCGCTTACCCTTCACGCTAACGTTATCATTCTCATCGATGGTAAGCACGGAATCACCAATCATCAGTTGTTCATTGTCGCTTAGGTACACTCCGTACACGTGGTCGAGCAGTTTCTTGGTATCGGTAAAGAACATTTGTAGATATTCACGCGATAGCGGCCCGGCGACGTTTCGGGTATATGCATCGAGATCGTCGACAGCGTTTTTTGGATCGAGAACTTCCTGAATCGATTCGTCAGTCTGTCCTAGATCACGTTCCTCAGTTGTTTCATAGTCGTCCTCGTCGGTATCGTCGTTGTCGTCGTCGTCGTTGTAATCGTTATCGTCATAGTTATCGTTCGATTCTGGGAGCGGAGTCGTTACAGGACGTATCGTCGTTTCGGCCGTGGAGGATAATCGTTTCTTCTTCAGCCGGCGATGATGCTGCTGTTTCCTCTTGACGATCGATGGTTGCAGCTTCGGCGACATCGCTGTACTCGTTTTCAGCACTGCAGTGTTCTCAACCAAGTGTTTCAACGGTTCGATGATCGGACGCGCGCTTTCCTCCGCAGCAGCTTTCGTAATCATTTTCCCAAGTTTCAGACTCATGTATTTCTTTCGTATAGCATCACTGATTTTAGCAATTTTCTTCTTCGTTTCAACGTCTCGCGACTGTTGTCTACGACATCGTTTTCGTACTATTCCTTGTTGTTGTTGTTGCTGTTGCGGCGCCTCCATGTTGACACCGATAGTCGCGGATCCATTAGCCATCCTCGTGTTACTCGATGAAGGACTCACGGTTTACTGAGGTCCTCGCGCTACGACGAACTCGTTAAATCCTCGTCGATACCGACCATCGTACATGGAACTGTCCTTATCGACGACTACGAAGTCGTATCGCCGGCTCCAACATCTCGCGCACAGGTCGTTGAACGCTTCGAACGTCATGTCTGTGTTCACATGATCGTTGTATACACGACGCAAGTTCGTCCCGTCCTGCTTGAACAGCACGAGAAAATTCATATTGTCTCTGATCAGGTGCTTCGGTATTCGCGCGTACGATTGACACAAGTAAAAGCAATCCACGTTAGCGTGCCTGCCCATGGAAAAGTATTCACGTATCACAGTCTGCTCGTTGCATGCAACGTCATCGAACACGAAGATCGAATCGGGTCGAGCGTCTCTCGGTGGGATGATCTCGACGGTGTCCGAGTAGGGGAAGTATCCGAGTCCACCGACGCGCGATAACACTCGCTCCAGATACCGATACTTTGGCTGATGTAACGATTTCGAGTATACGTATACGTTTTCGAAGCGTAAACCGTTCGAACTCTCCAACAGGCTGAGAAGCACATTCGTTTTCCCGCATCCTGATGGTCCACAAATCACAGCTCGCACGCTGTTCGGTAGCAACGGTCCGTGTCTGCGCGATCGACTCTCATCCCATTCCACATCCAGCGTTCTGTTCGCGATCACGCGAATAGTGTTCGGCTGTTTCGCGAATTGCATGTTCTCTCCTCGTCAAATCTGTAACACGATAGCTATTTATACTCGCGGTACGCGAGGAGTGATTCAGAATAGTTGCGCTCGTCGAACCGATCGCTATCGAAGAACGGTCGACTCACGACTACTCGCGAGGCTCCGCGTATACGCAATTTCATATGTATGGTATCGGTAACGTGTAAATCGAAGAAGAAGAAGAACAAGTCAACGAAGACAGGCTCGAGTATCGTGAACAGTATCATAAACCGTTTACCGATAGAGCTACACATTCCGGGGTATCAGTTCTGTGGACCTGGAACGCATTTGCTGAAGCGATTAACTCGTGGTGACGCAGGTATAAATCCGCTGGACACCGCTTGTCGAGAACACGACATCGCGTACTCACAGCACCGCGACTTGGGGGGTCGACACGTGGCAGATCACGCGTTAGCCGAACGAGCGCGGGAACGAGTGTTTGCGAACGACGCAACGTTCGGTGAAAAAGCAGCAGCGACTGGAGTGTGGACCACGATGAAAGCTAAGACTAGACTCGGTATGGGTATGAGAAGAAAAAGGAGAGTATCAAGGACTCCGAGAAGGAAACGAAAGTCCAGAGGACAACAGTCGCAACGTCATCGTATCCTGCCGGTGGTGAAACGCGGTGGCTTTCTTCCATTTCTTCTTCCGTTTGTGCTGCCCGCTCTGTCAGCTATCGGGGCATTGGCCGGTGGAGCGGCGGGTATCACCAAAGCGGTCAACGATACCAAGGCATCGCGAAAACAGCTGGAAGAGGCAATACGTCATAATCATGCGATGGAAGGACGAGGAATGCATCTGACACCGTACAAGCGTGGCGCTGGCATGAACCTGAGACGACGGCTCCGACGATCAAAGAAAAAAAAAAACGTCAATCTACCAGGCTTGCGGCGACGACTGTGGCGATAACGCGACGGCTACAACAACAACAACAACAACCTATGACGAACCTACAATTGGAGCGCGAATGCATCGATATACCGTTCTTTCGAGGAGTGTTTATGCGTGACACGCTCCCCGCACGCGTACGACCGAACGAATGCGGTATCACGAATCTGGACGAGAATCGTGGAGAAGGTACACACTGGGTAGCGTACGCAAAACGCGGAACACACGTGCAGTATTTTGATAGTTTCGGGAATTTGCGACCACCTACGGAACTGATCGACTATTTCGGACGGTGGGGGACGGTGACGATAGTGATCAAGTATAATCACGATCGCTTTCAGCGTTTCGACGAGACGAACTGTGGTCGCTTGTGCATACAATTTCTACGTCAAAAGACTCTGGAATTTTGGCCTCGACACTACCTAAGATAAATTGACGAGTAATCGTACGCCCGAGTCACTTTCTCTCTCTCTGTCGCACTAGCGTAACCGGTAGTGGTGGTGGTAGTACAATGTCGCTCACGCTCACGTTAACAGGTCGTAGCAGTGTACTTACGATTAATTATTTTCCGCCGATTGATTTGAGTGACGGACTGTACGAACTAGGTCTCACCGACTTAGAGACGTTTCACACGATACCGAACATCGATTCACGCAACGATAAATTCTACTTCGTCGCGAGTAAGGATCCTGACAGCGACATCGCGGACATCGCTCGCGAATACATTGCGATCCCCCACGGTTCCTACGAATTAGACGCTATCGCCAAACACTTGAGACGTCGACTACTCGATCGATATCCTCGTGATCGCAAAAACCTAAATGTCGCTAACACTGCTGATGACTACAGCGAGGATGATGACAAGTATCCGCTAGTGCTACGAGCTAACAACAACACTATGAAAAGCGAGTTGTACTGCTCGTTCGTCGTAGACTTCACAAAACCTGACAACGTAGGCTCGTTGTTAGGATTCTCGACGACGCGTGTTTTAACATCGAGAACCTGGCACGAGTCTGACGAGCCCGTGAACATTATAACCGTTAACGTGATCAGAGTAACGTGTAACGTCACGACCGGTGCGTACAGTAACGACAAACCGGTACACACGATTCATGAATTTTCACCTCGCGTACCCCCGGGATATAAGATATCGGAAACACCCCGAAACGTCATTTACCTACCGATCGTTACACGAGCGATACACGATTTAACGGTGCGTATCGTTGATCAATACGATCGTCCTATAGATTTTCGCGGTGAGGAAATAACGATTCGCTTGCATGTGCAACGACGTCTGCGTGATAAGAAAACGTGACCGTGCGCGAGTTCGCGCATAGCATGTTAGTGTTCCATCGTACGTACGACGTATCGTTCACCGTCGCTGATACTCCTCTCGTCTCTGTCACTAGTAATCGTCAAAGCGAAATACCTACGACAACAACAACAATAACAACAGCCGCAACAACAGCTGACGGAATAATAAAAACTGGCGGTGGCGGCGGAACGGAAAGAGGAACGATAAGAAGAGGAAGGGGAAGAAAGCCGTTAACTCATCGCAACGCACGTTTCCTACGATCTCTAGGATGCATCGTAACCTACTAAACACATATACACGCATTTAACACGATGGCTACCATACTGGACGTTGCGAGTATGCCTACCTTCGACGATCGTATTACAAAGATCGAGACGCATACCTACAATCCGTACGCCAACACGACGTTTGATAATAACGACGAGATAAGAATACTTATACAGCAGCAAGATCTGTACACGCTCCCGTGCGAAAGTTATCTATACGTCGAAGGTCGCGTTTCTTTGATGACCGCCACGACGACTGCCCCGGAAGTGAAAGCCGCTGCAAGAGTTTTTCTCGACAACAACTGCGTAGCGTTCATGTTTGACGAGGTTCGATACGAACTGAACGGGGTGGAGATCGATCGTTCCAGAAATCTGGGAATCACCACCGCGCTGAAACATTACGCGTCGTTGTCGCTCGACAGAAGCAAAGCGTTGATGAACGCCGGTTGGGATCATACCATCGCATACGATAAAGACATTTTTAATAGCACGGCGTTCAATTTCTGTATACCCCTGAACGCGTTACTAGGATTCTGCGAAGATTACAGGCGAATCGTGATAAACACGCGACACGAGTTGATCCTAATTCGCGCGCGAGTTGATACAAACGCTATGTACGGAACCGTCATCAACGCTGCGATAATACCGAAACTTAAGATCCATAAGATACAATGGCGTATGCCCCACGTCGCGTTAGAAGAGGTTAACAAACTGTCGATGTTACGTCTCCTGGAAAGGGATCGTTCGATCACGATGAGTTTCCGATCATGGGACCTGTACGAGTATCCGTTGCTACAAACGACCACGAAACATACGTGGACCGTGAAAACTTCGTCGTAAATCGAGAAACCGCGATACGTGATATTCGCTATGCAAACCGATCGAAAGAATAATCTCGAGAAAAGTGCGAGCAGATTCGACGCGTGCAAACTCGCTAACGTACGATTATTTCTGAATTCCGAGGTGTATCCGTACGATGATTTGAACCTGGATTTCGATAAATCAAAATATGCGCTCCTATACGATATGTACGCGAAATTTATCCGTTCGTATTACGGTCACGGTGAACCGTTGCTGAACACGCTCGAATTCTTGCGATGTGCCCCTATCGCGATCATAGATTGCTCTCGGCAGAACGAGTCGGTGAAAACCGCCACGGTAGATATCCGAATCGATTTCGAATGTCGAGACAACGTACCTGCTAATACCACCGCATATTGTTTGCTCATACACGATCGTATAGTTCAGTACAGTCCTCTGACGAACGTGGTACGAAAAATCACGTGATGCATACGTCAACCACGTGATACCTACGTTAACCACGTGGTGCAAACGTTAACCACTATGGCGGCGATGGGCGCGAAGGTTTCAGTTAGTATTCTGCCACCGTCGCGACTACTATATACTACTGCTTAATAATGCTGTCTGTCGTGGTGGACCTGCAAGGTTTTAAGACGGCACGTAACAACTTCGTTGCTAAAGAAGTTGCGATACTCGAAAATAATCACGGTACGGAAACGACGTTTTGTCATTGGCTTTTCGAGCCGCCGTACCCCTACACTAATCTGACACCGTTCGAGAAGCGGCAGGCGACCTGGCTAACAACGCGGCACCACGGGCTTCTCTGGTCTGAAGGATGGATTCCATATTATAAAATAACAGAAATGCTTGCCCGTGAGCTCAATAATATTGATATAGTGTATGTGAAGGGCTTGGAAAAAAAGGAGTGGTTATCACAACTACTCGTACAAACTATTCCTAACTTGCATATCATGGATATTACCGATTTGTACGAGAAAGCGAAAAATAATGTGAACAACGCTAATGACTGCTGCTGTAACAACAGTAACGCCAGCGACGACAATGATAACGTCGGTGGATGCGATGTCTGTAATGATTATTGTGGAATTGTACCTGTCACAGCTGCTCCTGCTACTGCTGTTCCGAGCTTAAAATCAATGTCAGCAATGAACACCGTACGATGTGCTTCCCACGACAGTAGCAATTGTATGTGTGCGTTACAAAACGTGCAGAAAATTTGGCAATTCATGCGTTGCGATATCTAACGTGAGTAGTATACAGGGTGTCCCAAAAATGTCGGACTTCCTTGAAAGGGGTTACTCAGGGGGTGATTTGAAACAACTTTTTCCTTAACGAAAATATTGTCCGAAGCTTCGTTAAGGAGATATTAAGCAAAAACCCCGACCAATCAGAGCGCGCGCCTTCCGCCTGAGTTCCCGCGGTAGCGTTGGCTACGAGGTAGGCGACCGCGCTTGTGCTACGAACGTACGAACAAGCAAGTCGGCATGCATCGAAGGAAACCGCGTTACACATTTTTTTTTTTAAAGCAGAATCTTAAATAAGAATAATTTGAAGTGAGAGGACAAGAAGTACGTAAATTTCGTTTTTAAATAAGGCATAAACGAAAAGGTAACGTAACAGAAAATGTACGACAAGTGATCGTAATTCGTTATTGAGGTAAAAATCCGTAGTTTAACAACGGCCAACACAACTAAATTTAAAAAATAATATTAGGTGTATGAATAAATTCTTTCCGACTGGAATTTCTATCGCGGTGGTATTCAGAAGCTGCCAGAAAAATGGCAAAAGGTAATTAATAATAATGGAAATTATTTCGATGATCGAGTTGTTTTCATATTTTTTAAATCGAACCGTTATTGTACCCTAAAATCGGAAAGAATTTATTTTCACACCTAATAATCACCAATAAATTAAATAAAACTCACCCTTTCGGACATTCCTTTCCTTGCTTTCCTTCCCTTTTCGGAAACCTGTGTCTGTAGGGCACTGTACCGATCCTGGTCATCGGCGTCCAGTGCTCAGCTGATCGCAGGGTCAATGTACCGAATATTCACTTCACTGCACGGCTACTAACACTGATCACTGAATTTATTTTTCACGGAACGTGTTGTTCCTACGTTATAAAAATTGGTGGCCCGCGAAAGGGGCCAATTACTGTTAATTACTGGGACGAGATTACTACTATTACCCGGCGAAAAGAAAACTCGTGGCAGACTGTCTCGGGCTGTGCAGTCCGCTGCTGTGCACCGATCAGATACGGATCCGACCGACGATCGTCAAAACAAAAGCGTAGGCTACGCTTGGTCAAATCGCTCTATCCCACTCGATCTCGTGTTTCGTTCGATCTCTTCGTCGCGCGGTGCGACAATGTATGTGGCAACTTCAGCCAATAACCAAAATACGTGTGTCCCGTCTTTAAAAGTGTGCCCAAATAGGTGACTCGACCAATCGTCACAGCAGCGGACTGCACAGCCCGAGACAGTCTGCCACGCAATTTCTTTTCGCCGGGTAATAGTAGTAATCTCGTCCCAGTAATTAACAGTAATCGGCCCCTTTCGCAGCCACCAATTTTTATAACGTAGGAACAACACGTTCCGTGAAAAATAAATTCAGTGATCAGTGTTAGTAGCCGTGCAGTGAAGTGAATATTCGGTACATTAACCCGGACGCAGTGTGATCAGCTGAGCACTGGGCACTACCCAACCATAAATCTTTTCGTCCACCGATAACCAGGATCGGTACAGTGACCCAGTGACACAGGTTTCCGAAAAGGGAAGGAAAGCAAGGAAAGGAATGTCCGAAAGGGTGAGTTTTATTTAATTTATTGGTGATTATTAGGTGTGAAAATAAATTCTTTCCGATTTTAGGGTACAATAACGGTTCGATTTAAAAAATATGAAAACAACTCGATCATCGAAATAATTTCCATTATTGTTAATTACCTTTTGCCGTTTTTCTGGCAGCTTCTGAATACCACCGCGATAGAAATTCCAGTCGGAAAGAATTTATTCATACACTTAATATTATTTTTTAAATTTAGTTGTGTTGGCCGTTGTTAAACTACGGATTTTTACCTCAATAACGAATTACGATCACTTGTCGTACATTTTCTGTTACGTTAGCTTTTCGTTTATGCCTTATTTAAAAACGAAATTTACGTACTTCTTGTCCTCTCACTTCAAATTATTCTTATTTAAGATTCTGCTTTAAAAAAAAAAAATGTGTAACGCGGTTTCCTTCGATGCATGCCGACTTGCTTGTTCGTACGTTCGTAGCACAAGCGCGGTCGCCTACCTCGTAGCCAACACTACCGCGGGAACTCAGGCGGAAGGCGCGCGCTCTGATTGGTCGGGGTTTTTGCTTAATATCTCCTTAACGAAGCTTCGGACAATATTTTCGCTAAGGAAAAAGTTGTTTCAAATCACCCCCTGAGTAACCCCTTTCAAGGAAGTCCGACATTTTTGGGACACCCTGTATACACGCTTTCACATATTCTACGTAGGTACGAAATCTAACAATACGCATAACCATTCTGTTTCTTCTGTTTCCAGATTCTGTGGAGCACGTACGATAATTTTCTACATACATTTATACAATATATATATATGCATACATTTATACTTTATATACTCTGCATACATTTATACATTATATACTCTGCATATGCATACATTTATACTTTATATACTTGTTATATTCTATATATGAATAAATGTGTAAAATGTTTTTATTGCAATATATTTTTAACATGCATAGAGATTTTCAATCAAATAAACATACTCTTTTTTATGGAACATAAATTACTTTTATTTTACTCATCATCCTCTTCCTCCTCATCATTACCATCATCATCATCAACATACGTAGGTTACGATGCATAAACAATAATAATAACTTCCAATCATCATTAACAGTACTATGGCGTATGATACATATATCGCAAACGATCAATTGCTTTTAATACTAAAATATCCCTTCGTGTATGGGTAACTTCGCGTACTGAAACATATGAAAAACTATAGAACATGAAACTAGAAATGAACCGTCTTTCTTAAAGATCATGATAAACATGATGCGTGGTAGGGGTACTATCCATGACTCATTAGGGGGAGGCTGTCGAATCGTTATCTCCATTGTCCATTCGGATATCGAGGTACTTGTTCACTGTACTGACTCTGTTCTTCTCCTTCTTCTCCTTCTTCTCCTTCTTCTCCCTCTTCTCTTTCTTCTCCTTCTTCTCCTTCTTCTCCTTCTCAACCTCCTTCTCATCCTTCTTCACGGATGTTCACATACAGCGGTACATGACTTACTACCTCCGATGAGTTCTCACAGTATATTTTTTATGTAAAATCTATATACTATCAATTACTAGTACTTCAATCACACATTTTTCCACTATACACTATACACTTTTTTCTACACATTTTTTCCATCACTGTTTTCCATTAATTTTTCTATCACTTTTTACTTCTCATTTTATTTTTTCGTACTACGTATAATTTGAATAATACGGTTGACTCGGACATCTCCCCTACCCCTCCCCCATCATCGTCCCCACCCCCCTCCCTCCCTACCGACGTACTATAGTATACTTCTACCATGAACTACTATAAAAAGCAGAGTCGAGAGGTCTTGCAGACTTCATTACATCGCATACGCTCATAACCGTACTAGTAATTATTATCCGTGCCCGTTCAGTAGACTCCGTTGTAGTACGTATTCAAAATGTATAACCGACATTTCAACGATACTTCCTACATGTGTGGAAATCATCCTAATCACTGGAACGATACGGATTTCCCAAACCAACAACACCCACCTCAACAACAACAACAGCAACAGCAACAGCAACAGGAGCACCATCAACAAAATATGAGGTACGTAGTACATAGTACTCCTCTACATATTTTTTCGATTTACATGAAAAAATGATCTGAATTATCAACTCTGGATGTATGTTTCTTACAGCAATCCATCTGTATCAGTACCTAAAAAACCTATCATTCGAATCATGGGACGTGATTACCCATTGACTGCTACTGCCTACAAACGTCTCATAATCGGGATATGCATCGGACAGGATTCACCCCGCATCGAGATCGCGATAACCGATAATAAATGCCACGAGGTTTGCTTCTCCATGTCTACGTGGAAGCTTCTACTGCAGCAAGAATTACAAATACTTCGAGGTTACCGCTTCGATGCTCCATTAACGCGCCAAGATCCTATCGCGATTGATCATTTACGTATTGATTTTACACGAATACATAGTGAACGAATTGCTAAAATCTCGGATAATAGTTCTATCATATATATGTCTGAAGCTACGATGCTTCAAATGTTTAAATATACTCGTTGTATCGACTACATGTTCTCGTGCTTATCGGAAATTCTGTACTCCGTAACCAGCAAGTATGCGTCCTTTGTCAGCATTGTTCGTAGCGCTACTACAACGACTGCGGACTATGAGAAAATCATTGCCGAAAGTGACTGCTACGAACCGAACTCTTTGTTAGATTGCGAACTATTAGCATTAGGATTGGGATTGATCGTTCGTGATGCATACCAAACGTCACAATAGTATATACATCTCTATGTTTTTTTTCCTATGTAATATGTTTCCTATATAATATGTTTCCTATATAATATGTTACCAATAAATACAATACTTTTTCACACAACTATCTGTATTGTCTGATACCTTGCACGATCCTTTTGCGCGCACGCGTTACCATGAATCGCTTCTACATTGACATTACGAACCAAGCAGTATCGAATATTCAGCGAAGAATCATACCTTAACGCAGCTTGATTTTTGGAATAACGGCGGTGAAGGTAATAGAATCGGAATGCGATTATATCGGGTAGAAATGTAGTATATTTAATAAAAACTTTTACTTTTAGCGTTCTACATCATCTTTTTCGAATTCTAACACATTGAGCGATAAGCCCAGCTCTAGCGCTCTCCAGTTCTCACGATTTAAATGATCATATGCTTTAATGCAATCTCTACACTGACCCGCGACCCCCATGGCGTATAGTGGGTCGGTGCAGACCAGGCAATACTTGAAATTTACAAGACTCCTTCGGAGTGTGACGAGATGTTTGGTGGCAGGTGTACAATATCTCCTGTCCTGCGCCGACATCCCCTCATAACAATCACGGCACACCTTGCGTCGGTACAGATCATTTCGGTTAGTAAAAGCTGGCCCCATCGCCTGGAGGCAGATCAGCTTCGTTAGGCGTCCGTAGAATCCATCTCTTGCATCTTCTTCTTCTTCATACGGGCGGAACTGCCACTCCTCTCTGGGTGACGATACTCTATCGTACGAATTTTGGATAAGAATCCTTTCCTGGCTCACTTGTAAAGAAATAGAAGAGTTGTTTTTACCTTCGGTTTTCCATCGTTCCGGTTTATTGACACTTTTCCCGACGGATCACTTTTCGTGGTTGCAAACAGTATATTACTAATACTATATTATAAAACGTGACTTGATTTTCAGAGTACTTCGCATTCACGAGTTCGCCCTGTCGAAGATGTGGACTCATTTAAATATGCGATTCTCCCCACCTGAAATCCTTTGCATCCTCGTCTCATTATCAAATATCCCCCACCGTATAATATTCTTACGATTACCACGGTGGTAGACTGTATTATACACGTAAGTACATGCGAGTTAAATTCGCGATAGTTATGGAGTGTCAACTAACATTCCTTCAATCTGTCTCGCATAATACCGAATGTTTTTGTCCGAGGAGAGATGCGAACGTATTTCATAGTTCTCTCTCGCTCGCGCGCCTTGTTCAAACGTTTAAACTCGTTCGCGGTCATGCCTGTTGACACGCATTGCGCGGCCGCGACGCGCTGTCGAGCGGTCATCTTACCGTTGGGGTAGGACCGCTCCGGTACCGCTTTAAATTTCACGGTATCGTCAAAGCGCCCAACGATGCAGCGTATTATACTCGGAACTTAACCTTCGAGCATTCTCGCCTCGTATTTTTTCGATAGGTACTCTCGCGATTGCTGCACCGAATTCGCGATGATACTCATGCAGGTTTCACATTGCGCGGCTGCGACGCGTTGCCGAGCGGTCATCTTATCGCGGGCGGGTAGGACCGCTCCGGTACCGCTTTGAATTTCGCGGTACCGACAACGCGGTCAACAATGCAACGCATTATACTCGGAAGTTGACCTTCGAGCATACTCTTCGACTTACATATTTCACGCGTAATACCTACCCATGTTTTGTCTACGAATGAAAAGAGATGTGCATCGTACTTCTCTCTCTCTCTCACACGCTCCTTGTTCAAACGTCGCGCGTGCCTGTTCACACGCATTGCGCTGCTGTGACGCGCTGTCGAGCGGATCATCTATCTTACTGTTGGGGTAGGACCACTCCGGTGCCGCTTTAAATTTCACGATACCGTCAACGCGGTCAATAATGTGACGCATTATACTCGGAAGTTGACCTTCGAGCATACTCGCGTTATATTTTTCGATAGATGCTTACGCGATTACTGTACGAAATTCACGATGATGTTCATACAGGTTTCGATTTACATATTTCACGCGTAATACCTGCCTAGGTTTTGTCTACGAATGAAGAGAGATGTGCATCGTACTTCTCTCTCGCTCCAAACGTCACGCCTTAGCATACAGCTTACCACTTGATCCAGAACTCCCTTATAATACCTACTGTAAATGTACCAATGACTGGCCAGCTAAGGCCACCAGAAGAATATATTGCCAATATCACGTAAAAAACTAATGCTATCCTAAGCTTTATTGTATTTAATGGGTAGATTGGATCTCCCTTTATTTAAAAAAAATTGTCATGCATTCATTTTTATATTCCTGGCATATAAAAAAACAAAATATTCAACGAATACGTTTGTACCAATACATGACCAGTAAAAAGACGATTAGTCCAGTGTCTAAATTTCACTGTCCCAGTACATAACTTTTATAACCCGTCAGAAGTGATTGTAATACCAAAATAATGGTTATTTATTCTAAAGGTCGTTAAGAAAATAAGAAATAGGTCGTAGTATATAAAAAAAGTTGTTAATATATATGTCGGAATCGGAGGATTGGACGAAATCCCAGAAGGCAATCCGGGATTAGCAGTAATTCTCCTCCTCGCAACACGTCTCATTTTCTTTATTCACACTTAGTAGGAACTGAACACCACGATTACAACGTACAATCAGACTCACGATCACAATTCTAATCAAATCGAAAACCAATGAACTCTCGGAAGGGAAGGGCGAACCGTCCTCTACGACGCTTTCTTTCCGAATTCGGTTTTTTATAAATCTTGCATTCAAATTATCAATCTTTTCCCTCGGTTGCTAGACTACCACTTCCGATTCCCTTCCGAGACTACATTCAAGCGCTCGCTGGCGGTCTGACGCTTGTGTTCTCGATTGGCGCCAAAATGACTTCGCTATTTATTCGTACGCGACTTCGCAGTTTATTCGTACGCGACTTCGTGCCGTCTCCGACATATATATATAATTAAGTAGGTACATATAACATCTATAAATTTTTCTTTTTAGACATTAACTTTTTTATTTCGTTGTTAATTTTCCTCTTCTCTTCGATCGCAAACTGCTCATTTTTTTCCTTTTCTTTTTGAATTTTTAATAATTCTCGTTTCTTTTTCTTTTCTGCAATTTCCCTTTGCTTTTTTTTACTCATACCATTTCTCACTTGTTAAAGTGCATTATTAACGTCGTTTTGATTATAATTTTTTTTACACTTTCCTTTTCATTTTGCTTTGTCCTTGTTTCATTTTTCTATTTTACAACGTAATTAACGATATTATTATATATTACTTAAAGCGTAATTCAAATTTTGAGGTTACGTACACTATAGACAATAGAAAACGCGTAAAATATTGAACGAATGTATATACTTACTTTTTTAAATATTACACCAATAATTTTATTTACTCTTTATCTATTAGTATCAACTTATACCTATTGAAAACACTTTATACTATCAAAAAATACTCATGGTTATACACTAGTACAAGTCTCTGAGTATACTAAATCCCAACTTGCCCTATACATGGACATTTGGTTAGTAATTGAGTCAGACACGAATATTATGTACCGATATATAGCCACGTATTTTTTACATAGAATACAATCTAAATGCGTAATACCGCGTTACTTGCTTTAAATACTCTTAGGATTCCATAAGTTATTCGTTCATATAAAGAAACCCAATATTACAATAATTATTTGCTTAACAAACATCGCTTTCTCCTTTGCAAATTCTGAAGAATCTAGCAAAATTTGTCATGCGCCTTTACCGTGAGATTTCAAATAATGTTTTAAGTGTTTTAAACATAATATTTATCAAAATCATTTTTAGAGTATGAAGTTTAAGGATCTCCCCAGTCATTGCTAATATAGTGATGGAGGAATTAGAAACGATCTCTCTCTCGAAATTACCCTTTCAACTAAACTTTTATAAAAGATATGTAGATGACATCGTCACATGCATTAAATTAGATGATTTATCAATATTGATGGACACGTTTAACAGCTTTCACAACAGACTTCAATTTACTTACGAGATTGAAAGGGATTCTTGTTTGAGTTTTCTTGACACAGTTATTATTAAATCAAACAACAAATTCATTACCAACTGGTACCATAAGCCTAGCTGGTCTGGAAGATATATAAATTTTTCTCGGCACCTCCTATGCAACATAAGGTTGGATTGATAAAGGGATTAATAGATCGGGGCATCTTGCTTTCTGACCCTGAATTTCGGCCAGATAACTTACTGCTAATTAAAGATACACTGAAACGTAACGGTTACCCCACAAAAATGGTTTCAACAATCATACGTGACCGTGTTTTCGAAATCTATCATCCTGTATTAAGGGAAAAGCGTAAAGTGGAAAAAACCGAAAAGATCGGACCAGTAAGTTGGAGAAATACTGTGGTCTTGCCCTTTAGCGACAATATCTCGAATGACATTAGAAGAATTTTTAGAAAAGTGGGCATGCACACCATTTTTAAATTGCCATGTTATACTAAAAAAAATTTTCCACCAATTAAGGATAAAATACCATTATTAAAGAATTCTAATGTTGTGTATTCAATCCCTTGTCTTGGCTGTAACCAAGTGTATGTTGGACAGACCTCTAGGTTATTGGAAAGACGGATTTATGAGCACAGAAGAAATGTTTTTCTTTCTCCCCTCCAGCACACTGCATTAACAAATCACTCGCTTGAGTTCGATCACAAGTTTGATTTCGACAACGTAAAAATTTTAGATAGAGAAACAAACTTAAGTAGGAGGATTCTATTAGAAACGTTACATATGATTAAACAACATAGCGTAAATCTTAGGTATGAAACACCTAAGATGCAAGAATACTACGCAACCTTATTGAAATAATAAGGATATGATATGATGTGGCCTTTCTGGTAGAATTTTCTGATAATTCTCTAACAATGATCGTGAATTACATATGTTAGTTATGTAATTAATTATTAGTTTTCGAATGAGAGTGAATACTGGTTTTTGTTCTATTACATCATTGGTGTTGACTGTGTGTTGGAGAGGTTTGAGATACCGTTTCTTTCAGAAATTTTCGAATTTAGTCGGTACCGTATTATATTCAACCTCTAGAGTCTCCTGATTTGCTTTTGCTGTTTACCTCAGTCGTGTTATAGCTGACGCGCTCGACGCACGTCTTAGGCTAAGCGAAAAATTTTCACCTAAAGGCAAACGCATTTTTCTTTTCTATTCTTCTTTCCTTGATAAGGGTCATAATCAATGACCGAAACGTCGGAAATATATTAAAAAAAAATCGCAAAACAGCCTTTATATTAATTTTCTTTTTTTTTTTTAAATTGACCGAACCAGTGCGCCGAAACTAATTGAATTTTGAAGTTTAAGGATTATATAACACAAATTAATCAATATATTGTGCCTGATTGATATACATAGCTTAATAATAATTAATATCTGCATCAGTGGCCATGCATTGGTATATGGCCAGTCATTGGTACATTTACCGCATTCCTTATCCTTTCACTTCAAATAATTATTATTTTCGATTCTGCTTTAAAAATAACTGTTGTTACGTCCGAAACAGATGGGCGTGTGATTTCCGGAACGTAAAGGGATCTTGCCCCGTCGCCTCCAGCGTAACCGTAATCCCTCAGGCCGGTCACGCTTTTTGGAGTACTGTGCAGGGCAGGTGGATTGGCATTTTGAAGATCGAGGAGGAAAATAAAGATTTGTGTTTCGTCTTGGGACCGTCAGCCAGACTCATCAGTAGGGCTACAGCTGACAGCCCCTGCCCCAGACACACGGGAACTAAGAGGAATAAACTTGGAACTTGTATATATACGAACGAGATTAGAGTTGGGGACTTGTGAGAAGATTAGACATCTAGCGGCGCTGGCGAAGACTAACCAGGCGCGGACCCATGGTGGGGCTGGGACGTGACACTGTGTATTCGCCTTTTTACATTTGACATGAGTTTCCTTGATTTATCCTTTATTCATTAATTATTCACTTTGTGACGGAGTCACGTAACGCGCCGCGCGAGCGTACGGTGCCGAAACAATAGGCGTAGTTGGCGACGCGGCCATACTCGCGTGCGAACATTTACGGCCTTTCAATATAAAGGCCGCGACGAGCGAGACTGACAACTCTCTGCAGTGCATAGTAGCCTCAGCGCTGCCGGACCGTACGACCGAGACGCTCTTTTTGATAACCCCGAGGTGTGGTCAGTATCGGCCATCGCCATACTGTACCGTTACCAGCCTCAGTCCGAAATAGGCCGAGAGCAATCTTGCGCCGCCCTTCCTCCGCCAGTAAGGTGTCTCCGTGCCCATTAGGCCAGAACCCATCGCACACTGGTACTTTCTGATACGACTCCCGCACGGACGCGCCTTTTAGGCCATCCTGGGCAGAACGTTACACAACCTCCGCATCCTATATCCACAAGCTCGTCGCAGTCAGGGACACGTAGTAGAATGCCGCGACCTAACCGTATACCGCGCACCTGTACGAACCACAGAAGATGCAATAAACACACTTGTTATTTGTTAGTCCGCTCTTGATTATACGCCGAACCTGGCCTTACCGACTGGGTCGGCATCTCACTCCTCCACCGTCCCACCGGTAACCGTCTCGCCACCGGAGACGGTCACAACTTTAAATGACAACCAAAAGATAACGAAAATTTCGATTTGCTTGTTCATAGTACAAGCGCAGCCGCCTACCGCGTAGCCAACGCTACCGCGGGAGCTCGAACGGAAGGCTCGCGCTCTGATTGGCCGGGGTTTTTTGTCAATATCTCGTTAACGATGCTTCGGACAATATTTTCACTAAGGAAAATGTTGTTTCAAATCACCCCCTGAGTAACCCCTGCTCTCTATGTTTACCCTTACGATAGTTAGCTAAGGAGTAAATATTTGCGATACTCACACCAGCAGACCTTGCATATGTTTGTTCCTCTGTCAGCAAACTTTTCTATCAATCGACGGTCCCTCCATAGCCGCCTTGAATCCACTCGAACGTGCACTTTACCTGGATGATTCTGTGTAAATTAATTAAAGTGTCTCAATTTTTGTAAAACGGGTAACATTTAAAACTCCGTGCTAGGGAAAATGCAACTCACAAGGAAACTTTGATAACCCAAAAATTTTGATTTTTTCAACATTTCAGCTTTGTAAGGAATCTCATAGAAGTATCAGGCAATTTTTATTTGCCGTCTCTTTTTAGTTCTTGACGGTGAAACCATAAAGGTTAATGTGCGCTTTCCTATTTTCCTGTATGCCTTGAAAACTATAGTAGATATGAAAAAATTGTTGAAATTAAAATTCAATAATTTTCTATGCTCTATAAAACTGCGCTGCTAAGTCATTTTATTGTTTGTGCTGGGGAACGGGTCCTTATTTAAAGTCCATATTACCAACAATTTTATTGTATAGTTTCGTACATCATAAAAAACCATCAAATTCTCATATTACCAATTTGGTATGTACTATAGTTTCCAAAATATACAGGGAACTAGGAAAGCGCACATTAACCTTTAAGAGATATTTCCACCCCTAAAGAATCAACAAGTAGCTGATAATAAGAAATGCCTCACACTTCTATTAAGATTCCCTACAAGCTTGCTAAGTTTAAAAAATAATCGAATTATCGAGTCACCGAAGTTCTCGTGTTAATTAGATTCAATTCGTTTCTATCAAATGATTTTGTTTTTATACCACATGCCAGTATTCTTCCAATTTTAATTTAAGTATCACGATACAGTTATATCATTAAGAGAATCAACAAAAGCACACCCGGCCCATATTCCACATAAAAGTGAAATACTCCACTATGTAGACCGTAGGTGGTACGATACCAATCACGCCCTTAAGAAACAGATCCATACTGAACTCGTGCGTGATAAACACTGCTAGCTGCAAGCATTCCCTGCTATTGAATATTCCTTTAACCGTATCTAATAAATCGTCGTGCAAGTGTATTTTATAGAAAGAAATGTCAAGTGAAATGTAGGATACAGCATGTAAGGATTCACAATTCGATATTTCAAATTCATCGATCTCAATGATATCTGTGGTATCTCCATTAAATATCTGAAGTAATGAATAAGTAAGGCGGACTGAATGCTGCTGTTAGTATTCCAACTCGAACGAACCAAAAAAAGTAATGAAAACGTGGTATCTGCGCTACTCTGCAGAGAACAATAACTGTTACAGCGAGAGCCCCGTTCATTTTTCTAAGAATTGTCCGTCGATAATACTGCCGTTTTTTTAATACGATTGGCGAGGGGCGAGGTGTGGAGGGGGTACCGCACAGAAGGCGAGGGGATGACGTCATAGGGGAGGGGGATTTCAAAATGGCATCGCGCGTGCAAACGTTGGTGGTGGTGGGGGTAATTGGTCCACTGTAGCCGCGAAAAGTCCCTAGTCAAAACTAAGATCAAAATCTAGCGACACCGCCGATCGATGAAAATTCCCCGCAAATCCCATATTGGCGCCACCTGTTATTTGAGCTACTTTGTCCACCTGCTGGATGTTTAAGGTACTTTTGACGCGTGTCGCTGCCGCGCAATCTCCGTACGCGTGCGGGGAGCGCTGCGCAGGCGCGAAAGATACGGCGCAATAGGATGTAACGCGGATGCTGTAATTCGACACCCTGTAACCGATCCCCGGGGAGGTTACTTCTCGGACGGTGAGGTTGCCATTAGGGTTTGTCGGTTTTTAAAAACCGGTTTTAAAAACCGGTTTTTCTAATAAATTTATAAAATTCGAAAACCGGTTTTAAAGTTAAAAACCCGGTTTTTCATGTTAGAATTATTATGCATTATTAATTCATTATTTAATTAAAAACGTTAACATTTTATCTTGAAATCGCCTCGGGTACAAGTACAAGCATATTGTAGTAAAGGTTTACTGTAAAACTAATCTTCATGATTCAGGCGTAAGGTGAATGTTTGACATGAAAATCCGCAAATTTATTCTATTAGATATGCTATTATATGTGGAGGACTATGCTGGAGGGCAGATATGTTGGTCGGTCTAAAGTTGTTTCGCGAACAGCGATTGAGGGTAAATCGAGAACATGAGAACTCTAGCGCGAGAAGGAGAGCAATAACGTTAAGAAAAGGAGCAGGGTCTCTGGACGGGACCGATTTCCCCTATCTAGGGTGACCTGTCCAGTGAGTGAACACTTAAGCTGCATGTCTCTTAAAATTAATATTCAAAAGTCATTATTTAATCCCCTGAATGTTATTGCTGTAAGCGAGCTGTTTTATTACTAAAGTCAGACATCCCGGAACACAATTGTAGCAATGTTTGATAGTTATAACTTTCATTAAAAGTCTGGCAGAGGTTTAAATAAAAAATGAGCCAATGACCGGTGAGTGAACCTAAATTTCTAGTAAGTGAACAGGGGTACCCCAGTGAATGAACGGGATAATAACAGAGGTTATGTTTCCCAGTGAATCAACACGACAATATTTTTGAAGATCACGTGGTTCCCAATGTTTTTATTTACTGCCCTGTTGGATGCCAGCTAAATGTATACCATAAGCATCCTAAACACACACCAGCTCATCACAACTAGTCACCCTCGCAAAATCCTCCGTACACCGATAACAAATTAGTCATCGACCCTTGCATTTTCCATAATTCTTTCCACGTCATCCTTATCCCTTCTTCCACAACTCCTGTATATATAACCCAGTCCCAAAATCTAATGGGCAGACCATTCTTGTATCTGCGAGCGAAACCTCTGTTAAACACGCCAGTTAGAACTTCTGAAATAAAACCTCTTGTGAAACTTAGAAGTATTTTACGTGTTGTACTCGACTTCCTGCTACGGAATCCAACAGCCCTCGATTATTCTGAAATGCCTTCTTTAGAAAAATCTTATCTTCTCTTATTCTCATCCTTTCAGACTTTCCTTTTTCTTATTTTCTTCATTCTTCTTATCTTCTCTTTTTCTCACCCTTTCAGACATTTCTTTTTCTTTTTCTTCCTTGATTTTCTGTTGTTCCTTTCTCTTTTCTTCTCTTTTTTTCATTTTTTCAGACTTCTCTTTTCCTTTCTCTTCCTTTTTCTTTTCTTCTATTTTTTTCATTTTTTCAGACCTTTCTTTTCCTTTCTCTTCCTTGATTTTCTGTTCTTCCTTTTTCTTTTCTTGTCTTTTTCTCATCCTTTGGAGTTTGATCACCTGTTTTTCTTCCTGTTCTTTTTCTGGGTAAGTTGTTCAATCATTGGTAAAGCATCTACAAAGAGCTCACCAAAGAATGAACGGCCGTTCATTCATTAGTATTCACTGGTATCTCCCATCCAGTGCATAAACACCTAACAAACTCGACAAATTCTTAGAAATCCGTTATTTCATACAGTATTTTTCGTTAAAGGAACATGTAACAATGTAATTATTACAACAAATTTATCATAGGACCATTAAATGCACCTCAAAATACAAATTGTAGATATCACGTAACAAGACTTACCTTGAACTTGTGGGGCGCCACGAGGACAACTGCTGTATAAACGGAATTAATACCGTATAGTTTATAATTCGACAGAAAAACGCTATTGCGAGATATTTCTGGATCTCCAGTCTACATGGCAGTGTCAGTTTCAACGTCAATTGAGCGCCATAGACGTTAATTTTTCGTATTATATCAACAATGTTCACTCACTGGACAGGTCACCCTACATCACTGTTCGCGAAAGAACTTCCGATCGGCCACTGTTGAATATACATTGTATCTGATCTTTACCTTAGTTTCGTTCTGCGTTATACCCGCACTACGCATTACACAACGCGCCGCGAAATTTCCGTGCAGTTGAATTTGATTACAAGCAGCAATAGGAAGTTTATTAGTTTATGTTATTGCTTGGTATTATTCTTGTTTTAGTTAGTAAAAACAAAAACAGCGTAAGTAAATTTGTTAATGCCTATTCTCATAATATAACAGTCTTTCATTATTAAATATTAATGTCATTGATAAAAATATTTAAAATATTTTATTTTAATTTTAGACCAACATGAATGTTGGAAATAAGTCAGAGAAATTGGGGTCATTACAGAAAGGTTGGAAAAGATAAGGCATGTTGTGATCATTGCAATAAAATGTTGAGCTGTAAAGGGTCATCTACGAGCAATCTCCATAATCATCTGAAAGCTGTTCATAAAATAATAATCGAAAAGAAAACAGAAACGCAAGAAACACCCGGACCCTCCTCCGGCATCTACCCACAAAAACAAGCCAGTATGTTTAATTTTGTGAAAAAAAAAGCAATTTAGAAGATATTATAGCAAAACTTGCTGCAATGGATGGATTGTCCATTAATAGCATTACAACAAGCTCGTTCATACGAGAGTCCTTACAACAACGGGGATATTCGTTACCAAAAAACAACTCTCGAGTAATGGATCTTATTTATACGTTTTATGACAATGCCAAACGTGAAATTATAAATGAATTGGATTGTATTAAAAAGAATGGGAAAAAATTTTCTATAACTTTAGATGAGTGGACTAGCAAACGAAATCACAGATATTTGAATATTAACGTACACCATTTTGCGGAAGATTTTAATTTAGGCTTAGTTCCAATTGCTGGTTCCTGCGATGCTAAGAAGACATTAGAATTAGTTTCTCAGAGGCTACACATTTTTAACTTGGATCTTGCAACAGACATAGTTGCAGCGACAAATGATGGGGCTGCTGTTATGAAAAAATTTGGCCATTTATCACTCATAATTAATCAACTCTGCTATTCACACTTAGCAGTTACGGATGTGTTATATAAAAATAAAGAAATTGCTGAAACCGATGTATATGTTACAAGTGAGGAATCGGAAGATGACGTAGAGTGTGAAGATGACTATGGCGACGATTTTTTAAATTCTCTTGATCTAGATAACGACTGTGAATTCCCTATGTTGTCTGACAATTACAAACAATCAATTTCCCAAATTAGAAAAATTTGCAAATTCTTTAGAAAATCGCCCGTAAGAGATAGCATTTTTCAAAATTATGTTAAACAAGGAAAAGGAAAGGAATTGAGCCTGATTCTTGACTGTCAAACGAGATGGAATAGTTTAGAGGCCAGGATTGACAGATTTATAACATTAAAAGACTGTGTTGTTTTAACTTTGAAGGATATTGGTGCTTCTCATATGTGGAATGAAGCTGAATATCCTAAAATCGTGGAACTTCTTAAAGTGTTGGGACCAGTACGTCTAGCAGCTGAGGCATTAGGGCGGCGAGATGCCAATTTATTAACAAGTGAAGGCATATTTGAATTTCTGTTAAATGAACTAAAAAATTTAAAAACGGAAATTAGTATCAAATTATGATATGCTTTAGAAGTACGAATTCAAGAAAGAAGACAAGTTGAATTAGTAACTCTATTGCTATATTTGCAAAATCCGCAAAACATTTCAACAAAAAAATCTAGTGTATTTCCACTAGCTTCAAAACTCAATATTATTAAGTTATCTGGAAAAATATTGTCTAGAATATATCTAAATTCTTGCATGGAAACAGATTCCGATGATGAATATATCGGAGACGGAGAACCTGAGGAAATATCAAATCCGAAGACACTGAAGGCCGAATTTTCAGTGTTTGAGGCAACTAATGTTAGATCAAAGAATTTGGATTTATTATTTGATGCCCTCAAAACGATAAAACCAAGTTCAGTAGCCAGTGAGAGAGTATTTTCCATTTCAGGCAATCTTGTATCTAAAACAAGAACAAGATTAAGTCATCGTTCAGTGGACATTCTATGTTTTTTGAAATCATATTTCCTAAAAAAAAGCACTAAATAAAATAAAGCTTTATCATTTATATTTTGTACCGATTTTAATTATTTTAGTTTTTGTCGTTTGTTTTTGTATGAAGCATATTTTATTTTGTTATATTTTTGTAAATATGAATATTTACGTATTCAATATTTTAACCTAATTAAGCATAAATATTGTTTACTGTCTTAATTATACCTATTTTGTTGTTCTCTGTAAAAATTCGAAAACCGGTTTAAACCGGTTTTTTGGAATAGTGGAATTCGAAAACCGGTTTTTCCAAAAGTCGGTTTTTGTATAAACCCTAGTTGCCATGTACGGGTGTCTGGGGTTGCCGAATGAATGAGGCGGATTAAACTGGTATGATGGGTTTTATTTATTCTACGGTACAAGAAAGCCCGGCCGGCTAACAGAGCCTATGCTGGCTAACAGAGTCTGTGCGGCCTAAACTAAACCTTAACCTACGACTTACTCTAGACGGTCGCCGGCGGCGGGCCGCGGGCGGTGCGTCGCGGTCTTCGATCGCGCGTGCGAGTCGGCGGTAGATGAAGGAGAGGGGGAGTGGTCATTCTGGTGTCCTGGCTGTGGGCTCCACCAATGGCCCTGACCGGCAAGCCTTGAGTCCGTTCGCCCAGTGGGTAAAACCCGCGGGAGATACGAGACTGTAGGATGTCCTCCGGGGCAGGCGAAGCCTGTCCCTAAGATCGATAGCGGATATCGACTTGCGTCTAGAGGTCGGCGAGCTCGCGTTCCTCTGGGAGCCGTGGAGGTAAGGGGAATCACAAATACGCAGTGATACAGCTTGTTACGTACAAGAGATCGCTGGGAGACGTACAACCATTATCTTGTAGCGCTCGAGATAGACTCTGCCTGACGGGCCCGTCGCGCTGGCCTATATGCGGCGCCGTGCAAACTTTACCAGCGCGAGTGGCGCCCGCCGCGTGGCCATCTCGTGGTCGCGCTCGGTAGTGGCGGCCCGCGTCAGGCGCGAGTGGTGGGGGAAGATCGGCGTCCCATCGTGATAACTCGTTACGACTTCTCACGCAATAACTATTCGAGATCAATTAATCTAAATAGCGCAGCCACCACATGAAAGAATGCGACGTTACGTTCGTATAAATATCCGCCAATTAAAACATAGAGCGATACTTATTCGCTTAACGTTTCGAATATTTCAAAGATTGGGACCGCCGTGACAGGTGTAAACACCCTTATCACTAACGCTGTAATTCGATACTCGTGGTAACGCATCGGGTTACACGATACACGTGCGTATAGAAAGAAGAGGTACAGCGTAGACGTAAGACGGAGAGAGATTCATTGGGGTGCATTCATGAACCGCGCGAGGATAACTTTCGAGGCGAAAAGTCTTGAGTTTTTCGCAGGCGTCGAGTAACCGCCAACTCGCACTTAAACCGATAACGAAGTCTAAGGAAACCCTACACCCACGGGCATCTAATTTACAGTAGTCCTGTGTCAGGATCGCCCATATTGTATATCCTGAAACACTGTTGTCATTCGCTAAGTCTATACCTGTAAGGATGACGTAGCGA
Source organism: Andrena fulva (assembly GCA_946251845.1). Taxonomy (NCBI): domain Eukaryota; kingdom Metazoa; phylum Arthropoda; class Insecta; order Hymenoptera; family Andrenidae; genus Andrena; species Andrena fulva. Next base: position 13,052,605 of record OX276333.1, read on the forward strand.
GGGAAAAAACCAGACATCTGGCTAGCAAACCTATCCAGATTGTTCGGCCGGAGTAGGGTTCATACAAAAACCGACTTTTGAAAAAACCGGTTTTCGAATTCCACTATTCCCAAAAACCGGTTAAACCGGTTTTCGATTTTTCACAGAAAAAATATAATTTTTTTTGTGAAAATTCGAAAATTTTAATGATAAAATAGTAAATAAATATTTTTACTTATTTTTAAAAAATTCAGTTTCCTTAATATTATGGAATTACAAAAATATAACAAAATAAAGTATACTCTACATATACAAAACCAAATAAAAAAAATTTAAATAACTAAAATCCGTATAAAATATCAATCTTTTAAAGGGTTGTGACGTAGCGTCTCAGCGCGAGGAATCGAGCGACCGGGCGTGAGCGAGAGACCGAGCGCCCGGGCGACCACGACCAAGTACCGCCGAACCGGGCCGAATCGCGCCGGTCTCGCGACGCGTCAGAGCGATGACGCTTACTCCCCACCGCGCCGCTAGATCGCGTCGATTTCTCGCGGCTATTACTTTCTGAGAATCGGGACATAGGCCTCGGTACAATTGACGTAAGCAGTTCGAGTGGGGTTACGGATCCCCACTACCAGCCCGCCTGCCTGGATGCTGCCTGGTGCACGTGAACTGGAGAAACTCCGTATAACCAGCCGATCCTTTACCGAGACGCCTGGAAGTTGCCCGGTCTCGATTCCGTTCCTTTAACGAGACACCCGGAGTCTCGTCGGTCATTCTGGCCTTAGCCACCGCGGCGCGTACGCGGCATGTAAAACAAGAGTACCACTGTAAATACTGTATATATATCTAGAGACGCGGTAGCGTCTCGACGCCAAGTACAGGAAAGACAAGTACAGGAAAGACACCCTGTATATGTCGACTGTCGCTACCGCTATCATTTACTCGAGAAACGGCTATTCCAACCTAACCTGAAACTTATTTCATTAATATCTCATGACGCCTGCAATATTTTCTAAATTTAAAGGCATTTTTCTTATGTAAACCGCATATAAGCTTTCGAATAAGACCAAATTTCAATAAAATCTGTCCACGCATAACAGAGATATCATAATATCGTCTCATGGATCTGTCAGAAACGGTAAGATTTTTCTTCTGATTCTCCAAGGAATTTTTTCGTCAAACATAATACGTATACGCGTTACACGCACACCTTCAGCCAAAAGAAACTAGTGTATGTATGATCGGCGTCCGCCATTGTACATAACCTACCAAGTGTCAAACCGTCATAACCTGCCAAGTGTCAAATAATGTAAGTGGTCCAAATTTGAAATGTCAGGAGCTTTTACACTAAATAGGAGACTGAATTATTGTCTCAATTAACAAGGTAAGTCGCCAAAATTTTTGTAATAGATTTCTTATGTAGAGTCGCAGACTTGGAAGTTGTCCGGAGAAGGTTCGACAAAGAAGTATCTTCTTTCGCATAAGTTTCTGGAAATTTGTACCATGCATGTACAAAATAATAATATATTGTAGTAAAAAATTGCATTGCATTTAAATTGCCAGATACTTGTATTTTTGTATATACCAGCAATTTAGAGTTTTTATGTAAAGCTTATTATATTATAGAAATGAAGGGGACGCACAGGACTTCGATAAAAATGAAGCGGACGCACAGGCTTGGATAGTAGAATTGAAGGGGACGCACAGGCTTGGATGGATAGAAATGAAGAGAATGCACAGGCTTCGAGGTTGTCCGGAGAAGATTAGATAGAGCATCTTGTTTCGCACAAGTTTCTGGAAATTTGTCAAATAAGGTAAATCGACAAAACTTGTCAAATTAGCGTAGCATTAAGAATTAAGATTAAGAATATTATGGCGTACCGCTTGCAATGTAGAGTCAGTCACATTAGTCAAGAAAGTACGTTGAAAATACATCTCCCTTGATACTTTCCAATCTTTTGTGAAAGACATTCGTAAAACTCTAATTAATCATACGCTGTCACCTCCTTTAGACACATTATGCAGTCTCTACAATTACTATAGCAAAAGGCCACTCTATTTCTATATTTCTGTATATAAATTCTACGTTAAGTCGTATAATTAAAAAAAAATGTGGCTTTCATATATTTACAGATAATCGAAGCAGAAGATGATGCAGTGTGATCTACGTCAGACTCTGTACGCACAAATTTGCAGGTAGGGTTTTGCATACGTAATTATTCATTTAATGATTTTGAGCATGTGTGATAAATTGTAAATAATTAATAAATGTGTCCTATTTTTCAGTTAACGATGCAGACGAAGAGAATTATTTCAACAGCTGAAAGGGAAAGTTACTTAAAATGAAAATTTAAAAATTTTAATTCTTCTTCTGCAGCCTCAATATAGGCAACTGTTTGTTCCAAGCACTCTTTCTTAAATCGATTTATGAGAGTTTTTCATCTTCCTTACACACCATTTGGTAATGATCTATTAAAAGCTCACAATACTCTCATTGTTTAAAGAGATTAGGAACGCCCCCTAAGCTTTCGATATTGTCTAGTGAACTCAAAAACCTCTCGGGTAATATCCTTACTTTTATTATCAATAAATCCTTTCAATATATCTGCCAGCTCTGTTAGCCAAAACCGTGAGCAATATTTTACATATTTTCTCTCGATATGAACGTTGTCGCTAGCGCTAAGCGATTATGAAACCCTTTTTATATAAAATCTTTAATTTCTTCTAGATTCTTTTTGTGCGTTGTAATTTCTCGACTAATAATGGCTCTTATGTGCTTTTTTGTATTGTTATACTCTTTTGCTTCTGGATTTATACATTCTTTAACGAGATTTTGGCTACGTGTCCTATCTGTACAACCTTTATACTTATTCCTTTTAATAAACGCTATATTTTTAATTTCTACACTATTGTTGTGCACAGGCAACGCCCAAGCACACGCATTATCTAGAGACGCGGTAGCGTCTTGACGCCATACACACTACCATACATTATACATATTATATTACTCAAGAACATTTCGAGACGTTTCTAAGCTATGTGAGTCGCGAGGCAACCGCGAATCTACGAAATCAGCAGAAATGCGAGCACTTCGCCGTGACCATGTACGATAACGCGAAGCGGCGGCAACTACTTGTATACCTCAGTCTAGTTTTAGTTGTTTTTGAATAAAGACTTTAAGTTTAAACAAATATGGTGTAGTTCACCCGGTGGATTCTCATCCTTTAATCACTCCCGAACCCACGATTACGTCAGATCCCGTACCAGCCTTGCGAGCCATCACGCAGGGCACGACACAATAGTATTGGATTCTTTTTTCTTTTAATTAAGAAAGATCGCCGTATTTAATGGCATTTGGTACAAAAGTAAAGAAGCTCTTGTGACAGTGAAATAAATAAATTACCATTTTGAATATTTTAGCTCAAAGTTATGATTTTATTAAAAATCCGGAAGCGTATCATATTTTTTTATGTTCTTCCTACAAAATACTTTTCTGTATATGATGACCCCATAAAAAACTTTCAAAAAGTAAAAAAAGTTACGGCAAGTACATGAATTATCTTTGTAAAAAGAAGTGAGATCCCCATAAAAAACTTTCAAAAAGTAAAAAAATTACGCCAAGTACATGAATTTTCTTTGTAAAAAGAAGTGAGATCCCCATAAAAAACTTTCAAAAAGTAAAAAAATTACGCCAAGTACATGAAACAAATAAATCACAAAAAATAAAAGATAATAATATAAATCACAAAAAAAATAGAAGAAAATATATAAATCACAAAAAAATAGAAGAAAATATATATCACAAAAAATAGAAGATAATAATATAAATCACAAAAACATAGAAGAAAATATATAAATCACAAAAAAATAGAAGAAAATATATATCACAAAAAATAGAAGATAATAATATAAATCCCCCCAAAAATAGAAGAAAATATACAATATAAAAAAGATGTGAAATCAAAATGAGCTGCAAGTACAAGGTACTTTCCAACTGCCCTTAAGATGACACAACTACATAGACACAGCTAAAATGCTGTGTTCATACATTCCATTACTCATATCGCGGACATTTTAATTATCCCATCAAAAAGAATCCCAATTAAAAACATTGTCGTAAATTAATTAATAGCTTTACAAAATTATTATACAAAATTGCGCCAATTATAACAATGGCTATTTATAAAAAGAAAAAATGTATTAAATAATATTAAGCAGATATATTTTTATAGAAATAAATATTTCAATACCAATAAATATTTTATTCAAAATACTTGGCGCTGCTCACCGCATTGATGTTGCTAAACTGAATACATATGTATAAATTGCATTAATCTTTTTCTTTCTTTCTTGTGCGTGCATTCGTGAATGTGTGTATGTGTGCGTGTGCATATGCTACGTATGATATTAGAATTAAATACATGTAGAATAAATCTGACTGCGTTTATAATATGTATATGTTTATGTATTTTAGATTGTAAGGGAGTTATTGTAAATTATTAATTTACTATTAATAAGACAATTAACATTTTTTCGGTTTCGCAGCGCCAAGTATTTTGAATAAAATATTTATTGGTATTGAAATATTTATTTCTATAAAAATATATCTGCTTAATATTATTTAATACATTTTTTCTTTTTATAAATAGCCATTGTTATAATTGGCGCAATTTTGTATAATAATTTTGTAAAGCTATTAATTAATTTACGACAATGTTTTTAATTGGGATTCTTTTTGATGGGATAATTAAAATGTCCGCGATATGAGTAATGGAATTTATGAACACAGCATTTTAGCTGTGTCTATGTAGTTGTGTCATCTTAAGGGCAGTTGGAAAGTACCTTTATGTACTTGCAGCTCATTTTGATTTCACATCTTTTTTTATATTGTATATTTTCTTCTATTTTTGGAGGGATTTATATTATTATCTTCTATTTTTTGTGATATATATTTTCTTCTATTTTTTTGTGATTTATATATTTTCTTCTATGTTTTTGTGATTTATATTATTATCTTCTATTTTTTGTGATATATATTTTCTTCTATTTTTTTGTGATTTATATATTTTCTTCTATATTTTTTGTGATTTATATTATTATCTTTTATTTTTTGTGATTTATTTGTTTCATGTACTTGGCGTAATTTTTTTACTTTTTGAAAGTTTTTTATGGGTATATATTAGGGTGTCCCTTATATGGGCGAAATTTTTTTTTGTTTAATTATCAAAACGCATACCCTCTAATTCTGTTTAATATACTAATCTTTACTCAAATACAAAATTTCAACTTCCTACGTTTATTTTAAATCGTGCCGACAGCGTACACAGTTTTAGAAAATAGCTGTTTTTGGCCATTTCTTAATATGTGAGTAGATCATCGCAAATATTTATGTGTTAGGTACATATTGATAAAAACACAAATTTAGGTAATGCCTTTCTTTAATTATTCAAAAAAAAAAAAAAATACATTACTACTTGGGATACTTCCTTTTTAAAGTCTCTTTTTTACAATCTGGATACATCTTTCTATGTTCTTGCACACAGCGTAATAGAAATTGCTTTTGTTCTTCATCTGCAGTTATTAAACCATGGAAGTCTTGCATTAGTTTAACAGCTCTTTCAGCTGTATCATTCACTGCTTTCAAGCTGAAAACCTTCTTTTTAGCTTCCACAAAGGCGGTATTTTCTTCCCACGAAGACACATTTTCTTGAAGGAAACTGCTATCAATTTTTAATCGTGAAAATAAATATTTGCTCTTTTGAGACACGAAATCACTCAAAGATTTTTCTAAACAAAAAAAATAGCTATAGTATGCATAAAATAACTTTTAAAATAACTGATGAAATGCCACCTACTATACAGGGTGTCCGCGGGAAGACTGGACAGATGAATATCTCCTAAAGTATTGGAGATAAAAAATTAAAAAAAATATGTAAATTAATGGTACGATGGGGCTGCTTAATTAGCCGCGACGGATTTTTTTTTCGATTATTATTTTAAAAGATACGATGGTCAAGTTCGGTTCTTCAAATGGCACTAACTTTTCTGAAGTCCTGAGTTGATAGTGCGTTCCAAGACGAATTCAATAAGCTTTAATGTATACACTTGATTTCCACTGGTTTTTGATATATTGCGCTTGCAAATTTGCTGATTCTCACTTGAAAACAACCTCTGGAATAGCAAGGACCGGGGTCGGTCTTGCTGGCCCCACGGGTGGCAGTGCCTGCTGAAATAGATACCTACCTGCCAAAGGTCTACGCAGACCCAGGCTGGACAATTCTGTTCCGTCAGAAATGCTACTTAGGTAGGTACATCTGCGGTATCGAGAAGCGTACCGTTACTTTTATTTCGCACTTGCTTCTACGCTCGGATGGCCGGTTATTTTGGGAGGGATGCAAGTTCGATTGGTTAGGTTAGGACGTGTGAAAGTTGCTAGACTAAATTTCAACCATAGGGAGCAGATTGTATTAGAACCAATCGGATTTGCATCCCTCACAAACGGCTGCTCTCTTGAAGAGGCCCTCTTCACGGCAATGTCCCCTCCCCAATGCCCACCTTCTCTCGCGCGGAATACGTCAACGCATGCTTTAGGTTTTGATATTGAAGCTCGTGTTTATACTCGAGAGGACCACGCGTCGACAGCGGGCTACCCCTTTTCTGCCTGTGTCTGTCCACGAGGAGTATTGCCGGTGGATTGTAGGAGCGTAGATGTCGGGATGCCAGTTATTGAATTCAGGAGACGATAGAAACACTTTATTACAAAACACACATGTACTATAATTAAAGTAAATCGTATTCCTCTCGGGCAGGAGTACTGATAATGATCGAACTTGCGCCCCACTTCGCGCAGACCGATTACGCGGAGGGTAGTCGGGTGTCACACACTGCACAATTGATACAGGGTAACAATTCTGGAGCAACGCCCGTCAAGGAGATGCGGCCTGGTACCCCGTGACGAGGATAGCCCTTCGCAGTGCCTCGCCCGATTTTTATGGCTTTTTTCGGAAAAAGGTACGAATCCTGGGCCGAACGTAACGAATTGAAGGGTTTCGACCCTCGAAGGGTTTGGAATATCATTAAGAAGTGAAAAATATACAAGATTTCAAATGTTTGTTTCTTTTCTTCATCGTATCGAGAAGGAAGTGACGCCAATGGATTCCCCATGCTTTTCCGATGAAACTGACACCAAGAACGACGTAATTTGGAAAATAATGAAGGAAATGAACAATTCATTTCCATAACCTCAAGCTAATTTCGTTAATAATAGCCCGATTTACGTGAAATTTGGTATGATTTTCATCGGAAAAACATAAGGAATCCAGTGGTGCCACTGGAAGCACGAAACGAGAAGTTCGGTAGCGGAAGATCTGGAAAGTTCCAGTTTTGCGCGAGCGCGCGAGAGAATCCAACGGTACTTGTCTAGTCGACGTTTCCAGGAAGAGAGAGCGATCGCGGTGACGAATCGGCCGTTTCTCAGAATTCTCTGTGACGTCAGTCCCCCACTCAACAGCTGTTCGTCTCGAGTCGGGCTAGACCGCGCCGGCGAGACAAAGCCTGGCGCGCGACAGAGCGAGACGGCTGACCAATTAGCTGGGGGACGCGTCAACAGAGGGCCCGACCGACCTCATCACCGCGATCGTGCATACATTTAGTGGGTTTCGTTAGCGGTTCAAATCGCGCGCGTCCGGCGGCGAATCCGCGCCGAGTTTGGCCTGTGGCCGTTTGGGCCAATCCCAAACAGTGCGCTTCTCGATACCGCAGATGTACCTACCTAAGTAGCATTTCTGACGGAAAAGAATTGTCCAGCCTGGGTCTGCGTAGACCTTTGGCAGGTAGGTATCTATTTCAGCAGGCACTGCCACCCGTGGGGCCAGCAAGACCGACCCCGGTCCTTGCTATTCCAGAGGTTTTTTTCAAGTGAAAATCAGCAAATTTGCAAGCGCAATATCTCAAAAACCAGTGGAAATCAAGTGTATACATTAAAGCTTATTGAATTCGTGTTGGAACGCACTATCAACTCAGGACTTCAAAAAAGTTAGTGCCATTTGAAAAACCGAACTTGACCATCGTAACTTTTAAAATAACAATCGAAAAAAAAATCCGTCGCGGCGAATTAAGCAGCCCCATCGAACCATTAATTCACATATTTTTTTTAATTTTTTATCTTCAATACTTTAGGAGATATTCAGCTGTCCAGTCTTCCCGCGGACACCCTGTATATAGAGACAGACATCTCTTTCTTCGATGGAACATATCTCTTTTCAAAATTGCAAAAGCTTTCTGTTTGTAAGTTTGCTACAATGTTCCGTTTGGTTTGTTCATCAACTTCATCATCAAAAATTGATAGGACGACTATTTCCTCCGTTAAATACCATAAGTGTTGACTAGTCGATTTAGTCGATTTAGTTGCGACATACAGCGGGGGGAGCATACGACACGTGCCGAGGTCCCGGGCGTCACTCGGGCCATGTAGCCAATGAGTGTTCAACATTCGGAGAGCGGGAGTTCCCCCAGAGCTGATCATGCCGTCCGGTGTGACCGCATCTCTTTCCCCTGCGCTGCCTCGGAGTTAGAGAGCCTCCCTTCAACGGCCGAGGCCGAGAAGGAAGGGACGACTTGCCACCTGGTCCAGAGGACCACACCCTCTACCCTGCGCGGCCTGGGAAGACGGGCCTCCCCCCGGAGGGGGGAGGGAATGGCTATGGATGGCCGCCTCCTCATGGTACACATTAACCCGCCAGGATTCTACCCCGTTTCTCGGGTACGCGTCCGCTTTTTATAGGCCCGGGCCAGCTTGCGGACGGACCGTACTCGCGGGGGTAACCATCAACAAGGGTGGGCGATCCCTACCTAAGACGCACTCATAGGTGCGCCGGAGTCATTATGCGTTGCGCAAGCCACCCTCTCCGGCCTTGACGGTACCAGCCCGTCGCTAAATAGATTCGCGGTATATGGAGCCGTGTCTCGACGCCGCTCTACCAGGTCTCCTATCAACCCCTTAAACTCGCTTTTACTCGTCGTCCTGAACCCGGAGTAGCCAGGTCCCCTTCACGTCCCCGCTGGAGGCACCCCTAGACTGCGCGGGCACGCGCATACCGTACCTCCAACTTGCTAGGGTGACGGCTTGTTTACCCTTATACGGCTAGCTATCCCACCCTCCTACTCCCCCCTCTCCCCCCGTTGACTCAACACCCTAGTACTCCCCCCCCCCCTTGTTCCTGTTTCCTGAAACTTCCCACAGCTATCCTACACTACAACCCTACCCCATTACCCCCCCCCCCCCCCTACCTACCCACTTCAAACCTAAGATTATAATATTTTAAGACAAGGGTCCCCACGGCAAGAGGGCCTTAGGGACGCACCACCCCCCCCCTCCCATTCCCAAATTAAATCCAGTCTTGATCAAACATTGCGAGATCTGATAGCGAGACACGGTCCAGAAGGGGGGCGGTCACCACCCGCCCCTAGCGGCACTCCGCATTCCTAAAGAGGTGTGTAAAAGCCGGTGCGCCGGTATCGCTTAAGTGCTTGGGGCACTGGAACCATTCTTACTTTCTTACTCTTGGCACCGCTACCCTTCCGCGGCCCCGGATCGAGCTTTCCAAGGCTCAGTCACCACTGGGCCACGGTCAGAATAGCTGCCTAACCATTCTACCCTCATTGGCTGCCTTTCTGTTGGAGATATGAGGGGGGCCCCTGCCTCCGCCCCCCCCCCCCCCCGGTGAACCACGCCGAGGGGTAACGGTCCCCTTCGAATCGCGGCTCCAGCCTCCTTCTCAGTCTACTTCCGAGTCACTGACCGAGAAGGGGGCCAGCGTAAGTGTTGACTAAATTTGCTTAAAGCTGCTTTGGAAATTAATTTGTTAACTGTTTCATAATATTTCAGCGTCTTCAAAAAACTAAGATCTTGATTCGGCGCTTTTACCGCCAAACTGCACCCAAGCCAGGGCTTCACATAAACTGCCACAATAAATAAACAAACTTCTTGTAAAGCTTGTTTGTCTTTAACGCTCATTTTAAATTGAGATTGCAGCAAACATATTTTCATGGAGTAAATAGCTCTTGCCATCCATCGCGCTTGGTGCATTGCGCCTGGAGGTCTGATTTTAATTTTATTTTCGTAATCACCTCCCAAAAAAATAATAGCGAGTTCGATGAGTTCTCGATAATCGTCGCGTACAATCGATTTTTATAGTTCGTTGTTAAAAAACGTCACCAAGTCATTAATGATCGCGTCACAGAGATGTTGTTTGACAAAATCAGTGCATCGTTCGATTGCATTAGGATTAATATTCTTCCAGTTTTCTCTAAACTTTTTGAATAGTGGGATATCGGGACTCTTAGTGATTTGTTGGATCTTTGATTCAAATACACTTTTCAGCACCAGTTCATAAACATGATGGCGACAAGCAAAAAGTAACAATTCTCTTTCTAGATTTTGTTCTAAAAGCACACAAGCGCCATTGAAGCGGCGTGTATTAGATGCTGTCGTATCACAGCACATTATTTGTACGTTATCAGTAAGGTTCCAATCATGAAGCGCGTTTGATACTGTTTGCGCTTGATTTTTACCGGAAGACCTTTCTAATTTCGGTACTGCTAGAAGTTGTTCCTTCTCCCCAAATAAGATAATAATTGGCAGGCGTTCTTCTGTACAGCTTCTCACATCCAGGCCAGGTAACAGTTTTCCATCCCAATGAACTGTAACTACTTCAGGTACGTTATTTTGAAAATCGGATTTTATGGATTCTGCTCTATCTTTTCTCAGAAAGAGTGTTCGAACGCGTTGAAGAGAAGATTTGTTGATTGGGTAATCGTCGCAACTAAGACCTAGTGCTTCTACCACAGCCTGAATTATATAAACAGAATCTCTGATGCTTAGTTGACGTCTTTATTCCACTTAGTATTTTTTTGTGGAAAATATGAACTCATGAAGATTAGTTTTACAGTAAACTGTTACCTACTACAATATGCTTGTGTCCGAGGCGATTTCAAGTCAAAATGTTAACTTTTTTAATTAAATAATTAATTCATTTTTACATATTGATTCTAGTATATAAAACCGGTTTTCTTAAATTTAAATACCGGTTTTCGAATTTCACAAATTTATAAAAAAAAACCGGTTTTTAAACCCGTCTTTTAAAAACCGACAAACGCTAGTTGGGCGAGACTACCACCGTTTGTCATTTACCTGACTCGTTGGAGGCCCCAGTGTGTAATTTACAACCCTGTGCGGCATTAACCCTCTAACACCCAGAGTTGCACCGGTGCAACACTCCTTTTAAAAGTGCGTAAAGTTCTGTCACCTGTTTATATTTAAGTTTGGTTAGCAACCATTCATAGTTCTCCTGATGGTAAAGTAGATTTCAATGTTTTCGGTTGAGGTAATCAAACATTTTCTTCAAAAATTTATTGTGAATTATTACTTCAGGCTGCCATCTTGTGTTTCCTTATATTTCTCAAATAAATTAGTGAAAAATAGTGGTAATTTCTTCTTTTCTCATTAAAATTTGCATCGTTATATTTAGTGGAAAGCTAAACTATGTGCACAAAAGTATTTTAAAGTTATTTCAAGTCTTATATACAGGGTGTCCCAAAAATGTCGCGTTTCCTTGAAAGGGGTGACTCAGGGGGTGATTTGAAACAACTTTTTCCTTAGCGAAAATATTGTCCGAAGCTTCGTTAAGGAGATATTAAGCAAAAACCCCGACCAATCAGAGCGCGCGCCTTCCGCCTGAGTTCCCGCGGTAGCGTTGGCTACGAGGTAGGCGACCGCGCTTGTGCTACGAACGTACGAACAAGCAAGTCGGCATGCATCGAAGAAACCCGCGTTACACATTTTTTTTTAAAGCAGAATCTTAAATAAGAATAATTTGAAGTGAGAGGACAAGAAGTACGTAAATTTCGTTTTTAAATAAGGCATAAACGAAAAGCTAACGTAACAGAAAATGTACGACAAGTGATCGTAATTCGTTATTGAGGTAAAAATCCGTAGTTTAAGAACGGCCAACACAACTAAATTTAAAAAATAATATTAGGTGTATGAATAAATTCTTTCCGACTGGAATTTCTATCGCGGTGGTATTCAGAAGCTGCCAGAAAAATGGCAAAAGGTAATGAACAATAATGGAAATTATTGCGATGATCGAGTTGTTTTCATATTTTTTAAATCGAACTGTTATTGTACCCTAAAATCGGAAAGAATTTATTTTCACACCTAATAATCACCAATAAATTAAAGACAACTCACCCTTTCGGACATTCCTTTCCTTGCTTTCCTTCCCTTTCCGGAAACCTGTGTCACTGGGTCACTGTACCGATCCTGGTTATCGGTGGACGAAAAGATTTATGGTTGGGTAGCGCCCAGTGCTCAGCTGATCACACTGCGTCCGGGTTAATGTACCGAATATTCACTTCACTGCACGGCTACTAACACTGATCACTGAATTACTTTTCACGGAACGTGTTGTTCCTACGTTATAAAAATTGGTGGCTGCGAAAGGGGCCGATTACTGTTAATTACTGGGACGAGATTACTACTATTACCCGGCGAAAAGAAAACTCGTGGCAGACTGTCTCGGGCTGTGCAGTCCGCTGCTGTGACGATTGGTCGAGTCACCTATTTGGGCACACTTTTAAAGACGGGGCACACGTATTTTGGTTATTGGCTGAAGTTGCCACATACATTGTCACACCGCGCGACGAAGAAATCGAACGAAACACGAGATCGAGTGGGATAGAGCGATTTGACCAAGCGTAGCCTACGCTTTTGTTTTGACGATCGTCGGTCGGATCCGTATCTGATCGCTGCACAGCAGCGGACTGCACAGCCCGAGACAGTCTGCCACGAGTTTTCTTTTCGCCGGGTAATAGTAGTAATCTCGTCCCAGTAATTAACAGTAATCGGCCCCTTTCGCGGCCACCAATTTTTATAACGTAGAAACAACACGTTCCGTGAAAAATAAATTCAGTGATCAGTGTTAGTAGCCGTGCAGTGAAGTGAATATTCGGTACATTGACCCTGCGATCAGCTGAGCACTGGACGCCGATGACCAGAATCGGTACAGTGGCCTAGTAACACAGGTTTCCGAAAAGGGAAGGAAAGCAAGGAAAGGAATGTCCGAAAGGGTGAGTTTTCTTTAATTTATTGGTGATTATTAGGTGTGAAAATAAATTCTTTCCGATTTTAGGGTACAATAATAGTTCGATTTAAAAAATATGAAAACAACTCGATCATCGCAATAATTTCCATTATTGTTCATTACCTTTTGCCATTTTAATGGCAGCTTCTGAAAACCACCGCGATAGAAACTCCAGTCGGAAAGAATTTATTCATACACCTAATATTATTTTTTAAATTTAGTTGTGATGGCCGTTCTTAAACTACGGATTTTTACCTCAATAACGAATTACGATCACTTGTCGTACATTTTCTGTTACGTTAGCTTTTCGTTTATGCCTTATTTAAAAACGAAATTTACGTACTTCTTGTCCTCTCACTTCAAATTATTCTTATTTAAGATTCTGCTTTAAAAAAAAATGTGTAACGCGGTTTTCTTCGATGCATGCCGACTTGCTTGTTCGTGCGTTCGTAGCACAAGCGCGGTCGCCTACCTCGTAGCCAACGCTACCGCGGGAACTCAGGCGGAAGGCGCGCGCTCTGATTGGTCGGGGTTTTTGCTTAATATCTCCTTAACGAAGCTTCGGACAATATTTTCGCTAAGGAAAAAGTTGTTTCAAATCACCCCCTGAGTCACCCCTTTCAAGGAAACGCGACATTTTTGGGACACCCTGTATGTAAGTATTTTATATTTGAAAATGCATGTTGCACCGGTGCAACACTGAGCGGTAGTAGTCAAACAAAGTATTTAGTTATGCTGTACAATTCATTATTTTTCCGTTAGCAAAAATGCTTACACGTGCAAAGAAGAATTCGTATCAAGCCGTGAAACCACCAAATCCATATATTTCTGATATATCTGATAATTCAGATGATGAAACTGAAGCCGTCAATTGTCGTCCATTTTTAAATGATGATCGTGGTAAATTTGAAGATTGGCTTATTGATAAAACAGATGAAGATGAAGAGGAAGATCATGTGGAACAGCCAGCAAGGAAAAAGAAACTACTAGATCGAAAGAAAAACAAAAAACCACACCGTGCTTGGACATCTGATGACTTGAATCCTCCAGAATTTGAAAATAGAAATAATATAAATACAGAAAACTTATCTGATATACCTCTACAATATTTCTTAGATTTTTTTAGTTATGAAATAATTGATCAAAGCAATTTATATCATACTCAAGTAACTCAGAAGTCATCGTTGAAATTAGATCGACAGGAATTTTTAGACTTTTTGGGAATTATTATATGGATGGGAATTATTGTTCTACCTGCAATTAGAGATTACTGGGAAGAAAATACCCGAGTCAATAAGATTGTTTCTGTAATGACACGAAACAGATTTGAAAAAGTAGACGTTTTCTCCATTTTGTAAACAATGAAGAAATAAATTCTTCAACACAAGACCGATTTTATAAGGTTCGTCCTATAATTACCTTTCTGAATGAAAGATTTCAGAAATACAAAGCTGAGAATGGCGTTTGTTCTATTGACGAAAGTATAATACCTTTCAAAGATAAAACTGCTGGAAATTTGCGTCAATACAACCCCAAGAAACCGACAAAATGGGGATTCAAAGTATTTGTATTAGCAGATTCCAATGGACAAGTTTATGCTACAATAATTTACCAAGATGAATCAACCTTGACATTATTTGATGATACGGATATGAAACTAAGCAAGAAGGAAAAGACAATGGGTAAAGCTCCAGCAGTTGTCATTGCCTTACTAAAACATATTGATTACAAGAATAATACTTTATTTTGTGACAACTATTTCACGAATATAGAATTATTTGTATACTTGAAAGAAACCATGCAAGTAATGAGTACCGGGACTTTCCGTAGCAATCGAATAGAGAAATGCCCTCTAAAATGTGATAAGACACTCAAAGATGAAGGTAGAGGAAGCATTGACTATAAATCTTTTGATAATAAATTTATACTTGTCAAATTTTTTGATAATAAGCCGGTTTATATCGGAAGCACTACATATGGCGTTCACCCTCAATCCACTTTGAGACGTTATTCAAAGGAACACAAGAAACGTATTCAAATCCAGTGCCCGAATGTTGTGTACGAATACAATAAAAATATGGGTGGAGTGGATAAGAGTAATTATCTCGTATCGCTATATAGATTGAAATACAAATCTCGAAGGTGGTATATGCCCATTTTTTATTATTATATTGACATCTGTCTCACCAACGCATGGTTAGTCTACCGAAAGAAACAGACAAATATCTCGTACAAAATATTTAGAATGCGTGTAGCTGACGCTCTAATTCAATTGGGCAAAGAAAAAAGTCGCCGTGGTCGTCCGTCAACTTCAAATTCAAGTTTGGAGAAGAAAAAGAAGAAGAAACCTTGTGTTTCGCATCCATACAAGGAAATACGTTTCGATTCTGTTAGACATTTTCCTGTTTACAAGGATGTTTCAGAGAGAGGAAGATGCAGATTATGTATCAAGGGAATTACATGTGTTACTTGTATAAAATGTAGTGTCCGATTATGTTTTACAAGTAGTAGAAACTGTTTTCATGATTACCACCAGAAGAATTAACTGTAATAATAATTATTGTTAATTTCAAAATATTATTTTTACAGTAAAAACTAATAATGAAACTCCTGAAAGTTTCTTTTATTTTCTTACCCCTTGACGCTTAATGTTGCATCTATGCAACATGAGTTTAAACGGCGAATATCTTATAAATAGGTTTGAAATCGATATTTTCCATTTGAAAATAACAAGATACAACATATATATCAGTCCCACAATTTTGAAATAACGGTTCAAGGGTCTGGGCGTTAGAGGGTTAAATAACCTTATGTTACACCGTGTTTATTTCGTCTGAACAGATGATATCGTATCATGAATACGTATGTGTAACGTTCGGCTGTCCGGGGACAATTGGGCGTCGACAGATCCCCGAGAGGAGAGCGGCGTCCCCTCGAGTGTAGGAAAGGTGGGGTTCTATTCTACAGACTAAAGAGTAATATCTACGGCTTTTAAACTTAATAATGCTTATTTATATAATAAAACAATAATTAATATAGTTACAACAATGAAATAATAATTAATATAGCTTACGATCTACGACTATATATACTCTTTTTGGGTTTTATGTTTTTCTGACTCTAACGCTACGTATTTTAAAATATATAGATATATGTATATTGCAGAGCTCGGCCGCTGCCGTTTCCGGAGCGAAGCTCGAGTACTCTTGGCAATTTCTGTAGTAAGATCGGCCGCTGCCGTTTCCGGAGCGAAGCTCGATTCTTTTGACAGAGTTCTGTTCTATGCTCTACAGACCTTGTTTTTACCAAGCACTTCGGCCGCTACCGTTTCCGGAGCGAAGCTCGATGGCTTTGCAAGAACGAGGTTCTATGACTTCAAATGAGCAAACCAAAGAGGAGCACCAGTAACTTTTATACACTGGAGATCCGCCGCTGCCGTTTCCGGAGCGAAGCTGAATCCCACTGGTTGAAACTTAAGCTGCCTCTAGGTTTGAGCATTCGTTCGTCACTTGAGCGTATTCGTAGCTTGAATGTCCCGCTGTGCTGCGTGCGCCTCTATTTATACTGAGAAATTGGCGGGCTGGCGCATGCGCAGTGAATCGCTGTTTGTTATTTTACGTTTTGCTTGCTTATTACATATTATTTTGTCTTGCGCTTTTACTAATACTTATAATTAATTATTCCTAATATTCTTATAATAATTGTTTCTCTAATATTTATCTAAATCATTAATTATATATAAAAGTCTTATCAAGAGACACGGTAGTGTCTCGCGCCAAGTATATATAGGTATATGCGCAGCGCGAGACACTCCCTTGGCTATATAACGCCGAGCGGTTTTTGGAAGAACCCTGAGATTATCGAATCTCAATAACGGCTGATCCGATTAAGTTTTGAATGGTCTTAATGGATAGCTTGGGTTTGATTTACATAAGAAAAGTGTCTTCGTTTTGTTCCTACGTGCCTTATGAGCTGAGATATTCCGATGCAAAGTTGCAATTTGCCGAATTTTATGTTAAGAGATTTTCTCCATCGTCAAGTGTAGGCCAGAGGGGAACATGAAAGGGAGAGGAAATGTCTCTGGGACGTCGTTCATTGGATGAAGGTTCCGGCCTATCGCGTAACAAATTGTTGTCACGTGACAGCCAGACAGCACATCTGTCAAGGAAAACGTAACCTAGGTAGTGTCAAACCATCATAACCTGCCAAATGTCAAATGAGGTAAGTAGTCAACATTTTTCCAATGTCACGAGTTTTTACTCCATATAGGACATTGAATTATTGTCTCAATTAACAAGGTAAGTCGCTAAATTTTTTAATACATTTTTTTGTTGAGCTTCTAGAAACGAAGGGGGCGCACAGCTTGGACAATGCCCGGATAAGGTTCGATAGAGAAATATCTTCTTACGCACAAGTTTTTATTATACCAGGCATGTACAAAATAATAATAATGCATTTAAATTGCCAAAAAATTTTATACCAGTAAGCCATTTTTAATTTAGAGTTTCTACAGGATGAATCTGGAGCTCCGCCCGACAATGGATGCGTCCTGATACCCCGTGGCGAGGTCAAGCCCCCGCAGTGCCCCACCGAGGCTTTCGACCCTCGAAGGGGTTGGAGTGCCTATTAAGAAGATCTTCTTACGCACAAGTTTCTATTATACCAGGCATGTACAAAATAATAATAATGTATTTAAATTGCCAGACATTTTTATACCAGTAAGCTATTTTTAATTTAAAGTTTCTATATAAAGCTTATAGAAGTGAAGGGGTCGCATGGGCTTGGTGAGAAATAAAGGGGACGCACAGGCTCTGATAGAAATGAAGGGGACGCACTGGCTTGAAGGTTGTCCAAAGAAGGTTAGATAGACAGAGAAGCATCTTGTCTCGCAGAAGTTTCTGGATAATTGTCAAATAAGGTAAATTTTTCTAATTTCTAATTAGCGTAGCATTAAGAATTAAGAAAATGATGGCGTACTTCTTGCACTGTAGAGTACAAATAGTGAAAAAAGTACGCTGTAAAGGCATCTCCCTTGATACTTTTCAATCTTTTCTGAAATATATTCGTTTGTGTTTATGTTCTACGTTAAGTTGTAACTAAAATGTGGCTTTAATATATTTACAGATAATCGAAGCAGATGCGAAAGAGAACATTAGTGAAGAAAGTACGCTGAAAACGCATCTCCCTTAATACATATCAATCTTTTTTGAAATATATTCGTATTTATATATGTTCTACGTTAAATTGTAACTAAAATGTGGCTTTTATATATTTACAGATAATGGAAGCAGAAGGGAAAGAGAAAGTAACCGTGCAGCACGAGGAAACGAACAAATTAAGCACATTTTCATGTATTTTAGATTGTAAGGGAGTAATTGTTAAATTATTAATCCTAAGACAAATAACATATTTTCAGTTTCGCAGCGCCAAGTATTTTGAATAAAATATTTATTGTATTTATTGTATTATATTAATTAAACGATTTTATTCAACGTCGATCCTCTGTTTGCTTGCAATACAACTATATACACTATATACAAGTTTCATCCCAGTTTATAACTATAAAGTAAACTAGAAACATTAAAAAATTTTCAATTATACATTTTCAAATATCAAATATTAAATATCAAGTACCAAGTATAAAGTAAATTTATTAACAAATTACATACAAAACAAACAACTTGGAATATACAAAATTACATATAATAAAACTAACGGAACTTGGATATAAAACTAACGGAACTTGGAAAAATAATAACAACGGAACGGAAAAACTAATTAAAAATTACGGCCACCACGGCCACCACCGCGAACACGGCCACGGCCCCGGCCACGGCACTGCTGCATAATGAGCGCCCTTACCGTCTGGGCCTGGGCGTTGAGGCTACGCGCCTGCTCCCGCACGAGCTGGAGGGCGGCCCAGTGTTGTTGCCGGGCCCTCACCCTCCAGCCACTCCTCTTATTCCGGCGGGTTGCATATCCTCCTGTAATTAGAAAAATAAAATAATGTTTTAATAAAATCCTGCAATGATTAATTTTCTACTAATTTTTTATCTAATTAAAGTATTAAGGATTATTACCAAATGCCGTGGCCGGGCCCTGTGTAGGCTGCTGTGGATCCGACGGCGGCGGCGCGGTTGCGACTGCCAGTGGCAGCAGCGGCGCGGCGGAGGAAGAAATATGGCCTCCCTTGATATGGGCTAAATTGAAATGGGAACAATTTTTAAACGATTTTATCCAGCTTCGATCCTCTGTTTGTTTGTTTGTATGTTTAGTATAGAGGAATAATCGACCGTAATGCGCATGCACCGAAATCGTGCGAGAGAGAAAGCATCGTGTGAACTGGTGCGAGAGAATGAAGTATAGATACCTTTTGCCGTGGCTGGTTTTTCTATCGGCTGCTGGTCTACTGCCGATTGGCTGCCACTGGCAACCGCCATAAATACATCGTCATCCGAATCTGAAAAAATAAATGTATATATAAATTCTTTTTTTATTAACAAATTAATTCTTCTGTATGATGAAACTTACCAGCCAGTAGGGCGGCCTATATGATGAAACTTACCAGCCAGTAGGGCGGCCTCCTGTGTATTCTAAAAAAAAATTATTATACAATTAATTAGTAAGAAAGATCAAGAGTTCATAGGAAATACATGTGACGAACACGAATAAATATCTCACGAATAAAACTAACGAATAAAAATAAAAATTCTCACGCACCGCTATCAAGGTTATAAATAACAATAACTCTGCTATGAGTATATGAATAGTATGGTATTTTATTATTTACTTACGGTGTGATCGTCCGCCGAGACCATTGCAGTTTCTTCGTTTCTCTCTGAAGCTGGCCTAGATGCCAGGTAAACATTCGACGATACGATCAAAGAGTAAATATTGATCTATCGAAAATTTTCATTACGTTTTGCGTTAAGTAAAGGCGTGTTTAGACCAAAAGAACGAATGCTCGTTCGCCCCCCCCCCCCCCCTTCGACAAAAATCGTGCTAAATTAGTATCAAATTTAAACCAATTCCACCAATCCAATTGTTTGATGTTGTATAGTGGGATTACGGTGAAGAGTTTTCGAAATGTATTTATGTCACAAATAAGCTGAGACTATACACAATCGAAATACATGAGATACAAAAATTAAAATACCTTTAGGAATTCAGAACAAAATCGACAATCTGGTACGAATATTCACACGACTCCCGTTATAATACGAAAGATCAACTTCAGATCAATTTTTCTTTGCAAATAACACGAATATGACATATCTGTCATATGTATTGGTCATCAATAAAACTACAAAAAGAGTGAAATCCCCACAAAGTTACCTTTTTTAAAAAAAAGGTACAAAAAAAGCGCCAAGTATATAATCCCCCAAAAAACAAACGCATTTAAAAACATTGACAAAAAAAAATTGCTTTACAAAACTAATGATATACACAAAATGCGCCAATTAAAACATTGGCTATTTATACAAAGAAAAAATATATTAAACAATATTAAGCAGATAAATTTAAAAACAAAAAAATATTTTAATACGAAAAAAATATTTACTCAAAATACTTGGCGCTGCGAAATAAAAAAAAAGGTAATTGTCTAAGTATTAATTTAAAAAAAAAACACCCGTAAAAACTAAAATACAAAAACATATACATACACATACACACGAACGCACGCACAAGAAATAAAGAAAAAGATTAATGCAATTTATATACATATTTATTCAGTTTAGTAACACCAATTCGGGTCGCAGCGCCAAGTATTTTGAGTAAATATTTTTTTCGTATTAAAATATTTTTTTGTTTTTAAATTTATCTGCTTAATATTGTTTAATATATTTTTTCTTTGTATAAATAGCCAATGTTTTAATTGGCGCATTTTGTGTATATCATTAGTTTTGTAAAGCAATTTTTTTTTGTCAATGTTTTTAAATGCGTTTGTTTTTTGGGGGATTATATACTTGGCGCTTTTTTTGTACCTTTTTTTTAAAAATAATATATTTACGCGGTAACAGAATATGGTTATACGGTAACGGAGTTCGGTTCCTACATTACCGACTGTCGGTATCTAACGGTTTAAGTCCCCGTGGGACGTTACACATGCATGAAACAATACCCCCCAAAACACACATTGGAAACAGCGTTCCTCGAAGAGGGAGGAACATTCCTCTATAAATCCGTCGGCGCAGGAATACCCCTCTCCTTCTTGACGAAGTAGAGGTGGAAAATGCCACATCTGGTTCCCAAAAACTTGTTAGATTGTGTGATTAAGGGGACCTTCCGGTCTAGAGCCCAAAAGATAGGTGATCTTTAGGAATTAATTAAAAGAAAACTACTATATATAATATAATGGGACTTTTTGTATTGTATTAAGGATGTCTTAAATTATAGAAATATATTTTCTCTTTTATAATTAATCATTGCAGGCGGCACTGGGGAGTCGTTAAAGTCAAGGCGTCAAAAAATTGATCCAAATCGGCGGTACTTGTATCTCCCAAAGTTATTATCCGATACGACTGAAACTTTTTTTATTCCGAAGAATATACTTCTGGCTAGAGGGGAAACCAGAAAAAATACAAAAATGTCATTTGTTTTAGAAAATAACGACACTTGAAGTTTGAGATCACTTTTTCCCTATATTTTTCATCTTTTTAACGTCTTTGAAAATTATAAATTTTCAATTTTTTGTAATTTTTTCTGGCTTCCCCCCTAGCCAGAAGTATATTCCTCAAAATAAAAAAAGTTTCAGTCGAATCGGATAATAACTTTTGAAGATACAGGTCCCACCGTTTTGAGAACACTGTTTTGAGAAAAACGCGTTTAAAGTTTTACGTGGGCGCCGAGTGGCCAGTTGTTGCCCATGCATTTGCCGCTACTCAAATGCCTATAACTACGGGAATTTTACAAATTTCAACAAATCCTTTTAAACACGTATTCCTAAAAGGTTGAACATTCGAAAAATGAAATAAAAAAAACGACTTTTAGACCGGAAGGTCCCCTTAACCCTTCAATGCCCAGACCGTTGAATCGTTAATTTTCAAAATTGTGACTGATACATATGTTGTATCTTGGTATTTTCAAATGAAAAATAGCGATTTTTTTATTTTTTGTTTTTTATCTTTTATAATAATCCACAATAATTTTTTGAAGAGAATGTTTGATTTTCTAAACCGAGAACATTGAAATCTACTTTACCATCATGAAAACTACATATATAAAAACTTGTAAAATGAGTGTTGCACCGGTGCAACTCTGGGAGTTAGAGGGTTAAAGGAACTACTTTTCTGTACTTGCATAACTATTTTAATAGAAAAGTAAAGTAATGGTTACATACGAACATGTTATATTGTTGCGAACACCCTATGAGTGATAATCCATGGCCCGCCAGTACACGCGGCATTGACAGAGGACAAGCGAGAAGAAGGCGATCGGACCGATCGCCTGTCAAGCTGTCATTCTGAGTCCAGACACCACTGCGCGTAGACGGATAGAACCCAGACTAATTGTTCCCCAATTTATAGTTCCTTATTGATTAAATATTGTTATAGTGTTCTGAGTTATCTAATTCTGTTCAAGTCCTGTATATTTAAGTGAATGCGTTATTATGTGTACCGAATTGACGAGACCACGCAACACTGGTGTCAGAAGTGGGATTCGTGACCCCGGCCCCGCCGCACGGACAAGGTCATCTATGAGAGCGGCAGAGGACCCCAACATACAGGAACTGTTTCAGAACCTCCAGCAGACCATCGTTGGACAGATGGAACAGCAAAGGAAACAGGACGAAGCCCGCTGGCAACGGGGAGAAGTTATACGGCGAGAGAAGGAGACCCTGGAAAGAGCGGCGCGGGAGGCCCGAGAGGCAGCTTTCGAGGCCCGGATGACGGAAATCGAAAACAGAGTCCAGGTTGTAGCGTCCTCATTCTCTACGCCGAACCTGAGTACCCCGGTGAGAGCGGCGCGGTTGTGCGGGGGCCGGGCGCGGTCATTAGTGCAAATAGTGTGCAGTCCTTCGCCTCGGTCCCCGGACCGACCGCGGCCGTCGACCACGCGGTACAGGAAATTGTTCCACGGCCGGTCAGTGATCGCGTAGACTCGCGCGTATTTCATTTAGGGTACGCGGTTAAACCTACGACGTTCGACGGGAAAAACTCGTGGGAAGAATATAAGGTCCAATTTGAGACGATCGCACGGGCGAACCGGTGGGACGACGCGCAGAAGGCCACGGCCTTGATCGCTGCCCTCGAAGGCCCCGCCCGAAGTATCCTCACGACGTTATCAACCGCGCAGTGCGAAAAGTTCGTCGATTTAGTGTCCGCGCTCGAGTTTCGGTTTGGAGCAAAGAATCTCTCCAACTTAAATTATGTGCTCTTCCAAAGCCACAGGCAGCGGAAGGACGAGAGTATCTCGTCACTCGCGACGAAAATAGAAAAATTAGCGCAAGCCGCGTTCGCAGACTGCCCGGCAGAGACGCGAGATAAGCTCGCCGCGTCTCAATTCGTAACGGCTCTAAATGGCACAGAAATGCAACGACAATTACGTCTTGGCGGTTTCACATCTCTAAGAGCCGCCGTGACCAGAGCTCTAGAGATTGAGGCCGTAGAGACGATGTCTCGACGAGAACGGGGTTCTTCGGGAGAACCCCACACAGAAAAACGGAAAGCTAAACCTTCTCACACTTTTGAAAGGTTACCGGCGAAAAAGCGGAGGTTCGAGAAACCTGGAACACCCCTGAAAACCTGCTGGCTGTGTGGAAAGACGGGTCATATGCAAAAAGACTGCTATCAGGCCAAGAACAACCAAGAGAAAACGGCTCCCTACAAGTCTAACGCGGGAAACTCGAAAAGGACGGCGTAAGGGGGAGACGCCGGACTGAGAGGTCCTGTCCCCCGGTCGTCAAGAGTGCGGCGATGCAGGAGGCGACAGGAAACCAAGGAAATGCGCGAGAGGAAGCCCACGTGTGTGGAAAAATCGGAGGGAAATGCTGTAGGATTATTTTGGATACAGGATCTCCTATCAACCTCCTCGAGAAGAGACTGTACCCGGCAAAGAACGTCGAGAAGACAGAGCTCGACATACGGTCAACAAACGGAGCCCCGGAGACGCCGTGGGACACACGTCGAACAGACCCGAGGACAGACGACAACGAGCAGAACGACAACCCAGAAGAAGGACCAGAACCGGCCATGAACACACGTCGAACAGACTCGAGGGCAGACGACAACGAACAGAACGACAAACCGGCCAGGAGAACACAGGACAAATGGAATTCCCCTCTCTACCCAAGAAAAAGAAGCGCCATCGAAGAAGACACCACCAGACCAAGAAAGAAGTGCACAAGCCCGAAGACGCAAGTGGAGGGTAGAGACACGGGGACATGCCTACCGACGCCTTGCCCAGGGTTTTTGGGTGGTTTTCCCCTGGGCGTGAAGACGAATGTCGAGGCGGTGGTCCGAAGGAGCCACACGTCTTTCCCACTTTTTCGGACCAGGACACGGCTACGGAAGAAAGAGAGAGGCCACAGCGGTCGGGACGACCGCTCTTTCTGAGGGGGGAGCAATGTTGCGAACACCCTATGAGTGATAATCCATGGCCCGCCAGTACACGCGGCATTGACAGAGGACAAGCGAGAAGAAGGCGATCGGACCGATCGCCTGTCAAGCTGTCATTCTGAGTCCAGACACCACTGCGCGTAGACGGATAGAACCCAGACTAATTGTTCCCCAATTTATAGTTCCTTATTGATTAAATATTGTTATAGTGTTCTGAGTTATCTAATTCTGTTCAAGTCCTGTATATTTAAGTGAATGCGTTATTATGTGTACCGAATTGACGAGACCACGCAACAATATTATACATACTACAATAAGTAAATACGACGCGGTGCGATAAACTTATAAACTAAAGACGTCATCTCAAAATGGCTGGTCGATTGGTCAACGAGCATGAACCAACACTCCCTCTCGATCAACCATTTCCTTACAGTTTAATCCTAATCCCTTTGTAAACTTTTGGTGCTTGCCTTTATACAATGGCTTTGTTAGAACGTCTACAGTCATATCTTTCGAGCACAAGTATTGCAGATTAACAATTTTTCTTTCGAGGGTGTCTTCAATAAGACTAACTTTTACGTCAATATGCTTTGTACGACTATGCGGCATGTGGCCGCGTGCCCAAGCTTGAGAGGATTCATTAACCCTAAACAAGTTTATATCTATTTGTTTGTTCAATAACTCTCGGATCAATGTATGAAAATATTTAGCTACACCGCATGCTTCAAACAAGGCAACATATTCTGTCTCCCTGGTTGAGACAGCTACCGTGGTTTGTTTTTTGCTTTCCCATGACACGGCTCCATTTCCTAATAAGAAACTATACCCAGTGTACAGCTTTCTATCTGTCTTATCGTTCGCGAAATCCGCATCTACATACCCTTTTATTTCACAATCAGTTTTTTCGTAAATTAAACAAAGGTTTGAGGTACCTTTTAAATAGCGCAGTACTCTCTTCGCAGGTGACCAATGTTCTTGGTCATGACAGTTGTTAAATTTACTGAGGTAGGTTATTGAGAGATATCTGGTCTCGTGCTAACGGCAAGATAATTTAGACAACCTATGAATTGTTGATAAGGTCGCTGGTCGCAGTGCTTGCCCATCGTTAATTTTAATCCAACTGCGTACGGTGTAGATACCGGTGTAACGTTCGGCTGTCCGGGGACAACTGAGCGTCGAGGTCCCTGAGGGGAGAGCGGCGTCCCCTCAAGTATAGGATAGGTGGGGGTTCTATTCTACAGTAAAAGATTGAGATCTAAGGCTTCTAAACTTAACAATACTTATTTATTTAATAACGTTTACTCTAATAATAATAACAATGAACTAATATTACTTACAGTCTACGATTATATATGTAAGCCGGGGCGTAATCAAGCCCGGCTTCGTCGCGTGTCGACACGCGCGTGAGAGTCAGAAGGTAACAAGACTCCGAGCTGTTAGCATTGGTGTTATTGTATCAATGTATACAAAGGTTTGCGATCGACAATTGTATTGATTCAGGTTAGTTTAAGCACACCCGTTTATTATAATATTTCTGAACTTCGCTAATTTGTACATATTATTAATATTACAGTTGTTTACTGCATCATATATGTGTTGATTCTTCCCTAAAACTTCGCTCCATTTAAACTCTTTAAATTGTCACTTACAAATCAATACAATGGAGAATAAGGCAAAGTTTTATTTCGTCTCGGAGGCGGGTACAGACACGAAAAGCACAGTAGTTAAAGTGAAAAGAATTCTGCTGCTTGGTCAAGAGGAAAGTTTTTTGTTTCCAGCAGATAAGCAGACGAGTGCTCAGCATGGAAAGCTTTTTGAAAATCCTATCGTTAAAAACGTAGTTAAAAGCTTGAAGGTTCGCAATAAATTTCGCAATGTGGTGTTGACTTTATCTGAAGACCTTGAGAAAATTTACTTGGATACAGAAGGTAACGTTGTGTTGTACGACGAATACCTGGAAGAGACGACTACAGAGCAAGAGTCAAGGCCAAACGAACAGTCGACAATCACAATTGAAAGAAAAACAAGTGCTTTGATAAAGGATATAGTGATTGAAAAGTTCGACACTGAAAATATAAATGCGAGTGTTTGGATTAAGTTATTTGTACAGGAGTGTGACAGAGTGGGGATTGCCCAAAATAAATACGCTGAAGTATTACGATTGTTTCTAGAGAAATCCGCATTAGATTGGTATAATGTTTTTGTAAAGCAGAACTCTTTGTTAAATTGGGAGGCATGGAATAACTCCTTTATTGACACCTTCTCTGCACAGTCCTGGACAGATATAGCGTATGCGTATAATTTTAAATTCTATAACGGCTCGCTACTAGAATATGCGTTAAAGAAAAGAAGATTGTTGATAGAAGCGGATGATAGCTTGACTACAAACACACAAATTAACATGATTGTAATTAGTTTACCAAAATTTATTCAAAATAAGTTAGATAGAAAATCCACCACAAATATAGAAAATTTAATGTCAAAATTAAAACAATTCGGTAAAATTAACGATTCGAAAAATGACAATGTAAATAAGAGAATGCTAAGTGAAAAAAGACCATGTAGTATTTGCGATAAGTTAGGTTTCAAAAATAAATTACATTCAGAAAGCATATGCCGTAATAAAGATAGGCAAATTAAAAATTTTAAAAATGAAAATATCAAGGTTACAAATAATAACGAACTACAGGAAGTAGTAGCAAGTTACGAGGAGGCAAAAAACGAATAACTCTCCCACTTATAAAAATTAAGCTTTTTGCAAATGGTTGCCCAGCAAGTGGTTTATATGACTCGGGATCCAATATTTCTATGGTTAACAGCACCTTTATGAACGATAATAAAAATATTAAACAAATAATGGGTGGGAGAGATACCATTAAATGTGTAGCTGGAACGGCGAAAACGGAAGGGATTGCAATTATACGTACTAAAATTGGTAACTTTGAAGAGGATTTTCCGTTTTTCATAGTTAAGGAAGGTATTGATTGTGATTTTCTATTAGGACTAGATTCAATAACAAAATTCAAACTCTGCCAGGATGAAAAATTGAGGATATCACAGAAACAACAGAAAAATAAAAATTTAGAAAAGCAAAGTAACGTTAGTGAAATAAGCACTAATAATATAGAAGATATTATAAAAAAAAATGAAAGAATTTTTGCCAAATCAAAATTTGATATAGGAACAGTAAAGGAGTATGAAGCCACAGTGAAACTGACAGAAAATAAATATATTTCAAAGAAACCTTATAGATGCTCTTTTCAAGATAAAGTAGAAATTGAGAAACAAGTGGAGGAATTGTTGAATGCAGATTTAATAGAGGAGTCAAGCAGTCCTTATGCAGCTCCTGTAACCATGGTTTTTAAGAAAGAAGAAGGAAAAAACTCACGCTTGTGTATGGACCTTAAAGAGTTCAACAAAATAGTAGTGCCAGAAAGTCAGCCTTTTCCAAGGATAGATGATCTTACGGTACGCGCCAGAAATTGTAAGTTTTTTTCAAAATTCGATGTGAACTCGGCGTTTTGGTCGATTCCGGTGCGTGCAAAAGATAGATATAAGCTGTCCTTTGTAACTCATCATGGACACTGGCAGTGGAAATGTTTACCTTTTGGTCTGAAATCTGCCCCCGCTATCTTTCAAAGAGTTTTATCGAGCGTGATAAGAAAAAAGAAATTGGATTCTTTCACAGTAAATTATATAGATGATATATTGGTGTTCTCTAAAACTTACGAAGAACATTTATATCATGTAGAGCTGGTTCTGCAAGCATTATATGAACAAGGTTTCAAACTGAATAAAAATAAATGTCAGTTCGTCCAAGAAAAGATCAAATATTTGGGACACGAAATTGGAAACAATATAATCAAACCAATAAACGATAATTTAGTGGCTATTAAGAAGTTTCCAATACCTACAACAAAAACACAAATCAGACAGTTTTTAGGCAAGATTAATTTTTATTTGGAGTTTATACCAAATCACGTAGCTTTACTGGACCCTTTAAGGAATTTGTTAAGGAAAGATGTATCCTTCAATTGGTCTGAAGAGTGTATGAATAGTTTCAATTTAACAAAAGAATATTTATGCACAGCTCCAGCCTTGGCAATTTTTGATCCAGAGGCCCCAATATTTATTTTCACTGACGCAAGTATCGAAGGAGTTGGAGCAATATTGAAACAGCCACAGGAAGATAACTCCTTGAAGTCGGTGTTTTTCTTCTCTAGAAAGTTGACAGACGCTCAGAAAAAGAAGAAAGCTATTTTTATAGAATGTTTAGCCATTAAAGAAGCCATTTTATACTGGCAATTTCATTTGATAGGAAAGAAGTTCGTTGTATTTACGGACCATAAACCATTGGAAAATTTCAATATAAAAAAAAGTAGTGATATGGAACTGATTCAGATTTTGAATTATATTTCACATTTTGATTTTGAAATGGTATATAACCCGGGTAAAGAAAATACTGAAGCTGATTGTCTGTCTAGAAATCCGGTATTGGACCCACATGTGGATACAAACAGTGATTCTGTGATTAAAACTTCAAATTTACTGAAATTGAATGATATCAAAGAAAATCAGAAATTGTTAAAAGTTGATGATAAATGCATTATTAAAGATGATATAATTTATAGAATTCTAAATAATAGAGAGAAAATATGGATTACGGAAGAGTTCGGAAAGTTTCTTATCACCAAGGTACATGTTGATCAAGGTCATATAGGCACAAAACAGTTAATTTTAACCTTTGGCCAAAAATTTTATTTCAAAAATATATATAAACACATAAGATTGACTTGTAGATCTTGTGAAACTTGCATTAAAAATAAATCGAGAATAGGTATCTTTAAAGCCCCCTTATCTCAACTTGGTCCGGCAAAGGAACCTTTCGAAATAGTGTCTATAGACACAATAGGAGGTTTCAAAGGTAATAAAAGTACAAAAAAATATTTACATTTGGCGGTGGATCATTTCACAAGATTTGCACACATAATAACCTCAAAAACTCAAGTTGCAAAAGATTTTATAAATCTAATCAAGAAAGTAGAAAAAAATGGAAGTATTAAATTAGTTTTATCAGATCAGTATCCTGGTGTAAATTCAGCACAGTTTAAGCAACATTTAAATAAACAGAAAATAGCATTGGTTTTTACGGCAGTGGATTGTGCGTTTTCTAACGGACTGAACGAGAGGACAAATCAGACCTTGGTAAACAGAATACGATGTAAAATTTATGAAAATAAAAATAAATCATGGCCTCAGGTAGCAGAGGAATGCGTAAAGGATTACAACAACACAATTCACAGTTCGACCGGATTTACTCCCAATTATTTGATGACAGGATTAAACCATTCATTTTTACCTGATGAAGTGAACGACAATAATTGGACAAATTTAGCCAACAATAGAGAAATAGCTTTTAAGAAATCAAAAGAAATTCACAATCAGAATAAAGAATACTATGATAAGAATGTAAAACAGATAAATTATAAGGTAGGAGATTTAGTTTATGTACAAAACGGTAATAAATTGAATAAAAATAAAATAGATCAAATTAGAGTAGGTCCTTTTAAAATAAAAGAGAAAATTTCTGATGTAATGTTCTTGTTAGATAGTAGATTAAGGAAAAATGAGTCAAATATTTTTCATGCTAGTAAGATTGTTCCTTACACCGATGGAACGTACCCTCGGGCTTAAAAAGGGGGGATGTAAGCCGGGGCGTAATCAAGCCCGGCTTCGTCGCGTGTCGACACGCGCGTGAGAGTCAGAAGGTAACAAGACTCCGAGCTGTTAGCATTGGTGTTATTGTATCAATGTATACAAAGCTTTGCGATCGACAATTGTATTGATTCAGGTTAGTTTAAGCACACCCGTTTATTATAATATTTCTGAACTTCGCTAATTTGTACATATTATTAATATTACAGTTGTTTACTGCATCATATATGTGTTGATTCTTCCCTAAAACTTCGCTCCATTTAAACTCTTTAAATTGTCACTTACATATATACTCTTTTTGGTTTTTTATGGGTGTTTTGTTAATTAATATGTATGAATATTTGTATGTATGTATATATATTGAGTTATGTCGCAGTGTACGGCCGCTACCGTCTCCGGGGCGAGCTCGTACTCTTGGCAACGTCTGCTGCAAGAAGGCCGCTACCGTTTCCGGGGTGAGCACACTTCTGTCGGCAGAGTTTTACTCTTACGTCGATTCGTGTATTACAATGCACGGCCGCTACCGTCTCCGGGGCGAGCTCAATACTCTGTAACACTAGCTGCAAGACGGCCGCTACCGTTTCCGGGGCGAGCTCGTACTCTTAGCTATGTCTGCTGCTAGAAGGCCGCTACCGTTTCCGGGGCGAGCACACTTCTGTTGGCAGAGCTTTCGAATGAACCGCGTAGCTGCGTGCGCCTCCTTTTATACTGAGAAATTGGCGTGCTGGCGCATGCGCAGTGAGTCGCTGTTTGTTATCTTGTATTTTATTCGCTTATTATATAATATTATGTTTTGCGCTTTCACTAATACTTATAATTAATTATTCTAGATATTTTTATAATACTTATTTCTCTAATATTTGTCTAAATCGTAAATTACACATAAAAGTCTTATAATACGTTTGCGCGGTAACAGAAGATAGGTTTACATGGTAACGCAGATCGGTTCCTACTTTATCGGTTTGAGTCCCCGTGGGACGTTACACCGGATAGCAGTCTGTCATTCCAAATCTCTCTAGTATTTCCTTTATGTAGTTTTCTTGATTTAGAAAGATCCTACCATTTTCTCTCCGAATCCTCATACCTAATATGTTTTTAGCTTCCCCTAAATCTTTCATAAGGAACTGAGACAGTAGTTTTTCTTTCAAAAGCAGCGTTTCCTTCTCGTCATTGCTAAACACATATAAATCGTCAACATAAAGTGCTATAATTGCCTTACTACTACCTTTAGTTTTTTGTATAAATACATGGAGTACCGTCACATCCTTTAAACCCAAGTTTAGTTAATTCTAAGTGGATTCTACCGTACCAGGCTTTTGATGCCTGCTTTAAACCATAGATGGCTGTACCTAGTAAACAGACTTTGTTTTCTTCTTTCACATAATACTCTGGTTGCTCCATGTAAATCTGTTCATTTAATTTCCCGTTCAGAAATGCTGTGGTGACATCTAAATGGTCAATGTGCATGTCCAATTGAACCGCTAAAGCTATTAACACTCTAAGTGTGGAATGTCTTACAACAGGCGAAAAAGTATCAACATAGTCAATGCCGTGGCTTTGTGAGCACCCCTTGGCTACCAATCTAGCTTTATATTTTATTACTCCATTATTATTATCCCTTTTTCTTTTAAACACCCATTTTGATTTAACGATTTTCCTACCTTCTGGTAGAGTTGCTAGCGACCATGTTTTGTTCCTCTGATGTGCACCAATGGCCTGCTTCCATTATGTTCCTTCGGGGCTCGACAGAGCTTCTTGAGCGGAAGTCGGCTCGTCGATATAGGTTGCAGACGCCTGATATAGCACCATGTCTGAATATTCCTTTGGTTTTCTCTGACGCTGATTGATATCTCGTACCGCTGTCTTCTGGTTCTGGTACAGCATCGTAAAAGGAATCATCATGTTCCTGGTCTCCTTCAGAATTCCCTTCCGAATCAATACGCGTAATTTCTGAATTGTTTGTTGGAATTATTGTTTCATTGAGTTCATCGGACAGAGTTCCGTTACCCGTTATCCGTTCACCGCAACCAAAGCAATGTATCCTCCTTCTTTTCAAAGGGTTTCTTGAAGGTTTCCCTTTTATTGAAGCCTTTGCTGCAAACGCTACTTCTGAGGATCCTCCTTCGCCGTTCCTCGTTAGACAACCTTTAATTTCTTCCTGCAATAGTTTGTTCTTTACAAGATCGGTTGTAATTTCGACGCCCGAGCTTTCAAGCGCCATGACCATCGGTTTATAATCTGAAGGTAACCCTGCAAGAATTATTACACCTGTTACGTGATGTAGCAGGGATTTTCTGAGAAAGGATGCGGATGGGTTCGCTGCCCGTGGAGCGCTGATCCGCTCTGCTCACGTTTGCGCTTGGTATCTGCCTCCAACTTCATCACGTGACAATTAGCAAGGAATTAAATAAATAAACCAAGACTTGGTTCAGTTGTAACTATGATTTTACTTTCTATTTTAAGGTAGGACAAATTGAAGAATACGTCTATTCGCTTCTGGCGTTAATCAACGAGTGACGATGTACAATGACGCCGTTATTCAGAATTAAAATGTTACATGTTTTTGTTAATAAAATTATCCAATTATAGAAATAGTTTCTTAATTAATTATCCAACGAATCATTTGATTGGTTCTCCGTTCATTAAGAACGAGCGTTTCACATGGTGTCGGTGATTTAATAGCAAAGCAACAGAAACCAATGTTTAATCAATATTATTTAGCGAGCGTAGTATTCGTTGGAACGTTTTTGTTCACAGTTTCGATTGTTTCGCTTAACAATTTAAATTTTGCGCGTTTAAACTTGGCTACGCAGAGCCATCTAACATTAAGCTATGTTCAGGACTTGGTTAGAGGGCGCGTGAGAGAGAGTGTTGCGTGAGAAAATATAGTGTATAAATGCGAAAATCAGTGCGAATAGAGGTGAAAAGCGAGGTAAAAATAACAGCGTTAAATAGAGCGAAAGACGTAGCACGGGAAAGAAATAAGGGTAAATAGGCGAGGGCAGAAACGGTAGGCTATTGGGGGAAAAGATTGTGTCCGTGGCGTAGAGGTTAGAAAAATGGAGATTAGCAAGCGAGGAGCGGTAGAGGAAAGCGGCAGAGGTGAGAGTACAGTCAGTAAAACAGTCGTGGGTAGTAAGTTGGTGGAAGAGTCGCCAAAGGTAGATTTGAGAAAATCAAAACGTGGGCGGATCATAAATGCGGAAAAAGTAACGAAGGTAGGTAAGGAAAGAGGTACAATAGATGACTATATAAGTAGGATAGAAAGAGAAATAGAGACAGAGAATAGGCAAGTACATAAACAAAAGAGCGAGAAAGAGATAGGGGAGACGAGTATGGAAAAAACAGGAGATATTGGGAAAGAAAAAATAAGGGTAATTACAGATCTCAAAGGGGGCAATGCAGAAATATTAAAAATGTTAGCGAGCCTGGTTGAGGAAGTGCAGGACCTGACAGGTGAAATGAGGCGAGACAATAGTAGAATGCAACAAGAGCTGAAAGATATGAAGATAATGATGAATAAATGCTGTGGGAAAAGGAGAAGAAAGAAATAGTAGGGAGGCTTAATCAAGTCGAAGACAAGATAAAACTAATCGGGGGAAAAGAAGACTGCAATAACAACAGTACTATCGAGAAGAGAATAGAATAGAGCTAGAAGAGAAAGTACAAACGGAAGCCAGAAGGAGATCAGAAGAGGAGAAAAGTGAAGAAGTAGAAGCAATGAGAAGACTGATAGAAAAATAAGAAAGAAGGGCCAGGAAAATAATGTGGTAGTCAGAGGGTTAAGGGTAAATAATGAAGGAACAAAAGAACAGATAGAAAGATTCTTCAGAGAGGAAATAAATGCAAAAAGTGAAGTAGCGTGGGCAAGGGAAGTAGGCAGCCAAGGGAAAGAAGCAATAATAGCTGGACTTAGAAACTGGGAGGAAAAGCAGGAAGTAATGAGAAATAAATATAAATTGAGAGGAAGCAAAGTGTTCGTAAACCATGACCTAACTAGAGCAGAGCGAGAAATACAAAGCAAGATAATGGAAGCTGCAAGAGAAGAAAGAAGAAAAGGAAGAGAAATTAAGGTGGAGTACCAGAAACTAAGGGTAGATGGAAAATGGATTGAATGGGTGGAGAGAACAAAAGAGAGATCAAATGACCAACGACATCAGGTTTTTCAGTAAAGCGGCAGAACAGAAATGGTTGGAAACAGGAGAAGGAGAAGGGAAACAGAGGCACAGGTAAAATGATTTTTTTTAATGTGGCAGGACTCTTAACTAAGGATAAGGACTTTTGGAATTATATCCAGAACTCTGATTTTGTGGGGCTTATAGTAATTCGATTTCGGAAGGGGGCCTGTCCAAGGGCATTTCCTGCCCTGGAGCCTCGATCTCGGAAAGGGGTCTATTCAGTTGTTGGTCAGCTGACGGCGGTCCTTCATGTTGCGTGCCGTCCTCCGTCCTAGGCTCTTGAGTGCTCGACCTCCCCGCGGTGCCCAGTTGCAACACCGATTCTGAGACACCATCGTCGAGTAACCGATTCACTAATTCGGCTTTCGCTCCCGACGTTGGCAATCCCCTTTCCTGGTACAATTCCTTCAGGGCCGCAAGCTTTAGTGCACTCATCCTTAACGATCAACCGAAACTTTAAGCACTTATTACCGAGTCACTTAACTCGTAGCATCCAACGCACTGAATCCGTAATTCGCGACCGTATGTCACTCCTTCACCAACCGGATTAACTAGTAGACTTATTCCACTCTTAATTGTCAAACTTGACACGCGCACCGAATCCGTAAACTTCACACGCGTCCCGTATCCCACTTCTGACTTGTAGGAGGGCCAACGGGAAAATAGTCAAACAATCTGAATTGGTATGATCGGCTTTATTCAGCAGTGACTCTGTCACTGGTTCCAATACGGCAACCGCTGTCCTCTCCGCATTCACGCTCTTATAACACCATGCACCCTCACTCACGCACACACACATTCATCCCTAGCCGTAGACTTCACGGCGACACACCATGCGGCCACCTCTGAGGTCCCGGCGCCCGAATCTCTCGTCACGCCGCTATCGCCTAAACAAGAGCACGCCTGTCCGGGGCGCATGCACAGCATCAGCGGACCCCGCCGCGCCGGCCATAGCACAATTATGATGAGGTACAGAAGCAATGAAACGCGAATATGTTATTCGCGAGGAGCATTTCAGAGTTCGCGCAGCACTTCGTCGAAGCGAAAGCGATGCCGTGTAGCAAAGCGTGTTTAAGCAAAGACGTTACCTATTAGCGATTTTGCGAGCAAGTGGCCGTTCCAGGGAA
This sequence comes from Andrena fulva, assembly GCA_946251845.1. Taxonomy (NCBI): domain Eukaryota; kingdom Metazoa; phylum Arthropoda; class Insecta; order Hymenoptera; family Andrenidae; genus Andrena; species Andrena fulva. The sequence continues at coordinate 13,088,307 of OX276333.1, forward strand.
TTTGCATAGATTTCCTGGTCGTGAGGGCTGCCCCCGATCGATTCGCGATCGATGGAAGGGAGAAGGATCGACGCTCCACATGAGCAAGCAGGCCGGGCGCGGAATCCTCACGCCTTGGTACAACCAGACGCGGGAGATGGCGTTGGCATGCTGATTCTCATAACAATTATGAATTCTCAAATACTTATTTTATATATCTGGCTTGGGAAGTAAGTGAACTTCTCGGCCGATTTTCAGAGGCAACACCTCCTTTCTCCCGCCGCGCGTCTTGGCCCCCGCGGCGGTCAAGCAGCTTGGAGCGCCTCAGGCCCGTACCATATGAACCGCGCGTGGCGCGTTGACGAAGCAAAAACGCATCGACCATCGTGTTCTCTGGGACGATGTGGAAACCTATAGATACAATATCGCCCTAATACGCCACGCACGGTTCACGTGGAACGGGCCTGAGGCGCTCCAAGCTGCTAGGTCGCCGCGGGGGCCAAGACGCGCGGCGGGAGAAAGGCGGCGTTGCCTTTGAAAATCGGCCGAGAAGTTCACTTAATTCCCAAGCCTGTTATATACATATCAAATACTACATTTTTTTGCGGCCACTTTCATGCGAAAACCCCCACTTGCCGGGGCCTTTTCGTTTAAACATATGGCAAGCATCGTTTAATTGTTTTATAACAATGAGAGTGGGTCAGGCGTTGACCACACATGTGCAGTTAAGGAATTTCTTTGGTTCTTTTTATTTTGGATGATCCTGTCTAGAATTATCATGGCGAAAGCCCAGGCCATTTTTTACAAGATGCAGCATGCGATTCATATCTATCAGAGACACGAGTGGGCAAAAATTAAATAAAACAAATTTATTATAGCTACCCTACATTTGTAGCAGAATAAAGTGCACATCTTTTAGAACCTTACACCGTATTCCTTTTTTCAGAGAATGTTCCAAAAATCACCTATGTTTGCACGCGATTTGACCGAGGTGTGCCCTTAAATGCCATACGCCGATTTTATTGAAACTTTGAAGAGTTGTAGAATAGTCCAAAATATTCGACACGTATTATTCTTATCGGTCATTGTCCACAGCAGGGGGGGGGGGGGGGGGGGTGAAAACAGCCCTCAAAGATGAAGATTGAAAATAAGATATTTTGCGCAATATCTCGGTCACCATTGGGTGCAGGTACAAAATTGTGTTATTTAAGGGGTTAGGCCACTTTGGACGAAGCAAAGTTATAGTCATTTTCGGAATTCGTTTTTAGGGTGATAATGAAATGAATGGAAACTTCAATATGAACCTGTTATTATACGACTCTCGACGGAAAAAATCTTATTTTTTTCGTACAAAATGGCGGCGTTAGATCCCAGATATGTAACATCTTGCCGAGTGACGTTTTCCACGGCGCTTAACCTCACGGCTGTACCTTTTGACCTAGAACAAAAAACTAAAAAGTTTTACTTTCTAAATGCCTCGGTACCGATTTCCTGGACAAGTCTCCCGCTATAAGTCGTAATCTACGCATCGTACGCTCCATCCTACTCTAGTTCGTTCGCAATCGCGTGCTAGATTAGGAATACGCTTCAATAAGTTTTATCGCTAATGCTAGCCTTTCCTGCTTTGGGCTAGTACCGCTAAAACGCTTGACCCGCCCCTCCCAGATTTGGGCGAGTAAACGCGGGCTTTTGCGTCGCTAAACCAAACGCTGTACTTATTCGGCTTAGTGTATTTAATGTAAAATAAGTGTATGTACATAGAAATTAAAAGTGAATGTCCAGTTAACGTGAACCTTCCCGGCAGTTATTAACCGAGCGTTCGATCCGAAAGATAAATTCTAAACACAGTTAGACAATGGTTTAATAACTTTGTGTCGTAGCGTCATGGAGCGAGCGAGACAACGAGCACGGCGGCAGACGAGCGGGGCCGAACCGAGCTAAGGCGCGACGCTCCGCACCCCGCCGTCCCCACCCCCCCCCCCCCCCCCTACTTAGCCCGCGACGCCGATGATTAGTACCAACACAGTGGTGTTGTTAGTACGCACCGGCGTGCCGCTAGATCACGTCAGATTCTCGCACTTAATAATTCGCCGAAAATAGGACATAAGCCCTACTACGATCAAGACAGGCAGGTCGGGTGGGGATTATGTAGCCCTCTCACCGCTCGATACCACCGCAGCATACTGCCCGTGTTCGACCGTTATGGACGTCGCTAAGCGTGTACCTGCTTGTATCCCGACACGATCACCGAGGGGACTGGACATTGTCCGGACCTAAAGTCGTGTTCAGATATATTGGCCGGTGAGTTTCGTGAGGAGTATTCTCCCATCACACCGCTTGCCTGCCTCGGTGCTCCTTTTCTCAATGTTCTCACTCTCTCTCAGGCCACGTCTGGTCGTCGTGCGGTGGGGATTGGTGTCCGTGCGGTACGTAACACGCAGCGAAGCATCCCCATCACTTTCTCGCTTCTTTCTTGCCGAAGCACAGTGGGTTGAAATCCCAGAAACATGGTAAAAATATGAAAGTAATGTTTGATATTTACAAAAATGAGTATACTAAAGTTTTCGCGGTCGCTGATTACGAATCTGAACTCAAAATGGCAAAAAACAAAATGGCGGATCCAATATGGCGGACGCGTATACCCAAAAACTATCAGATTTGGTCTAAACTTGGTATTCTAGAGTTTCCGAGGTCGCTGAGTACGAATCTCAAGTCAAAATGACAAAAAAAACAAAATATCAGGGAATATCAAGATGGGTCGATTTATGTATTAAAAAATATATGGTTCCATTTAAAAAAGCCACCACTGCCGTCGTGGAAACATGTGTTAATTAAATATCTCGTTACGACAATAGTATTAGGATTCACATCTGAAAATAACAATAGATATAAATATTTCAATTAACAGTGTTTGCAAAAAGAAAATATTTTCATGTACTGGGAACCGTTTTGAATAAACTGAAATTTTAGGGATTGGAGCAAAAACGAGCAAAATCTGAAAGTTAATCTCAGTTCTTTAATAATCAGAGATGATAACTGTGCAAACAAAAATGCTTGATCGGACTTGGAAGTTATCTAAATGTTTAATTGTTTTTGTAGATCAGCTATGGTAATTATGGTTATACGAGGCAATTTTGAATTAAACATTATGAAGGTATTATTGCTTGCCGCAAACGTATAACAACAAAAAGTAATTAAATAAACACCTGAAATTGACGTCTTCATCGCGAAACAGAAGTTTAAAACACAGAAAACACAAAAAATAGCTACACAAAATCGTTTGATAAATCGCTTGGAATAAACATGTAACGGAGTTCCTACAGCTAACTGTTTTTGACCGACTCGGGTAAGGAAGGAAGAGTTGTAGAAGGCTGTGGGTATACGTTTTATTGTGCGCACATATTTCAACTATACCAGGGATAAAAAATCAGATGTTTAAACATTCTTTTGTATTTCGATTTTTCGCCAAATTTTGGGGTCTCCTACCCCACTGTGCGAAGGCGGGAGCGAGATAGAATGAAAGCGTGTCTAATCGCTCATGCCCGTCGCGCACGCAAAGGACGGAGTATCAGGCGCACGAAAAACGATGCGAGATAAATATGTATCAATGTGTCATCTGTCTCGTACCGTTCCTGGCTTGCTTTCAGTCCCTCTGACTCGCTCACGTTCCATCTCGCTCTCGCCTTCGCAGAACAAGAGTGAGCCAGAAATTGTAGGGATAGCGCCAAGCTCCCAACGTGTGGGCCAAACCGAGTTCTTAGCGTAGAAATACATACATCAGAATAGGTGTGCGTTAGGTCCGAAAAAATTCAAGAGTTTTATTGGTCAGAACATTGATTCCTTCTCGATAGCTTCATCTCGTATTGGTCCACGCATAGCTACGTAACGCACACAACCGCCACACGGCTACGTTCAGGCGGAGCCGAGCAGCGTTCCCGTTACCCCACCATACCCTTCGGGGGCCACGCGACTCCAACTGCCAATCCACGATCGTCAGGTGGTGGTGGCCGATTTCTCCTCGAGCGCTGCTTGCGAAAACGAATCCACCGGCCAATATATCTGAACACGGTACCTCGCACTGGAGGAGTGGCTAAACACTGCTCAGGCTGCCCCGTGTGTGTTCCGATACTATCGCCGAGAAGACTGGACACCGCCTGGGTCTGGTGCGATCGTAATACCATACCCTACCGTGCACTAGAGGAGTGGCTGAGTGGCTGGATCTTGATCAAGCTCCTCTGTGCCCACGGATCCTGCCAACGAGAGGACTGGACATTGTCCGGTTCTGATCCGCTAGCCTTCCCACCAACCATCCGCACACCGGGCTGATTCCGCATAGCACGAAGCTTGTACATATATACATAGTAGAGATGTACCGACTAGGGTTTTGGCCGACTAGCCGACTAGCTGATTAACCGGCCCCCAAGAAGCCGACTAGTCACCGACTAGTCGCCGATTACAAAAGTAGCCGGATAGTCGGTTTAACCGACTAGTCGGCCACTATTCAGTACATCTCTAATAGCAAAGTTATAAAACTTGTTAGAAAAGGAGAACGAAAAATGGGTAAATATTCACAAAACGGGAGCCGATCAATCGGCCTTTTTTTGCCGACTAGTCGCCGACTACAAAACTGTCTACACTAGTCGGTACATCTCTAACACATAGGTAGATCGATAAGTCTACTGTAGTTATACTTGTAAATACTAGAAAACACATCTAGTCGGTGCAATACGACTTTCCTTTAGTCGAACCCTGTATCCCGGCTGGGTCTACCGGCAGAGTCCCACCGATCCCGAGTAACGCCCACAGAGATGGTCGTCACAACTTACCGTAAATATCTTTTATCTATATGCCAACTAAAAGTAACAAAGCTTCCTTCTAATCGAAATGTTAAGCCGCAGAGTAAAGTACCGTGAAATACGATATCGATGCGTTCACCATCTAAAAGTAAGAGATCGTGTCGTGTTCTTTCTCTGCCCTCATCTACTATAGCTTGTAAGATGTTTACCTGCGAAAAGAATTCGAATGAACTAGTGTAAAGACCACCAAACACGAGACGAGTAGGTTCCATGCTTCTTTGTCGAATGTACAGCAACATCTTTTGTACTGACAAGGGTGCGTCGTGCCATCTTGCGTAGTATCTACATATTGCAAACAGTTTCCCTACATTTTCCATTATGAACAGTTTGGGGTATTATTTGTAAGAGTTTCTAGTACTAAACATTCTTAGAACTACGACTTTTAAATATCACTGATTTCCAACATAAAGAGAATGACAATTTTCAAGAAATTAATACGAAATAGTCGCACCGACTACTGATAACGATGATGAACATTAGTACTCACGTTTTCGTGAATAGTTCATTGCCCTTGTCTAACAGAATCTGGCCAACATAATTACCACAGCCCATGTAAAAGAATTCAGCCGCGACCAGCATAAGGGCAGTTACCGTTTCGCCAGTGACTTTCTTCAACAACATTGCTTTGGCCACCTAGCGACGGTCAATAACGAAGAAAAGTTACTCGAGGGATCTTTGCTTGAACAAAATGAATGTAGTGCGCATGCGCGAGGTTGCTGTAAGAATTTTCCGTGGTAAAACTATCAAAGGAGGTCCAAACTCCATTTTATATTACTTCGCATTCAACAAGAAATCAGATAAAGAGTCCTCGGCAACCTAGTATTCATGAGAATCATCTGCATAAATATTTTACTCACGATGTAGAGGTTTGCGCTCAACGAAACCACACCGACCGCAATTATTATGCAGTAATGTGATATGAAGGTGGTATTCAAGTATTCAATGAACCTGTAACAAATGTAAGATTTTTGTCAAATCGTTACAAAACACGATTTTCCATTTTGGAGCAGATTATACCCACTTCAGTACTCGTTGATGCAGTTTAACGGTGGCTACTAGTTGACTATGTATCGACAAATATGTTTTATCACGAAGAGCATTTAGAATAATACTTTCCAGCACCCGTTCCACGCGATCTCTATAAATGTGTGATTATTTTCCCCCTCAATATACATATACATGCAGGGTGTTCGGCTACATATGGGAATAAATTTAAGGGGTGATTCTAGACACCATACTAATTGTAAGACGAAAATAAAGAGTAACGATATTGCGGCTGAGGCTTCGTTTGTTAGTTATAAGTGCTTAAAGATATGCCTAAAAGCAGGCAATCAGCGTGCACCACTGCACGCGTAACAACTCAGCTGAGGGGTCGAACAGTGATCCTGAAACACATCAAAGCCACTGTCGCACGGGGTCACTCACCCCAGAGAAGGAACTACGAAATATGCCGACAATCGGCATGGCCACACGATTATGCAACGCTCAATAAAAAATTAAAGGGTACTTACAATTAGCTACTCGCTAAAATCCATTGTTTCCATTATATCCATTGTTGTAGTCCATTGTGTTATTGAGACACACATGCGCAGAAATCCCACAAAATCACACCATCCTCCCCAAAAAAATCAATGCGTGGAACTCTCACGCGTTAGACGTGAAACATCTTATTAAATATCAAAACCATTAATTTTTCTCAATGTGAATAAGTTTTATTCCTCTGCATGTTCTTCGAAAAGTAGACTGTGTGTTATATTTGCTTCTTCTGGTGCAATACGAAGATACTCCTTTCATCACTCCATAAGAGTGTTTGCTGTTGTGCAGTGAGACTATCTTCGATTGGTATGTCTTCACTAATTTCACGTGTTGGAATTTGATTAACATTCTCAGTATGAAAAAAAGATTCATGGGCTCTAATGTCGTACAGCCTATAGAGAGGAGTTTCAATTAGACATTGTAGCCCCAATTTTTATATTTCGTTTTTTACCAAACTAATTAAATAAAGTGATTTACATATTTTTTTCTCTTAATATTAACATTAATACAATGATCGTTATCAATGTTCCTTGGCAAATGATTCACCATCGTATTTACAGACACTGGAACATTAATAATTTTCCAGAAGATCCCATGCTGTCCATGTGCAATGTGCATGTTGCAAGCGTCGAATTTGACTGAACGGTATCCTGGATGAAATTAAACTCTTTGACAACAAATCTAATTTAGGTAGATGAGAAGGTATTTGTGGATATACGAAACCAATTGACTTGGATGACGCTGGAATATTATTATTCTGAGTCAGACAATTTCTGCATGTGTTGCAGTTGCACGTTACCGCATGTTGAATGTTAATGGCTGGGAAAGCAGTATGTAAGAGTTGTTAATGCTTGGGATCCACTGGTTTCACGTTGTTCTTAAACCATATTCGATCACAAATGAAGCAAACTTTACCAAGCAGGTAAGGTTGTTCGTAGGATAAGTCCAAGGCTTATTGTTCAGAAATTGTGTTTGAAATTCTTGATGGGCAGCTTTAAAGAAATTAAAGTTCGTGTATTGTAGGGTAGCAACAGTGGGTGCATCGGCACTTGTTGATGGCATAGCTGTATCATACTCATTAGGTTTATCCGAGGCAGCAGTTGAATCCTTACTTGTAGACTGTAGAGGTACCTTGTCGACGGTACAGCTGGATTGCGTGTACTTGATCTGTGCAAGCGCGTGACATGTAGGAGGAGGCTAGTAACGGGCACATGACGTAGTAAGGAGTAGTAAAGGGGGAACAACTATTGGAAGTGGGAACTCGTGACGTAGTAGGGAGTAGTAGATGGGGAATCCTCGCATTTATGTAGGAAACGGAAAAAGGAAGCCTCGGACGCGGGACTCGAACCCGCGATCTCTCGATTCTACGCGCACTGATCAGCCGCCTTAAGGCCGAGTTTCCTAGCCGCGATCGGCGGCGGCGGCTGGCGGCGGTCACACTAGTGCAATGGAGAGGTATGCATCTGTGTCTCCGTTGCGCTAGTGGGACCGCCGCCGGCCGCAGCCGCCGATCGCGGCTAGGAAACTCGGCCTTTAGCCTACTCGGCTACCGCCGACTTCCCTATCCTCGTTATTCCGTGTCCGCCTCTTATGTTATGGGGGTTCTTGATCCCCACATTTATAGAGCTATATATTCTAATACGACATGTACACGCACTATGCGAGGATCCCCCCCCCCCCCCTACTACTCCTTACTACGTCACGTTCCTACTTTCAATAACACTTCCCTCTCTACTACTCCTTACTATATAACATTCCACCTAAGAGTAGACATACGTCCCTACCGATTTGCGACCGATCTGCGCAGCTCCCACGGATCTGACACACGCAATTGGTCGTAGCGCTTTCCCTGCCAGTTTCGTACCAATCAACAGTATATCCCTGCGCGGAACGAGTCTACTCTTAAGTGGAATGCAGTATAAGTCATGTGCCCGTTACTTCTGTCAAGCCTGTGTAGGAGGTAGATAGAGTAGGAACGTTTCTCCTCCCACACTGTCGGCTTTTTGGTTGGAAATGCGTTTCACTTTTCGTCTCGCCCGAGCAAACTTACACTACCGCGGCTAAAGAAGTTTTACTTCAATAATATGTAAGACAATTCGGCGCTGAGCAGAGAAGGCTGGTCGAGGCATCGTGGGTCTGCTTGCGCTGCCGCGGCGCGGCGGCGGCGACCGCCCCGAAGCAGCGACGCCTTCATTTCAGGGCCGTGTTGGGCCTGTGCTTGCCCTATGGGCCCCTTCCCTAAGCCTAGTACGAAATCACCAATGGATTGCCGCCCAGCCTGCTAGAGTATCGCTTAGATCCCTCAGTTTTTCCTCAGGTGCCTACCCGAGGTCCCTCGGGCCGAATGGGATGTTACTACCAGTTTCTTTCGTTCAAAATCGCAAAATCTCGAACTTTGAGGCCATTTATCGAGGTTATCCCATCTGATTTCGAAGTTAAAAATGGTATCAATCGATTTGTCTTGGCGAGATCTTTCTAAAGGTGTATAGCATACGCTGTAGGCTCGTGGGTCACTAATCCCCTCTGCGGCTTAACATTGTCCATTGTCGTAGCTTCTCTGAGGTGAGAGATCCCGTGCGACAGTGGCTTTGACGGCTTTGGCGACCCTCACCTAATTTGCATCGCAAGCACGCGGTTTACCTGCTTTTAGGCATATCTTATAAACGCTTATAACTAACAAACAAAGCCTCAACCGCAATATCGTTATTCTTAATTTTCATTTTACAATTAGTATGGTGTCCAGAATCACATCTTAAATGTATTCCCATGTGTAGCCGAACACCTTGTATGTACAAGGTGTTCAGCAACGGGTAGTCCAAAATGAAATGCGTGATTCTACATGACAAAATAAGAGCAAAATCGAACGTAAAGGAATTGTGGTGGAAGCTTCATTTGTTAGTTATTAATGTAGGATCACGGAAGCCTCGGACGCGGGACTCGAACCCGCGATCTCTAGATTCGTTGCGCGCTGGCCAGCTGCCTTAGCCAAAAGGGCTACCGCCGATTTCCCGATCTTAGTTATTCTGTGTTCTTCTCTTATGTTATGGGGGTTCCTGATCCCACATTAATGTTTAAAGATTCAAGTCAGGGACGCCCGGAGGATGACGAGCCTACGGTCAGCTGCGCGCGTAGGGCAGTAGGGGCTTTGACGGCAACTGTGCGCAGCCCTGCGCGCATCACTGACCGTCGAGTTGACATGCTTCAGGGGCTTCTCACCCAAATTTTTAAAATATTAATAACAAAGAAACGAAGCCGTCTCCGCAACTTCGTTACTCTTGTTTTTCGTATTATTCTCTCGCGTAGAATCACCTCCTTTATTTTGTACTATCGGTTACCAAATACCCCATTTATTTAAACGGCTCAAGTTGCAATAGAAGTAGTAGAAACTATTGCTATTGCTGGTAGGGGTGTGAGAGTACTCGATTTATTCGAGTACTCGAACTTCGAGGCGATTAATGATCGGTCGGTCGAGTTGAATCGAGCGTTTGAATTTTCCAAGCAGCATGACGACGAACTGTTTGAACAACATGCGAGTTCTTTGAAAAACTCAAACGACACGAATATTCGAGCCCTCGTAAGGCTTCGAGTTACTTGGAGATAAATTTTCAGCTCCAAAATTTTCAAATTACTCGAATATATAGGGTTATAAATAGGTGGGACAATATTTCAGGATCGGTTATGTTTGCGCATATGTTTGATAATGTTTTGCAGTTATAAGCATTTTTATATTCCGTAAAATACCGGCCCGAAACGTGTGTTAAGGCTGTCGTCTCATTTTTTTTATGGTCCGAATCGATCGAAGCGTCCCCAGTAAATAAACGGACCCTAATGAAACTACTGCGGTCGATAAAAATAACTTGTGCAGCGGTGACATCGCCAGGTATTCTGTGTAGACGCATTTTTTACGCATAGTTGCCACATCTTACGTTCTCTCTGTCTATGCCGCACTGTTGCCACTGAGTTCTCTCTTTCTATCGGGAAGTCATGAAGGAATACGGCACGAGAGCTACGTCTAGTGCAGAGCCTCGCTGAACGTAGCAATAATGAAAGATAGAGAGGTCCGGGAGTGTAGGACGGAAAGATGGAAAGATACCAAACCTGACATAATTTGAACTATTAACGATAGTATACATAAAATTTATTTGCACAATTGAAAGCCCGTTTCGTTCAAAGTAGTCCGATTTAAATTATTTTCTGTCAATTTAATCGGCAGAATCACTTTCATATTGATACGGTGAAAAATAAAGAAATTCTGTTTCTGCATAATCGATGATAAATCACCGAGCAACTCCAGGCGGCAGGTTAGACGGGGGAGCGATACAATGTCGCTTGGCTCGGGCCTTGGGGGACCTCAAGAACGAAGGCCTTCGATTAAAAAAATTATTTGTGGCCAACGGATGAATGCCCATCGAATAAATTGATTCATCCGTGGCGTTTCAAATAAAAATAACTTGGGCTTATTTTTATTCGACGACAAATGAAGATAAAGTCTCTTTAATTTGATCGGTTATTTCAATAATATATAATGCCCATCTCTGGATGAAACAATACTTACTTGCATAAACAATAAGTGGTTTCGGCGCACTGGTTCGGTCAGTTAATTATACTTACTTGCGTATCAATATCCCTTCTAAACTTCGTAATTCTTATTATCTTCTCTCATTCTGTGTAATTCCTCTTCTCCATTGACGGTCTTCCTACAATTTTGCCAGATCGCTCGTAATGAAATCGCTCATTTGCTGCAACAACGACACAACCCCAAATTTGCAGTATTTGAGTTATTAGTATAGAAAAAGCGGTTGTTGTCAAATAAAACTTTTGAATCCGTTTCTCCAAAAATCGTGAATTTTGAGTTATATCGTTGTTGCAGCAAATGAGCGAAATGTAACGTATGCAGTGAGGGCAATATTTATATTTTCTTATGAAAAAATGTAATAATATGATTGTTAAATGATTGTTTATTTTGTTTGTTTTAATAGAATGTAAAACTTTCACATTTTCTATCGTATCGGCATGAACGTTTCAGTAACATACTGCTGAGATTTTCCAGATGAAAATGAATTTAAACACGGTATAAATCGGATTATGTTTAGCATTATTAGATTAGAAATGTTAGATTTATATTTAATTATCTAGTACTATTCTAGAAATAATCCGATGTATACTGTGTTTGAACTCATTTTAATCTGGAAAATCTAAGTAATATGTTACTGAACACGTTACGTTTTACATTTTATCCGAAACGAGATCAGAAGCCGCCGCCGAACAGCCTAAGTCCTCAGCACGAAGAGAGATCGCGCCGGTTCAGATAAACACGCTGCCGAAAGTTATTTGAAATTTCGAAGCCTTCGAATAAAAGACGAATAAACTACGGATAAAGATAAAAACCTTATTCGACGGTTCGAATGAACTTTCTTCGAATAAAAAATTATCTTTCACCGTCGAATGAATTCACTTCGAATAAAAAAATTATTTTTCGCCGTCGAATAAATTCACTTCAAATAAATTTATTTACCCTTGGTGTTTGGAATAAAGATAACTCGTGTTATTCGAAGCTTCGACTAAAGGATAAACATGAAGTATCTTATATTTAAGTTAATCCCGATATTATCCAGATGGGAAAACCCATCTCTGTTCACCAGCCGCTTTGCCGTGATTCATTTAAGCCTCCCTGACGACAAAATAGTATTAGGGGAAATGCGGCAACAGCGCGATGCGACTCTCGATACGTATCGGCAACTATGTCGTTCCTACATTTATCGCTAGCTTGGACTTACACCGGTTCTGATGCTACATGGCGCAATACCATCAGCGCCGATGACGGAGAATCCTTAAAGCCTCATTCTGTCATTTCTCGAGTCTGTCTCAGTATACGATTCATAAATTCATTATTATTTCAACGTACGATGCTTATTAGCGTTCAAACCCACCAGACCACCCTGTACGAATGTCTACTGGAGGCAACTATACCCACAAAAACATCCTTCTTGCCGATTCCAGGACAAAAGTTGGTTGAAACGGTTTGTTTACTACATCGCGTATACGTACACGATTTTCCTAGCTTGTGTGAGCGTACGCACACACTTCAAGGCCTAGTGAGACGGCAGCCTTAAGTAAAGGGCAACCGGCAGTCTGGGCGTTCATCAGTTGGCCTAATCATCTTCCTCTCTACATATATAAACGAAAATGTTTTCCTGTTCCCTCACAATTCAGGAACTAATAGATCAATTTCGATGCGGCTTTTTTAGCGTGTAGTACAATTCTCAGGGAAGGTTTAAGGCTATATATCATCTCGATATTACTAAACGGGACTAAGTAATAAGCGACATAGTGAAGCGAGGCAGATAGACCTTATCTTACCTGGTGTCTACCGTATTGCGCGTAAGAGATGCGCGTGGCGGTTTCCCGCACAGTGGTGGGGATAGTTGAGGGCAGGATTGCCAGGAATTCTTTGTGGCCAAATACCTACAGGAGTGGTGGTAATTTGTGCGTGAACTGACGCTAGCGCCAAGGCAGCCAAGTGGCCCCAACATGAAGCCAACCACGGCCAACCAGCGTCGCCGGGAAATTGTCCACGCTGATTGGCCGTGGTTGGCTTCGCTTCGTTAAATGCCACTTTAATAGCCGTTTCGGTCCCGTGTTTTACGAAATATAAAAATGCTTATAACTGTAAAACTAAGCCTTATCGAACATTTTCGTATAGCAACTTGTCTTATTATCTTGATGAGTAGAGCCCATCCTGAAATATCGTCCCACATATTTATAAACACCCTGTATTTGAACACATCCCCAACCTTCGTGTTACTTGAGTTACTCGAATACTGACGAATTTTCTATCAAATACTATTCTACGTGTAAGAAATAAATATAGAAACCGCCCATTTAATCCTTGAAGGCAGGATAGCGTGGGGCCATCCGCCCTCGACCCCACCCCTAAATACGCTGATGCTAACATATTTCAGTAACTGGAGTAATTCGAATATTTAAGAGTAACTCGAAAGTTGGAGTTTCATTCGAATATATTCGAGTAATTCGAAAAGTTTCGAGCTGAAAATTTATTTCCAAGTAATTCGAAGTATTACGAGGGCTTGAATATTCGAGCCGCTTGATTTATTTTAATAGCTCGCATTGTTTTCAAACAGTTTATCGATTTCATGCAGCTTGGAAAATTTAAACGCTCGACTCGGCTCGAGCAAAGCGAACGGAGTTCAGCTCAGCTCGTAAATTCCGAGTACTCGCACACCCCTAGTTGCTGGTCACTAGGCTTCGTTACAACTATAGTAATCCCGTGTAAAAATATAACTATCGATCGTTTGCAACATTTCTACATATTTGTGATTAAATTTCATTACCCGACAATTTCGATTAATCCGCTCGCGTGGATGCTGAAATGTATGATTGTGGACTCTGTGACAATCACAATGCAAACACCCAGGACCACGCTAGTGTCGATGTGTAATACGATCCAGTACAAGTATCGATCTTGATCGATGAAGTATTCCATATTCACGGGTATTAGTACCGAACGAGGCTGATTAACGGGTGCCCCTATGTTGAAGAGTACTGACAGGAACGTTAATCCAATAAATACGAATGTAAGTAGAGAACAATCTAGAACAATGGAGAAATGTTTGAGTAATGAAGTGCACTTAATATATTAACTCAATTTCAATCTGGTTATATGATATACAGGGTGTCCCACGGTAGACTGGACAGCGGGATATCTCGTAATGTAATGGATATAAAAAAATAAAAAAATATGTAATTTAATGGTTCGAGAAGGCCAATTTATTAGCCGAGACGATTTTTTTTCGATTATTATTTTAAAAGATACGATGGTCAAGTTCGGTTTTTTAAATGGAACTATTTTTTTTTAAAGATCAGTTGATAGTGCGTTCCAAGACAAATTCAATAAGCTTTAATGTATACATTTGATTTCCACTGGTTTTTTTTTAGATATTGCGCTTGCAAATTTACTGATTTTCCCTGGAAGAAAACCCGCTGCAATAACAAGGACCGGGGACGGTCTTGCTGACGCCACGGGTGGCATTGCCTGTTGTAACAGATACCTACCTGCCAAAGGTCTACGCCAGGAATGGTCAGGCCCAATGGCTGGACAATTCATTTCCGACAGAAATACTACTTACGTAGGTACATCTGCGGTATCCAGAAGCGCACCGTTACTTTTATTTCGCACTTGCTTCTACGCTCGGATGGCCGGTTCTTTTGGGAGGGATGAGAGGTCGATTGGTTAGGTTAGGAGGTGTGAAAGTTGCTAGACTAAATTTCAACCATAGGGAGCCGATTGTATTAGAACCAATCGGATTTGCATCCCTCACAAACGGCTGCTCTCTTGAAGAGGGCCTCTTCACGGCAATACCCCCTCCCCAATGCCCACCTTCTCTCGCGCGGAATACGTCAACGCATGCTTTTGTTTGGATATTGAAGCTCGTGTTTATACTCGAGAGGACCACGCGTCGACAGCGGGCTACCCCTTTTCTTCCTGTGTCTCTCCACGAGGAGTATTGCCCGTGGATTGTAGGAGCGTAGATGTCGGGATGCCAGTTATTGAATTCAGGAGACGATAGAAACACTTTATTACAAAACACACATGTACTATAATTAAAGTAAATCGTATTCCTCTCGGGCAGGAGTACTGATAATGATCGAACTTGCGCCCCACTTCGCGCAGACCGATTACGCGGAGGGTAGTCGGGTGTCACACACTGCACAATTGCTACAGAGTAACAATTCTGGAGCAACGCCCGTCAAGGAAATGCGGCCTGGTACACCGTGGCGAGGACAACCCCCCGCAGTGCCTCACCCGATTTTTATGGTTTTTTCCGGAAAACGATATGAATCCTGGGCCGAACGTAGCGAATTGTGGTCGAGCCTCCGCAGCCGAGGGTGAAATATCCATTACAGCGTATTAAGAAATTCTTTTCTTCATCGTATCGAGAGGGAAGTGACGCCAATGGATTCCTTATGTTTCTCCGATGAAGATCGTACCAAATTTCACGTAAATCGGACTATTATTAACGAAATTAGCTTGAGGTTATGGAAATGAATTGTTCATTTCCTTCATTATTTTCCGAATTACGTCGTTCTTGGTGTCAGTTTCATCGGAAAAACATAAGGAATCCATTGGCGTCACTTCCCTCTCGATACGATGAAGAAAAGAATTTCTTAATACGCTGTAATGGATATTTCACCCTCGGCTGCGGGGGCTCGACCTCAATTCGCTACGTTCGGCCCAGGATTTATACCTGTTTCCGGAAAAAGCCATAAAATTCGGGGAGGCACTGCGGGGGGTTGTCCTCGCCACGGGGTACCAGGCCGCATCCTTCGACGGGCGTAGCTCCAGAATCACCCTGTGTCATTTGTTCAGTGTGTGACCCGACTACCCTCCGTGTAATCGGTCTACGCGAAGTAGGGCGTAAGTTCGATCATTATCAGTACTCCTGCCCGAGGGGAATACGATTTACTTTAATATTATAGTGCATGCGTGTTTTGTAATAAAGTGTTTCTATCGTCTCCTGAATTCAATAACTGGCATCCCGACATCTACGCTCCTACAATCCACCGGCAATACTCCTCGTGGACAGACACAGGCAGAAAAGGGGTAGCCCGCTGTCGACGCGTGGTCCTCTCGAGTATAAACACGAGCTTCAATATCAAAACAAAAGCATGCGTCGACGTATTCCGCGCGAGAGAAGGTGGGATTTGGGGAGGGGGTATTGCCGTGAAGAGGGCCTCTTCCAGAGAGCAGCCGTTTGTGAGGGATGCAAATCCGATTGGTTCTAATACAATCGGCTCCCTATGGTTGAAATTTAGTCTAGCAACTTTCACACCTCCTAACCTAACCAAACGAACTCGCATCCCTCCCAAAAGAACCGGCCATCCGAGCGTAGAAGCAAGTGCGAAATAAAAGTAACGGTGCGCTTCTCGATACCGCAGATGTACCTACGTAAGTAGTATTTCTGTCGGAAAAGGATTGTCCAGCCATTGGGCCTGACCATTCCTGGCGTACACCTTTGGCAGGTAGGTATCTGTTACAACAGGCAATGCCACCCGTGGCGCCAGCAAGACCGTCCCCGATCCTTGTTATTGCAGCGGGTTTTCTTCCAGGGAAAATCAGTAAATTTGCAAGCGCAATATCTAAAAAAAAACAGGAGAAATCAAGTGTATACATTAAAGCTTATTGAATTTGTCTTGGAACGCACTATCAACTGATCTTTTAAAAAAAAAATAGTTCCATTTAGAAAACCGAACTTGACCATCGTATCTTTTAAAATAATAATCGAAGAAAATTCGTCTCGGCTAATAAATTGGCCCTCTCGAACCATTAAATTACATATATTTTTTATTTTTTTATCTCCAGTACGTTACCAGATATCCCGCTGTCCAGTCTACCGTGGGACACCCTGTATAGCAGACCCGGTATAGAGTCTGAAACTGTTTCCCCTACTATGTACAGCCGCCGGGTCTTTTTTTACCCACCCGCGTTTTCATTTCTTTGATGACTCTTCTAACTTTAAGGAACATCCTTAAATTCATAGTTTCTGTAGCAGAAGTAGTCCTCAATGTTTACCCTTAAGATAGTTATATAGGGAATAAATAATTTCGATACTCACACAATATGGACTTGGTTATGCTTGTTCCTCGGTCAGCAAACTTTTCTATCAATCGAAGCTCCCTCTCATTCGTCAATGAATCATAGTCGCTTTGGATCCACTCGAAGGCGTACTTTACCTGGATGATTCTGTGTAAATTAATTAAAGTGTCTCTATTTCCTTAAAAAAAAAGGTAAACATATAAAACAGTGTTAGGGTAAATGCAACTTACAAGGGAACTTTGTTAACTGAAATTTTGCAATTTTTTTGCAATTTTGCAGGTTTATGTGAAATTTCAGTGGAAGTTGCAGGCAATTTTTATTATCCGCCACTTTTTGTAACTATTATTTTCCGCGACTCCATAATGTAAATGTTCCTGTGAACTTTCCTATTTTCTTGTACGCCATCAAAATCACTCTGGATATAACAAAATTGTTGAAATTAAAAGTTAACTGTTTTCAATACTCTATAAAACTGCACAACCAAGTGTAGTGCCTTAATTGTTTGTGTTGGGGAACGTTTCCTTCTTTAAACTCCAAATTTCAAACAATTTCATTGCACAGTTTCATAGAGCATAAAAAACCATTACATTTCTATATTATCAATTTTTTATATCTACTATAGTTTCCACGATATACGGGGAAATAAGAAAGCGCACATTAATTTTTGAGGGGTGTTTCCATCCTGAAGAATCAACAAACAAGTAACAGAAATTAAAAATTGCCTCACACTTCTATCGAGATTCCCTACAAGCCTGGAAAGTTAAAAAAGATTTGGAATTTTCGGGTCACCGAAGCTCCCGTCTTAATTACATTCGATTCAATCCCATCAAATGAATTTGATTTTATACCGCATGCCAGTAGTCTTCCAGTTTTAAATATCCTAATGCAGTGATATGGTCAGAAAATCTCGAAAAGCATACCTGGTCCATATTCCACATAAAAGTGAAATACTTCACTACCATGACCGTAGGCGGTGCGATACCAGTCACGGCCTTTAGAAACAGATCCACACTGAACTCGTGCGTGATAAACACTGCTAGCTGCAAGTACCCCTCGCTATTGAACAGTCCTTTAACTGTACCTGCTAAATCGTTGTGCAACTGGAATGCTAGCAATTGAATTTTATAAAAAGGGGAGGAATAAGTGAAGAGTAGGATACAGGAAGTAAGGATTCTAAATTCAATATCTCAAATTCAACGATCTAAATGATATCAATGACTTCTCGATTCAATTCGAATGCAATATCTAAAGTAACGAGTAAGTAAGGCGGGCTGGATGCAGCTGTTAGCATTCCAGCTGAAACGAATTAAAAAAGATACAACGAAAACTTGGTACCTGCGCGAATATCCAAAAGAGAAGAATTGTTACAGCGAAAGCACCGTTCATTTTGCCAAGAATTGTGCATCGATAAGGCCACAGACCTAGTGGCACACCTATCGATCGACTGATTTTACAATGACGACCGCTCTCGAAGTTCATTTTTCCGCGTTCCAGACACGACTGCGTGGAGGTACATTATTTCCATCGAGCTTTCCCTCGAGTTTTCATATTATTCTATATTTCCTGTATTTTCGTTTTACGATTGTCACTCAAGCTAGCAAGAAATTCGAGGACGGAGGCAAAGTTTGCAATATCGAAGGTAATTTTCTTCGCCGAGGGAAAAATATCACCTGTGGTTTGAATGTAGACAGTGTGTACGGGTTGCAGGTGCGAGGGTTCGAATATTACGAAAATTCGCGCGTCACTATCGACCGTGCTCGATTATTGTGACTTTTACCAGGATATTTGTCGAGGGAGATTTCGCGCAGGCGTAGAGGAGCCCAGAATCGATCGTTTACTAGGATTACGTTGCATTGTTGCGCCGACTTCCGTGGTGAACGCACGTGTTTGGGTTTCCGTCCACAGTTGTGAAGAGTTTTATTACTGAACGTCTAACTGCGAGTGAGTATGTTAGTTAAAATTGTTAATGAGTATCTTGTGAAATATTTACACGTGCTCGATTACAATAAGTATACGTACTAGTGGTAATTGTGCTGCTGTGTGAAATGATAATTCGGATTATTATGGCTTACAATTAGATCATAGGGTTTATGTGGTTAGATATGGTTGGAAATCTATTTCCCAGTCCTTATCTTGTCTTGGACGTTTAAATGACTTACACGTAATTGAACTGAACTTATATTTAATATAATCATGTGGAATATAAAAGAATGGTTTAGAAAATATCGCGACGCACAGTGGAGAACTTGGCCCTAAAAGCTGGCCAAAATTATTTTGTTCGTTTTAATGCAGCCAAATGTACTTAGAAGTGACGCAATGTAATTATTTCATAAAATTTTACAAAAATATGCACAGAACGCAAAAAAATTTTAGAAACAAGTCGATTTATTTACATGATTTATTTTATTGCGTCATTCTCGTATTGAGATTTTTGTATTCAGATTTACATATGTATCAAGAAATACGAGGGTTTCATATGAGGAAATGGTGTCAGCATTTAATATAGTTAACAATGAAATATAACAAAAATAAACATTTAAGAAAGTCTCTTGTCTGTCTCGTCTTATTTTGGGATTAAAAGCTGGTTCTTTTGTATTTTAGGTTGGGAGCTAGTTATTAATGGGTCCAAAGTTAATAATGACCAGTTTAATTAATCTCTGTTGCAGGCTTTTTTGAAAATTTTCTTGCAAAATTTTGTCTATATAAACGGAAGTGTTTATTCCTGGCTTCAGCAGCTTCCTCTGACAACTGGCCAATCGGTAGTATCGCGTGTGAAATTATCGTTTTTCCATGTATAAAAATTATGTGCATTGTCCGTAACATTGGATGCCAGCCATACAGTTTCACATAGAGCTCACGATCATCTTTTTGTAATGACATTGAAAATTTGTCCGAGTCAATATTGTGGCCACTTGATATCGTTTCTGTAACTACTTTCAACTTGCGGATAAGATCGATGTCTAATTCAGTAATTCGAGCAGAAGTTTTTGGATCTGCAAAAAATCTTCGTGATGTGTTGCCGTCATTTGTATTCCCAAATCCTGCTTTTGCTCCTGCTTAGGCCCATTTCTTCCTTGAAAGATTTTTGTATTGCCATTTTTCTTTCAGAGATTTTTAACCTCTAAGGTTGAAAGGGTAATAAAGTGCACCCAAAATGCTTAACATTATGTCACATTTGTTGGCTTTATACGTTTATTGACATTATGTGTCCTAGTGTAAGATTCTGAGATTTGCGGGCGTTTATGGGTGTTAGTACGAAAGCAGATGCATACAAGATTTATACAATGAATTGTGGTTTCGACACTAAACATGATCAGTAAACCTTCAACAACGCACAGTGCGTATATTAATAATAAACTGGTATAAAAGTACAGTTAGCAGTGGACAACGAGAACGCGACGCGATATGCAATGTGATTGCTCAGTGCGTTGCAACAAAGGAAATGCTGAGAAAACAGTATACTAGGCACGAGTTGGCACCCAATTCTTTTTGTTAACCAATTTCAAAAAGGGGGAGGTTATAGATTCGACCCGTTTGTATGTTTTTTTTTATGTTTGTCCCCTCATAACTCCTCAGCATATGGACCGATTTTGATGATATTTTTTTTATTCGAAAGAGGGCGATGCCCCGGTGGTCCCATCCTGGACAGCATCAACTTTGGGCCAATATTTTGCCAGTTATGGTTAATAATAAAGACTATTGTCACCTAATTATTATTATTTTATGTACGTACGCGCATATCTCCTCAGCATATTGTGTCAATATATATAAAACTAAAAAGTTAAAAATAAAAAAAAATTAGAAAAATTAAAACCGACTTCAAAAAAATAAAATTGCACTAAAAAGTAAAAAATAATTTTTTCCCTTATTTAATCTACGACTATCATATTTTTTAAGTCGGTGCCTCATCATTTGCACTGTGTAAATCTGGCGCCGGCTTAAAAAATATGAGAGTCGTAGATTAAATAAGGGAAAAAATTATTTTTTACTTTTTAGTGCAATTTTATTTTTTTGAAGTCGGTTTTAATTTTTCTAAAATTTTTTTTATTATAAACCTTTACTGATTTCAATAACGCCAAAACAAGTATAACAAAATCATTAATGAAATATTCGATCTGTAATATACCTCACTGAATTATATATTCAAACATCAATAATCACAGAAAGATAGGTAATAAGAAAGTAAAGATTATTTGAAAATGTAGTACATACGTACCTGAAAGACTTCTATAAGAAAAAATGGACACAATTTGTTTACAACATACAAAAATTACTATTTAGCGAACGGTGTTTCAGACACTGATCAAGAGAGAAACATGTACTATGAAAACTCTTCACTTCTGACAAATAATAACTATTTATGAGTGAATAAATGAAAAAAAATATTGGTACAATTGTACAAAAATTGTACAGCTTGAACAAGATTTTTCAAATCGATTTTTGATCAGCTGTTAGGGCCAAATACTCCACTGTGCGACGGTTGTCGATACAACATGTTCAAACAACGACTAACTGTCGATCGGTTCCGTTGGTGATCATAACAGCACGGACCACCTTAACACCAAGAAAAAAAAACGAGCTACGCCTTGGCCTGAGTGTCGATGCACGCGTGGCTCTCTAGGGACATAAATATTCGGAACATACATAGTTTAAATATTTTTCCATTGGACTACAATAAGTATATGTACTAGTGGTAATTGTTCTGTTGTGTAAAATGATAATTAGTATTATTATGGCCCAGATCATATTTTATTGCAAATTTACTTAAGGGGGTATTACACCCTAGACACTCGTTTTTGAAGGTGATACTTGGAAATTAATTCTGGAAAACCTATCACACCTACAGGGCAGGCGATTCGCACACATATTTAGTAGTGTTTAAACTATCAACACAAATTCTTGCAATGCATTATATTGAAAATTGTACAAGCTACACCCCGAAACGCAGGTCCTGTCTTCAAATACCGGCCCCATCGGGCGCACGAATTGCGCCCGTCCTAATCATCTGAAACGAACGAACCAAAGATTTTTAACCTATATGAGTGTAGTTATCGCCCCTAGCAGTCCTATCCAAGTCCGAACATTGTTATCGAAATCGCAGCTGTTTAAAAATTGATGTTTGATTTTTTCGATTTTTCTTGAACTAAAACAAGGAGTCGAGGGGGGGGGGGGTTGTATTGAAACTATTGATATAAGTTTGCTACGGGCTATAGGTACCAGGGATTGTAACCCGTACCCTTACCGCGTTCGGTATCTCGTACCGTAGACTAACCCCCCTAACCGGGTAACACAAAACGTCTATAACCCGAGTAACCCGGTTAACCCGGTTAACGCGGGTTACAGTGGGGGCGGCTTCTCTTAGCTGTGTCTGGCTGCTACATTTGACTGCGGCGTTCAACCATGTTTCTTCTTTCAACTATTTTATATTTTTCATTTTATTGTATAAAGAAGAGAAAATAATATGAAAGTAATTGTTGTTCTAATATAATTATGAAACACACATTGGAAACAACGTTCCTCGAAAAGGGGGGGACCTTCCCCCCTGTGAATTCGCCGGCGCGGCGGAGGAGAAACTCTCTTAACCTGTCCCTCTTGACGAAGTAAAGGAGGAAAATGCCATACCTGGGCCCCAAAAATTAATTAGGCTGATCGGTCAGAGCATTTGGCCAGGGTCCCGGTTTATGACCGTATTGTCCCACGGGTCGGCGGTTAACAACGGTACCTGCGGGTCTGAACTCATCGTATGTACTAATCACAGACAGAGCAATATATGGATTAACTCGGCCTAAAGAATGTCTACAATTCTTAACGGCGGCACCAAATACTTCATTGCCCTTTAGAAATCTGGCAAACGTTTTTGCTAAAATATGAAATTACCAATTGTAAACAACGAATGAATTTTCGCTTCGCTCTAAGCCCACTTTTGTCCCGACGCACAGTGGGCCCCGATTCCAAGAACTAAAGAAAAAATTATTAAGCTACTCAATAATTATTAAGATTAAGAATCTTATTAACCTACTTTATAAAGAAATATAGAAAACTATGTAATACTGGATCTGAAGAAATCGATATAAAGTTTAAAACATCTTCCTGTGTATTACAATGGGAATATTTTGAGCTAAAATTTTTTCTATACTTTTTAAAATTTTTATTTCTGGCTTCTTGGGTCTCTTCACCCATTTGGCCGATTGGATGGTGCCAGAATAGTTTTTTAATTTCGCAGGAATGTATTAAGACTTTGTGAGCAGTATTTGGTATATATGATAACATTGGTGCAGATTTACAAATACTTCTGCACTTTCCTTGATATATTTATTAAAATCTTTTAGTTTTATTGGAATTATTGACGAACTGGCCGTAGTTTTTTAAATAACGTATAACCTTCATATGATTTGTATATTAACAGTTTTTTTTTATGAACTTCCTTAATAATATTCAGCATTTTCACTAACCCACAAATTAACCAAGGAATATTGCTGTAACCCATATTAACCACGAGGGAACGGTTCCTAAATTCTAGAACGAGCGGAGTAACCCGCTCCGAGCGGGTTACTAGTGGCATAAGACTGGACAGCCACTCAAGACAAGTCAGACATACACTGGCTCACGAAAGTATTCGAACGCCCTTTAAAACTGAATAACTTTTTTAAAATTGGTCCCAACGACTTGGACTTTTTTGAGAAGCTAGAAGCATTAATTTACCAGATGACGTGTTACGTCGTTTTGAAATAAATTGTAACTGGACGGAATAGCGAAGAAAATAGTGAAGTTCATTTTTTTAACTTTTCATCCGAGACTGTAATAAAAATTTTAAAAATCCCGTTTGTAGATTTAAGTAAGTTGTATATGTATATGTATGAATATCAGTATAAATTTGAGTTCTGAAAATAATCTTTCCACAGACACTTGAGTTGTTGGAACTGCGTGTACAAGATTTGCAAGTATTCGCTGTTCGGAGCAATATTCGAGGTATTTCAATATTTACAGACCTATTAAGTAAGCTCGTTATAGCGTGCTGCGGAAGAATACCGGACACTTTTAACGCGTATTTCTCAACATGATTTTCTCTCGACTAACGTTTCAGAAATAAAAAAAAAATATCCGACAAATCGGTCTGCAACTTTTTGAGGTTATTCGACAAACCATTGGCTATCGCAGAAAGCAGAATCGAGTTTTTTAATGAAAATTTCATACTTTTTTTGCACCTTAAACTTGCAAGAACATGTTGATTTCTTATATTCGAACTTTGAGCGTTTACCATCTTGTTCACTTGTGATATAAGTGTCTATACTCGGGGCCAGATATATTGGCCGGTGAATTCGTTTTCGCGAGCAACGATCGAGGAGAAATCAACCACCACCATATGACGATCGTGGATTTGTCAGTTGGAGTTTCTTGGCCCCCGAAGGGTATGGTGGGCCAAGAACGCCTGAACCTAGCTGTTTGGCTGTTATTTATTCTTAGCGTAATAGTTGTGTGCGTTACGAAGCTATGCGTTTACCAATACGAGATGAAGCTATCGAGAAGGAATCAATATTCTGACCAATAAAGCTCCTGAATTTTTTCGGAGCTAACGCACACCTATTCTGATGTGTGTATTTCTACGCTGACAGCTCGGTTTGACCTACACGACAGAAGCTTGGCACTATCCCCACCACTTCTGGCTCACTCTTGTTCTGCGAAGGCGAGAGCGAGATGGAACGAGAGTGAGTCAGAAAACGTTGAGAAAAGGAGCACCGAGGCAGGCAAACGGTGTGGTGGGAGAATACCCCTCACGAAACTCACCGGCCAATATATCTGGCCCCGAGTATAGTTGTGGTTCCCGCAATAGTGGCAGTCATACAAATTATCATTCTCTTTGGAATTTTTGTTTTAGATAAGTTTATGATACTAAACCTGACCCGCCACAGAGGTGTCTCTTGTTCAAGGCGTCATATTGAAGCACAATTTTTGCATAAAAAGTTACCGAAAAATTTGTTTTGTATACTCTTCAAGTAGAAGAATATTATGTAAAAAGTTTTGCACGATTATATTTGTTATTTATTCAGTAAAAAATTCATATAGATTGCTCAGTTTTTCGGCCGGATGACCAGAGTATGTACCCCCTTAAGTGTCTGTCTAGACTAGACTGTCTTATGTTACTAGTAACCCGCTACGAGCGGGTTAACCGGCTCTTTCTAGAATTTAGGAAACCGTTCTCTCGCGGTTAATATGGGTTACAGGAACCTTCCTTGGTTAACCGGCTTCGGGTTAAGGTACGGAGCGGGTTACAATCCCTGATAGGTACACATTCACTTTGAATGTGTGTCAAATCTTAGCTCAATCGGTCCAGTAGTTTTTCAGAAAAATGTGCGCCCAATCTAAAAAATTTGTTTCCAGAAAACCGCATTTAAACTTTTTCATGCAGTTAAGACCTATACGACTGAAGTTACGGTAGATAACGACTAATTTCTGTAACTTACCCCTAATCTGCTATACCAGAACCGTAGAGGAAACCTTCCTCAGCTTCAAAGAACTCATGTTGGGCAGCTCTCTCTTCTCTGCTGGCAGTCATAGCCTCTATAGATACGAGGTTCGAGGAAACGATTACGTGCCACGTTGCGGCTGTAACCCCCTATAACTCTGGAAGTTCTACGAATTTCACCTTAATATTTTAAGGACATATTTTTGAAACCCCAAACTATTAGAAAATAAAAAAATAGAATTTTTAGGTGTCCTTTTAGTGACCCTTAACTTGGCCATAAGAATACTGCTCGCAGATGTTAATCGTTATGAACAGTTATCTAAATAAGTTCAATGGTTTTCAATGAAATTGAAGAAATAGTTGGGAATAATAACGTGGAATTTGATTGCCTCCTTGGACCAAACGAATGTGTTCTAATGGATTCGTCGCTTTTCATTCATAATGGCTTCATTTTTAAAGCAACTTCCATTCGATACTCGAGGACACGAGCATCCAAAAATTTAATCCAAACATAGCATATTCGTTCGCTCCAGAAGTTCATCAAACTTAACATTATCTTTGTTCATGTTTTATCGCCCACATCTCCTGTTGCGAACACTTTGTTTTCACGCTAGGGTAGGGCAGAAAGTGTCGTTTCAAAGGCAAATTTTAGATTTCTGCTTCGGGGGGAATAGCGTCCGTTTTGGAAGGAATGCTTTGCAGGAGGACGCGCGGGATGGGCAGAGTGGCTCCGACAAGCAAATGAGTTGTGTCCGCGGGAACAGTAAACAGCTGGTTATTTTCTAACGTATTGTAGGTTAAAAAAATTGTTTATATGCAATTACATGGTTTGAGGGGGCAAATTTATTAGCGCAGACGAATTTTTCTTAATTTATAATTTTAACAGATACGATGGTCAAGTTCCGCGTTTTAAATGGAACTATTTTTTTTTTAGATATCGCTTGATAGTCCGTTTCAAGACAAATTCAATAACCTTTAATGTATATCTTATTTCAACTGGTTTTCGAGATATTGCGCTTGTAAATTTACTGACTTTCACTGAATGTTTAAACGATTGCCTTGGGAGGCGGTGTGGAACGCCACTGGTTTTGGCCAGGGAAGGCATGCAAATCCACTCGTCAGTTGACGGCACGTTGATTTGCCGAAAGTGGGCGTCGTTACACAGATCACGATCACACCACACAGAAGTCGAACACGAGACACACAAGACTCATAAAACACGCAATGACCACGAACAGAAATAATGTACAAACTATACGCAGGGCGCTGGGCGCGATGGCTCGAAGGACCGTTTAAAAGAGATTTTGTGCGTGCGTGCGAGCGCGTGTCGTCGTTGTTGAAAGGTGTTCGTGGCACCAACTGCCGAATTCCCGGAAGAGCTCGCGATCGCGATCCCCAACAAAAACGTGGAAACCGCGTAACCGTCTTAACGGTCGGCGCGTCACCATGTTTACACGCTCTCGCACGCACATTTAAATCGCCGCGACGCAGCGCGTTACATCGCGGCCGCAACATTCCGCTTGCCTCGGCTCGGGTGACCGGGCCGATCGTGACGGACGCCAACGTCGGCGTCCGCCCGCCGTGACGCTAGAAGGTGGACCGAAGCGGCGCGTTTAACCTCGGCCGCAACACTGACAGAAACTCGCTTGAATAGGAAGCACCGGGAATGGTCTCGTTTGCGGCACGGGTGGCACGCGTTAGATCTACCAATGGTCTACGCCAGGAGTGGCGGGTCCAATGGCTAGACAATTATTTTCCGTCACAAATTCTAGGTTCATCTACGGTATCGAGAAGTGTACCGTTAATGTTATAAAATGTCATAAAATTTACTTAGAGTTTGTACGCAAGGAGAAATACGAAAAAATGAGTAAATTTTCATTTTTTAATAGTATTTTATTTTGCAATTCTTTCTACTTTCGGATGGTGAGTTCGTTTGGGAGTGATGCAAGTCCAATTGGTTAGGTTAGGAGGTGTGAAAGTTGCCAGACCAATGATCAACCATAGGGACCAGATTATATTAGGACCAATCGGATTTGAATCCCGCCCAAACGGCCGCCCTCTGGGAGAGACCCTCTTCACAGCAAAATCTCCTCCCCAATAACCACCTTCTCTCGCACGGAATACGTCAACGCGTGCTGCTGTTTTGAAATTCGAGCGCGTGTTTATACTCGTGTAACGTTTTCACGCGTGGCGTAACGCGCGTCACAGGAATTCGGGATTGGTTCGAGTGGCGTGCGATAAAGAATTAGAATTCAAGAACGAGAATTAATCTTAATAGTGTTTATTCAAGAAAACACTTCTAAATCATACATGCAAACATAAAATTAACGCTGTGAGCGTCTCCGGTGGCGTGACGGTTTTCGGTGGGACGGAGAAGGAGTAAGATGCCGACTCAATCGGTAAGGCCGTGTTCGACGAATAATCAAGAGCGGAGTAAACAAACAACAAATGTTTATTGGTATCTGATGTTACAAGCTTTGTCGTGGTCCGGTGGCGGTGCCGACTACGAGTCTGGCGCGTTCGGTCGCGGCGGCGCAATTCTCGCAGCGGCGGCGCTGGCGACGAGCTGGTGGATTGAGGATGCGGAGTTTATGTAACGTTCTATCCTGGGCGGCCTAAAATGCGCATCCGTGCGGGAGTCGTATAACGGAGTTCCAATGTGCAATAGGGCTCTGGCCTATAGGGCGTGGAGACACCTCACTGGCGGAGGAAGCTGGAAAGAGGCTGGTAATTGGCACAGCGTGGCGATGGCCGACGCGTGTACACCTCAGGGAGTTAAAAAGAGCGTCTCGGGTGTACGGTCTGGCAGCGTTACCCACTATCCATACGGTACAAGAGCTGTCAGCCTTGCTCGCCGCGGCCTTTATATTAAAAGGCCGTACATCTTCGCCCGCGAGTCGGTTCGCGGTTTTGCGGCCGCCTAGCGGCCGCGGCGCGAACTCGGCTTAAGGTGCGATTTCCAATGCGCGGCTCGCCGCGGCGGCGAGCGGCGCGGCGCCGCCTCAGCACGCCGCGGTACACTGGTACAATGGAAAAGCATTCATCTGTTCTCCTATCTGCGACTTCGACCGCGCGCGGCTGCGGCAGGTTGCTACAGTGTATGCAAGTCTGCTCCGGGAGCAGCCTAGGCTACTGGAAAAGCAACACAATGGGACGAGTGTCTGTTTTCCGCCATTATGGCAGAATCTACTAGCCGCCCCGCGGCCCATCGCCACAATGGGACAGAATCCCCAGAAATAAGGAAACAAGTCAGAATTTAAAAGTTATGGAATTATGTTTTTATATATTTTTTGTAACCTAATAATATGAGGTCTTAAAAACGTAAAAATATCATGGCAGCTACTTCTGCTGTATGTGTAAACATGTGTCAAAGTTTGTATGTTTTTTGTGCAGAATTTTAAAATATACTCATTGCAATACATACGAAGATGTTTTAAACTTTTTTATCGACTTCTTCAGATCTAGTACTAGATAGTTTTCTAGGCATCTTTGCAAAAAAAGAAACAAAAACTTTATGTTATAAAGTAGCCCGATACGATTCGACACCTTGATTGGAAAAAATAGTATGATGAATTTTTTCTCTATTCTTGGGATTGACGGCCATTGTGCGTTTGGTCTTTGCATGAGGCGTGTTGATAGTGGATAATACTTTGTAGTGGCTATACTGGTGGTATTTTGCTTACGTGCGTCGAAATAAAAGCGGGCTCAGAGCTAGGCGAAAATTCATTCATTCTTTACGATGGGTAACTTATTATTTTTCCAAGAACGTTTCGAGAACATCTGTTTGTCAAATTTCTAAAGGCCAGTAAAAAACGTGGTAACATTGTTCAGTCTGAGTAAATCCGCACATTGCTCTGTCGATGGGCAGTGCGTACGATGCTTCGGCCGCGCAGGTACCGTCGTCAAACGCCAACCGCCAACTCGCGGGAAAAAACGGTCATAAACCGGGGCCCTGGCGAGACACTCTGACCGATCAATCTGATTAATTTTTGGGAACCAGATGTGGCATTTTCCTCCTTTACTAACTAATCTCTCTATGTTCGGCAGGCAATAAACCTCCGTTACAGTGTAAAAAATAAATTCGAATGATGTTCTGAGCGCTGACCGTGACGAACATTAATCTTGTGGTCCGCGCAATGACCAAAAGAAGATGGTCTTATCATAGATTGAAGAATTCTTCCCTGGCAATTGGGTAAGAAACGAAATAACTCTGAACAAGTAGCAGAACGCCTCGCGATGAGACACAGGAAGAAAAGAGGTAGTCCGCTGACTGCGCGATATTGCCCGTCTAGGGGCACCCAGCATAAATATTGTGCAATATATTGCACAATAATATTAAACGCGTCTACAGGCCGCTTACCACATCTGGTTCACAAAAAATTAATTAGGCTTATCGGCCAGACTCAAGTGGCGAGCAACCTTTTGTCAGAAGTGGGCCACAAGTGGAAACAATATTAAATACATAAATATAACATCGTTCATGAAAAACCGATATGACGATGTTCAGGTGGGCCCCGCGACGAGGTTCAGGTGGGCCACATGTGGCCCGCAGAACGCGGGTTGCTCATCACTGGGCCAGAGCATCTCGTCCCGAGCGTATTGTCCCGCACGTCGGGTGTTGACAACGCTACCTGCGCGTCTGAATTCAGTTAGCTTTTATAGCTGGCAATTTAGTATTTTTGAAACGAAATTTCTTTATTTCTTTACGACTAAGTAGGCAATTATTCGTTCTCGAAGCGTTCGTCGGGAAACATCCGTCTCCCAGATGTTGTAAAGGGACAATCGACATGACATTTGGTATGATTTTCATCAGAAAAACATAAGGAATATATTGCTGTTATTCCCTTATCGATACGATAAACAATAAAGAATTTTTTAATACGCTGAAATGAATATTTCACCCTCGACTGTGGGTCGGCGACCTCAATTCGCTTGGGTCCGCCGAGGATTCATACCTGTTTCAGAAATAAAATATTTCTTTATTATTTATCGTATAGATATGGAAGTGACACCGATGAATTCCTTATATTTCCCCGATGAAAATCGTACCAAATTTCATGTAAATCGGACTATTTTTAACGAAGCTAGCGAGAAATTATGTAAATTAAGTTTTCATCTAATTTCCTTCATTATGCTCCGAAATATGTCGTTCTGGGTGTTAGTTTCATCGACGAAACATACGGAATCGATTGGCGTCGTTTTCACAAAGATCTGATGCGAAATGCGAAAATCCTGGACATTTATCACTTCTTCTTGATCGTATACAAACCCCTTCGAGGGTCGAAACCATGGACCTGAAGGACAGTGCATAAGCTAGGCTTATGGACGCGGGGGTTGAAGCGAATGACGGAAGGGGAATCGACCTCTTCCAGCCGCTTTTTGCGGGACGACAGGTGGTGCCATCTGTGCCATACCGTGGAAAATTTCTTCTGGCAAAACCAATATACAGGGTGTCCGCGCGTAGAGTGAACAGCTGGATATCTCCTAAACTATTGGAGATAAAAATATAAAAAAAATATGTAAATTAATGGTTCGATGGGGCTGCTTAATTCGCCGCGACGGATTTTTTTTTCGATTATTATTTTAAAAGATACGACGGTCAAGTTCGGTTTTTCAAATGGCACTAACTTTTTTGAAGTCCTGGGTTGATAGTGCGTTCCAATACGAATTCAATAAGCTTTAATGTATACACTTGATTTCCACTGGTTTTTGGGATATTGCGCTTGCAAATTTGCTGATTTTCACTTGAAAAAAACCTCTGGAATAGCAAGGACCGGGGACGGTCGTGCTGGCCCCACGGGTGGCATTGCCTGTTGTAACAGATACCTACCTGCCAAAGGTCTACGCAGACCCAGGCTGGACAATTCTTTTCCGTCAGAAATGCTACTTAGGTAGGTACATCTGCGGTATCGAGAAGCGCACCGTTACTTTTATTTCGCACTTGCTTCTACGCTCGGATGGCCGGTTATTTTGGGGGGGGGGGGGGGTGCAAGTTCGATTGGTTAGGTTAGGAGGTGTGAAAGTTGCTAGACTAAATTTCAACCATTGGGAGCAGATTGCATTAGAACCAATCGGATTTGCATCCCTCACAAACGGCTGCTCTCTTGAAGAGGCCCTCTTCACAGTAATATCCCCTCCCCAATGCCCACCTTCACTCGCGCGGAATACGTCAACGCATGCTTTAGGTTTTGATGTTGAAGCTCGTGTTTATACTCGAGATGACCACGCGTCGACAGCGGGCTACCCCTTTTCTTCCTGTGTCTCTCCACGAGGAGTATTGCCGGTGGATTGTAGGAGCGTAGATGTCGGGATACCAGTTATTGAATTCAGGAGACGATAGAAACATTTTATTACAAAACACACATGTACTATAATTAAAATAAATCGTATTCCTCTCGGGCAGGAGTACTGATAATGATCGAACTTGCGCCCCACTTCGCGCAGACCGATTACGCGGAGGATAGTCGGGTGTCACACACTGCACAAATGATACAGGGTAATTCTGGAGCAACGCCCGTCAAGGAGATGCGGCCTGGTACCCCGTGACGAGGACAGTCCTTCGCAGTGCCTCGCCCGATTTTTATGGCTTTTTTTCGGAAAAAGGTACGAATCCTGGGCCGAACGTAACGAATTGAAGGGTTTCGACCCTCGAAGGGTTTGGAATATCATTAAGAAGTGAAAAATGTACAGGATTTCAAATGTTTGCTTCTTTTCTTCATCGTATCGAGAAGGAAGTGACGCCAATGGATTCCTTATGCTTTTCCGATGAAACTGATACCAAGAACGACGTAATTCGGAAAATAATGATGCAAATGAACAATTCATTTCCATAACCTCAAGCTAATTTCGTTAATAATAGGCCGATTTACGTGAAATTTGGTATGATTTTCATCGGAAAAACATAAGGAATCCAGTGGTGCCACTATCATATCGATACGATAAAGAATAAAGAATTAGTTTATTTCCTAAACAGATACAGGGTAATTCTGGAGGTACGCCCGTCACCCCGTGGCGAGGTCAACACCCCGCAGTGCCCATCGAATTTTATGGCTTCTTCCGGAAAAAGGTACGAATCCTGGGCCGAACGTCACGAATTGAGGTCGACCCACCGCAGTTGAGGGTGAAAATGTGAAATATTAATTTCAGCGTAGTAAGAAATGCTTCATTCTTTAATGCATCGATATGAAAGTGGCACCAATGGATTCCTTATGTTTTTCCGATGAAAATCATATCAAATTTCACGTAAATCTGACTATTATTAACGAAATTAGCTTGAGGTTATGGAAATGAATTGTTCATTTACATCATTATTTTCCGAATTACGTCGTTCTTGGTGTCAGTTTCATCGGAAAAGCATAAGGAATCCATTGGCGTCACTTCCTTCTCGATACGATGAAGAAAAGAAGCAAACATTTGAAATCCTGTACATTTTTCACTTCTTAATGATATTCCAAACCCTTCGAGGGTCGAAACCCTTCAATTCGTTACGTTGGGCCCAGGATTCGTACCTTTTTCCGGAAAAAGCCATAAAATTCGATGGGCACTGCGGGGTGTTGTCCTCGCCACGGGGTGACGGGCGTAGCTCCAGAATTATCTGTTTAAGACATAAACTAATTCTTTATTCTTTATCGTATGGATATGGGAGTGTCGCCGATGGATTCCTTGGAGTTTTCCGATGGAAATCATTACAAATGTCGTGTAAATCCGACAACTTTTGCATATGGAATACAAATAGCTTGTGTCAAAGTAATCCGATTAGCGTGATATTTGGTATGATTTTCATCAGAAAAACATAAGGAATCCATTGGCGTCACTTCCCTTTCGACACGATGAAGAAAAGAATTTCTTAATACGCTGTAATGGATATTTCACCCTCGACTACGGGGGCTCGACCCCAAATTCGTTACGTTGGGCCCAGGATTCGTACCTTTTTCCGGAAAAAGCCATAAAAATCGGGCGAGGCACTGCGAAGGCTGTCCTCGCCACGGGGTACCAGGCCGCATCTCCTTGACGGGCGTTGCTCCAGAATTACCCTGTATCATTTGTGCAGTGTGTGACACCCGACTACCCCGCGTGTAATCGGTCTGCGCGAAGTTGGGCGTAAGTTCGATCATTGTCAGTACTCCTGCCCGAGAGGAATACGATTTACTTTAATTATAGTACATGTGTGTTTTGTAATAAAGTGTTTCTATCGCCTCCTGAATTCAATAAATGGCATCCCGACATCTACGCTCATACAATCCACCGGCAATACTCCTCGTGGAGAGACACAGGAAGAAAAGGGGTAGCCCGCTGTCGACGCGTGGTCATCTCGAGTATAAACACGAGCTTCAACATCAAAACCTAAAGCATGCGTTGACGTATTCCGCGCGAGAGAAGGTGGGCATTGGGGAGGGGATATTGCCGTGAAGAGGGCCTCTTCAAGAGAGCAGCCGTTTGTGAGGGATGCAAATCCGATTGGTTCTAATGCAATCTGCTCCCAATGGTTGAAATTTAGTCTAGCAACTTTCACACCTCCTAACCTAACCAATCGAACTTGCACCCCCCCCCCCCCCCCCAAATAACCGGCCATCCGAGCGTAGAAGCAAGTGCGAAATAAAAGTAACGGTGCGGTTCTCGATACCGCAGATGTACCTACCTAAGTAGCATTTCTGACGGAAAAGAATTGTCCAGCCTGGGTCTGCGTAGACCTTTGGCAGGTAGGTATCTGTTACAACAGGCAATGCCACCCGTGGGGCCAGCACGACCGTCCCCGGTCCTTGCTATTCCAGAGGTTTTTTTCAAGTGAAAATCAGCAATTTTGCAAGCGCAATATCTCAAAAACCAGTGGAAATCAAGTGTATACATTAAAGCTTATTGAATTCATATTGGAACGCACTATCAACCCAGGACTTCAAAAAGTTAGTGCCATTTGAAAAACCGAACTTGACCATCGTATCTTTTAAAATAATAATCGAAAAAAAAATCCGTCGCGGCGAATTAAGCAGCCCCATCGAACCATTAATTTACATATTTTTTTTATATTTTTATCTCCAATAGTTTAGGAGATATCCAGCTGTTCACTCTACGCGCGGACACCCTGTATACCAATTTTTAACCTTCAAATACAATACTTTTACTATTTTATTAGAAAATTTAATATTACTTACGTAGTTTCGAAAGTATCCCAAATAATAAGACAATTATATAAATACACTACACACATACAAGTTACTTTGCAATGCTTTTACACTGTTTTGCACCGTTTTGCACAATGGCGTCACAAGGCTATACCAACGAAGGACGCTATTTCTAAAACTTATATTCGGCTGTAGAGGACACCACCAGTCGTCCCTCACATCGCAGCCTATTCCGTCTTTCGCTGTAACCCCCCGGAACAAGGCACTGTCCTTCAGGTCCATGGTCGAAACCCATATTCGGTGTCGAAGACGGTCCTCGAGACCTCATACAACAATAGACCTTGGTCAAGAGCTCGAAAAGGGACAGCGCGGCGCGTCGTGGGGCCCTGGCAGCAACGCTTATGTATAGGAAATGCCGTCTGCGGCCGCACGACGAATCCTGCGGCGTGCTGAGGCGGCGCCGCGCCGCTCGCCGCCGCGGCGAGCCGCGCATTGGAAATGGCACCTTTAAGGGGTTAGGCCACCTTGGACGGAGCAAAATTGCAGTCATTTTCGGCATTTTTTTTAGGAAGATAATGAAATAAACAGAAAATTTAATATGAAGCCTGTTATTATACAACTCTCGCCGGAAAAAAACCGTATTTTTTTCTTACAAAATGGCGGCGGTAGAGCCGTGATACGCAAAATCTTGTGGAGCGACATTTTCCACGGTGTTCAATCTCACGGCTATACCGTTTGACTTAGAACAAAAAACCAAAAAGCTTTATATTCTGCATGCCTAAAACTATGGAAGTACGTAGGGAAATACAGAAACATTAATTTGTCTCGAAATGGTGACCATGGAGAGAAAAAATGCATTTTTTTTTTTATAAAAGTGTCAATTGCACAGAACATATTCAAGATATCGCAAAACCGCTACGTACTTCCATAGTTTTAGGCATGCAGAAAATAAAGCTTTTTGGTTTTTTGTTCTAAGTCAAACGGTATAGCCGTGAGATTGAACACCGTGGAAAACGTCGCTCCACAAGATCATGCGTATCACGGCTCTACCGCCGCCATTTTGTAAGAAAAAAATACGGTTTTTCCGGCGAGAGTTGTATAATAACAGGCTTCATATTAAATTTTCTGTTTATTTTATTATCTTCCTAAAAAAAATGCCGAAAATGACTGCAATTTTGCTCCGTCCAAGGTGGCCTAACCCCTTAAGAGCGGTGTTTAAGATTTGGCCGCCGGCCGCGCCCGCCCGCCGCCGTCGCCGATCGCGGCTAGGAAACTCTACCTATACTCGGCCGCGACGGTAGTTCAAGCGTTCCGGCGGTACCTAGGCGACTCGTGGCGACGACGACTTCGACGAGGTTTTGTGGAAGTAGGGATATAGCGGAGTAGAGCAACTGCCCTTGAGCGGTCGATTTCGATACACCCAAATGGGAGTCGTAAAGAGATGCCTAGTGCAATGTGGTCTCCGAGTTCAAAGCCGCAGAGGTTCCACGGAGGCGTTGGTAGACGACGCAAGATTTCTCTCGGTCTATTGGGACTGGCACTCGTGACGTCACCAAACAACGATGGCTGGACGGAGTAGGTCGATTCTGGTCTACAATACGGCGTTAACGTACATTTTAAACTTAAAGTGCAGTTATTGTTTATTAAAATAATAATAATGAAGCTTACAATAAACAACATATGTATCTTCACAAATTCAACACCTTCATGCCGCAATTTTGTTGAAGGTGAACGAGTTTTAAATGCGGATCACGTAATATTTTGCGGCAGGACAAGTGTCAGCAATGATTATGTTAATTTCATTGCATTTTGTTTACAAACATCACATTTAAAAAGTAATCCGCACGAGATAACTGGATCTATTTCTGCTACTGGGAAAATCATAAATGCACAATGTTCTTGCAAAGCGGGATTAAGTGAGAAATGCAAACATAGTGTGGCTGTTTTCTTGCACTTAAACAGAATTGATATTAATAATTTGGAGTTAGTGTCATGCACCGATACTAAATATTTGTGGAAAATGCCCCATGCCAAGTTATTGGAGAAATACGCACCAAGCCCATTGTTGCGGCCGCGCGCAACGGCCGGATTTGAACGCGCGCCCGCGGTGGCATCAACACAGCTGTTGAGCCGTCGCGGCGCTTTGAAGTGTTTTTGACCGCTAACGATCATCGCGAAGCGCTCGCCCGGCGACCGTTAGTTCCAAGAACAACACCGTCGTGACAACCACGCAAAACGACTCGACAATTTTGTTCGCGCCCATTGCGCCCAGCAGTTCTGCGCTATTTTTCTCGTGCGACCAGTATCGCCACGCGCCCACGCGCCGTGTATCCGTGTTGGTTTTATTGTCTACTTGTTTTGTACATTGCTGTAACTGTGCTGTCCGACGTCTGTGTGATCACAGAGTGACAATAAATCAGTGTTGTGTTCAACTGCGGAGTGCTGACCACCCGTCATTCTTTCCACCCGAGCTGCCCTACCGCCAGCAGTAAAAATTCGCTCTCGGCGAAAACATTGGTCCTTCGAGCCGGATCTGCAGTAAGGAAGGATGACGAAGGAATCAGCAACCACCGCCACTGCGGCGGCCCCGCTATCTTGGTCGGCCCTGGTAAAGAAGATCCGGGCGCTGATGCAGTCCGCCCAGCGCCTGCTGGTCAATTTTAAGAAAATGGGCCAGACCAAATTCACGGAGGACAACGCGAAGGAGAGGATTGCGACCCTGAAGTCGACGTGGGAGCAGTGCACCCAGTTGCACATGGAGGTGGAGGCCCTGATTCCGGAGGAGGAGCGAGAGGCCTGCCCATACTTCCTCAACGACGAGTTCGCCCTTGCCGAGGAAGGATATTGGGAGACATTGGACTTCTTGCTGGAGGTCGTCCGGACGCTCCGCGTCCCCTCTCCCGAATCGGCCAAGGATCCAG
The DNA here is from genome assembly GCA_946251845.1 of Andrena fulva. NCBI lineage: Eukaryota > Metazoa > Arthropoda > Insecta > Hymenoptera > Andrenidae > Andrena > Andrena fulva. The sequence goes on from OX276333.1 coordinate 13,125,797, forward strand.
CCGCCTCATCGCAGGGAGGAAAGAAGAGCCGCGCCAAGCTTCCACGCCTCACCTTGCCGCGATTTTCGGGTGAGTATTCGGAGTGGCAGGCCTTCCGCGATCTTTTCACGTCGCTCGTCGTTAAGGACGGGGCCCTCGACGAGGTCGAGCGGCTCCAGTACCTGAAAACGGCGGTGGAGGGCCCCGCGCTGGCCATCGTCGATCACTACTCGACGACGGAGTCGAATTTCGCCACCGCCTGGGCGACCTTCTCCAGGCGGTATGACAACAAACGCGCGCTCGTCGCGGCCCACGTCCGCGAGTTCATTTCAATGCCGCCGATGTCGGACGATTCTGCCGTGGAGCTAACCCGTGTGCGCGACGCGACCAACCGGTCTCTCTCGCTCCTCGCGCAGCTAGGCTGCCCCACCACTCAGTGGGACGCTATCGTTGTCGGGGAGCTCTGTTTGAAACTGGAGTCCGGGCTCCTGGAGGAGTGGGAGACGTCGCTCGGTACGCGTACCGACCCCCCTACCTATGACGAATTCGATCGGTTTCTCGAGTCGCGCATCCGTTCACGGGAGGCCACTCAAGCCAACGAGGAAGCCAAGGCTCGCGTTCACGGCGCGGTGCCGCAACCGCCTAAATCGGCCCCCTCGTCCACTGCTCGGGTGTGCACCACATTCGCCTTTCCCGAACCCCGGCTCCCCTGGAAGAAAGCGTGTTGTCCCGTGTGCCGGGCGCGACACGCCGCGTACCGCTGCCCGTCCTTTCGATCAATGCAAACCGACCAACGTCGCGATCTGGTCAACGGCAAGCGGCTCTGCGTGAATTGTCTCGCGCCCGGCCACCGGCCTCCGTCGTGCCCTGTTTCGGCGTCGTGTTCGTGGTGCGGTCAGCGGCACCATTCCCTCCTCCATCAGGCCAGCACTGCGGTGGAGGCCGACGCTGCGCATTGTCCGGCGCGCGTCGCCCCGACGTCTGCGACGGCGGGCGGCGTTGGGCCTTCGGCGGCGGTGCTCGGGGCGTCCACGACGACCGACGCTGCGCTGGGGAAACCGGTGTTACTGGCCACTGCCATCGTTCGCGCTCGGTCGGCGGGCGGCAAAATAATGACCCTGCGCGCGCTCTTGGATCAGGGCGCACAGACGTCCCTGGTCTCGGAGTCTGTGGTTCAGGCCCTCCGCCTGCGCCGTCAGCCCTTGCGAACTTGCTTGAGAGGAGCCCTGGATGGAACGTTGGGGACGTCACGGGCCCAGGTGCAGCTCACCCTGTCCCCGGATCAGGAGGGGCCCCCCGGGATCTCCATCAACGCCAAAGTCGTCCCAAGGGTATCCTCGTACCTTCCCGACGGGATACCCTCCGCGAAGCTGCAGGAGCAGTTCCCTGGACTCCCATTCGCCGATCCAGTGCCGTCCACCCGCCGACCCGTCGACCTCATCGTCGGGGCCGACCATTTTGGCGCCCTTTTGCGCCCCGGATTCCGTCGCGGCACCCCCGCGGCCTTAATCGCCCAGGAGACTCTCTTCGGGTGGATTGTTTCGGGACCGACCGGCCACCCCGCCACGGCTTTTGGCTAGCGCGTCGTCCCCCCTCCCGTGCGCGTCCGCGGCAGATGTGGGCCTCGTCGCGGCGTGAAAAGACCATCTGTAACGAGCCCCGAGATTGTACGCCGCCACTCCGAGTCACCCACGCGCTTCACATCTTGTCACGGCGGGCGGCGCCGGGCGGGCGCGGTTCGTCGAAATTCGGCCCCACGACTGGGGTCCGAGGCGGGCGGAATGTTGCGGCCGCGCGCAACGGCCGGATTTGAACGCGCGCCCGCGGTGGCATCAACACAGCTGTTGAGCCGTCGCGGCGCTTTGAAGTGTTTTTGACCGCTAACGATCATCGCGAAGCGCTCGCCCGGCGACCGTTAGTTCCAAGAACAACACCGTCGTGACAACCACGCAAAACGACTCGACAATTTTGTTCGCGCCCATTGCGCCCAGCAGTTCTGCGCTATTTTTCTCGTGCGACCAGTATCGCCACGCGCCCACGCGCCGTGTATCCGTGTTGGTTTTGTTGTCTACTTGTTTTGTACATTGCTGTAACTGTGCTGTCGGACGTCTGTGTGATCACAGAGTGACAATAAATCAGTGTTGTGTTCAACTGCGGAGTGCTGACCACCCGTCATTCTTTCCACCCGAGCTGCCCTACCGCCAGCAGTAAAAATTCGCTCTCGGCGAAAACACCCATTATTCCAACATGAATGTTTAAAAGTAAAATTTATAAAAGGATATTCGACATCGATATCGGAAGGACAAAGACAAGAAATAAATAAAATTCTTATTACGGGGATCAAAGATTCAGCTTTGTTCAAGCATATGTATGAATAATTTTGATGTAACCTATTTTATATAGTAATGTTTAACCAATCAAATTGATTTAATTACTTCAAGAATTAATTGATAGAAAATATTGATCTTATGTACAGAATTTTTATAATGGATTTTTGAATATTTACACTTTTTTTACACTTAATTCTTAAACATTGTATTGATGTTTTACAATTGATCTGTACCAAAAAATTATAAGATTTTTACTAATTTATTTTTATATATAATTCTTTTGATATTTGAAAAAGACAAATTATTTATATGAATACTTGTATTATTTTTCAAATGAATTTATTAGGTCTGGGAGACATGAACCTTTGATCTCAGAGGTGAATAATAATGTGTTAGAAATAAATAATACTATAATAGAAGCTATTTTCGATATTCAACCATCAGATTCAATGTTAAATCTGTCAAGAATTTCTCCAAATCAGCCAGAAAAAAGTGATGTACGGAATTTTTAAAAACACTTAACGTAGATACTAAGTCACTTTGTAAAGAGACTTTCAAAAATAAAATGTCATGGAAAAAGGGAAGCTAGTTTGGTGTGACAGGTTCAAGATGTTATGCTCTATACACATATACAAAATATAAGGCCCCAAATTTGGAGCAAAAATCACAACCAGTATTTTTATCCAAAGGCGTTTAAAAAAACAAAAGCCATAAAGCACGGCATCAAATATGAACCATCAGCAAGGAGTGCTTATGAAATATGCACTGGTGTTAAAGTTGAACAAATAGGTTTAGTTGAACCAGAAATAAATCCTTGGCTGGGATATAGCCCAGACGGCGTGACTTTAGATGAAAATAACAAACCTAACAAATTAATAGAAATTAGGTGTCCATTCTATGGCAAAACGAAATGTATATAATTGCTCAATCTCTTACGTATTTAAATAAGGATTTAACATTGAAATAAAAACACAACTATTTTGCACAAATTCAACATGGAATGGCAATCTTGAATGTACAAACAACCAAATTTATTGTATACGCGTCTTTTGATAATAGTTTTCTTATTATAACAGTTCAATTTGATCCGGAATTTACAAATAATGTGTTAAAATCTTTAAAAAAATGTTTACTACAATATAATGTTGTACGTGTAACGTTCTCGAACGAGACGCTGCCGTTAGTTACAGGAGTTTTCACAAGTAGAGCGGTTTACCTGTGAATTTGTGGAATTGGTTCGGGTGGCGTGCGATTAAGAAATGAATTTCAAAAACGAGAGTCCTTCCTTTTAACAACATGTAACAAAATAGTTTATTCAAAGAAAGTTTGACGCTAGGTCGGAAAATAACATAATACGACACGGAGTCGTGTGAACCGTAACGGTAAATTAATAGAACGTTAAATAATACGTGACGACGTATCGGTCGGAAATAAAGAATATCGTTGGTTTCGGTTTCGACGCTAGGCCGTTGCAACGGAATGTAATGTTAACGAAAAATGACGCTTAGTCCGTAATAAAGAATATCGTTCGATTTTGGATTGACGCTAAGTCGGTAGAACGGAATATAGAGATAGTTGACTCTGTAACCTCTCCCCGTGGAGGTTACTCGGTGTGCGGTGGAGGAACCGCGATTATGCCGGCTCAGACCGGGTGTCCAGGGCCGTCGAGTGATTGACTCAGGTATCGAGGGTAAAACGGGCTTTATTGGTAAAACTAACACGTGTACAAATGTCCCGGCCAGGTCCAGCTGACTTACAGGGTCTGTGCGGCTTACTCTAAATCTTACGATGTCGGTCGCGTCTGTCGCGTTGGTCGCGTTGGTCGCGTCGGTCGCGTCGTGGAGTTCGAAGGCTCGAGCGATTCTGCGGTGAGGTTAGGAGTGGGGGTAGTGGTCGTCCTGGTGCCCTGGCTGTGGTCTCCAACAATGGCCCTGACCGGGAAACCTTGAGTCCGATCGTCCAGTGGGTAAAACCCGCGGAAGATACGGAGGCTATGGGATGTCCTCCGGGGCAAGCGAAGCTTGTCCCTAAGATTGACAGCGGATATCGACCTGCGTCCAAAGGTTGGCGTACTCGCGTTCCTTTGGGAGCCGTGGAGGTAATAGGAGTCAAAAATACGCAAAGATGCAGCCTGGTTATACAGGAAATCTTTGGGAGAGCCTTAGCCGTTTGCCTGTACCGCTCGTGGTAGACTCTGGCTAATGGGCCCATCGCGCCAGCTTATAGGCGGTCGCGCGCGAACTTCGCGAGCGAGAGCGCCGCTCGGCGCGCAGCCATCTCGCGGCCGCGCTCGGTAGCGGCGGGCCGCGCTAGGCGCGCGTGGTGGGGGAAGACCCGCGTCCCACCGGTTCTAACTCGTTACAACTCTTTTGATAGTTAGAATTGAGTCGTTAATTAATATAGGAAATATAATATAAAGATGCGATACTAAATCGCTGATTGGATATGAAACTCGACATGAAGTCGGTATAATGTATAATAGAGGAATTGACGCTTGGTCAATTCAGAATGTTTAAGTTGAGTGATTGAGAGGATTCCTTCTCTCGAATTTGAATGGCTTGCTGTTGCCTATCAGCTGGCCCACGCTTTCTAGGTTCGAAGCTGTTGGACTATTAAAAGCGACTTCAGTTGTAGATATCACGTTGCTCAGGGACTAATTAAAGCGGCTGAGATGGAAGCTGGGGCTAGTAAAAGCGTCTCAGATGGTAGCCAGGTAATCGGTTAAGATGTCCCCAGATGGAAGCCGAAGGGCTACTGAAAGCGACTTCAGATGGTAGGCCTGATGTTGGTAGAAGTAGACTGGATTGTAGAATTCGCGGCCCTGGGGCTATTGAAAGCGGCCCGAGGACTGAGGGGTTAATGAAAGCGTCTTCAGTATAATACTGGTTCGGTCGAAGATCCAGGAATGAATCCTCTCTGCTGGCGGGCCTCTATTTATACTGATTTGTGAAACTTAGCCCGCGCCAATCACTTGCTGCGCGTTACGCGCACCAATTGGATTTCACATCCGGTTCGCGCCAGTCGCGCACTACACTCGCGGTTTATTCCGCGTCCGGTTGACCGTGTGTTTCGCGCATGCGCGTTCGATCCGCACTTGGTTCACTCGCTCGACTGAATGACACTGCGCATGCGTTCGCTTCACTTAGTTCTTTCGCTGGTCACTAGATTGCATTCATCCATACATACATTCGTGTCTTGTTGCTAATACAAATGTTTAGGTATATGATATAGTATAACATAGAATAATGAGAATTAATATAATAAAAGAAGAACATTTTTATGGCGGCTCGTCGCGGAACGTTACATACGAGACTTCCGTTTCCGGTCGCGTGGGTGACAGGTGTGTGTAGAAGTGAGCGGCTGAGGTGGTGAAAGAGGGCTGGAGAGTGTGGGTGAAGGGTAGTGGAGTAGTGAGGAACGGGCGAGGAATATAGGGAAAGGGCAGGCTGTATGGTGTGATAGGGATACAGGGGGGATAAGCGTGGATAGAGGTTAGGTTGTGGTGTTAGGCGGAAGAAGGCGGGAAGGCGCGTGGAGAGTGGGAAGTGGTGTCACCGTGCGGGAGAGCAGAGAAGTAAGGAAGTACGAGCGAAAAGACGGGAAGTTTGAAAGAGCGTAAGTTGAAAGGCAAAAGGAAAAAGGGCAGAGGGAGCGAGACGAGGGAGTAGGGAAAGAGGTTAAAAGGATAATTCAGCAGGGAAGGGTGAGCAGGGGGAGAAGGGCAAAGTGCAGAAAGGAGGGGAGAGGAAGAGATGGAGGAAGGAAAGGGAGGGGAGAAAGGAAAGGGAAGGCATGTGACTGAAGAACGGAAAAGAAAAGACAGTACAAGTAGTGTGGGGAGCAGTGCGGGGAGTTTGGATAAGTATTGGGGAAACAAGCGGGAGAGAGAGGAGGAGGCAGGGGATATGGCGGAGGAAAAGGCGGGAGGGTTCAAGAGGAGCGGGAAGACAAAGAGGTCGCCGGAGAAAGGGGTTGTGGGGGGGGGGGGAGAGACAGAGGAGGGAGGGAGGACTGGTGGGAATGATAAGGGAAATGATGTTGGAAATGAGGAGGATGAGGGAGGAAATGAAGAGGGACAGGGAGGAGAGAAAAGAGCTAACGGAGGAAATAATGAGAGAGAGGGAGGAAAGAAGAAGGAGGGAGGAAGAGTGGAGAGGGGAGAGGAGGAGATGGGAGGAGGAAATGAGGGAGGAGAGGGAGAGGAGAGAAGGGCTGGTGGAAAAGTTGGGGAAGTTGGAAGAGAGGGAGAGAAAGTTGGAGGAGGTGTTGGAGAAGGTAGGGAGATGGGAAAAGGAAATAACGGGGAGTGTGGGGAAAGGCCTGGTTGGGGAGGCGATAGAGGAGGAATGGAGACTAAGAGTGAGAAGGATAGAGGTGATGCAGGATAAAATGGAGAGAGATAGAGAGAGGAGAAGAAACAATATTGTGGTAGGGGGGATGGGGGGCACTCCACCCGGAAGTGACATTACGGGGGAAGTGGGGAGGTTATGGGAAAGGATGGGGTTGGGGGTGGGGGGAATAAAGGACGTGGTGAGATTAGGTAGAGCAGGGAAAGAAGGGGTCGGAATGGTGTTGGTGAGATTGGAGGGGAGACAGGAAAAGAGGAAGGTGATGGAAGCAAAGAGTAAGCTGAAAGGAAGAAGGGAGAGGGTGGAGGATGACCTCACAGAGGAGGAGAGGATGGCGAGATGGAAGGTAGAAAGAGAGGCGCAAACGGAGGGGGAGAGCGGAAGGAAGGTGCAGGTGGGTTACATGAAAATGTGGGTGGATGGAAAGGTAAGAAGGTGGGACGAGATAAGGGAGAAATGGTGCGACGAGCAGGGAAACGACTGGGGTAGGAAGGGGGTAAGGAATGGGAAATGGGGATGGGGAAAATAAAGGAAGGGGGGAGATGGAGGGTAGCTTTTAGGAATGTGGCAGGAGTGAGGAGGAAGGATGAAGGTTTCTGGAAGGGACTAATGGAGTGGGATATCATGGTGCTGAGCGAGACATGGGTGGATGAGAAAGAGTGGGAATACGACGAAAGGAGGCTGCCTAGGGGGATTCGTGTGGGAAAAGCAATGGGCCAGGAGGGAAAGTAAGAGGGGAAGGGCGATAGGGGGAATGATAATGGTGGTGAGAAAGGGGCTGGAAGTGGGAGAGGGAGGATGAGGAGGAGGGAGAGAGGGGATTATGGCCAAGAAAGTGAGCATTGGGGGGGGGTGGAAGATAGTTGGTGTATATGTGAATGGGGACCTGAAAGAGAAGCTAGAGGAGCTAGGAGAGTGGATGCAGGAGAGGGAGGGGGGGGGGGTAAGAGTGGTGATAGGTGGAGATTTTAACGCGCGTACGTGGGCGGAACGGGGAGGGGAGTAGGAGATCCAAAGATAAGGTGGTGAATGGGGAAGGGAGGAGGCTCTGCAGGTGTTTAGAGGAAAGGGGATGGGGAATAATGAATGGAAATACAAAGGGGGACGAGGAGGGGGAGTGGACTTTCACAGGGGGGCGGGGGAATACAGTGATAGATTATGTGCTAGGGAATGAGGATACAAGGGCGAAGGTGGGAACGATGGAGGTGGGGGGAAGGATAGAATCGGATCACCACCCAGTGGTGGTGTGGCTGAAAGGGGAGGGGAGGGAGGAGGGGGAGGTGGGGAAAAAGGAGGCGAAAGGGAAGTGGGTAGAGGAAACTGGACGGAAGAGAGAAGGTTCGAGTTTATGAGAAGGTTTGGAAAAAGGGGCGGGGGGGGAGGGGAGTTGAGGAGGAATGGAGTGAGCTGCGGGAAAGGATAATGGGCGCGATAGGTAAGACGGGGAAAGAAGGGGGAGAGAACGGAAGGGAGGGTGGTGGGATTGGGAGTGTAGGGAAGAAAAGAGAGAGGTGAGGAGAGAGCTGAGGAAGTGGAGGACGGAAGGAGGGGATGGGAGTGAATATAAGGAGAGGAAGAGGGAGTATGGGAAGTTGTGTGAGGAAAAGAAGAAGAAGGAGGGAGAGGTGGGTGAAGGAAGTGGAAGGTGTAAGAACGGAGGGTCAAGTGTGGAAGGTGGTAAATAGGGGGAGGAGAAGGAGGGGCAAGATTAACGAAGGGGTAGCAATGGGCCGGGTATTTCAGGAGGTTGCTAGGTGGAGTGGATTGGGGAGTGAGGAAGGGTGGAGAGACGGGGAGGAGGGAGGACGGAGAGGCAGAGATAGGGAGGGAAGAGATAGGGAAGGTGATAAGGAATTTAAAGGATGGGAAGGCGGGAGGGAGGGATGGGATTCCAAACGAGGTGTGGAAATATGGAGGCGCAGAAGTGGAGGAATGTCTCTGGAGGATGTGAAATAGGGTGTGGAGGGGGGAAGGGTGGCCGGAAGGATGGAGGGGGAAGGCTGGACGACTACAGGGGCATAACCCTAACACAGACGGCGTACAAGGTGTATGCGTCTATGTTAGCGGAGAGGCTGAGGGTGGAGGTGGAGGAGAGAAGACTGCTGCCACCGAGTCAAACGGGGTTTAGGAGGGGGGTGGGATGTATGGACAATGTATATGTTTTGAATTATTTAATAAATAGGCAGGTGGGGAGAATGGGAAAAAATATGGTGGTTTTATTTGTAGACATGAAGGCCGCGTTTGACTCGGTGGACAGGAAGGTCTTAGTGAAGGCAATGAGGGGGAGGGGTGTGCGGGAACAGCTGGTGCAGAGATGCAAGGAGATGCTGACGGAAACGAGTTGTAGGGTGCGGTTGGGGGGGGGGGGTGAAGAGGGGAAGAGGTTCTGGACAGAGAGAGGGGTGAGGCAAGGATGCCCTTTGAGCCCGAGCCTTTTCACCCTACTGTTAGCGGATCTGGACGAGGAGTTAGAAAAGGGAGGGTGGGGGGGGGGGAAGCTTTGACCGAGGACGAAGAAGGGAAGAAGGGAATGATGGGGAAGCTGGAGAGATACGTGGATGGGAAGGGGTTGCAGCTAAATACGGAAAAAACAAAGGTCATGAGGTGTAGGAAGGGGGGAGGGAGGTGGAAGAGTGTGACTTGGAGATGGAAGGGTAAGGAGCTGGAGGAAGTTAGGAGTTTTAAGTATTTGGGTTATACGGTGATGGGGAATGGGGGCATGAAGGCATGTGGTGGATAGAGTGAGGAAAGGAGCGGCGGTGATGGGAAAGGTCTGGGAAATTGGAAAAAGGTTATTTGGAAAGGACTGGGAAAGAAAAATGTGGCTTTTTGATAGGTTGGTTTGGCCGGGGGTGGGTTACGGGCGGAGGTGTGGGGATGGAGAGAAAGGGAGAAAGTGGAAAGGCTACAGGAAAGGTATATGAAGTGGGTCCTGGGGGTGGATAGATGTACGCCGGGGTACATGGTGAGGGAGGAAATGTGTTTAAAGAGTTTTTTGCAGGATACAGACCGTTCGGGTTGATAGGCTCGCAGAACACCACAATTAAGCTTACGTTACTTTTATTCAGTTTACACCTTGTCTTACTGTAGAATTATACGTCTAATAAATGACTAATTACTTTTATTTGTTACAGAGTTTCTTTTCTCTTAGCGCACAGAACTATTTTAGCAATTAAGCAATTAGCAGTATAAGCGATTAAGCAATTAAGCACTCCCGTGATTAAGTAGTTAGCAGAGCGAAATTTCTAGCAATTAGTAATTAAGCAAAGCAACCGTTTAGCAAACCAAAAGTACTTGCGATACTCGAATCCACAGAGAGAGTGATCGAGGAATCTTCTCGCGATTTCCGGGAAACGGTCTCTCCCCCTTCCATCGATCCTATATCGATGGAAGGGGGCCGTGATCGATGCTCCGCATGAGTGAGTGGGCACACCAGCGCCATGCTTGCCGAATTTGGGACTCGCGTCCAGCAGATGGCGGTAAGCTGCCGGTTTCTCGCACATTTCCCGCCCGTCTTCATCCAATGATGAATAATCCGTTTGGCGAATGAGTCGCTGATTGGCGGAGAAGTGTGACACGATCGGGCAGCAGCACGGTGGCGCCACTCCCCCATGTGAAGGACGATCCGGAAGCTCATTAGTGTGTAGATTCGTTTTTGTCCTGAACAAAGGGAAGATATATAAGTTTTACAATAGGCTGTAATAATTCGGATCGCTCGGTTTTTACGGTGACGACCCTAGTGAGGCCGTCTGGTCCGGGATGCAGTTTAGTGACCCGTGCTAGTGGCCACTTGGCGGGTGATTGCAGTTCGGACCGTAGCAAGCATAGATCGTTGACCCTTGGCTGCTTATGCTGGTGAGTCCATTTATTGCGAGCCTACAACGTCTGTAAGTACTCCGACGTCCATCTTTGCCAGAAATGTAGCCTCATCTGCTGAAGCAGGTGCCACCGTGAAAGTCGATTCACTGGGACGCCTTCGACTGGCGGATCAGGAACGGATAATAGTGCGTCTCCTATAAGAAAATGGCCAGGCGTTAAAGCGGACAAGTCGTCGGGGGTCGTCGCTCAAGGGCTGTAATGGTCTCGAGGTGAGGCAAGCCTCGATCTGTGCCAGCAGCGTCGTCCATTCCTCGAAGGTGAGCCGTTGTTCTCCGATGACCGCCGAAGTGTGGTGCAGAGGGGGGATTGAACCTCTACGTGATGCCATCCTTCAGCAGGTGATTCCTCAATCCTCCACCCTCTTTGGTCAGTTCAGGCATCAAGTTGCGGAGCTCCCTTGCCGCGCCTATAAAATTTGTGCCTTGGTCGCTGTGGATGGCTGCGGAGCGCCCACGCCGAGCAATAAACCGACCTAAGGCAGCAATGAATGCCTCGGTGCTGTAATCTGAAACCATTTCCAGATGTAGAGCACGAGTTACGAGGCATTGAAAGATGGCAATGTAGCCCTTATAGCATCGTTGCCCTCTCCCCCTTGATGCTAGTAGAAGAAAGGGCCCAGCGTAGTCTAGACCGACTTGGAGGAAGGGTCTTCCTGCGTTGAATCTGGCAGCGGGAAGGCCGCCCATAAGTTGCTGCCCAGGGGTGGCCTTCCAGCGAACACAGGGCAGACAGCGATGGATATGCGCCTTGACTCTCTGTCGTCCTTGAAGTTGCGGCAGTTTACATGGCCAACGTAAGTTGCGTACCACCATGTAGTGTCCGTCGATGAGCTTCATCAATTATCAAACCAGTCAAACCACCCTCCTTTGGCAGTATGATGGGATGCTTCTCCGGAGTCGGCAGTGGGGAGTGTCGCAGCCATCCTCCTACTCTCAGTATTCCCAAGTACGGCGTGAGTCGCAGCAGCTTGCTGCGCTTAGGAAGAGGTTGCTTACTCTGCAGACGCTGTATGTCTTCCGCAAACTCTTGTTGTTGGACAACGGCGATCCAATGATACCGAGCAGTGTCCAGCACGGCAGTCGCCAGCTTCTCAGCCAGGGTCTCCTCTGTTTGTTGTAGGTTGGCCTGGGCGGCGCCATCGGAGACACCAAGCAGTTAGCCTAAGAAGAGAATGAATGGATGAATACCGGTGCAGTATGTACTCTCCCAGTGCCGTGTCACCCGAGGCCGTCACGTTTCCTGCAGTCCTCGCCTCCAGGTCAGTGATCGGCTCCGGCAGCGTCTCTCTTTTGTCCCAGCCAAACGGGTCGTTCAACCAGGAGGGCCCATTCCACCACAGCGAGAAGTCTGGCAATTGACTTGGTGGAAGTCCTCTCGAGGCGCAGTCAGCGGGATTCTCCTGCCCCGAGACGTGATGCCGTCGCGCTTCGGGTAGGGCGAGCTGTGCTTCCGACACCCTATTGGCCACGTACGTTTTCCATCGAGCTGGGTGTCCCCGAATCCAGGCTAAGGTTATCGTCGAATCGCTCCACAGGTGCGTGTCCACTTCCGTCAGCTCCATACTCATGCGGGTAATGACCATTAACCGACTCAGCAGTGTAGCAGCGCAGAGTTCCAATCGTGGTAAGGAGATCTTCTTTAATGGTGCAACTTTAGTTTTGGCGTTGACGATTTGAGTTCACACCTGGCCCTGGGAATCCACTATCCGGAGGTATATTACAGCAGCGTAAGCCCTCTCGGAGGCGTGGGCAAACCCATGTAGCTCCCGGGTCTGGGTGGAAGAGTGTAATCCCAGCCATCGCGAAACGCAGATGTTGTTCAAGGCTGTTAGTTCTGGTAGGTAGCGACTCCAGGAAGCTTCTTCAGCAGCGAGTAGAGGTGCGTCCCAATCTAGATTTAAGAACCATAGTGATTGCATGAATATCTTTGCAGTAATAGTGACCGGGGATACCAGGCCCAGTGGGTCGAAGATACGGGCCAGCTTTAATAGCACACGCCGTCGCGTCACGGTCCAGTCTGCAGAATCCTGCTTTACTCTGACTCTGAAGCAGTCGTCCGCTAAGCTCCAGTGGACGCCCAGAGCCGTGTGAGTCTCGCCGTCCTGCCACTTAATCTCCGGAATAGCATCGCCTGCAGGTAGCGCTTCCATCAGAGCTGCGCGATTGGGAGCCCACTTCCGGAGATTGAAGCCGCCCGGCATACACAGCCTTCTTAATTCCTCCTGCAGCTCCCGAGCCTCCTTCTCTGAATTTGCGCCCGTAACGACGTCATCCATATAGACGTATTTCCGGAGAATCTTAGCTGCTCGGGGATATCGTCTCTGCGCGTCGATGGCCAGTTGATGCACCGTACGGATGGCTAAGTAAGGGGCACACGCGAGGCCATACGTGACCGTATTTAGCTCATATTCACCCCTATCGTCCTCTTCCTTCTCTCTCCACAGAATCCTCTGGAAACGTCGATCTTCGGGGTGGATCAAGATCTGCCTGTACATCTTCTCGATGTCAGCGGTCAGACAGATCTTGTGGGTCCTCCAGCGTAGCAGTAGCTGTTGTAGATCCGGAAGCAGACTCGGGCCCACAAACACCTGATCGTTCAACGATTTTCCGCTTGTCGTAAGGTAGGACCCATTGAACACCACTCTGAGCTTGGTGGTGGTGCTGCTCTCTTTCCATACTACGTGATGCGGTAGGTAGAAGCCTGGTGCTATAAGATCTCGACCCCCTCTCTGAGTCATATGTGCGAGTTCTTCATACTCACGCATGAATCCTTGATATGCTTGAGCCATGGCAGGATCTCTTTTAAAGCGTGCCTCCATCCTGTCCAGCATGAGTTTGGCCCCCTGTCGTGATTCTCCCAGCTCAGAGCTCTCGCGAAATGGAAGGCGCCGCATGTACCTTCCAGACTCCAAGCGTTCATGCGTCCTCTCAATGTGCTCTTCACATTGCTGTTCTTCCACGGTGTAGGCAGTGGGTACCGTCAGCTCCTCCTGTTCCCAGAACCACCGAACCAGAGGTAGCAGTTCCCCTTCCAACGTACCTGTTAGAGAAGTCCGAGCGATGTTTCTCGTAGCAACCTTTGTATTTGTTTCGCAGGCCGGTCCGGACACTATCGACTCCACCGAGGTCCTTTGCGCGATAGGATCCCCTGCGTCTCCCCGGAGCACGCCGTCAGCTAAGACCAGTGAGTAAGCGTCCGCACCTAATAGTACGTCTATAGGTTCATCCCCAGTGAAGTCGGGGTCCGCTAGCTGGATTCCACGCAGGTGACCCCACATTCTACCATTAGCGCCCAATCGCGGCCGATAAGAAGTGATTCTAGGAAGCACTAAAGCGGTTGTCCCATGGCTGCTTCCCGACGTAGTGTGGGGCTTGAATTCCAGATGCACTCGGCCGTGGACTCGTGACGTCGGCTGACCTCCTATGCCGATGATACGCATGTCGGACGGCTTCCTTCTGAGCCGTAATTCTTGTGCCAATGCCTGAGTAACTAAACATACCTCGCTCCCCTGGTCTATTAGGGCACGTACCTCTCTGGGCTCTCCATCGGCAGGCAGCAGTTTTATGCGGGCTGTCGCCAGCAGGACGGCGCACAGTGGGCCGGATTCACTTATGTTACGCCATTTGGGTCTTTTTTTTAACACATCGGAATGCCATTGATACCAAAAAATAGGAAAAAATTATTTCTTTCTAATGATGTATAATATAATATTTTTGACATTTATTTATTTATTTATTTTTGTTTAGAAAGCGAATTAACGCATCAGCGCTAGGAATTGATAAGCGTATTAAGGCACACAAGAAACTAGCAATTATTACAAGAGCACGAGCACAATTATATTTAAGATCTGACGCGCTACGGTTACAGTTATAGTTTGAGTTAATCGAAACAATAGTAGGATAGCGATATGTACGGATAGCCAGGCCGCTATCAAAGCACTGAGTAGGAGTATGTATGTGTCTCAGCTGGCATTGGAATGCAGAATAGCATTAAACGGGCTTGGGAAAAGAGGAGCCAAGATTACCATATATTGGGTACCACGACATGAGGGGACAGCGGGTAATGAGAGGGCAGATCGACTAGCTAGGGCAGGGTCAAGCATGGCTCCCAGGATGGACGAGGCGATCCCCCCGATAGCTGATGTGGCCTTCAAGGCTGTTATCAGAGAATGGAGGGATAAGACTAGGAAAAGGAAGTGGGAGGATACGACTGACTGTGCGACGGCGAAGCTGCTGTTGGGTCCTGAACCAAAACGGGACAGGGCCAGGAAACTAATAGGAATGGAAAGGGTCGAAGCAAGGAATGTGGTGGGCATTCTAAGTGGGCATGCGCCACTGAATGCTCACTTACATAGGATTATGGCTAGTGAAACGGAAATGTGTTCGCTATGCGAAGTTAGCAAGGAGGACTCTGTACACGTTCTGTGCGAGTGTCCACGTACAATGGAAACCCGGAGAAGGATATTTGGCATGGAGGTAATTAGAGCAGAAGAGGTTAGTAAGCTGTGTATAGACAAGATTGCGAGTTTCCTGGGGGAGGTGAACCCATGGAAATATACCTAAGGCTCATCTCCGTCAGAAGGGGAGGACCTTCACGCTGGCCCCCTTCTCGGTCAGTGACTCGGAAGTAGACTGAGAAGGAGGCTGGAGCCGCGATTCGAAGGGGACCGTTACCCCTCGGCGTGGTTCACCGGGGGGGGGGGGGGCGGAGGTAGGGGCCCCCCTCATATCTCCAACAGAAAGGCAGCCAATGAGGGCAGAATGGTTAGGCAGCTATTCTGACCGTGGTCCAGTGGTGACTGAGCCTTGGAAAGCTCGATCCGGGGCCGCGGAAGGGTAGCGGTGCCAAGAGTAAGAAAGTAAGAATGGTTCTAGTGCCCCAAGCACTTAAGCGATACCGGCGCACCGGCTTTTACACACCTCTTTAGGAATGCGGAGTGCTGCTAGGGGCGGGTGGTGACCGCCCCCCTTCTGGACCGTGTCTCGCTATCAGATCTCGCAATGTTTGATCAAGACTAGATTTAATTAAGGGAATGGGAGGGGGGGTGGTGCGTCCCTAGGGCCCTCTTGCCGTGGGGACCCTTGTCTTAAAATATTATAATCTTAGGTTTGAAGTGGGTAGGTAGGGGGGGGGGGGGTAATGGGGTAGGGTTGTAGTGTAGGATAGCTGTGGGAAGTTTCAGTAAACAGGAACAAGGGGGGGGGGAGTACTAGGACGTTGAGTCAACGGGGGAAGAGGGGGGAGTAGGAGGGTGGGATAGCTAGCCGTATAAGGGTAAACAAGCCGTCACCCTAGCAAGTTGGAGGTACGGTATGCGCGTGCCCGCGCAGTCTAGGGATGCCTCCAGCGGGGACGTGAAGGGGACCTGGCTACTCCGGGTTCAGGACGACGAGTAAAAGCGAGTTTAAGGGGTTGATAGGAGACCTGGTAGAGCGGCGTCGAGACACGGTTCCATATACCGCGAATCTATTTAGCGACGGGCTGGTACCGTCAAGGCCGGAGAGGGTGGCTTGCGCAACGCATAATGACTCCGGCGCACCTATGAGTGCGTCTTAGGTAGGGATCGCCCACCCTTGTTGATGGTCACCCCCGCGAGTACGGTCCGTCCGCAAGCTGGCCCGGGCCTATAAAAAGCGGACGCGTACCCGAGAAACGGGGTAGAATCCTGGCGGGTTAATGTGTACCATGAGGAGGCGGCCATCCATAGCCATTCCCTCCCCCCTCCGGGGGGAGGCCCGTCTTCCCAGGCCGCGCAGGGTAGAGGGTGTGGTCCTCTGGACCAGGTGGCAAGTCGTCCCTTCCTTCTCGACCTCGGCCGTTGAAGGGAGGCTCTCTAACTCCGAGGCAGCGCAGGGGAAAGAGATGCGGTCACACCGGACGGCATGATCAGCTCTGGGGGAACTCCCGCTCTCCGAATGTTGAACACTCATTGGCTACATGGCCCGAGTGACGCCCGGGACCTCGGCACGTGTCGTATGCTCCCCCCGCTGTATGTCGCAACTAAATCGACTAATCGACTATAGTTTGAGTTTATGTACAAGGTCATTTACAATCAATGTTTAACTGTTTTCGCCACAATTATACCAGAGCAAGCTTTAGTAATTAAGCCGCTAGTATCCGCGAAGTAAGTTGCCCAGCAGATGGGCAATAGTAGCGAAAGCGGACTGCGAGCAAAGCAGCGCGTAGCGTAAGCAAAGAAAAACTGTGTTAAACGTAGCAGGATCGCGAACAGACAGTGAGATGATCCAGGAAATCGGCTCGATCTCCTGGAAGCAAGAGCAGTCCCCCTTCCATTGATTGTAAGACGATGGAAGGGGCCGTGATCGACGCTCCACATGAGTCAGCGCGCAGCCGCCAGGTGCCTAATTACCGGTGGGCCAAGGAGATGGCGTTAACATGCAGAATTTCTCCAACAATTTTTCATTTTTTTAAACAAAATTTTGAAAAAAATAATTTGAAAACTATTCATTTGGTACTTTATTTAATGCCCCTTTCAGTGATTATAGGGAATGTTGGGGAAACTTTTCGTTTTCAAGTTATAAGGAAAAGTCGAAAAATAAAGGAATGCGGTCAAATATCGTTTTGTTTAAATTGAAGGCGAATGTTTTGCGCTAAACATCATCTTCTATTAGTAATTAATGTAAACAATTTATTAAAAAATAATTCTGAAAACAGTCAGTAAAATTGCGACATTTCTTAAAATTGACAAGGAATATCTTTCAACTCCCTACGAGTCCCGTATTTTTACAAGGGGGAATCTTTTCAGTGCACCTTCCTCTACACAATCACGCAAGAATCACTTCCACCTTCGTCCGGTTTCGAGAAATATTTCGGTTTGAACTCATCAGCGTCGCGTCCTTTTCTTCACGTTCATGCGTTGCATCCTTCTTCGAAGGAATTGTTTAGATTATCGGCACTTGAAGTGTTTATGCTATGATGTAGATAAGCCTTCGACTTGGTCCTGTATTTTCCATTTCCAATCAGTTGAAACTGAACCAGCAGAGACTGCACAGTGACGTTTTCAAACCATTTCCAACAGATTTGAAAGTTGCATTCTAATTTTTATAAGTTTTTATCACTTTAAATTTTATCTTGTTCAGTTTGTGTTTAATATATTATATATGTGTATATATCTTAGTGTGTTTAGTGTATATTAATGCGTACTATACACTATCGCTGGAGGAGATAGAAGGGATGAGGGAAGCTGGGGGACTAAAAGGAGAGGGGTTGGTGAGTAGGGAAAGGAAAGTGCAGAAGGAGGAGAGGTGGGGAAGGATAGGGGACTCACAGTATAATAGGTGATACGGAAGGGTGAAGGGGGAAGGGTTGCCGGGGTATTTAAAGAAGGGGTGGGGGGAAAGTAGGTGGAGAAGGGTAGCCAGGTTTAGACGGGGTAATGAGATGAGGGGGGTAGGTACTGGGAGGAGGGAGAGAAAAGAAGGTGTAGGGTGTGCGGAAGGGGGGAGAGACGAGGGAGCATGTGTGGGAGGAGTGTATGGGGTTGGGAGAAGAGAGAGGGTGACAGGAGATGACGTGGGAAGTGCTGGGGGTTGAGGGGAGCGGGGAGGAGTGGCTGAGGAGGTTAGAGGAAAGGAGACAGATGTGTGGGGGAATGGAGGTATGAGAGAAGGAATGGATTGGATGGGGAGACGAGCGGAAACGGAGGTCCGGGAGAGGAGGGAAGGAGGTAGAGGAGAGAGAGAGAGCGAGCGAGCGAGCGAACGGAGCGAATTTGTATATAGTATATATAGTTGTATATAGTTAGTATATATAGTTATATAGTTAAGTTAATTTAAGGTAGGCTAAGGAGATGTAGAAAGAGTGGAGAGAGTGCGGATGAAGAAGATTGTAACCCCTAGGGGCTCAATAAAAAGGATATATATATATATATATATATATATATATCATGTTGTACCACGTTTGTATTAAGGAGGGATTAATAAAATAAATTATGATTAAATTAAACTGCATTTTTGACACAATAAAAAAAAGTTTTATGCAAAAACATTTTATACAATATATATTATAACATAAGTTATACATGTTTCTAAACATTTAATTTACATTTTTACTATGAAGTTATGTTAACGGAACAAAATTTGTCATCCTTGATAATAGGATTGCTTAGATTTACGACTGCACATAAAATGGTTATAATCTTCTCACTTTTTGGTACAAGACCTGTGGCCATTTTACTACCCAGTATTTCAAATACTTTTAATCGCTGGTTCAGTCTTTCAACATGCACTCTTGCGCTTGCAATATCTGCATTCTCTACAACATCATCTGCAGAGTATTGAACTTGATCCTTAAGGAATGGCGGTCTAATCAATTTTACATTATATTCGGAACATAAATCATCTATTAAAAAACCTCTGTCCACCATTACTGACACACCATCCTCTAGCTGTTGCAGCAAAAGACTTTGTTCAAATATTGCTTTATCTAAGGCCTGGCCTCCGTACGGTTTGCTTACAAAAGATATTATCCCACCTGGTGTTACTCCAATCATACATTTTATAGTGTATCTCCCTTTATAATTTGAATAGGTAGTTATTTGGCAGCACAAGTTTTTTGGTTTCTGTATTTCTATCTCTGTGCAGTCTAATAGTATTCGAGTGTTGGTATACTTATTAAAACATAATGGCATATTTCTTAAAATTTCATCATCTGATGGAAAATGAACATATGGTCTTAAAACCTCGCATAAAATGTCTAACACATTACAAATAACGTCTGAGCAATATCTGTGACTAACTGCTTGGAACAAAATGGATAGAAATGAGTAACTTAAATTCTGTTTCAGTTTTATAAAAGTCATTAAAACTCGTTCCCGAATACTTATTAAAACAGTGTGTTTGCTCAATTGTGGTTCAGCTATTTTGACAGCAGCTACAATACTGTCAAACAATTTAAAGTTTTGTATTCCAGTAGCAGTACTTAACTCTTCATCTGTTTGTAAAAAAATAAAGAACCAGTGCTGCTCAAATCTCCACTTTTAACTTGTACTTCAACATCAATCAAAGTTTTTTCTCCTACATTCAGTTTTTCAAGGGGTGTGTAATTTTGAGCAGTAATAAGACTATTGTCCTTTTCAACACAATAGGAATTGCATTCAGTTTCTTCTGTCCTCGAATTTAACTCGATCCGTTTCATGCGATTTGCCAGTCGGATTTCTCTTTCGTTAACTTTTGTATCCGAAGGTTTATGGGTTTCTATGCTCGACTGTGGCAAATTCGCAGTTGGTACAGCTGTTTCTTTCAAAACACGTGCTCCAGCTGAATAATCTATAAAATTAAACTAATGTAAAAAAAAATTGACCGCTTAACTAATTATATATTATCTATCAGAATATAAATTTTGTTTTTATCAAATGTAAATATATTAGCTGATTATATTTTGAAGTTAAATATTTAAATAATGATTGAAATTTATTATACAATTGATATGCATACTACAATTCAATAATTCAATAGAAAATATGAAAATAATAATTTAGCTGGTCTTGTGAATACAGTGTAGTCATCATTAACAAAATGAAGTGAGCAAACTCTCATACTGTGTGTCACTTTTTTCCCCATTTTTAAAATTCTTTCCCAGAACTTTCTTCTGTCAATCATTTCCGATTATCCTAGTTTATTTACATGATTAATTTGCACTGTGCCGGCTTTAGGGAAGTGGTGAAAACTCGATTCTGGATTCCTACAGGCTTTACTATTGTAACCGAAAACGCAGCAAAATATTTTGCTTTTCGACGCTTTTGGTACAAATTGCACTCCGGTCTCCGTAACTAAAAGTAAATTAATTATAGTAGAACAATTTATACGCAGAAATGATACCACAAATAAGTTAAAATGTAAATTTTATTCCATTTATTTACACACTTTCAATATGCTGCTACAGCCAGCGACCTACCCTACTTCGTCAGGTTCTGATTTTCGCCACCAGATAGCACATCGCAGCTTAGCCAATCCCAATATTGGAAAGAAGCTGGTAACGACGCAGTAATGGCGATGGCCGATTCTGGCACACTTCGGGAGTTAAAAAGGCCACTCGTTGTACGGTCAGATAGCTGGTTAGGCGCCTGGGTGTACGGAACGGAGCCCCAACTGGGCCCGCGGCAGCCTTTATACACTTGTCGTCGCTTATCTTCGCCAGCGAGTCGTTCGCGGGGCTCGTGGCCGCCTAACGGTCGCGGCTCGAACTAGCCTTATTGTCTTAACGGCGCCTGACGTCGCTACGTCACAGTTATACTATTGTTCGCGAAAAGGACATCTCAACGCCATCTCTTAATGAGGACTGGTAATTAGGCGCTTGGCGTCTGCGCGCTGACTCATGTGGAGCGTCGATCACGGCCCCTTCCATCGCCTTACGATCGATGGAAGGGGGACTGCTCTTGCTTGCAGGAAATCGAGCCGATTTCCTGGATCATCGTTCTCGTTCTGTTAGCGACCTGCTTACGCATAACACGTGTTATTAAATCCGCTACGCGCTTCTCTTGCTGGCGCTTTTACCTCGAGACAATTACTCAGCTGCCTAGTAATTGCTTTCGCTTGCTGCTTGGCTGTTACACTCGCTTAATTGCCAAGGTTCGTTTGCTAAATAGTTCTGTCATAAATAGTGTTTATTTCCGTGACTTTGTACATATAGTTAACTTATAATTGTAAAGATAACCAGTGAACGTTTAAATATAACGACTCTTAGTGCTCTAAATAATCTGTGTGTCGCTCAGCAGTGTCAAATACATTTATTCGCTTTCTAGCTGTTGGAGACAAAGTGAGGAGGGGGCCGTCGACGTCACGAGCAAGGCGATGCGCGGTGTTAGATCTCGGTCGCGGGCTGATACAAATCGGCGAATGTCTACAAGGAACTGAGTGAGCCATCTCTGGGTGTTTACCACTAATTACGATGGCTCACTCGGTTCCTAATTGGGTCACCTACGCACACGTGACTTCCCTGAATCCTGGCGAGGATTCCGGGAGTCGAGATTTCCGTCTTCTTCTCGCTTCGACTTCCGAACGTTAAGCACGTTTCGCGATCGCGCGGAGTCCTTAAATCGGGTGGCTTTGAAATCGCCATATGTGACCAGATCGCTGGTGCCGTGAACAAGTGTTCAACTTATTTCTTATATTCAAAGTGCTTTTTTCCAAAGAACGAGGAATCTTTGTAAATAGTTGTACATATAAAGTGAATCCGTTTATTAAATGCTACATGTTTCGTTCTAAATTTTCGAGAATACTTATTGTGCGCTTCTGTACATTTTCTTTAACATAATTCGTAACATTATTTTTGGTCCTTCGAGCCGGATTTTTATCGGCCTCTGTAGTTTCTATCGCAAGTGAGTGAGTTCTGGAGTGTTCGTCGCACGTGCACGTTCGGTGTTCTCCATATTCCGTCGGTTAACATGGCGGACTTGATCGACGAACAGAAGGAGACCATCCGGAGAATCTCCAGGGTGGTAGAGAACCTCAAGAAGCTGGGCGCAGCAAAAATGACCGAGGGAGCAGTGCGTTCACGCCTAGACACGCTCGAGGAAATGTGGATGGAGTTCAGAACTCAGCATCGGGACGTCGTTAAAGCCTCTAAAGAGGACACCGCACTGAGGGCAGACGACTATTTCAGCAAAAATCTGTTCGACCTCACAGAGGAATCATATATGGAACAGAGGGGTCTTTTATTGGACATTTTAAAACCGACTGGAAAATCGTTACCGACGAAGAGCTCCAATTCAAACGCAACGGATGCTGAGGTTGAGTCGAGGTCACGCGCTGTTTTGCCTCGAATCCCTCTTCCCGCGTTCGACGGTCGGTATTGTGATTGGCCGTCCTTCCGCGACTTGTTTGTATCGTTAATCGTGAAGGATTCATCGCTCAGTGAGGTAGATAGACTACACTACCTGAAAACATGCCTGAAGGGAGAAGCCGCGGGGCATTTGCAAAATTATACAACAACAGACGATAATTTTGCCTTGGCATGGGAGGCCCTGCAGGGGCGTTATCAAAATAAACGCAAGCTTGTGCGGGCGCAACTCACCACGCTGTCGAATTTGGCTCCAGTGGGAAGGGAATCGTCCTCTGAGCTGAAACGACTTCTCTACGATACCGTTACCGTAGTTGGAGCCTTGGAAAAACTCGGTCGACCTGTCACAAACGCCACGGACTGGTTGGTGCACATGACCGTGGAGCGTCTGGATGAGCAGTCACGTCGAGAGTGGGAAACGTCCTTCCGATGAGGTGCCAACGTTCGACGACCTGAAGGCTTTTGTGGACAAGCGGATTGACACCGTCGAGGTCCTTGAAGATCAGCGGAACGGTGCTAATCAACCGGGGAAGAAGAAGACCGCTGCAAAGGGTGCCAAAGTCCACCAAGTCTCCACCCAGTCTAATCCTGCGAAGGAGTGCAGCCTCTGTAAAGGCAAGCATTACGTGGCTTTCTGTCCTGTGTACCAGAAAAAACCCCCAGCAGAAAAGCAGGCGGTCATCGAGTCACTGCATCTCTGCGTAAACTGTCTGGGGAGACACCAATTCGACGTGTGTCAGTCGATCAAGACGTACAGGATTTGTGAAGGAAAACATCATACCTTTCTTCATGAAGTTCAGCGCCCAACCGAGCAGTCAACGGTTCACCACGCTGCACTGCAAGGTTTTCATTCAGCCCGGGTGATCCTAAGCACCGCTCGGGTTAAATTGCTGGATCCCAGTAGACCAGCTGTTTTCGTGCGAGCACTCATCGATCCAGCGAGTGAAGTGTCAATCATTTCGGAGTCCCTAGTGCAACGACTGGCGCTCAGTCGTAAGGGAGCTCGAATACCTTTGCTCGGAGTGGGCGGTGCTCGGTCCCGCTGCACGAAAGGGTACACCACAATCACTGTTGCATCCCACTGCAACAAAGAGTGCCGTCACGAAGTGTCAGCATTAATCTTGTCGGAGCTCTCTGGACACGTACCGCAGAAGTTCCCAGAAGAAAGGACATGGCATCACCTGCAAGGACTTCCACTTGCAGGTCCGTGGTACCAGCGGAGTGATCCAGTGGAGTTGCTCTTGGGTGCCGACGTGTACAATAAGATCCTCCGCTGTGGGGTGCGGCTAGGAGGCCCTAGCGCTCCCGTTGCCCAAGAGACCTGCTTGGGATGGATCCTCAACGGCGGCGTCAAGGGCAATCCGGACAACGCTGACCAATTGTCGGGCACATCTTCGGTCCACCACTGCACTGTGGACAAGGATTTGGTAAGAATTTTAACCAAATTTTGGGAGCAGGAAGAAATTTCCGTAGTTGTGCCACCAACGCCGGAGAATGAAGAGTGCGAGCGGCACTTCCTGCAGACGTATCGACGCGATGATGAAGGTCGCTTCATCGTGAGATTGCCCTTCAAGACAATCCCAAGCTTGGGCAATTCCCGACGTGCAGCGTTGGGGACTCTGGAGGCCATGCAGCGCAAATTCCGACGATCGGCGAGTCTGCAAAAAGCATACACAGATTTTATGACTGAGTACGAGTCTATGGGGCACATGACTCGCATTATAAATTCCAGTGGGGATCTCGCCAAGCACGACGGCTTTTACTTGCCACATCACGGGGTGTGGAAGGAGACGAGCACGACCACCGTTTGGTAAGAGTAGTATTCAATGGCTCGTTGAAGACCGACAACGGGAGGACACTCAATGAGTTCCTCCACACAGGGCAGAATCTGCTCCCTTCACTGGCGGAGGTGCTCCTCCGCTGGCGAAAGCACGCAGTGGCTTTCACGGCTGACGTAGCCAAAATGTATCGCCAGATTCGGGTGCAGAAGGACGACTGGAGATGGCAGAAAATTCTGTGGAGCCAACATGCTGACGAGGCCCCTCAGGAGTATCACCTGTGCACAGTCACGTACGGTTTGGCATGCGCTCCGTACCTGGCGATCCGGTGCATCCACCAGTTAGCGCACGAGGAAGCTGTGAGGTATCCAGGGGCAGCGAGGGTCGTCCGTCGCGACGTCTACGTGGACGATGTCCTATCCGGAGGTTCGACGCTGGACGAAGCACAGCAGCTTCAACGCGAGCTGTATGAGCTCCTCATGGCGGGCGGGTTCCCGCTCCGAAAATGGGCTTCCAATTCTAGGGAGCTGCTGAGCGGCATCACTGGGGGCGACGCAGAGGCCACTCGGAGCTGGACTTCTTCCAGCCCACACAGCGTGCTGGGGATCGAGTGGCTGCCTTCTGCTGATTGTTTTCAGATTACCGCCGCAGACAGCCCAGGAGCAGCAGCTGCAACCAAGAGGACTGTGTTGAGCAAGACGGCCCAGCTGTTCGACCCTCTGGGATGGTTGGCGCCAGTGACTATTGTAGCCAAGATCCTGATCCAGGAACTGTGGCTACTGAAGAGCGATTGGGACACACCGTTGCCACCACGGGAGAAGCAACACTGGTCGCAGTTCGTGCTGGAGCTGCCGTTTCTAGCAGGCGTCCAGATTCCCCGGTGGCTAGGGTGGCTGCCTTCCAGTAGCATCGTGGAGATGCACGGCTTCGCAGACGCTTCCGAGCGCGCCTACGCAGCGGTCCTCTACCTCCGAGTGGTCGACGTATCGGGTTCATCACGATCGACACTGGTAACTGCCAAAAGCAAGGTTGCTCCATTAAAGCAGGTTTCGATACCTCGGCTGGAGCTCTGCGCCGCGTGGCTGCTGACACGCCTAGCGGCACACACACTCACCGTTCTGGAGCTGGAGAAGGTGGACGTTCACCTGTGGAGCGACTCCCTTGTGGCTCTGGGGTGGATTCGAGGGCACCCGACGCGATGGACTACATACGTGGCCAACCGGGTCTCCTCAATCCAGCAGAAGATGCCACTTGCAGTGTGGCATCACGTCCAAGGCCCCGACAACCCGGCGGACTGCGCGTCCAGAGGTCTATCACCAAGGGACCTCGTGGACTTTGCCCTCTGGTGGACGGGACCGACCTGGATCAACTTCCCCGATCTATGGCCTAGGATGGAGTCCAGAGTCCAGGAGCCAATCTTGGAGCAGCGAACCAGGAGTCTTCATACCCAACTACCTGGGGAGGACGAGGTGAGCCGCTACATTACAAGATACTCTAACCTCCATCGCCTCTTCAGAGCAACCGCATGGTGTTGCCGCTGGTTACCTGAGTACAAGGAGAAGCGATCAGCATACCTCACATCGGAGGAAATCCATGCGGCCCGAAGACGACTGGTTCGGCTGGTGCAGCGACAGGCCTTTCAAACGGAGGTCAGCAGCCTGCAGAACAAGCGGAACATTCCGTCAAGGAGTCGTCTGCGGAAATTAAACCCTTTCCTGGACGAGGAAGGGCTATTGAGGGTAGGAGGGCGACTTCAAGAAGCCTTGCTACCGTACGACCGGACTCATCCTCTCATTCTGCCGGATGAGTCTCCCTTAGCGATTCTGTGGGTGAAGGCAGCTCATCTACGATGTCTTCACGGAGGTGTTCAACTCACGCTGGCAACAGTCAGACAGGAGTGCTGGATTCTGAGGGGTCGTCGGATGGTAAAATCGTGCCTGCGAACATGCATTATTTGTTTTAGATGGAGACATCAACCTCCTGTACAATTAATGGGTACTCTTCCCCGCGCGCGGGTAGTTCCGTGCAGACCATTCTTGAGAACCGGTGTAGACTATGCCGGTCCCATTCAGGTGCGCTCCGGTCGGGGGCGTGGACAAAAAAGCGTTAAAGGATACATTGCCTTATTTATCTGCCTGTCAACGAAGGCAGTCCATCTGGAGTTGGTGTCCGATGGAAGTTCTGAGACGTTTCTGGCCGCGCTCAGGAGATTCGTGGCTCGCAGGGGTATCTGTACAGAAATGTACAGCGACTGTGGTACCAATTTCGTGGGAGCCAACGGCGAGTTGCGATCCCTCCTGCGCGCTGCCCAGCTAGACGGCCGCGACCTCCTCACCACCATTGCCGCGGAGGGCATTGAGTGGAAATTCAATCCACCTGCAGCCCCTCATTTCGGAGGCTTGTGGGAGGCTGCGGTCAAATCTGTCAAGCACCACCTCCGACGACAGATCGGTGAGCAGAAACTCACCTTCGAGGAATTGTCCACGCTCCTAGCCGGGATCGAAGCGTGCCTGAATTCCAGACCTCTGGAGCCATTGTCGGACGACCCTGAGGACCTTCAAGCGTTGACCCCAGGTCATTTTTTAATCGGAGGTCCATTGATCGCTCTTCCTGAGCCTAGCTTGGAGGAGGTGCCGATGCCCAGACTCTCCCGGTGGCAGCTAGTGCAACAGATACAGCAACATTTTTGGCGCCGATGGTCGAAGGAGTACTTGAATACTCTGCAGACTCGAGAGAAATGGTGTCAGGTACAACCTGCAATTACAAAGGGGGCATTGTGCCTCCTAAAACAAGAACTTCTTCCACCGACGCGGTGGCCATTAGCCCGAATTACTTCTGTGCATCCAGGTCCGGATGGACTCATTCGAGTAGTCACGGTGAGAACCGCTAAAACAGAAGTCAAGCGACCCATCAACAAGGTCATTGTATTGCCCATACCGGCGGAGAAGAGTCTGGACACGGCCCACTCTTCCGGGCAACGAGGCTAACCTCAAATTTTTATAATTATATTCACTCACCTTTTATTTTATTTCTTTGATGTTAACTGTCCGTCCAGTGTGTCTGCGAGAATCGTGTCTTCTTTACTTGGCGGTTCACAACACACGTTTATCACTCGTAACATCATTCTACTTATATTATTCATGTATTATATTATTAATTTTCTTGTAGACTTATACTGCGCATTTACGACCACGCGGGATGCCGGCGGCGCCCTCTCACGTCTGCAACGGTTAAGGCCCACAACGCAATTCATCGAAGCACGAGGAGTGCAATATTTCGTCAAGCTCCTTGACGAGGAGGGCGGGAAATGTTGGAGACAAAGTGAGGAGGGGGCCGTCGACGTCACTAGCACTGATCCTTCATTAACTTTACTAACAACTATAATGAAAACTTTGAAATCGATTTTCATTAAATGGCATTTCGGCGTATGTGCCCTTTTTCCATCAAATGCGTCAATTATTAGATATAACATATTATTCATATTTCCACTACCCCTTCCTTCCAGCCCTCCGGCCACCCCTCTCCCCTCCATACCCTGTTGCATATCGCCCATAGCCACTTTTCCACTTCCTCCCCCCCGTATTTCCACACCTCATTTTGTATCCCGTCCCCTCCCCCCGCCTTCCCATCCTTTAAGCTCCTCACCACCCGTCTTATTTCCTCCCTTCCTATCTCCCTCTCTCCGTCCCTCCCCCTCACCCCCTTCA
Source organism: Andrena fulva (assembly GCA_946251845.1). NCBI lineage: Eukaryota > Metazoa > Arthropoda > Insecta > Hymenoptera > Andrenidae > Andrena > Andrena fulva. Next base: position 13,153,618 of record OX276333.1, read on the forward strand.
CCTTTCGTCACCTTCCACTCCACCCCTCCCATCAGTCCCCTGAAATACTCGTCCCATTCCTCCATCTTTATTCTCTCGTTTACCCTACTTCTCCCCCCTCTCTCTCTCCTCACCACCTTCCATACCTGTGCTTCCGTCCTCACCCCCTCCAGCTCCTTTTCCCAGCGCTCCATCTCCTTCTTTCTCTTTTCCTCACACATCCTTCCATACCCCCTTTTCCTCTCCCTGTACACCGTCCCATCCCCCCCTCCCTTCTCCACTTTCTCAGCTCCCTTCTCACCTTACTCTTCTCCTCCCTACATTCCTCATCCCACCATCCTTCCTTCCTCTTCCTCTCCCCCCCCCCCTCTACCATCGCCTTCCCCACCGCCCCCTTTATTCTTTCCCTCAGTTCTCCCCACTCCTCATCTACACTCCAGTCCCCCTCCCCTCTCTTTCCAAAACTTCTCATAAACTTTTTCCTGCCCTCCTCCGTCCAGTTCCCTCTTCCCCCTCCTCTTCCCCCGCCACCTTTCCTCCTTTCTACATTGCCCCCCCTCTCCCCCCTGGTCCATACTACCAGTGGCTGATGATCCGAATCTACCTTCTCTCCCACTATTACCCTATCCACCTTCTCCCACGTATCTTCGTTCCCAATAACATAATCTATCACTGTGTTCGCCCTCCCCCCTGTGAATGTCCACTCCCCCTGTGAATGTCCACTCCCCCTGCTCATCCCCTTCTACCCCCCCGTTTAAAATACTCCACCCCCTTTCCTCCAAGAACCCGCATAGCCTCCTTCCATCACAATTCACCTCCTTATCTTTCGATCTCCTACCTCCGCGCTCCCCTCCCTCCTCCTCATTCCCTCCCCACACACGCCCTCCCTCTTCCCCGGTCCTCGCGTTAAAATCCCCTCCTATCAGCACCCTCACTCCCCATTCCCTCTCCTCCATCCACTCCCCTATACTCTCCAACTTCCTCTGCAAATCTCCATTCACGTAGACCCCCACTACCCTCCACCACTCCCCCCCCCCCATCCTTACCTTTTTCGTCAAAATCCCCTCCCTCCCTCTCTCCTCCTCCACTCCCACTTCCATCCCTTTCCTCACCCCCATTAGCATCCCTCCTATTGCCCTACCCTTCTTCTTCTCCCTCCGGGCCCATTGCCTATCCCATATAAATCCTCTTGGCAGTCTCCTTTCCACATTCTTCCACCCCCCCCCTCCTCCAACCACGTCTCTGACATCACCACCACGTCCCACTCCTCCAAACCTTTCCAAAAATCCCCGTCCTTATTCCTCAATCCCGCCACATTCCAAAAATTTTTGTATTGGGAACGAAGATACGTGGGAGAAGGTGGATAGGGTAATAGTGGGAGAGAAGATAGATTCGGATCATCAGCCACTGGTAGTATGGACCAGGGGGGAGAGGGGGGGGGCAATGTAGAAAGGAGGAAAGGTGGCGGGGGAAGAGGAGGGGGAAGAGGGAACTGGACGGAGGAGGGGAGGAAAAAGTTTATGAGAAGCTTTGGAAAGAGAGGGGAGGGGGACTGGAGTGTAGATGAGGAGTGGGGAGAACTGAGGGAAAGAATAAAGGGGGCGGTGGGGAAGGCGATGGTAGAGGGGGGGAGAGGAAGAGGAAGGAAGGATGGTGGGATGAGGAATGTAGGGAGGAGAAGAGTAAGGTGAGAAGGGAGCTGAGAAAGTGGAGAAGGGTGGGGGGGTGGGACGGTGTACAGGGAGAGGAAAAGGGGGTATGGAAGGATGTGTGAGGAAAAGAGAAAGAAGGAGTTGGAGCGCTGGGAAAAGGAGCTGGAGGGGGTGAGGACGGAAGCACAGGTATGGAAGGTGGTGAGGAGAGAGAGAGGGGGGAGAAGTAGGGTAAACGAGAGAATAAAGATGGAGGAATGGGACGAGTATTTCAGTGGACTGATGGGAGGGGTGGAGTGGAGGGTGACGAAAGGTGAAGGGGGGGTGAGGGGGAGGGACGGAGAGAGGGAGATAGGAAGGGAGGAAATAAGAAGGGTGGTGAGGAGCATAAAGGATGGGAAGGCGGGGGGAGGGGACGGGATACAAAATGAGGTGTGGAAATACGGGGGGGAGGAAGTGGAAAAGTGGCTATGGGCGATATGCAACAGGGTATGGAGGGGAGAGGGGTGGCCGGAGGGCTGGAAGGAAGGGGTAGTGGTGCCTGTGGTGAAGAAAGGAGCGGGGGAAAGGGTGGAGGATTATAGAGGGATTACTCTGACGCAGACGGCTTATAAGATATATGCATCGGTGCTGGCGGAGAGATTGAGAGTTGAGGTAGAAGAAAAGAAGTTGCTGCCACCGAGTCAGGCGGGGTTTAGGAGGGGGGTAGGATGTGTCGACCACATCTACACTCTAAACTACCTAATAAACAGGCAAATTGGAAGGAAAGAAAGGAAACTGGTAGTGATGTTTGTAGATATGAAGGCAGCCTTCGACTCGGTGGACAGGGAGGTTTTAATAAAGGCTATGAGAGGCAGGGGGGTGAGGGAAGGGTTGGTGGTAAGGTGTGAGGAGGTGCTTAGGGAGACGATAGGAAGGGTTAGGGTGGGAGAAGAGGAGGGGGGGAGGTTCTGGACCGCCAGGGGGGTGAGACAGGGGTGTCCGCTGAGCCCAATCCTATTCACCCTACTAATCGCGGATATGGATGAAGAGTTGGAAAGGGGTGGATGGGGGGGAGTGAAGCTGGGAGAGAGGAGGATATACACACTAGCCTACGCGGATGATGTGGCGGTGTTGGCGGAGGATGTGGAAGGGATGAAGGGAATGATCGGTAAGCTGGAAAAGTATGTGGACGGGAAGGGGTTACAGGTTAACGTAGGAAAAACGAAGGTGATGAGGTGTAGAAGGGGAGGGGGCAGGTGGGGGAAGGTGGTTTGGAGATGGAAGGGAAAGGAGGTGGAGGAGGTACATAGCTTTAGATACCTAGGATACACAATGATGGGAAATGGGGGGCAGGAAGAACATGTAAAGGAGAGGGTAAGAAAGGGGGCGGCGGTGATGGGGCAGGTGTGGGGGATAGGGAAAAGGAAGTGTGGGAAGGACTGGGGAAGAAGATTGTGGCTCTTCGACAAGCTAGTATGGGCAGTGGTTAGTTACGGGGTAGAGGTGTGGGGGTGGAAGTGTAGGGAGAAGGTCGAGGGGCTACAGGAAAGATATATGAAGTGGGTGTTGGGGGTGGATTGGAACACCCCGGGGTACCTGGTAAGGGAGGAGTTACAGAGGGGAATGGTAAAAGGTGGGGCAGGGATGCGGGCATGGGGGTACGAGAGGAAGCTAGAAGAGGGGAAGGGGGGAGAGTTGGCGAGAGAGTGTTGGGAGGAAATGAAGAGGAGGATGAAGAGGGGAAAGGTGCTACAGGGGTGGGAGGGAGAAAGGGAGCAATATTTTAAAGACAAGGGGTGGACGGTGGAGGAGGTGGAAAGGGCGAGAGAGAGGGGGGAGTTAAGGGGGGAGGAGCTGGTGGGGAGGGAAAGAAGGGAGCAAGAAGAGGAGAGGTGGAGGAGGATAGGGGAGGGGAAATATAATAAATGGTATGGGAGGGTGAAGGGAGTGGGGGTTCCGGGATATCTAAAGAAAGGATGGGGGGAGGAGAGATGGAGGAGGATCGCAAGGTTCAGACTGGGGAATGAGATGAGGGGGGGGAGATATTGGGGGGAGGAAGAGGAAAGGAGGTGTAGAGTGTGTGGGCAGGGAGAGGAATCTTGGGAGCATGTATGGGAGGTCTGTACAGGCTGGGGGGTGGAGAGGGGGTGGCAAAGTGCGGTGGAAGAGGTGTTGGGAGATGATGGGGAGGGGGAGGTATGGATGAAGAGACTGGAGGAAAGGAGAGAGGTGTGTGGGGGAGGGGGGGGGGGGTAGGGATGAATGGATGAATGGAGGATTGAGAGTGGAAAGGGAAGTGTGCGGAAGCGGAGGTCCGAGAAGCGGGGGAAGGGGAGCGTGTGTGCGTGCGATGGAGGAGGGGAGAGAGAGCGGGCGAGAGGGCGGTAATTTTAAGCAGTAGGTTAAGATAGGTTAAGTAGAATAAGTTAGATTTAAGGAAAGGTTGTATGGAGGAGGTTTTTTTGGTCTGGGAGATTGTAACCCCTAGGGGAACAATAATAAAGATACTACTATTATTCATATTTCGACAACCTGACATTTTGTTCAGACATAATAAATCTTTCAATTACAATTTATATTTTCAAAATAGAAGCTCTTTTAAGTTATATTTATATTTAGGTTTTGTTATTTGTTCAGTTGATTTTGATTTTTTTTATGATTAAACGTGATTATCTCGTTAAATAAAATTTGTTTTCTTATTAAATGTATATAGATCTAACAACCAAATCCTTAATCCCGCGGGACTGATAATAACGCGGGATTGTAACTCCTAGTGTCAGGCCAAGGTTTCGTTTTATCCGGATCTATCGCCTAGAAATATTTGCTGCCGCTACGAATATTTCCCGACACTTCAATATTAACGGGGCATCACTGTGTATCAAGGAACTAGAGCTCTGCAACGGGCGGGTTTGGCCCGCCCGGCCCACGACTGTTTCTCGGTGTACCCGACCCGCCCGCACTTACATCGTCACTAGCCCGAAGAACCCGCGGCTGTCCAGTCCGCCCATACCCGCCCGAAACGCCCGATCCGTCCGTGCCCGCTCTTTACCGAGACATTTCCCGCGCTTCACTCAATTTTCACTCTGACTTATTGTTACCCTCGAATGGAGAGTCAATCCTTGACAACTTATTTATAATTAATGTGTATTATACTTATCAACTATATGTAAATAACAGAAGTTAAAATACAAATAAATGTAAGAAATTAAAAAATTTAGATTTAATTTATGTTTTTTACAAAGAACAACATTGTAGTAGAAACATATCAGACAATTTAGAAATACAGTATATAAAAAATGCAGTTGACCCCGATGAATAGAGGAAAGGCGCAAATACGGACATGGACAGGTCGGATACGCACGGCTGGCAACAGTTTCGGGCTTGACGGGCGGGTAGAAGTGAACCGCTAACCCGTCTTGCCCGACGCGGGCCGGGAAGGCCGGGTGAGTCGAAAAACGATCGGGTAACGGGCGGGTTGACCCACGGTATACCCGTCCGTTGCAGAGCTCTACAAGGAACTGAACATTCATAGGAGACAAAATACACTTCGGTAGGTTCCTTATTAAATATAGTATTTATTCCACCTTCATATCGTTTATAATAATGAATACGTTTAATTTGCAGGTGTGTCTACAGGATATAGTTTAACAAAATAATATCTCAAAATAGATAATTGATTTATCTGCACTTGTAGCTTGACATTTTTAGTACTTTTATTTTGAACTACCACTCGATTTGTTCATATTTGAATTAATCACACATGGGTTAGACTAGTTATACACGGTAATAAACCTCTACGTATATGTACATATTTTACCAATACTTAATGACTGAATTAAGATGATGTTGAAACCTTTTTTCAGCTCCATGCCAATTGACCTAATTTTGAATTTGACTGTACCCTATGTAGAAAACTCGGGACAATGGAAATTCCTTTTGAAAAAAAAAACACTGTCAAGCTGTACACACACTGAACAAGTATTTTAACATGCCACTTAATCATATAACTCCTTAAGCCGTTTTTAAACCCGAAAAAAATGTTACAAATGATGGAAAAATAACTGAAGAAGGTAGTTTTCTAGTTCGAATTGCATACACATACCACAGACGAGGTATAGAATAGACCTATCAACCAATGTATTTTTGTGTCACCGGTTTGGGGGGTCTTAGGACCCCCTTACCATTTTAGTGTCGCATGCAACGTTACCGGTGAAGTCTTGAAACAGATTGTAATGCTACGCGTGATAGGAATTAAAACTAAATCTTATCGGAAACATTTAAAATCTAAAACGGCCTGAATGTTACGACTAATTTCAAGAAACATGTTGTATAATTCCGTTTACTAATAAATTTTGATAGAAGCATAATTTGCACGTATTTCTATAAATTTCGATCAGAAATATTATATAAATACAATGCGTAATAAGCATTTGTACAGTCTCTTAGTTAGGTTATATTTTCTGTCACTTCGATGAGCGAATTTTCTGTCCTTGAAATGACAGAAAATATAACCTATATGCTATACCCGATTTCCTAAAGATACTGTTGCGGCGTAATAATAATGTTTAGGAAGGATGATAAAATGTTCACAAATGTAGCGTAAAAGAACGAAATAGCCAATAAACATTTATTGTCATATAACATATACATAGGTTATATTTTCTGTCACTTTGAGGCGCCAACCATATAATATTCACGCGCATCCAGCCTGCGCATTTTCAGTAGCGGATTTGAGAAGCGGATTTTCTGTCATTGAAGTGACAGAAAATATAACCTATATGCTATACCCGATTTCCTAAAGATACTGTTGCGGCGTAATAATAATGTTTAGAAAGGATGATAAAATGTTCACAAATGCAGCGTAAAAGAACGAAATAGCCAATAAACATTTATTGTCATATAGCGTATACATAGGTTATATTTTCTGTCACTTCGAGGAGATGATTTTCGGATCCTCGAAGTGACAGAAAATGTAACCTATATGCTACATAACAATAAATGTTTATTGGCTATTTCGTTCTTTTACGCTACATTTGTGAACTTTTTATGGCTTAACATCCTTCCAAAATATTATTGTTACGCCGCAACGGTATATTTATGAAGTCGGTTATAGCATATAGGTTATATTTTCTGTCATTTCGAGGAGAGGACCACATAATAATCACGCGCATCCAACCTGCGCATTTTCTCTTCTGCGGAAAATTGACTTGTGGTCCCAAGCGGGAGAAAAGTTATTTCATTAAATTGTTTATATTTAGTGCGATTATTACTAGGGACTATAGCCATAATTAATTATTTTATATCTCGAAGAACAGTCTTTAAAATTTTAAATAATTAGTTTAAGCCCCCCCTGACATTCAATTGACTAACCTGTTAAGAAAACTATTAAAAATGTTATATTACGCGTCTAAATACATGCTTTTCTGACTTTCTTCCTGCCATAAAATATGTTAAGATCGGATTTTTCGAGTCAGTCTTACATATAAACGTTTTACAACATTTACGCTTGAGACAACTCAATACAGTATTTCCTCTAGTTCCTATCATTCTTCTAAATATGGAAACATGGGTATCAGGTTTACACAGGTTTCTAAAATTGTTCAGAAGCTACCGACTCTTTATGACAACATGTTGGTCGGCGCTTGGAAGGAATACAGGGGCATTAATATGCACTATCCTCTAATAAAAAAATTTTTTTTTTATATTTTTTCATCATTATGCAAACATCTGTATTGTATGTCGGGTTTTTCTACTAAAATGAAACCAATTACGACGCAGTTTGGTATGATGAAGGTACGGCAAAAAATTGGTACAGAGAGAAGTAATATAATAACATTTTTTTAAAGCCCAACAAATAATACGATAGCGAACGTTCAGTCGAAATGCGGCATTTTTCTCATCGATTGTTGAGGTCCGGGCCCCCGAAAAGTTCGTCTTTCTTTTTAAAACAAATGCCGATCCCAGAAACGCGATGCACCCGAAGGTAAAAATCGATACGACTTGAAATGTCTTGCAAGCAGAGCTCGCTAAATCAGGCGCTTGCTCTTAACGAATCTTTTCCAGTTCGTAGCACTTGTCAAGTCAAATATGCCAATAACACTTTTTGCAAGCATGTGACTAGAACTTGACAGGATGTTAACAATTAAAATTGCACCGTCTCTAACATTCTTAAGTATGCACATCTGTATGTATGTATGTCCTAAGTAATTATGAGTTTGGTGCATCGGTTGAGTGCTGACAGACGTGAGACAGACGATGCGTTGATACATTGTCTCGCTCTCGTCTTTCGGGCGTCTGATACTGCATCCTTCACGTGCGCGGCGGGCCTGATCGCTTATTTATACGAAAAAAATTATTCGTGCCGCAGCTCGCTCGCGCGGCCAGGTAGCGATCAGTAGCCAAAAGCGGGAACGCGTGTTAGACAAAATCATTTATACTATTGAAAAATGAAATTTTTATATTTTCTATTTTATTTTCATCACAGTATTTGTAACATATTGTATGAAATTTTTCAGATGAAAGGAAAGCCAAACACGACGCCCTTCCTACAATTACCTCGATTGCGCATGAATCCGTTACTTATACTTCCTCCTCCTCTTTCTTCCATTAAGTGATAATGTAAAAATTTATTTAAATAACTCACAATTAGAATTTAAAGTATATTTGGAGACTAGTAAGAATGGTATCTGAAGAATACATTTCTGCTTTGATTGCATGTTTTTTGTTGATATAGGTACATTGAAAAAAAACAATTAACCCTAAAAAATTATTTTAAAGAGTAAAACTAATGAAAAAATTAAACCGTGCAACATGAACTTGAACTCGCACCCCAGGAAAACGAAGTTAGATTTTTTTTTTAGAACTTACACTCATTTCGAAGCCCAGCTATATTTCTGCCAATTCTGAGGCAATTCTTTTTACAAATGTCCACCGAACCAGAAGTGTAGATTCATCCCCGAAAGCAGTGTTCATTAGATTTTAATAAATAAATAAAAAGGGCATATTTCATATAAAAAACAGTTCGTTTCTTTCAGCACCATCTCATATGTACATACCTACTTGTCCCAATGACGTCGTGTTTGATTTTCCTTTTATTAAAAAAATGTCACTAATTTTCCATAAATGCTCGAATAAAGACGAAACAGGGAATGTAAAAATTTCATCTAACAATTAGCTTAGCATGTGCACACTGTACATACATGTTTTCCGCATTTAGCTACTGATTACTGCATTTGCAGAATTTATAGAAGAAAGTGAAATCTGCTTCAATACGGGCGTTTAGGCATAGCTCGTCCGTGGACCGACATCGACATGCGAAAATCAGGCGCACGGAGAACGCAAGAAGACAATGTATCATACTTTGTTGCCGCTGCCAGAATGATCGTTTGTCGCGTAAAAGACCTTCGTGCCGTTTCTCACTTGCTTTCATTCTCTCTTATTCCCTCCCATTTCATCTCACTCGTGAGTCGCGACGTCCGTAAATCCAGAACCTTTTTTTCACTTGTGCTTTAAAAAGTACAATAGCTGTGTTCTCATATGTACATATCTAGGAATAATCAAAACAGACCTTAACGCAAGCGATACGCTCGGGTACTATTTACAATTTTTAAATCCATAAAATAGTTAATAAGGGAAACGGGCAATCAATTTGTAACGAAACATAGAGTTTTAACTACTAATCCACCGTTCCCAAGTAATAAATAAACTATTGCAAAATATCCTCGGGTCCCGAAAACTACGAATACAAAATTTTACAAAAACGTTTGGATTCCTTGTTCTCAATGATGTATACGTGTCGTAGGATGGGCACCGTCTATTTAGACATGCGCGGAGTGCGGAGATTTGCGGGCATGTCAGTAACAGCGTCAATTTTTAACATTTTTCGACGTACGACACGCGAAAATGTTAGTTAAGTGTTCCACAACACGTAAAGTACTAACAATCAATGTCATCTTGCAATTTATAGTTTGTATAAGCTTTTAAGAAGAGCCATATTTCGGCGCCATATAGTCTTCAGATCACCGAAATAGATTTTCGGAGAAAAATCCACGTGAATCCACGTGAGTCGTTGACAAGCCGAGCCAAAGCGTAGCGTAACGAAAGCCTGCCCTCTATGTCGAACAGTCACTCTGAACAAGTCACACGTATACAAGCACGCACACACCTTTCAGCATTTCAACACATTTCAGAGTAGTTCCGGTGTTGGACGCTGTTCATGAACAGAGGCCGCCAGATTCAGTCCTCGAGTTATGGGTCGGTAACACAGTTTGGGTGGTGACACCAAGTCCCATAAGGTGATAGGTCTATTCTATACCTCGTCTGTGCACATACATATATGTAGGCACTGTCATTCGGTTACAAAATTTAATTTGTTTTTCAACTAATACTTTAAATGTTAAAACATACTTAATGCACGATATTTGCATTGTTTGAAATAAATGTTCCACTCGTGTTATCTTCATATTCTTTAAATTACTTTAACCGCGTTTTTTCAAACGTGAAAGAAACACATTGGTAATATTGCATAATTTAGAAGAATAAAAATGTACCCGTAAAATAAATGGTCAAAGATAATATCGCTGTTTCGGAAGAACAATCACACAACTGCAAAAAAATAATTTTTTACGACATGAAAAATCAATTGAATTTAGTCATACTTGTAATTACACAATGAAAAAATATTTGATGATGTTGGGAACAAAGCAATTGTTAAAATATTTTAGTTACTTTTAAGTTGTATTAATCACAACGGGATGTTGCTAAAATTCACCACTATTACTAGGGTTTATACAAAAACCGACTTTTGGAAAAACCGGTTTTCGAATTCCACTATTCAAAAAAACCGGTTTAAACCGGTTTTCGAATTTTTACAGAGAAAAACAAAATAGGTATAATTAAGACAGTAAACAATATTTATGCTTAATTAGGTTAAAATATTGAATACGTAAATATTCATATTTACAAAAATATAACAAAATAAAATATGCTTCATACAAAAACAAACGACAAAAACTAAAATAATTAAAATCGGTACAAAATATAAATGATAAAGCTTTATTTTATTTAGTGCTTTTTTTTAGGAAATATGATTTCAAAAAACATAGAATGTCCACTGAACGATGACTTAATCTTGTTCTTGTTTTAGATACAAGATTGCCTGAAATGGAAAATACTCTCTCACTGGCTACTGAACTTGGTTTTATCGTTTTGAGGGTATCAAATAATAAATCCAAATTCTTTGATCTAACATTAGTTGCCTCAAACACTGAAAATTCGGCCTTCAGTGTCTTCGGATTTGATATTTCCTCAGGTTCCTCAAGAACCCTAAGAATTGATTGTTCCATGGCGTTTTTTAAAGCATTGCCCTGATTAATGGTTCCTCCGTCTCCGATATATTCATCATCGGAATCTGTTTCCATGCAAGAATTTAGATATATTCTAGACAATATTTTTCCAGATAACTTAATAATATTGAGTTTTGAAGCTAGTGGAAATACACTAGATTTTTTTGTTGAAATGTTTTGCGGATTTTGCAAATATAGCAATAGAGTTACTAATTCAACTTGTCTTCTTTCTTGAATTCGTACTTCTAAAGCATATCATAATTTGATACTAATTTCCGTTTTTAAATTTTTTAGTTCATTTAACAGAAATTCAAATATGCCTTCACTTGTTAATAAATTGGCATCTCGCCGCCCTAATGCCTCAGCTGCTAGACGTACTGGTCCCAACACTTTAAGAAGTTCCACGATTTTAGGATATTCAGCTTCATTCCACATATGAGAAGCACCAATATCCTTCAAAGTTAAAACAACACAGTCTTTTAATGTTATAAATCTGTCAATCCTGGCCTCTAAACTATTCCATCTCGTTTGACAGTCAAGAATCAGGCTCAATTCCTTTCCTTTTCCTTGTTTAACATAATTTTGAAAAATGCTATCTCTTACGGGCGATTTTCTAAAGAATTTGCAAATTTTTCTAATTTGGGAAATTGATTGTTTGTAATTGTCAGACAACATAGGGAATTCACAGTCGTTATCTAGATCAAGAGAATTTAAAAAATCGTCGCCATAGTCATCTTCACACTCTACGTCATCTTCCGATTCCTCACTTGTAACATATACATCGGTTTCAGCAATTTCTTTATTTTTATATAACACATCCGTAACTGCTAAGTGTGAATAGCAGAGTTGATTAATTATGAGTGATAAATGGCCAAATTTTTTCATAACAGCAGCCCCATCATTTGTCGCTGCAACTATGTCTGTTGCAAGATCCAAGTTAAAAATGTGTAGCCTCTGAGAAACTAATTCTAATGTCTTCTTAGCATCGCAGGAACCAGCAATTGGAACTAAGCCCAAATTAAAATCTTCCGCAAAATGGTGTACGTTAATATTCAAATATCTGTGATTTCGTTTGCTAGTCCACTCATCTAAAGTTATAGAAAATTTTTTCCCATTCTTTTTAATACAATCCAATTCATTTATAATTTCACGTTTGGCATTGTCATAAAACGTATAAATAAGATCCATTACTCGAGAGTTGTTTTTTGGTAACGAATATCCCCGTTGTTGTAAGGACTCTCGTATGAACGAGCTTGTTGTAATGCTATTAATGGACAATCCATCCATTGCAGCAAGTTTTGCTATAATATCTTCTAAATTGCTTTTTTTTTCACAAAATTAAACATACTGGCTTGTTTTTGTGGGTAGATGCCGGAGGAGGGTCCGGGTGTTTCTTGCGTTTCTGTTTTCTTTTCGATTATTATTTTATGAACTGCTTTCAGATGATTATGGAGATTGCTCGTAGATGACCCTTTACAGCTCAACATTTTATTGCAATGATCACAACATGCCTTATCTTTTCCAACCTTTCTGTAATGACCCCAATTTCTCTGACTTATTTCCAACATTCATGTTGGTCTAAAATTAAAATAAAATATTTTAAATATTTTTATCAATGACATTAATATTTAATAATGAAAGACTGTTATATTATGAGAATAGGCATTAACAAATTTACTTACGCTGTTTTTGTTTTTACTAACTAAAACAAGAATAATACCAAGCAATAACATAAACTAATAAACTTCCTATTGCTGCTTGTAATCAAATTCAACTGCACGGAAATTTCGCGGCGCGTTGTGTAATGCGTAGTGCGGGTAGCACGCAGAACGAAACTAAGGTAAAGATCAGATACAATGTATATTCAACAGTGGCCGATCGGAAGTTCTTTCGCGAACAGTGATGTAGGGTGACCTGTCCAGTGAGTGAACATTGTTGATATAATACGAAAAATTAACGTCTATGGCGCTCAATTTACGTTGAAACTGACACTGCCATGTGGACTGGAGATCCAGAAATATCTCGCAATAGCGTTTTTCTGTCGAATTATAAACTATACGGTATTAATTCCGTTTATACAGCAGTTGTCCTCGTGGCGCCCCACAAGTTCAAGGTAAGTCTTGTTACGTGATATCTACAATTTGTATTTTGAGGTGCATTTAATGGTCCTATGATAAATTTGTTGTAATAATTACATTGTTACATGTTCCTTTAACGAAAAATACTGTATGAAATAACGGATTTCTAAGAATTTGTCGAGTTTGTTAGGTGTTTATGCACTGGATGGGAGATACCAGTGAATACTAATGAATGAACGGCCGTTCATTCTTTGGTGAGCTCTTTGTAGATGCTTTACCAATGATTGAACAACTTACCCAGAAAAAGAACAGGAAGAAAAACAGGTGATCAAACTCCAAAGGATGAGAAAAAGACAAGAAAAGAAAAAGGAAGAACAGAAAATCAAGGAAGAGAAAGGAAAAGAAAGGTCTGAAAAAATGAAAAAAATAGAAGAAAAGAAAAAGGAAGAGAAAGGAAAAGAGAAGTCTGAAAAAATGAAAAAAAGAGAAGAAAAGAGAAAGGAACAACAGAAAATCAAGGAAGAAAAAGAAAAAGAAAAGTCTGAAAGGGTGAGAAAAAGAGAAGATAAGAAGAATGAAGAAAATAAGAAAAAGGAAAGTCTGAAAGGATGAGAATAAGAGAAGATAAGATTTTTCTAAAGAAGGCATTTCAGAATAATCGAGGGCTGTTGGATTCCGTAGCAGGAAGTCGAGTACAACACGTAAAATACTTCTAAGTTTCACAAGAGGTTTATTTCAGAAGTTCTAACTGGCGTGTTTAACAGAGGTTTCGCTCGTAGATACAAGAATGGTCTGCCCATTAGATTTTGGGACTGTGTTATATATACAGGAGTTGTGGAAGAAGGGATAAGGATGACGTGGAAAGAATTATGGAAAATGCAAGGGTCGATGACTAATTTGTTATCGGTGTACGGAGGATTTTGCGAGGGTGACTAGTTGTGATGAGCTGGTGTGTGTTTAGGATGCTTATGGTATACATTTAGCTGGCATCCAACAGGGCAGTAAATAAAAACATTGGGAACCACGTGATCTTCAAAAATATTGTCGTGTTGATTCACTGGGAAACATAACCTCTGTTATTATCCCGTTCATTCACTGGGGTACCCCTGTTCACTCACTAGAAATTTAGGTTCACTCACCGGTCATTGGCTCATTTTTTATTTAAACCTCTGCCAGACTTTTAATGAAAGTTATAACTATCAAACATTGCTACAATTGTGTTCCGAGATGTCTGACTTTAGTAATAAAACAGCTCGCTTACAGCAATAACATTCAGGGGATTAAATAATGACTTTTGAATATTAATTTTAAGAGACATGCAGCTTAAGTGTTCACTCACTGGACAGGTCACCCTAGATAGGGGAAATCGGTCCCGTCCAGAGACCCTGCTCCTTTTCTTAACGTTATTGCTCTCCTTCTCGCGCTAGTGTTCTCATGTTCTCGATTTACCCTCAATCGCTGTTCGCGAAACAACTTCAGACCGACCAACATATCTGCCCTCCAGCATAGTCCTCCACATATAATAGCATATCTAATAGAATAAATTTGCGGATTTTCATGTCAAACATTCACCTTACGCCTGAATCATGAAGATTAGTTTTACAGTAAACCTTTACTACAATATGCTTGTACTTGTACCCGAGGCGATTTCAAGATAAAATGTTAACGTTTTTAATTAAATAATGAATTAATAATGCATAATAATTCTAACATGAAAAACCGGGTTTTTAACTTTAAAACCGGTTTTCGAATTTTATAAATTTATTAGAAAAACCGGTTTTTAAAACCGGTTTTTAAAAACCGACAAACCCTAACTATTACCTCGTTCTTGGAATTATGTATGTATGTATCTCCCAAAATTGAAAATTAGCATTCAACACTTCTGTCAAGAATGTTATTAGGTAAATAGTGGAACACATTATTATTATTATTACTGATATTATTATGTCCTTATTTCAGTCCAATTCAGCACATGAAGCTTGTAACATTTGTTGTAAACGTCATTTTCCAGCGGAAAAATAAAATCATTCTTTAAATCTGAAACACAATTAACATTTATACCGGTGTTCTTACGACGCAGGATAGCCAACAGCTGATATTTCAACCATGGTCTAACTGCCCTCTAGCAGCCAGGCCTGTTACTACAGTTATGTCATTGTTTTATTGGAAGGATTTTAAGTAGACATTTCTGAGACCAGTGACGCATGTTACCCGAAATGTTCCAATTTGGCACTTCTATCATTGCTCTTCCGAAGCAGCAATATACTATTGACATTTGATTGAACTCTTGTTATACAGCGAGAGAAAAAAGTAAAGATATTATCCTGAACGCAATTGTGCAATTTTTTATTAGTGTCTTCACTTCCTCGTTATCACACACCGTCAAATAATATGATTGAATAAGTGAACAAATGTGAATTTAACGAGTAAACTAGTCATCTATAACCCGTTGTCTTTTAAACAGCCCGTGAATCGCCTGCGAATGTGATTAGTTCAATTCTGACTCGGGTGTCGTGAGGCTTGGTTTTATACAGAGAGATATCACTGATCTCGAATGGCGCATCCAGAGGGAATAGACAATGCCAGTCAGAGATCAGTTCGGTATTCGCCAATCGGTATACCGATTTAGTAGCGATCGGGAGCCTTCGAGGAGCCCAAGCCTTCACATAAATGTCAGTAGAGAACGCACTACAAACCTGTAGTACCTACACATTAGTGACATCGAGTACGCTCCCCAACGTACCTATTTCTCCGAGATATCGTTGTTTGTTTCTTAACAAACTCTTCAAAATAATGTTAAGACAGGAAGACAAAATTTTGTAATGAAGTGACGCTCTGCATCTTTACATTTTTTTTTGTTTTTTACTTGTATATTTTTAACTATATATTGTTTAACGCCGTTAAAAGTATAAGTTCAAACAATCGATGCAGAAATCTTGCCAGGATCTACAACAATACCAATCCAGAGGTTCATTCTGATTTTGCTCTTTCTTCCTACAATAGTGCTGTCCATGGCTATGCCTCCTTCCTTACACAGCTCTGTCCCCCTTTACACAGTGATTATATTATATCATACTACCGACCAAGACTTATTTGATGGGGTTCGTAGCGTGTCTCAGTATTAAATACAGGTAACCCGCGCATAACATGATGTTGCTAGACATGGCTTTGCTTTAACACGGTTAGAAACTTCTGAAATACAAAATTTGGTCGTAAAAAGCACGCAGGAAGACACAAATTTAGCCGAGCAATAGGAATTCTATTTTCTGAATACAGATCCTTCCAATGAATGAAGCGTAAAATTCAAAAGATAACTTCAAAAATGTAATGTATGTTTCGTATACTATGAAATTTTTGAAAATTTGCCAAGAAAAAGCAAGCAAACAAAAGTAATTGATTTTTTTAAAAATGCAAAACAGAAATATATGGAAATCTAGATGTTGCGGATGCAAGTTCAAAAAATGAAGATATTTTACAATGAAGAAAACACCTAATTGTACTTAGCCGTGACGAAGAAGAGAAAAGTGAGCGTGTATTACTTAATGAATAATACCGTTAATCAGTTATTGCTATTTATAATAAACATATTTCTGATAGCTATGAAAGAAAAATACTGTATTTTTGTCGGGTTCTGAAACCTGACCCGGTTTTTGTACTAGTTGTTAGCCCTGTATAACACAATTTTGCATAACACTGCGTCTTGTAGGAACCTAACCACCGTGTTATACGGGTGTTACCTGTACAGTTGCTGAAACAGATATAGTGACGTACTTAATGCACTTTGGAGTGGTGTATGAAGCAACTCTCTTGTGTGTGGAAGCCACCAAATGTAGTTTAGTTACTCCCAGCAAGGCTCCAGAGACTCAAAACAACTACCTACCCCGGCATGTTTACGGCTATAAAGTTCTTATGTCTAAAGACCATGCTAGTAGCTCACTGATGACACTCAAATGCACACCTATCTTCTTGCCTGCTGTTTTTGTGACGTCCCTATGTCTGCACCAGCAACTACATATATATCGTTTGTATTTATATTAACGAAGGCAGAGTAGGGCAAGATCCATAATCTCCAGAACTTCTGTAGGGCACCGATGTTCTTAATACACTTTTATTTATACTTCAACTCTGTATGGTGATCCAGGGATATGTTCGTCACCCCATTTTACGATAACAATGTATTCCCCTCTCTCCCGGACCAAGTAGCTCACGTTGTAATTGTTGCGACCTGTGTGTTTCACAAACACTTCGTCGCATGGTCCTTTGGGTCCATATACGCCAACAAAGAGGATATTATTACCTGTATAAACAAAAAATATATAAATAACTTTGAATATACATTATTCGAAATACTTGATAACAAGTATTATTAACCGTCCGTTCGAAATTATTCAAATTTTTATGATTTACTTTTTAAGAGTCAAATTTTTTCTGACGTTAGAATAATGTCATATTTTTAAATTTGTAGTTGGGAGAATAAGAAAATATGATACAATCAGATATAAGATAATTTGTATGCAAAATATCAATTAAGCATTTTCATTACAAACACTTCAAATGTAAAAATCTGCTCCCATTACAGTACTGCCTTGCTGAGGGCTCGGTTTGGTGTACACCAGGGGTGCACAGGACCCCCAATTCCGGGCGCGAGTGCACATTCGAGCTCGTTCAAGGACAAGCGAGTCCGCCAATAGAGTGGGGAGCGGCTGGAGTAGTGGGAGCGGAGCGTCAAAGGCTGCCAGAGGGTCTCCAGAGTTTGACGCTCCGAAAATAAGGCACATTTTGGGGAATTTTTAAAAGAAAGGTATTGAGTATTATAATTCCAATCTCTGTACTTTTAATTGAAATTTAAAAAATGTGTTTTGTATGCAATAATAGTTATTTGGTTCAAAATTATAATGGTAGTAGTAAGAGGGGTTTGAAAAAAAAGTTTGTTGCTGGCGAGCATGATTTTGACTGTCGTAATCATTTGAAACAAAAAACGTACAATTTTTCTTAATCTATATGAGTGTGGTTATGGTATGAACTTTGGTTCATGTTGAATGAATAATGTTGAAAAGCATAAAAATGGTTGTATTTCAAATGAAAACATTCATTTTTTGGAAAAGCATTTGTGAGTTTTCTGTGATGCAAAATTGGATTGTTGGAAATAATTACTTCATTCTAGTTCACACGTTAACCGCACTCATATAGATAAGAAAAATTTTGCGCTTTTTGTTTCCGATATGTTCCCAAAGCCGCAAAACGAAATTCGAAAAATTAAAGCGGATATAGCCGGTTTTGCTACGGAGCACCAGGTTACGAGAAAACTTGAAATGTGTTTTTCTCGAAACGACAGTTTTACAATCTGCGGGCAATGTAACTCCAAAAATATTCAACCAATCGACTTGGCCTTGTACACGGATATTTATGAACATTTTCTTCATAGGGCTAAGTTATTAGTATAATGATATTGTTTAAATAAATAACTTTTTTTACACATTTAAGGCAAAATTTCGTTGGAAAAAGTGAATTTTTTTTCAAGAGGCCGCCATTTGTTCAATTTTGCATCTTTTAAGTTATGAATTTATACGATCTGTGCGTACACTCATAAACTAAATGAAAATTGTTAGATTTTTGGTTTCAGACGAAACCAAAAGACGCTACGTTGCCAACGGACTGGGCATAAGCCGTTATAACTTTGTTATTTGCCGCTCATTTTTAATAAAATTTTTTTATCTACCTTAACCTGATAGTACAATATCCTGAAAGTTTCAGAAAGATCGATGAAATACTTTCTTTAAAAAAAATTCCCGAAAAATGCCTCGATTTTCAGCTGGTTACACCAGGCTCCCCCCTTAAGGTAGCTAACTCACACAGTGACGGAGCTGTGTATGTAAATCGCGGCCAAGTGATCATTTAGCTGTCGGGGGTGTCATAAAAGCATAAACTAGGCCTTTCCGGTGACCGTGTTGGGGCAACAATGGGAAGCTCGAAACAATACCATATTTTCTTTGGAGAAAACAAAATGGGCATACGGCCTCTGCAGTCATAGAGTTCGCCAGCACGAGACCTTATTCCGAGGAGTGGGGAGTGAGCATACCACGGGCGAGCTCGAGGGCGCAGCGACTGCCCTAGGGCAGACTTAGTGTGCACCCCTGGCGTACACGTTGATGACACTTCGCTATCCCCACCAGTTCTGCCTCACTCTTGTCCAGCGAAGGCGAGAGCCAGATGGAACGAGAGCGAATCAGAGGGACTGAAAGCGAGCAAGAAACGGTACGAGACAGACGGCGTGTTGATATTTTGTCTCGCTCTGTTTTTCGGACGCCTGATACTCCGTCCTTTGCCTGTCCGCGAATACAATGTATTATAATGAAACAGATTTCTTATTTTTTGGAATAACTTCAAAACTACTTGACCGATTTTGATAATTCTTTTTCCATGACCTAAGTTGATTGAAGCCAAACTAAATGCAACATGTTTAACCAAAATCGGTTCAGTAGTTACGGCGAAATTCGCGGACAAACATAATACCTATGGCATACATACATACATACATACATACATACATACATACATACATACATACATACATACATACATACATACATACATACATAGATACATACATACATACATACATACATACATACATACATACATCCATACATACATACATTCATACATACATACATACATACATACATACATACATACATAAAAACACCTCGAACTGAGAACCTCTTTCTTTTTCAAGTCGGTTAAAAATAACTAATTAGCCGATGTCGGTTATATCCGTACTTTCATCCAAACACAGTGAAAAGAAAGCACAGTTTTGGATTAAAGTACGTAATTTCTCTACTAAAAATTATCAATCTCTACAAACCGTCTGGAGACAGTTTGGTGGAACAGAAGGCCAAAATATCATTCTTAGAAGCGTATGCTATGGCAATGTCACACTTTTTTATTAGTATATCTTTAATTCGCGCGCCCAATTTGTAAACTAACGGCGGTAATTATTTAGAAGTTTTCTGTCCTCACCGATTTCAATGATTTTTGGATATGTTATCCAGATCAAGATTCTGAACAACTTCAGATTCTGCGACCCCAAAAACCCCTGGAATGACCATCTTCATAATGATAAATGGTGAAATGTGAACGTAATGATTTTTTATCACGTTTTCGGCGACTCGGACCACCGCACAGTGGCGTGTTTTCTAGGGAATTGTGAATAAATTCAATTTCCGATTTGACAGATAATGAAAATGTAAACACATGAAAATGTTCTTAAATATGTCTAGTATAATGGTCAAAGTTTGTTTTTTTCCTTAAAAGTATTACCAACTGCTCTATAAATGTTTAAAGTGGAGCAAAATTTTTTAGGCACTTCTGGGGGCGTTCTATTTCTTCTGTGTTTGGCGTATCAAAAATTGCAACACATCTGTGGGATAGTTGACAGTATAGTATATTTTAAGGCGAACAAAATGATCCATAGAACAACGTTTTCCGATTTTTTAAACATTTTCTGTAACGTTCTTAGATAAGCACATTTTATTTGCGGCAATTTTACGTATATAAAAAATGTGACACAATGTGACACGCTGAAAGTTGTTTCATAAGGAAGGCAGAAGTGTATACTATCGAATAGAAAAGGAATGAGCTGCTACTAGACGCAACTTTTTGTGTTAGGTGCCGAAAACCATTGTAAAGTAAAAGTAACTAGGCAGCAAACCGTCTCCTTTTTTATGATTTAAAAGGAGATGTTCCCTCCGATTGCTTTGGATTTTGGATATGTTTTAGACGACCGGAAAATAAGAAATACGTTTTTTTTTATTTTGCCCCGTTTGCATATTTAGGGAGTAAAACCACCCCTCAAAGTTATAAGAATAGGTACAAAAATAACTGACTACAAGAATATCATGCACATAGCAAGTTATGACACAAATGAAATTTATATCATGTTTTATTCAATACAATGTTATAATGTTATACGTCGATAATAATAATAATAATAACAATAATAATAATAATAAAATAATAATATTCTTTAAACTAACAATAGGAACTTACTCAATTTTAAAACTAGAAAAATACTAATATCAATAAACAATTTACAGAAATCACATAAAAAGTGATATATCTTCTTCCTGGAGCTCAACGTCCGAATGCTCAATAGCTGATTAACAAGAGAAGTTAGGGAACCCGGAAATTCAGAAAATTATGAAACATGGTGTGCAAATAGTGTAGTAATTGTGCAGTAATTCACCCGTAACATAACTATATTTTTTGTTGAAGCCATCGTACGGTTTTAGGGGGTGAAATTACCCCTCGAAAAAAACAGAATTTTATTTTCGTGGAATATCTCGAGAATGGTGAGAGATATCAGAAAGAAGTTAAAACAGAAGTTACATCTTCCTTTTATATCTACAAAACCGCGTAAAATTAATTTTCAAAACATCCATACCTTCCAAGTTACCCCCACCACCAACCCTTAAAATTCAGTTTTTGTATTTTGTAAATATATGCAGAAATACCATTGGATAACCTCTTTTCATACATATAAATAGTTTATGAGTTATGATTTTTTTAAAACAAATAAAACCTTCATTTTTACCATTTTTTAGTTTACAACAAAAATAACAATATATTTAAAATCAGCAGGTCAAAATACGTAGGAATAGAGCATAAAATAATTTATTCACAATTTTTCCCTATAAACACGCCACTGTGCACCGCCGTGCGGCGGGCGTACAACGCGTTGCGGACACTAGTTGCGGCCATTGCCACGAGTGAGAAAACCTAAGAGCAAGCGAGAGGGAACGAAACAGTTGACACGAAGTTGCGGTCGACTCTTTCGTTCCCTCTCACGCGTTCTCGGGTTCTCTCTCTCTCGACCGAACGATTCCACGAAATGGTGGGGATAGTCAGCGGGCGTACTACGCATGGTAAAAACGGGGCTATAATGAGGATTTACTGTACATAGGGAACGGTCAACGAGGGACCGGCGCTTTCACTGCGTGAGTGCAGTTGGTGTCTGAGAATCAAGGGAACTCGCTGTACAATTTACTACGTTAGAACTAATCTATAATTAGTAGCAGAGATGGGCAGAAAATTATTTGAAATAAAAGTTTGTGCACGAAATTTTTATTTCAAATAATTTTCTGCCCATCTCTGATTAGTAGTATTAAAAATACTCTACCGGCACCACTAGCGTGTACAGTAAACTGATTTTGTTTTCCCAGGTATGCTTTTTTCATCCCCATTCCTTTACTTGTCACCTTACTAGCGTCCGATTTGAAGAGTGGTAAAATTGGTCCAGCTTGCTTTGATTTTGAAACTTTTGTCACAGTCTCGACCGCAATCGAACTTGTTTCTTGAGCACCTCTTTCGGCTAAATCGGCACCTGTAAATGATATACATGGTTAATTGCTTACGAACACAAAATAAGATGAACTACAGAGACCGAGAAATTTCGGTTACCATAAAAGTAGTTTATTTGAAACACTCAAAGGTATTAAATACTTCAGTGACCAAAAAGTAGGTAACGACCTTTATAACGCATACAAGTCTATTGGGACAATGCTTCATCTTCAACAGAACATTATCGAAAACGATTACAGTGATAGATTCTTAGAATTCTAAAGGTTACTAAGATTCTAATCTAGAGACGCGGTAGCGTCTCGACGCCAAGTACAAGAAAGACACCCTGTATACATGATAGACACCCTGTATAAAACACCCTGTATAAATGTCGATCGACTGCCCCTGCCGTTTATCCATGTTCCGAGACCCTGCATATATATGTCGACTGTCGCTACCGCTATCCTTTACTCGTCGCCAGGCTATTCTGAAACTTATTTCATTAATATCTCATCACGCCTGCAATATTTTTTAAATTTAAAGGCATTTTTCTTATGTAAACCGCATATAAGCTTTCGAATAAGACCAATTCCGAAAAAATCAGTCCACAGATGCTAGAGATATCGTAATATCGTCTCATGAAATTGTCAGAAATGGTAAGAGAAAATTTTTCTTCTCCAGTCGAAAATTCGTCAACCAAATACGTATACTACGCGTTACACACACACACACCTATCAGTTTCGCCCACATGTTTCGTTCGTCGACTCTCGGGATCATTCCGCAGAGCATATTGTTACGTGCCGATTAATTTTTAAAATTTTTGAAATTCAATCTAAGACATTGACAATTGATCCAACCACCTAGGTGTGTTACGGGATATTCCTCGAGCAATTGTCAATGATTTATTAACCATAGCTTTTTATAGTAATAATTTTATCTGATTCAAAGCCTGTCACGCCACGGCATATTCCCATGGAGGATTATTGTCAGCAATCTTCCAACACTGTCGACTTTCTTAGAATGCGTGGTGATAAGCCTTTCGAAGCATTGTAGTAGACCATTTTATATTTTTCTTCCCTGTTAAATTTTGTCACACCATCATTGACATCTGATCCTACCATTGAGTGTCGTGGGAGTTTCCCTCGATCAATTGTCAATGATCTATAAACCGTATTGTAATAATAATTTTATACGAGCCGTTACGCCACTGCGTTTTTCCAACACCGTCAACGTTCTTAGAACGCCGGGCGCGATAACAACTTGGATGCTGGGAACGTTCCGAGCGACGACGGTTGGGCCCGTGTGCATGAGGTGCAGAGTCAGCAATTTTGGCGCTCTTTGTGAAAAGGCCCGAGTGCTCGGGACTACCCTGCAAACGCACGGGGCAGTCGCCTGTTAAGTCGCGTAGTGCGCTGACGTTCTGCCCGAGAGCATATTGCCGCATTGTTAATCGGTCTATAAGCCGGAGTTCCACTGTGCCTTAGTGAACGTGGAAGGACTTAGTTCTCGTAGAGACTGTATATAATTACATACCATCTTATTCAATTTTCACTATTTTGGCAGTCGCCTGTTAAGTCGCGTAGTGCGCTGACGTTCTGCCCGAGAGCATATTGCCGCATTGTTAATCGGTCTATAAGCCGGAGTTCCGCTGTGTCTTAGTGAACGTGGAAGGACTTAGCTCTCGTAGAGACTGTTTGTTCAAACTTTAATTATTTTAATCGTTTACATTTTATTAAATCGCTTATATTCCCACGTTTAAAAAGTTTAAATATTCAAACACTGTGAACCGCCATGATATCGGTGTGTTGTGCGACGCTGCTGTGCTTTAACATCTGCCCAGCGTCCCAGGTCGCAAAGAGAGAGAAATACAGAGTGAGAGAGAGAGAGAGAGAGAGACCGTGAATACCGCTTTTAAAATTTTAATAAGCTTTGCGCCGAATCGGTAAGTCCTCTTAATTATATTATTGTACGGGATAAACCAATGATCCAACCTCTTTTTTTTTTTTTTTTTTTTTTTTTAATTGGGCATTTACCGGGCACTCAGTCCTATTGGACCATTGTGCCCGAGCCCATGCGGGCAGTCCTAATTTAGAGGGCATGCCGCTAGTCCGGCCTCTCGTGCGAACTCGAGAAGCCCGCTCACGGTCATGTCCTCCAGGTTCGCCGTGCGGACAGCAGCTCCCAGCAATAGCTGTCTCTGGGCTGCCATGCCCTCGCACTGCGTCATAAGGTGAAGCGGCGTTTCGTCGTCCACCCCGCACCACTGGCACCTTGGTCCCTGCACGATCCCAAGGCGCGCCAGGTGCTTCCTCGTGTACCAGTGTCCTGTGACCATCCCCACGAGCAGTCGCAACTGCGACCTATCCAGGCGGCTGAGTGCCGCCCCTATCTTTTTCGAAGGCCGCTTCAGCAGAGCCTTCGCGTGTCCCATCTTTTGG
Organism: Andrena fulva; assembly: GCA_946251845.1. Taxonomy (NCBI): domain Eukaryota; kingdom Metazoa; phylum Arthropoda; class Insecta; order Hymenoptera; family Andrenidae; genus Andrena; species Andrena fulva. Next base: position 13,178,431 of record OX276333.1, read on the forward strand.
GTCCGCTCCCAGAGTTGTTCGAGTTGCTGTCTGATCCAGCACCTCGTCCACTCCTTCACAGTCCCCATGGAGACACCTAAGGTGCAGGACGGGTCCCGATTCGGTTTACGTGCCCCTTCTCGGGCCCTGTCGTTTGCCCCTTCGTTTCCCTTGATTCCGGCGTGCCCCGGAACCCATAGTAGACTGACACGGTTGTTATTAGCCAATTGCGTCAGTGTGTCCACGCAGTCTAGTACCAGACTGGATCTCACCACTGTATTGTATAGGGATCCAAGTGCGGCCCGACTGTCGCTACAGATATAGATGTGCTTGCCCTCATAGCCCCTGTCCAGATTCAATCTGGCACAGGTCCTGATAGCCTGCACCTCCGCCTGAAAAACCGATACGTGTGGGCCCAGGGCGATGGATCTTTCTACCCTGGGCCTCTCCCTCCATATCCCGGCTCAGGTTCCGGTTTTGGTTTTGGAGCCATCTGTATAACAGGTGAGCCCCCCCGGAGAGAGTAACTCCTTCTCGCTCTCCTCCCAGTCCTTCCTACTTGGGAAGCGAACGACGAAGTTGTGTTTGAAGCGGTAGGCTGGGTCACATTGGTCTCCCCCGCAGTCCAGGGCCTCGTGCGAGTCCCTTACGTCCTGTAGGATCGCCGCGTGCCCGTTCCTTGCGCCTTTCCATCTTCCCGCGAAGTGTATCTTCAGGGCAGCCTTCCTAGCCCCGGCTTCCGCCGCCAAATGCGGTGGCGCCAGGTCCAGCAAGACTCCCATCGCCAGGGTAGGCGTGGTGGGGAACGCACCCGTCATTCCTAGCAGTGCCAAGCGATACACCTTGCTCAATGTCCTCCTGTGGATGGCCCTCCTCATGGAGGTCCACCATACCACTGAGGCGTATATCAGTTGGGGTTCCAGGATGGCTGTATAGATCCATTTGACCACCCATGGTTTTAACCCCCATGTGCTGCCGAACATCCTTCTGCAGGCCCAGTAGGTAACGAGCGCCTTCTGAGTCTGCTTCTCGATGTGGCTTTTCCACGTGAGCTTCTTATCCAGGGTCACTCCCAGATATTTCACCTCCGAGGAGGTGTGGAGCTCCGCTCCGAAGACTGAGGGGGCCTTAAACTTTAGGTTCCGCTTCCTCGTGAACAGTACCATCTCCGTCTTGCCCGGATTTACCCTTAGGTTTTGGTTTTGGCACCATTCCTGAACCAGTGTGAGCGCCTTCTGCATTCTCCTGGCCAGGCACGTCGGGCTCGTGCCTCTGACTGCGATCACTATGGCGTCAGCATAGCCCTGTACTATTACACCTTCTTCTCCGAGCCCACGCAGTAGCTCGTCCGCCACCAGGGTCCACAGCAGTGGGGGGAGAACTCCCCCCTGCGGGCAGCCCCTGTCGGCCCGAGCCCTTATCGTGGTCCCAGCTGGCCATCACGGCTCTAGTCCGCAGCATGTTGCGGATCCACCTTCTGATCGAGTCTTCGACCTTGAAGCTGTCTAGGGCCCTGCTTATGGCATCTACGGATGTGTTGTCAAACGCTCCTTCGATGTCCAAGAATACGCTCAGGACCGACTGTTTCCGCTTCAGGGCCCCTTCTACCACCCCTACCAGGTGGTGGAGCGCCGGCCTGATACGCGTGTTGGGAGATTTGTACTGGTCTTTCCACCAGCGCATGTTCCCTGATGTGTTTATCCACCAGCCTTTCCAGCGTCTTCAGAAGGAAGGACGTCAGGCAGATAGGCCTGAAGGATTTGGCAGAGTCGTAGTCCTTCTTCCCAGGTTTGGGTATGAATACGACTCTAGCCGTTCTCCATGTTTTGGGTATATACCCCAGGGCAAGACAAGATTTAAAGATAAGGTCCAGTCGTTTTATCAGGTCCTCTCCACCTTCCTGTAGAAGAGCGGGGAAGATCCCGTCTACTCCCGGACTCTTAAATCTTTTAAATGAGTTTATGGCCCATCTGATCCTGTCTCGGTTTATCACTCTCGAGGCCCTCCCCCAGTCCTTCGGTCCCTCTTTCTCAGGTTCCAGCTCTTCTGTCGGCTGCCCCTGCTGAAAGAGCCCCGAGCCCGGGAAGTGGACCTCTGTTGCCGGTCCTCTAGATACCTCCCGTCCGGGAGTCTGAGTCCGTTCAGTTTTTCAGAAGGCCCGGATGCGAAAACCTTTCGAAGCCTGGCCACTAGTGGTAGGGCCTCGGTTTCTTGGCAGAATTCCCTCCAGGTCTTCCTTTTTGATGCTCTGATGAGCTTCTTGTAGGATCTATGGGCTTCCCTGTAGTTTTCCCACTCGATCCTCGTGTTCAGCCTCATGGCTCTGTTTAGCAGTCCAACCTCTTTAGAGTGTTGTGGGTTTTCCCTCAATCATTGTTATATTCCCCTTTTTGAGGGCGTGTACTGCGTTTTTGCTAAACCCTGTTTTCCTTGTAAAATTATATTGCGATATTTTCCTAAATCGTTCGTATGGAAAGACTAGAACACTACATAATTATTGATCCAACTCACATAGTGAGTTGCGGGGATTCCCCTCGATCAATTGTCGTTCCGTAAGACACTTGCGCTAAATTACTCTATTTCAAAACCATGTAGATTTCCCGTTTTTGTACCACCTTTTAAACATTTCCTATTTTTCATTTATTTTTGTAATACATGGTAATATTTACTTAAATATCGGCTCATTTTATTCGAACCTGTCTACGAAAATACCACATCCCCAACGGGTCAACCTGTATTGGTTGCAGCAAATACGTATCCCAAAACAATCCTGAATTTTTGAGTAACCATCTGATTATGTCAAAATTATTGAAATCTATCTAAATTTCGTTAAGCGTTACGTGGAAATAATTAGACGAATCCGCTCGGTCATAATTAAAATCAACGCCCGCACGTAACAATATACCCTTATACATATACTCCTATTCCCTTATACCCTTATTACCCCTATACCCTTATACCCTTATATACCGGTATAACCTTATACCCTTATACATCCTTATATACCCTTATACCCTTACGACCTTATATACCTTTAGAACCTTATACCCTTATACCCTTATACCCTTATATACCTTTATAACCTTATACCCTTATACCCTTACACCCTTATACCCTCATACCCTTATGCCCTTATATACCCTTATACCCTTATTACCCCTATACCCTTATACCCTTATTACACCTATACCCTTATGCCCTTATATACCGGTATACCCTTATACAGGGTGTCCCAAAAATGTCGGAGTTCCTTGAAAGGGGTGACTCAGGGGGTGATTTGAAACAACTTTTTCCTTAGCGAAAATATTGTATGAAGCTTCGTTAAGAAGATATTAACCAAAAACCCCGACCAGTCAGAGCGCGCGCCTTCCGCCCGAGTTCCCGCGGTAGCGTTGGCTACGCGGTAGGCGACCGCGCTTGTGCTACGAACGTACGAACAAGCAAGTCGGCATGCATCGAAGGAAACCGCGTTACACAGTTTTTTTTTTTAAAGCAGAATCTTAAATAAGAATAATTTGAAGTGAGAGGACAAGAAGTACGTAAATTTCGTTTTTAAACAAGTCATAAACGAAAAGGTAACGTAACAGAAAATGTACGACAAGTGATCGTAATTCGTTATTGAGGTAAAAATCCGTAGTTTAACAACGGCCAACACAACTAAATTTAAAAAATAATATTAGGTGTATGAATAAATTCTTTCCGACTGGAATTTCTATCGCGGTGGTATTCAGAAGCTGCCAGAAAAATGGCAAAAGGTAATTAACAATAATGGAAATTGTTTCGATGATCGAGTTGTGTTCATATTTTTTAAATCGAACTGTTATTGTACCCTAAAATCGGAAAGAATTTATTTTCACACCTAATAATCACCAATAAATTAAATAAAACTCACCCATTCAGACATTCCTTTCCTTGCTTTCCTTCCCTTTTCGGAAACCTGTGTCACTGGGTCACTGTACCGATCCTGGTTATCGGTGGACGAAAAGATTTATGGTTGGGTAGCGCCCAGTGCTCAGCTGATCACACTGCGTCCGGGTTAATGTACCGAATATTCACTTCACTGCACGGCTACTAACACTGATCACTGAATTTATTTTTCACGGAACGTGTTGTTCCTACGTTATAAAAATTGGTGGCTGCGAAAGGGGCCGATTACTGTTAATTACTGGGACGAGATTACTACTATTACCCGGCGAAAAGAAAACTCGTGGCAGACTGTCTCGGGCTGTGCAGTCCGCTGCTGTGACGATTGGTCGAGTCACCTATTTGGGCACACTTTTAAAGACGGGGCACACGTATTTTGGTTATTGGCTGAAGTTGCCATATACATTGTCACACCGCGCGACGAAGAGATCGAACGAAACACGAGATCGAGTGGAATAGAGCGATTTGACCAAGCGTAGCCTACGCTTTTGTTTTGACGATCGCCGGTCGGATCCGTATCTGATCGCTGCACAGCAGCGGACTGCACAGCCCGAGACAGTCTGCCACGAGTTTTCTTTTCGCCGGGTAATAGTAGTAATCTCGTCCCAGTAATTAACAGTAATCGGCCCCTTTCGCGGTCACAAATTTTTATAACGTAGGAACAACACGTTCCGTGAAAAATAAATTCAGTGATCAGTGTTAGTAGCCGTGCAGTGAAGTGAATATTCGGTACATTGACCCTGCGATCAGCTGAGCACTGAACGCCGATGACCAGGATCGGTACAGTGGCCAGGTTTCCGAAAAGGGAAGGAAAGGAATGTCCAGAAAGGGTGAGTTTTATTTAATTTATTGGTGATTATTAGGTGTGAAAATAAATTCTTTCCGATTTTAGGGTACAATAACAGTTCGATTTAAAAAATATGAAAACAACTCAATCATCGCAATAATTTCCATTATTGTTCATTACCTTTTGCCATTTTTCTGGCAGCTTCTGAATACCACCGCGATAGAAATTCCAGTCGGAAAGAATTTATTCATACACATAATATTATTTTTTAAATTTAGTTGTGTTGGCCGTTGTTAAACTACGGATTTTTTCCTCAATAACGAATTACGATCACTTGTCGTACATTTTCTGTTACGTTAGCTTTTCGTTTATGCCTTATTTAAAAACGAAATTTACGTACTTCTTGTCCTCTCACTTCAAATTATTCTTATTTAAGATTCTGCTTTAAAAAAAAAATGTGTAACGCGGTTTCCTTCGATGCATACCGACTTGCTTGTTCGTACGTTCGTAGCACAAGCGCGGTCGCCTACCTCGTAGCCAACGCTACCGCGGGAACTCAGGCGGAAGGCGCGCGTTCTGATTGGTCGGGGTTTTTGCTTAATATCTCCTTAACGAAGCTTCGGACAATATTTTCGCCAAGGAAAAAGTTGTTTCAAATCACCCCCTGAGTCACCCCTTTCAAGGAACTCCGACATTTTTGGGACACCGTGTATACCGGGATACCCTAATACCCTTATACCCTTATATACCGGTATACCCTTATACCCTTATACATACCTTTATATACACTTATATACCGTTACACCTTTTACCCTTTACCCTTACACCCTTCACCCTTCACCCTTCACCCTTCACCCTTCACCCTTCACCCTTCACCCTTCACCCTTCACCCTTCACCCTTCACCCTTCACCCTTCACCCTTCACCCTTCACCCTTCACCCTTCACCCTTCACCCTTCACCCTTCACCCTTCACCCTTCACCCTTCACCCTTCACCCTTCACCCTTCACCCTTCACCCTTCACCCTTCACCCTTCACCCTTCACCCTTCACCCTTCACCCTTCACCCTTCACCCTTCACCCTTCACCCTTCACCCTTCACCCTTCACCCTTCACCCTTCACCCTTCACCCTTCACCCTTCACCCTTCACCCTTCACCCTTCACCCTTCACCCTTCACCCTTCACCCTTCACCCTTCACCCTTCACCCTTCACCCTTCACCCTTCACCCTTCACCCTTCACCCTTCACCCTTCACCCTTCACCCTTCACCCTTCACCCTTCACCCTTCACCCTTCACCCTTCACCCTTCACCCTTCACCCTTCACCCTTCACCCTTCACCCTTCACCCTTCACCCTTCACCCTTCACCCTTCACCCTTCACCCTTCACCCTTCACCCTTCACCCTTCACCCTTCACCCTTCACCCTTCACCCTTCACCCTTCACCCTTCACCCTTCACCCTTCACCCTTCACCCTTCACCCTTATACCCTTCACCCTTCACCCTTCACCCTTCACCCTTCACCCTTTACCCTTATACCCTTTACCCTTACACCCTTTACCCTTATATCCTTTACCTTTATCTAGAGACGCGGTAGCTCTCTAAAAATCACTCTAAAAAAGAAGTGATATCCCCACAAAAACTTCAAAAAAGTAAAAAAATTACGCCAAGTACATCAAATCAAGTAAATCACAAAACATAGAAGATAATAATAAATACAAAATTAAAAAAAGAAGTGAAATCAAAATGAGCTGCCAGTACATAAAGATGCTTTCCAACTGCGCTTTAGATGACACAACTACATATGCACAGCTAAAATTCCATTACTCATAATGGCTATTTATACAAAGAAAAAATGTATTAAATAATATTAATCAGATATATTTTTACGCAAATAAATATTTAAATACGAATAAATATTTTATTCAAAATACTTGGCGCTGCGAAACCGAAAAAATGGTAATTGTTTTAGTATTAATTAATAATTTACAATAACTCCCTCAAAACTCAAAACATATACATATACATATTACAAACGCAGTCAGATTTATTCTACATATACTTAACTCTAATATCATACGTAGCATATGCAAACGCACACATACACACATTCACGAACTCACGCACAAGAAAGAAAGAAGAAGATTAATGCAATTTATATATATGTATTCAGTTTAGCAACACCAATTCGGGGCGCAGCGCCAAGTATTTTGAATAAAATATTTATTCGTATTTAAATATTTATTTGCGTAAAAATATATCCGCATAATATTATTTAATACATTTTTTCTTTGTGTAAATAGCCATTATGAGTAATGGAATTTTAGCTGTGCATATGTAGTTGTGTCATCTAAAGCGCAGTTGGAAAGCATCTTTATGTACTGGCAGCTCATTTTGATTTCACTTCTTTTTTTAATTTTGTATTTATTATTATCTTCTATGTTTTGTGATTTACTTGATTTGATGTATTTGGCGTAATTTTTTTACTTTATTGAAGTTTTTGTGGGGATGTTACAATAAGCAAAGCAGCAGCGGAATATTAAATTCAGTCCACGAATATTCAAAGTCTCAGTTATAAGTCTATGTACGTGAGACTGCAGGAAACTATAACGCCCCTAAAATTGCGGCCCTCTAACCCTTTTTGTCCCTTTGCTTTCGTACAGATGTTATATTATGTTTCTTAACATATTATTTACAACTACCAAATTTTTGTATATATTTTTATATTTGATATTTTATATACAGGGTGTCTCAGGTTTTTCCTGCAAAATGGATCCAGCATATTCCATGAATAAAAATAAAAAAAAATGTCGTAAGAACAGGTTCATAAATGCTTTATTAAAAAGTTACAACAAAAATACGAAATAACAACGGACTGATTTTTCGGAAACCATTTGCAGGAATAATCTGGGACACCCTGCATATTTAATTTCTAATATACAGGGTGATCCAGCTGAAGGACGCCACCTAAATATATCCTTTCGTTGTAATGATACGATAAATATTTAAAGCACAATTTGAATATTGTTTTTTAAGGTCATTTTTCCGTGTTTTTTTCAAGTTGACCGGTAGTTTTTTGCAGGAAAGCACATTTGCATCTTGTATCGGATGAAAAAATGCAGCAATTATGTGCTTAAGGTTTTCATCACCGATTTCGATGACCTTGAAATATGTTATCAAGGTCATCTTTCTATATAACTGTGATGTATCGGCGCCCCCTGGCGGTCATATAACAAGACTCAGACTGATTGAGTTAATACTCAGTATAAGGGTATGATAAATGTAATGGCTAAGCGCTATATACCCAAGTTATCAAATATATAATTATATAATATTCCCCTCAGGGTTATAATCTTCTTACAATTCACCCTTACTTCTACCTTAACCTATTTTGTGAACCATTTCGCTAAGTATTTAAATTTTCGGACGATGCTTGAAAAGTTTCAATTTTACATCAATAAAAAAGTTTTTAATTTTCACCTCCACCCCCCCCCCCCCCCCCTTGTTGCGCCCTTATGGTAGCTCACACTCGCACGACATCGCGGCACACATGTACTGTACGTTCTAACCTATTTTACTCTTTTTATTATGTGTTTTATACGATTATAATATTTGATGCAAAGGAGCAGTTTTCTTCACACCCGACCTGTAAACTCTCACATGTTATGGTTCTGTGTTGTTCTGGGTTGGTCGCCTGCAATACTTAGCCGTTATAGTGTTCTTATCGAAGAGTTTTAGAATTACAGTTATCTCTCAGTTTTTCTCGAGTGGTCATGCCGGGTGTACTCTTCTCTCTCCTTTTTGGACATGGTGGTCTTATTTTTCTATTACGGCCTTGTCATCAAACGAAGATGTTTTAAACTTTTCATCGATTTCTTCAGATCCAGTAATAGATAATTTTCTATCTTTGCCAAAAGAAAACCAAAAACCTACGTTTATAAATTAGGTTAATAAGATTCGGCATTTTGATTGGCAAAAATTGCATGTTGAAGTTTTTCTCTATTTCTTCTGATTGAGATCCACTGGGCGTCGGGACAAACGCGGGCTCAGAGCGAAGCGAGAATTCATTCGTTGTTTACGATCGGTAATTTTATATTTTCCCAAGAACGCTTCGACAACATCTGTTTGCCAGATCTGCAAAGGGCAATCTAGAATGTGGTGTTGTCGCTGAGAGGTGTAGACAAGAGGGTAGCATGAAAGGGTGAGGAATTGTAGCGCCAATTTACGCAGCACCAAAAAGACAAAAAGCAGCTACGTTCAGGTCGCTAGTAAACGTAACCTAGCTAGTGTCAATCAATCATAACCTGCCAAGTGTCAAATAAGGTAAGTTGTTAACACTTTTGAAATGTCACGAGTTTTTACACCATATAGGACATGTGAATTATTGTTTCAATTAACAAGGTAAGCTCCTACCTCCTTCGGACACATTTTGTAGTCTCTACACTTACTATAGCAAAGGGCCACGCTATTTCTATATAAGTTCTACGTTAAGTTGTAACTACAATGTGGCTTTTTATATATTTACAGATAATCAAAGCAGAAGATGATGTAGTGTGATCTACGTCAGAGAAAAAAATTAATTGTGACACAGTGTAATGTATTGGTATCCGTGTTGTTGTACGTGACGAGTGCGTGAGCAAGCCGTGATACACAGAGCGAGAGCGCCGAATAATAGCTACAGTCAGTGCCGTGCTGACTGCCCGCCAGTGCGAGCACATGCATGGTGGCCGTACGCGAGTGTGCCTGTAAACTCTAGCGTGGTTCCTTCGCCGCACCTCTGATTGCTCACTATTAGTAAACGTATTGTTACTGGAAGTTGCCTGTCTCTATTTATTATCCATACATAACATACAGTATTATATTCATTAAACGATTTTATTCAGCTTCGATCCTATGTTTGCTTTTTGTATGTTTGGTTCATATCTGAAAACTCAAATTTAAACCAATTCCACCAATCCAATTGCCTTGAAGCTTTGCAGGCGTGCGTAGTTTGGATGACAACACAATATATTTAAAAAAAAAATAACCCCGAGGGGGTGAAAAAATTATCCGGTCACCAATAAACACTACAAAATGTGTGAAATCTCCATAAAATTACCTTTTTTTTTTACAAAAAGGTACAAGAAAGTGCACCAAGTAAATGCGCGCGCGCAGAAGCACAAAAAACTGTCGTATATTTATTAATATTTAGCTTTACAAAACTAATGATATACAAAAATGGCTATTTATACAAACAAAAATGTATTAAATAATATTATGCAGATATATTTTTATACAAATAAATATTTCAATACGAATAAATATTTTATTCAAAATACTTGACGCTGCGAAACCAAAAAAAGTGTAAATTGTCTTGGTATATCTAGAGACGCGGTAGCGCCTCGACGCCAAGTACAGGAAAGAAAGTACAGGAAAGACACCTTGTATATGTCGACTGTCGCTACCGCTATCATTTACTCGAGAAACGGCTAATCCAACCTAACCTGAAACTTATTTCATTAATATCTCATCACGCCTGCAATATTTTCTAAATTTAAAGGCATTTTTCTTATGTAAACCGCATATAAGCTTTCGAATTAGACAAAATTTCAATAAAATCTGTCCACGCATGACAGAGATATCATAATATCGTCTCACGAATCAGTCGGAAACGGTAAGATTTTTCTTCTGATTCTCCAGTCAAATTTTTGTCAACATAATACGTATATACGCGTTACACGCACACCTTCAGCCAAAAGAAACTAGTGTAGGTTTCGTTCGTCGACTCTCGGGATCATTCGGCAGGGATCGGCGTCCGTCATTGTACGTATACCTATGTATACTATTGAATTATAACCTACCAAGTGTCATCGCTTTATAACCTACCAAGTGTCATCGCTTTATAACCTACCAAGTGTCAATTCATCATAACCTGCCAAGTGTCAAATAAGGTAAGTTGTCCAAATTTGAAATGTCACGAGTTTTTACACTAAATAGGAGACTGAATTATTGTCTCAATTAACAGGGTCAGTCGCCAAAAAATTTTAAATAGATTTCTTATGTAGAGTCGCAGGCTTGGAAGTTGTCCGGAGAAGGTTAGATAGATAGACAAAGCATCTTGTTTCGCACAAGTTTCTGGAAATTTGTCAAATAAGGTAAATCTACAAAATTTGTCAAACGACGTAGCATTAAGAATTATTATGAAAATAGATTGTGGTGGACTGCTTGCAGTGTAGAGCAAGTCACATTAGTGAAGAAAGTACGCTGAAAACACATCTCCCTTGATGCTTTTCAATCTTTTGTGTCAGACATTCGTAATTCAATCTTTTGTGAAAGACATTCGTAATACTTTAACCATACGCTCTCACCTCCTTTAGACACATTATGCAGTCTCTACAATTAGTATAGCAAAAGGCCACTCTATTTCTAAATTTCTATATAAATTCTACGTTAAGTCGTATAATTAAAAAAAATGTGGCTTTCATATATTTACAGATAATCGAAGCAGAAGATGATGTAGTGTGATCTACCTCAGACTATGTACACACAAATTGGAAGGTAGGGTTTTGCATACGCAATTATTCATTCACTTATCTTGACATATTAGCACATATGATAATCCATAAATAATTAGTAAATGTGTCGTATTTCAGTTAACGATGCAGACGAAGAGAATTATTTCAACAGCTAAAAGAAAAAGTATCCCTGCTGCACGAGCAAATAAAATAAGCACATTTTCATGTATATGTATAAAATAAAAAAAAAAATTCTTTAAAATTGTTATAATATTTATGTTATTATATAAACATATTATGGGGATTATTCATATTACTGACGGCCGCCACGGCCCCGGTAAAATAATACGATATTGAAAATTATTTGAAATCATTCCCTATGGAAATTATCTTTTTAAAAAGAAATGAGATCCCCATAAAAACTTCAAAAAAGTAAAAAATCACGCCAAGTACATGAAATCAAATAAATCACAAAAAATAGAAGATAATATAATATATATTAAAAATTATCTAAAGTCATTCCCTATCCAAATTATCTTTGTAAAAAGACGTGTATGTATGTATAGCTTTAATGATTCCCCTAAGGGTTACATGAGTCCTTATCCTACTTAATTAATTAATTCTAATCCTTATCCTACTCCTCCGCACGCTTTCCTCCCCTCTTTCTTCCGCTCGCTCGCCCACGCTCGCTCGCCTCCGCCGTCTCCTCTCTCTTAACCTACTCTTAAACTATCCTTAACCTACTCGTTTCGCTTCTTAACACTATTTCTACCCTCTACTATTGCTCGCTTCCCTCGCCTTTGACTTCCATTTCCGTTCTTTCACTCCATTCCTTCTTTCATTCCTTCCTGCCTCCTTTCTTCATGCCCCCCTTTCCCCCCTTTCTTCTTCTCTCTCTCTCCTCTTTCCCTCCCACCTCTTCATCCATTCTTCCCCTTTCCCTCCTTCGTCCAAATTTTCCCTGACCTTTTCCCCGATCCCCTTTCCCTTTTCCTCCTCCCCTGAGCATCGCTCCAGAGCGTGCTCCCACGTCTCCTCTTCCCCTCCACACACCCTGCATTTCCTCTTCTCCTCCTCCTCCCAATACCTCCCCCCCCCCTCATTTCATTTCCCAGCCTGAACCTGGCTATTCTCCCGTACCTCGCTTCTCCCCAACCTGCCTTCAGGTATTTTGGCACTTCCCCTACCACTATCTCCCTGTACCATTTATTGTACTCCGATTTTATAATTTTTTCTCTTCTCTCCTCCTCCTGCCTCCTACTGTCTTCCTCCTCCCACCCCTCCCGTCCCTCTCGACCCCTTACCCCTTCCCCTCCTTCCGTCACCCCTCTCTTCTTTCTGTATGCTATCCTGTCTTTCTCCCACGCCGACAGTTCCGCTCCCCCTCCTCTTTCTCTTTCCCTTACATCTTCCAGGCACCACCTGGCCAGCTCCCCTCCCTCACCTCTGCTCAATTTCTCCTCATATCTCCATGCCCTTCCTCCCGCCCATGTCCTCAGTTTTTTCCTCTTCGTCTCCTCCCTCACCATGTATTGTAAAAAGAAGTGATATCCCCATAAAAAACTTAAAAAAAGTAAAAAAATTACGCCAAGTACATGAAATCAAATAAATCACAAAAAATAGAAGATAATTACAAAATAAAAAAAAGACGTCAAATCAAAATGAGCTGCAAGTACATAAAGGTGCTTTCCCGCAGCGTGCAAAGGTGACACTGTGTAACGCAATGTAAGATTCGGTGCTTTCCAACTGCGCTTAATAATATTAAGCAGATATATTTATATAGAAATAAATATTTCAATACCAATAAATATTTTATTCAAAATACTTGGCGCTGCAAAACCGAAAAAATCTTAATTGTCTTATTAATAGTAAATTAGCCCGCATGACGGGAAAACAGACCCCGCCGCAAAGCAGGGTGGAAAGGAAGGGGAGACCACGGGCAAGGGCCAGAAAAGGGCCCGACAGGTCGACGGTTCGACCCCCGAACACCCTGCAAAATGAAAGGGAAAAATATTCCCAGAGCCCTTGTCACGTCCCGCGACGTGGAGTCTACAACTAATTAACCCTTTAAAACATACAATATTTACTGTTTCGTACTCTGAGGTATTTTAACCACCTCGTATGAAAAACGTATATAAAACATTATCCAAAGTACAGCCGATAAGGCATTATCTTATAAACTACGATAAGAAGAGATCGAGCGAAGTGAACAGGGACTGCAACAGCGAACAGGAGAGCCAGCATCAAGGAGGTAGCGGCCAGCCAGCCGCACACCAGCTAGCCAGCCGCACTCACACTAAGGAAACCAGTGGACACCAGCTGATGGGTCAGAGGCCCCATCCGCCAGTAGAGTCGACACCTTAGCAGAGCTGTGCCCCTGATCCTCGCCAGAAGATCGCCCTCCCGTTATTCCACGCAAATCGATCACCGATACTATTCCAACATATTTAACTTCAACCCTTAGTTAGTAAACTGTACGAAGCCGATCGTACAGAGCGCATTATAAACAATAGCGTAGAAGTATGAAATGTAAATTAATATAAGAATCTTACTATCGTCGCCACTGGGAATTAAATAGAATGACGCGTATTAGTCGCGAGAAAACACACCTAAAGGGTGCAGAAAGTACGTGACTAACTAGTAAACAGATTCGCAGATAAGAACGATGGGAAGATTCTTTCTGGACGATCCCAGGCAGAAGCTGTGGGATGAGGTCCTACCACCTATGATTTGTCATGTGACAAATCCTAGAGAAGGAGTGACCAAGTGCCCTATAAAAAGGGACTGACCACCCGCAGAGCTCATTGTATTAATTGCCTCATTACAGTTTCAATCATTGCAGTTTTAATTACCGTATTATTACCATAACCGTTTCATTACCTGTGTTAGAACTCTAAAAGTGTTGTATTCACCCCCGAGGGAAAATAAAGGTGATTATTGTTAATTGTTCAAATCAGTGAGTGAAGTGTTTCCTTTTCCTAACTACCCATCTCCCTAATCGTGCATTCGTCTTTTATTTTGCAAAGTGAACAAAAATGTGCATTGACAGTTCATGGGTTGCGTTAATTGACGGTTTTACCTACGAGCAGAACGTTGCCCAAGGTTCTACCCGAAATTAAGCGTAAAACACGAGCAACGCGATCATGTTAAAATCTATACGAAATACAGTGACAGATCATGGGTCGCGCCGATTGACGGTTCTACCTACGAGCAGAACGTTGCCCAAGGTTTAATCAGAAATTTGGCGTAGCTTGGGATCTAGTCAGATCATTGGTCGCGCCGATTGACGGTTCTACCTACGAGCAGAACGTTGCCCAAGGTTTAATCAGAAATTGAGCGTAGCTTGTGATCTAATCAATGAATGTTTCGAATAAACAAAAATCACGCTCCCCTTCCCCGATGGTGCCACCGAAGAGCAGAACGTTGCCCGCGGTAGCGCCTGGCGTGGAAGTAGAAAAGTGATTTATTGATCAAATAAATAATTAATAATTTCTAAAGGACGAATGCCACGGAACCACCGTGCGGGACGGCGCGTCCAGTTACGCCGTTTAGCGGCCGCGTACGCGAGTGCACCGGCTGAAAATCTTGAAATATTAGGAATCACCACTAGCACCCCGACCACCAACAGCCCGGTGATAACCAGCGGCGATTGGGCCAGACCGAAAATCGACAACGCGCCCGAAATCTACGGAATCCCAACCAGTCCCGTCGAGTGGAGGTTGATTCCGGTGGACATACCCTCACAGAAAGAAACTTAAGGTAAACAAAGAATACAATGTATTTTAAACTACCCTCTCATCTCTCTCAACTGTCCCAGAGCGTAAGTCCCGGGACTAGCTCGAAAGCGGATCCAAATACCAACTCCGCATAATCGCGCCCCCCCCCCCCCTGATAGGCAGTAGGGAAGTAACAGCCCTCTAGCTTCAAGGAGGCGCTGGTGGGAGGTAGGAAGATGGCGATAGCGCCATCTGATTACCCCGAATCCACGCTGACACCGGAGCAGGGAGATCTGGTGATGAGAGGGCTCGGAGAAGCGATGGATGCCATTCCGAAGGATATGGCGGTCCCCCGCTTCGAAGAGTGTAGATTCGTGCAGGGCATCCTCTGGGTAACCTGCACGGACGCCGCGGCCAAACAATGGCTCAAGGAAGCGGCAACCAACTTGAAGCCCTGGGAGGGCGCATCTCTTCAAGTAATGGAGAGAGAGTGCCTACCCAGGCTTCGAAAGATGGCGACCGTCATCTCCGGACCCCCGGAGAAGACGGAAGTCATATTGCAACGGATCGGCCGCCAAAACCCGGACCTCCGCACCCAACTATGGAGGGTGTGGGGCAGAAGGGAGGCGGAACGATCCGTGCATCTGATTCTGGGGGTGGACGCGGAGTCGCACGAGGCGCTTAGCAAGCGGGGCTTCGTCGTCCACGTGGGGCTGGGCAGGGCGCTCCTTAGGGAGTTCCCGGCTCGGACCGGCGTGGGGGGCGGGAAACCGGGAGCGGCGCAGGGGGCGGCGGTAGCGGCACCCCAGGTCAAAGTAGGGGACGGGCCGGAGGGAGCGGGGGAGGCCTCGAGCGCTAGGGAAATGCCTTGCGCCGGCGCCGATCCGGCCCCTCAGGACCAACCCCAAAAAAGAGCAGTGGAGGGAAGGGAAGGACCCACGAGGGTGCCGACCGGGGTGGAGACCTCAGGCGCACCCACGGGGGGGGGGGGAGGGACCGACCCCCCACGAAGAAGACAGGAATGCCCACCCGCGGGAAGAGGGGGAGACCCCTGAAGGCCGAGGGGCTGGGTAGGGCTGGGCCCTCGGGGACCCAGGGAGGAGTCCAAAGGACCACCGGCTCTGGGTCACTGAGGTACCACTTCCTCAAAACTGCCGGGGTGGCGAGTAAGACCACCACGTTAAAGAGAGGGGGGAAATAGAAAAGTGGACTGCAACACGGGACACACTATATCCCCCGGAGCACGAACGAGAGCGGGCAATACTGCAGTCAAGATGGCTGCAGGATGCATCAGCATCTCGCAGATTAATCTGCAGCACTGCAAAGCGGCGACGGACTTACTCGACCGCCGCATAGTGGGGCAGCAAACAGATATAGTAATCATACAGGAACCCTGGCTAATCAGGGGTCGAGTAGGAGGACTGAACGCGAAACTGGGCACGGTAATACACGGGACTAAACGCCTTGAGGCTGGGAGAATTCTGCAACTAGGGACCTAACAGCTGTCCTAATAGAGCTAAAAATAGGTGGGAACACGGAAAAGATTGTGGTCTGCTCAGCATACCTACCATACGACTCTGAGGAGTCCCCCCCAACGAGGGAACTCAGAGTACTGGTGGAGGCATGTAAAAATAGGGGTTTGCAACTGGTGGTGGGATGCGACGCCAATGCCCACCACATCATATGGGGCAGCACCGATATCAACAAGAGAGGGACGAGCTTACTTGAATACCTCTCGACCACGGAACTGGAGATCCTACATCGAGGCTCCAAACCCACATTCGTTACCACCAGAAGGCAGGAGGTAATCGATATCACGCTGGGCTCCAAGAAGGTGGCTCAGGCTATTAAGGATTGGCAAGTGGCGGAAGAGGTAACTCTCTCAGACCACAGGCTAATCGAATTCAGACTGGCGGGAGACGCGAACCACGAACCCACGGGAGTCTACAGGAACCCCAGGGCCACCGACTGGCAACTCTACAAAGAGGAGCTAGGAAGAAGGCTCGGGGGGGGGGGGGGACTGCGGACGCCCGAAAACGGGTGGGGGGATCGAGCAGGCGGTTGAGGAACTGCAGGCTGCGATTACCCAAGCGTATGAAACGTCATGCCCGGCAAAGCAAAGGAAGAGCAGCAGACGGGTACCCTGGTGGAACCAGTAGCTGAGTAGGCACAGGACCAGAGCCCGGAAGCTGCTAAACAGACCCATGAGGCTGAACACGAGGATCGAATGGGAAAACTACAGGGAAGCCCATAGATCCTACAAGAAGCTCATCAGAGCATCAAAAAGGAAGACCTGGAGGGAATTCTGCCAAGAAACCGAGGCCCTACTACTAGTGAGTGGCCAGGCTTCGAAAGGTCTTCGCATCCGGGCCTTCTGAAAAACTGAACGGACTCAGACTCCCGGACGGGAGGTATCTAGAGGACCGGCAACAAATTCTGGAACACCTGACAGAGGTCCACTTCCCGGGCTCGGGACTCTTTCAGCAGGGGCAGCCGACAGAAGAGCTGGAACCTGAGAAAGAGGGACCGAAGGACTGGGGGATGGCCTCGAGAATGATAAACCGAGACAGGATCAGATGGGCCATAAACTCATTTAAAAGATTTAAGAGTCCGGGAGTTGACGGGATCTTCCCCGCTCTTCTACAGGAAGGGGGAGAGGACCTGATAAAACGACTGGACCTTATCTTTAAATCCTGTCTTGCCCTGGGGTATATACCCAAAACATGGAGAACGGCTAGAGTCGTATTCATACCCAAACCTGGGAAGAAGGACTACGACTCTGCCAAATCCTTCAGGCCTATCTGCCTGACGTCCTCCCTTCTGAAGACGCTGGAAAGGCTGGTGGATAGGCACATCAGGGAACATGCGCTGGTGGAAAGACCAGTACAAATCTCCCAACACGCGTATCAGCAGATCCGTGGAGACGGCACTCCACCACCTGGTAGGGGTATAAGGGGCCCTGGAGCGGAAACAGTCGGTCCTGAGCGTATTCTTGGACATCGAAAGAGCGTTCGTTCGAGTCGAAGACTCGATCAGAAGGTGGATCCGCAACATGTTGCGGACTAGAGCCATGATGGCCAGCTGGGAAGGGACCACGATAAGGGCTCGGGCCGACAGGGGCTGCCCGCAGGGGGGAGTTCTCTCCCCACTGCTGTGGACCCTGGTGGTGGACGAGCTACTGCGTGGGCTCGGAGAAGAAGGTGTAATAGTACAGGGCTATGCTGACGACATAGTGATCGCAGTCAGAGGCACGAGCCCGACGTGCCTGGCCAGGAGAATGCAGAAGGCGCTCACACTGGTTCAGGAATGGTGCCAAAACCAAAACCTAAGGGTAAATCCGTGCAAGACGGAGATGGTACTGTTCACGAGGAAGCGGAACCTAAAGCTTAAGGTCCCCTCAATCTTCGGAGCGGAGCTCCACACCTCCTCGGAGGTGAAATATCTGGGAGTGACCCTGGATAAAAAGCTCACGTGGAAAAGCCACATCGAGAAGCAGACACAGAAGGCGCTCGTTACCTACTGGGCCTGCAGAAGGATGTTCGGCAGCACATGGGGGTTAAAACAGTGGGTGGTCAAATGGATCTACACAGCCATCCTGGAACCCCAACTGATATACGCCTCAGTGGTATGGTGGACCTCCATGAGGAGGGACACCCACAGGAGGACATTGAGCAAGGTGTATCGCTTGGCACTGCTGGGGATGACGGGTGCGTTCCCCACCACGCCTACCCTGGCGATGGGAGTCTTGCTGGACCTGGCGCCACCGCACTTGGCGGCGGAAGCCGGGGCCAGAAAGGCTGCCCTGAGGATACACTTTGCGGGAAGATGGAAAGGCGCGAGGAACGGGCACGCGGCGATCCTACAGGACTCGCACGAGGCCCTGGACTGCGGGGGAGACCAATGTGACCCAGCCTACCGCTTCAAACACAACTTCGTCGTTCGCTTCCCAAGTAGGAAGGACTGGGAGGAGAGCGAGAAGGAGTTACTCTCCCCGGGGGGGGGGGGGGGGCTCACCTGGTATACAGATGGCTCCAAAACCAAAACCGGAACCTGAGCCGGGATATGGGGGGAGAGGCCCAGGGTAGAAAGATCCATCGCCCTGGACCCACACGTATCGGTTTTTCAGGCGGAGGTGCAGGCTATCAGGACCTGTGCCAGATTAAATCTGGACAGGGGCTATGAGGGCAAGCACATCTATATCTGCAGCGACAGTCGGGCCGCACTCGGATCCCTACACAACACAGTGGTGAGGTCCAGTCTGGTACTAGACTGCGTGGACACACTGATGCAATTGGCTAACAACAACCGTGTCAGTCTACTATGGGTTCCGGGACACGCCGGAGTCAAGGGAAACGAAGGGGCAAACGACAGGGCCCGAGAAGGGGCGCGTGAACCGAATCGGGACCCGTCCTGCACCTTAGGTGTCTCCATGGGGACTGTAAAGGAGTGGGCGAGGTGCTGGATCAGACAGCAATTCGAACAACTCTGGGAGCGGACCCCAAAGATGGGACACGCGAAGGCTCTGCTGAAGCGGCCTTCGAAAAAGATAGGGGCGGCACTCAGCCGCCTGGATAGGTCGCAGTTGCGACTGCTCGTGGGCATGGTCACGGGACACTGGCACACGAGGAAGCACCTGGCGCGCCTTGGGATCATGCAGGGACCAAGGTGCCAGTGGTGCGGGGTGGACGACGAAACGCCGCTTCACCTTATGACGC
The DNA here is from genome assembly GCA_946251845.1 of Andrena fulva. NCBI lineage: Eukaryota > Metazoa > Arthropoda > Insecta > Hymenoptera > Andrenidae > Andrena > Andrena fulva. Next base: position 13,198,043 of record OX276333.1, read on the forward strand.
AGTGCGAGGGCATGGCAGCCCAGAGACAGCTATTGCTGGGAGCTGCTTTCCTCCGCACAGAGAACCTGGAGGACATGACCATGAGCGGGCTTCTCGAGTTCGCACGAGAGGCCGGACTAGCGACAAGCCCTCTAAATTAGGAATGCCCGCAAGGACTCGGGCACAATGGTCCAATAGGACTGAGCGCCCGGTAAACGACCAATTTAAAAAAAAAAAAAAAAAAAAAAAAAAAAAAAATAGTAAATTAATAATTTACAATAACTCACTTACAATCTAAAATACATTACGAACGCACACACAAGAAAAAAAGAAAAAGATTCATGCAATTTATACATATTTATTCAATTTAGCAACACTAATTCGAGGCGCAGCGCCAAGTATTTTGAATAAAATATTTATTGGTATTGAAATATTTATTTCTATATAAATATATCTGCTTAATATTATTAAGCGCAGTTGGAAAGCACCGAATCTTACATTGCGTTACACAGTGTCACCTTTGCACGCTGCGGGAAAGCACCTTTATGTACTTGCAGCTGATTTTGATTTCACGTCTTTTTTTTATTTTGTAATTATAATTAATACAATAAGACAAGACTCCACTGAGACAAGAAAGAAAGAAAGCTATTAATGTAATTTATACATATTTATTCAGTTTAGCAACGCCAATTCGGAGCGCAGCGCCAAGTATTTTGAATAAAATATTTATTGGTATTGAAATATTTATTTGTATAAAAATATATCTGCTTAATATTATTATTCTCTTTGCTTCTTCCAATGATGAATCTTTTATTCAGTTTAAATCTGATTGTTTGTACCAATCGCCGTTGTTGTTTATAGTAGTAATGTATAGTAGAGATGAAATATTTATTAGAATAGGATTAATGGTATACAATGTGTTCAGTTCGGTTATATTATAGGAGGACTGCTTCCTCATTCAGGCGACCGCCGAATATGACGACGAATGATGCCTCGCGAATCGTCGCGAATCGTCGGGAATCGTCGCGAATGACGCCACGCTTCTCGCGTGTTCTCGTTCGCCCAGTGGCGTACCGCTTAAAACCTCAATCGGCGATCGGGCCCGACTAAACATACTACATATAATTGGCGCCATTTTTGGATGTCATTAGTTTTGTAAAGATACTATTTTACGACAATGTTTTTAAATGGGATTCTTTTTTATGGGATTATTAATTTACCGTTCTTTGCGCGCGTATACATGGCGCTCTTTTTTGTACCATTTTTGAAAAAAGGTAATTTAAACAAAACCATATATCAGTACCTTCAGTATGTGAAACCCTATCAGACTGCAAAAGATCATTGAAAATTCACAGTTACACCTCGAGATCTTCCCTTGTGAGCAAGATAAAGCTAATGACATAACATTATCAGCTCAGGATACGCCACGACAAGTTGCACTTCGGGCCCGGTCCGAGCTCGTCCTAGACCCGGCCGGGACGCGGCTGCACTCGTGCGGAGCTCGGCTCGTCCTCGGCTCGTCCTGGGCCTGTCCTCGGCCCGTCCTCGTTGGCTGTATAAACCGACCTTTAATTGTAAACTGCCAGCAATCAATACGCCATCTGTTGATGCCACCATATCAGTGTCTCAGTCACCATCGGGAGTGTCATTCCCTGTTATCCGGACATTAGAAGACTTTCTGAATCTGATCCACAGTGAATTGGCTAATTTTATAACGGAAATAAGATCGGAGGTGGGGGAAATCCAGACAATGGGGTCTAGCCTTACAGAGCGGGTTAATATACTGGAGGGCAGATCTTCGAATGCTTCAGAAAATATCATCATGGAGACCAAGACTGGTGGTATCATCGAAGAGATGAATCAGATGCGGGAGAGATCTTTCAACATAATTTTACATGGGCTGGATCAACCTACCAGCGGCCCGCCACAAGACTCTATAAAGGATGATAGTGTTAAAATTCTGGAAATCCTTAATCAAATCCAGCCGAATGGCTTTAGTATGGTACGGAATCAGAGGATTGGCAACCCGGAAATTTCTAACAAGAGGCCAATACTTGTTGCTCTTAAATCACCGGAGGAAGTGATTCGCATTCTGAAAAAACAAGTTTCGTTATAAGGGGCCGTGCAAGATTTCGAACGATAAAACCCCGATGCAACAAGTTAGTTTTAGGAAACTGAGAGAGCAATTAAAGGCCCTGAAGGACAATGGTGATGATACGAAAATCATCCGATATGTTCATGGTATTCCAAAAATTGTGAATCTGTCGTCGTCGCGGGCATAAAAAACTGAATTGCTCGATTTGCTACCAAAATGTGGGAGAGCTGAGAACCAAGACCAGGGACCTTCATACACAACGTGGGTGAGCTACGGCGTCGACTACGACGCCATTATTCTAGTTTAAACTTGGCTGAACAGAGGCATTTATACCGATGAACTGGGTCTCTCTTCTTACATGGTTCATCGGTTCGATAGGGACACCAATACCAGCCAGCATTCCCGAGGATGCCTCCAATTCCGTCATTGGAGTTACATCGAATGGTGTCGAACAGGTTTTTATATTAGTGGCGCGTATGCGGACGATGTGGCGGTGCTAGCGGAGGATGTGGAGGGGACGAAGGGAATGATTGTGAAATTGGAGAAGTACGTGGAAGGGAAAGGGTTACAGGTTAACGTGGGAAAACCCATGGTGATGAGGTGTAGAAGGGGGGAGGTGGAAGAGGAAGGAGTTGGAAGAGGTAAGGAGCTTGAGATACCTGGGGTACACGTTGATGGGGAATGGAGGGCAGGAGGAACATGTAGCGGAGAGGGTAAGAAAGGGGGCTGCGGTGATGGGACAGGTGTTGGGGATTGGGAAAAAGGAGATTTGGAAAGGACTGGGGAAGAAGGCTATGGCTTCATGATAAATTGATGTTGACGGTAATGAGTTGTGGGATTAGAAAGGTAGGGAAAAGGTGGAAGGACTGCATGACAGGTATATGAAATGGGTGTTGGGTGTGGACCAGAATACGCCAGGGTATATGGTTAGGGAAGAGCTGCAGAGGGGGATGATGAAGGGGGCGGGCTTGAGGGCGGGGGGTACGAGAGGAAACTGGAAGAGGGGCAGGGGGGAGTTAGGGTGGGAGTGTTGGGAGGATATTGTTGCGAACACCCTATGGATGAGAATCCATTGCCCGCTGGTGCTCGCGGAAAAGATAAGAAGACAGCGAGAAGAAGGCGATCGGACCGATCGCCTGTCAAGCTGTCACTCGATAGGCAGACCCCATTACGTGCAGACGTGTATCGATATCCCTATTACAAGCTCTTACGAATTATATTACGTTACTTCTGTTCCATATTGTTATTGTTGATGTGTTATCATTCTTGTTGTACCTCAAACTTATATTATGTCGGGCGCAAAACGTAACAATATGAAGAAGAGGATGAAGAGGGGAAAGTTTCTGCAGAGGTGGAAGCAGGAGAGGGAGCAGTTTTAAGGACAGGGAGGAGTTGGACGGTGGAGAAGGTGGAGAGGGTGACGGATAGGGGCTTCCGCGCAAGCAGCCTGATTGCTGCCGACATAATTGGTAATATTACTCGGAAGTCGCAAAAAGTGCAACTTCTCCTTTTGCACATACGTACATTCCTTATACTATAGACTATCAAATAATATAAGTTTCAAAGATGCCCGTCGATTCCAAAAAATGTAACATGCGATTAAATACGACCATCACATAATTTCTTATATTTCAGTTATTAATAACTTTTTATACAGGGTGTAAACGGTATACGTAGCAATATTTTAGGGGGTGGTAGGGGAGGTCCAATGGAACATAAAAGTCCTATGACATAATGTCCGATCTGTCTCCATTTTACAGTAATAATGCCCTAAAGTTTGCACCATGCGTTTGAAACGGATAGTAGCTCGCGCATATTGGTGAGACCAACACACTGAAACAGGGTGTTGACTTCTGATCTTTCATGTAATTCCCAAAGTGGTGTGTTTTTCGGAAGGAAAGACTCTTAAGAGTGATCCTCCAGCGACTCGACTCAAGGAGATGCCGCATCGTATCCCGTGGCGAAGACAAAGAGTTTGAATACCTATTAAGAACCAAACTCTTTCAGCTCCGCATTTCTCATCAGATCTCTGCGAAAACGACGGCAATCGATACCTTTCGTCATCGTTTGTTTGTCATTTAAAGTGAATTACGAGTTAAAGATAAATCGAGGAACATCATGTCAAACGTAAAAAAATGAATACATATTTTTTTTTAAAACAGAATCGAAAATAATAATTATTTGAAGTGAGAGGACAAGAAATACGTAAATTTCGTTTTCAAATATCGCATAAACAAAAAAGTAATGTAACAGGAAATAAACAAAACGTGATCGAAGTCCGTTATTGTGATAAGAATCCGTAGTTTAATAACGGCCAACACTGTTGCTGATAATGAATAAGTCTGTTTAAAACCCCCGAAGACAAAATTTAGGTACGGAAATTTAGAGAATTATCGCCGGAAATAAGCCGTAGCCTGCGTTAAATTTAATAACTAATAATCACCAATAAAGTAACTAAAACTCACCCTTTCGGAAATTCACCTGCAGTTTGAAAACCTGCGTTACTAGGTCACTGAACTGGTCCTGGTCAGCGACGGATGCGTCCAGTGCACAGCTGGTCCCAGGTATGCGACAGCAACCAAAGTAAAAGGGTCGCAACGTCAAGTGCGATCGGGTTAATGTAGATACGAAATATTCACTTCACTGCACGGTTACTAACACTGATCACTTAATTTATTTTTCACGGAACGCGTTGTTCGTACCTTATAAAAATTGGTGAAAATGAATTTTCACTTGGCGTCCGGTGCCGCAGATGTGGCTGCCAAAATGCTCGTACAGCAGTAATTGCGTCTCCGTTGTTCTGGGTTTATGCTCAGAACAACGCGTAATACTCTTGTGTAGAAAACACTTCTCTGACGCGATTGCAAACTGACTGACAGGATTTTTTCCAAGAAATTTCCTCTACCCCAAGTAGTTTCTCTCGTTCCATTATGAGTTAACTCCCACCAGGACAAGATGCTTTAGGTAAAAAGAAGCCAGCACATTTTCGAGACACACGTGTTTTGCAGAAGTGCAAGGAACGAACCATCCTACACTTTCACAAAAGCCCGCGCGCTCCGTCCTTCTACTGCCAATGTACCCATTGCTTCGAGATAGAAAACAGACACCACGTGTATCGGTTCGAAAGGGTCCGAAGGGAAGAGAAGCAGAAAGTCTTCGAGTTGCTATAAAGAAGAAAATTCACGTCTGCTACGAGGCGGAACCAATTAAGTCATAAATTATCCGAACCGGGGGAAACCGTTCCCTACCGCCGACTTGCGGGAATATACGGTCATAAACCGCGACCCTGGCGAAATGCTCTGGCTGATCAGCCTGATTAATTTTGGAGAACTAGAAATTACAGAGTATTATCCAGCATCAATACGTCTCGCGGAGAGACACAGGAAAAGAAGGGTAGTCCGCTGACTGCGCGTAGTCCCGCCTGCTTCGTCCTACCCTCAAATTAAAGACGGATCCCTTATCTCTCGAGTATAAACACGCGCTCGAATTTCAAAACACAAGCACGCGTCGACGTATTCGATGCGAGAGACTGTGGGCTTGAAGTCCCATTGGCCCCAAACTAACCAATCGGGCCTGCTTATCTCTCGTGTCTAAACACGCGCTCGAATTTCAAAACAAAAGCACGCGTCGACGTATTCCATGCCAGAGAAGGTGGGCCTTGGGGAGGAGATATTGCTGTGAAGAGGGCCTCTTCAAGACAGTGGCCATTTGGGAGGGATGCAGGGCAGATTGGTTAGTTTGGGGCCATTGGGACTTCAAGCCCACAGTCTCTCGCACCGAATACGTCGACGCGTGCTTGTGTTTTGAAATTCGAGCGCGTGTTTATACTCGAGAGATAAGGGATCCGTCTTTAATTTGAGGGTAGGACGAAGCAGGCGGGACTACGCGCAGTCAGCGAACTACATGGTCTCCTTCTTCCTGTGTCTCTTCGCGAGCCGTATTGATGTTGAATAATACTTTTTAATTGCTAGTTCCCAAAAATTAATCAGCCTGATGGGCCAGAGCATTTCGCCAGGGTCGCGGTTTATGATCGTATTGTCCCACGAGTCGGCGGTAGAGAACGATTTTCTACAGTTTACGGTAATTTACGACATAGTTGGTTCCGCCTCGTAGCAGACGTGAACTCGGGATATCGGGAAAGGGAAACAGGAAACAGGATTTTTTTCTTTATAGCAACTCGAAGACTTTCAGTTTCTCTTCTCTTCGGACCCTTTCGAACCGAAACACGTGGTGTCTGCTGCCTACCTCGAAGCAATGGGTACATTGGCAGTAAAAGAAGGGAGCGCGGGCTTTTGTGAAAGTGTAGGATGGTTCGTTCGTTGCACTTCTGCAAAGCACGTGTGTCTCGAAAATGTGCTGGCTTCTTTTTACCTAAAACATCTTGTCCTGGTGCGACAATAAATTAGGTGATCAGTGTTAGTAACCGTGCAGTGAAGTGAATATTCCGTATCTACATTAACCCGATCGCACTTGATGTTGCGACCCTTTTACTTTGGGTGGTGTCGCATACCTGGGACTAGCTGTGCACTGGACGCATCCGTTGCTGACCAGGATGAGTTCAGTGATCTAGTGACGCAGGTTTTCAAGCTGCAGGTTAATTTCTGAAAGGGTGAGTTTTAGTTAGTTTATTGGTGATTATTAGTATTTAAATTTAACGCAGGCTATGACTTATTTCCGGCGATAATAACCCATTTTTTCCTGTGTCCGAACGCGAGGCGTAGGTATTGATGGTGAATAATACTTTTTTATTGATATATTGGTGTTTCGAAAAATAATTAAGCTGACCGGCTAAAGCGGTTCGTCAGGGTCACGGTTTATAACCGTATTGCCCCACGAGTCGGCGAACGACAACGGTACATGCGGGTCCGAAGTCATCGCATGTACTACCCATCGATACAGCAATATACCGATTAACTCAGGCCGAGGAATGTCTAAAATTCTTAAAGACCGCGCCACGTTCTTGATTGTCGACAGTATTAATGTTCATATCTTCCGAAAAGTCATTGTTCATATCTTCCGGAAAGAAGCTAGCGTTCTTGCCGTGATTGATTGGTGGTGCCGCTTGCTTCGTCCTCCCTTCAAATTAAAGACGGATCCCTTATCTCTCGAGTGTTAACACGCGCTCGAATTTCAAAACAAAAGCACGCGTCGACGTATTCCGTGCGAGAGAAGGTGGGCTTGAAGTCCGATTGGCCCTAATTTAACCAATCTGCCCTGCATCCCTCCCAAACGGCCACTGTCCTGAAGAGGCCCTCTTCACAGCAATATCTCCTCCCCAAGGCCCACCTTCTCTCGCACGGAATACGTCGACGCGTGCTTTTGTTTGGAAATTCGAGTGCGTGTTTAGACACGAGAGATAAGTAGGCCCAAATGGTGAGTTCAGGACCAATCGAACTGCAAGCCCGCCTTCTCTCGCACGGAATACGTCGACGCCTGCTTTTGTTTGGAAATTCGAGCGCGTGTTTAGACACGAGAGATAAGTAGGCCCAAATGGTTAGTTCAGGACCAATCGAACTTCAAGCCCGCCTTCTCTCGCACGGAATACGTCAACGCGTATTGTCCCTGATTTGGGGGACAATCCGGGACATGTATTATCCTGATGCCAGAAGACATCGAAATGTCCTTTACCGTTTCACGTCGAGGTCGCGATTGTAAAAATCAGAAAAAGTACTACCACATTCGCTGATATGTTTTCTGTAAATTAAACTTATTTCTAGAGTAATGCAGCTGATATTAACGTCGCAGTAAGCTGTTAAAGGCAATGGTGCGCCCCGTCTCAGGTAAAGCAACCGCGCGCGATTACAGTCAGCTGACCGTACCGCTACCACCCCACATTTCTTCAGTGAGGTCAAAAAACAGATCGACAGAATTGCAGGAGAATTTTACTAACCCACTCATCTTGGAAAGAATCAGTTTTATCACTTCCTGAAAAAAAACAACACGTTTTGCAGTCACGTCGTCAAAGGAGTTTACTTCCATGTAAATCAATGCATTTTTCGTGAGCATCAAAACTGTCACGCAACAAATTGCCACCACTGCGCGCCTGGCCTAAGAACACGTGTAGAGTTTTCGTTCACTTGTTTCTTATTTTCTAGCTGACGAACCTAAGTGCCTCCGCTACTCCAAACAGATCCTCAATGGGACCGCTACTGTAAGGGGCCCGTAGTGACTTGGTTACTGGGTCATCTTGAACAGCTCACAACGGGCGGTCTTTGTGCTATGGCTCATCTGTGTGCGTGTAGCGACGATCTTTTCCACAAACATCTCCGATGTTTAAACGTTTATAACAGCTAAACTATACGAGATACAACAAAATGTATTCAGACAATTTTACCCTACTGGTGATCTCCAATGTATGTGCAAAATTATGGAATCCTGCGACTATTAGTTTAGCATATAGACATGTTAACTTTGAGGCATTATTACTGTAAAATGGAGACCGATCGGACATTATGTCATAGGACTTTTATGTTCCATTGGACCTCCCCTACCACCCCCTAAAATATTGCTACGTATACCGTTTACACCCTGTATATTTCAATAACATCGAATGAATGCACAATTTCATCTTATGGATGAAAACATTTTCAATATCTCAAGTGAGAATTTATACAAATTATTGACCTCCAGGTGTTCGCGCGCCCAATACCTTTTTCTCTCATAAACACTCTATCTCTGTTAATTTTTCTAAACTTGATGCCGTAATTATCTTCAAATAACGTAATCAAATCAGACAGTACTGTCAAACAAAACATAACGAAATTTCCTCCCCCCTACAGTGCTTAGTTTTAATCTAATAAAAATTTTGACTTCGGAATCAGATTCTGCGACCCCAAAAACCCCTGGAATGACCATCATCATAATGATAAAGGGTGAAATGTGAACGTAAGAATTTTTAATCACGTTTTCGGCGATTCGGACCACTGTGCGCCGGTCTTGAAGCGCGAGCTTGTAAGAAAGTGAGTTTCTTCATCCCAATATCTAGATGGCTAACATTGAATTCTTGATGTTCCAAATGCTCGGAAAATATACAGAAAGTGTAAAGAAAGTTGTACCCACAATGGAAGTAGACATCGAAGTCCCCATCATAGTCAGCGGAGACTTCAACGTCGACGTTACTACAAATACTTCACTTCTCGACTTTATGAGCAGAGAATTCAACTTAACCTACGTATCAACAATGTTGTAATATTTTTTAAATACAATCTCCCGACATCATCGAATGCAAGTAATTAGCGGCAGCGTGCTCTGAAAGGAATTGTTCTTTGCACGCATTGCGGAGTGCGGAATTGATGCGCGTAGCAAGTAAATCTTTCAACAGTTTCCAAGGCTGGCCACGGTTCGATGGTTTAAATTAGTTCCCTGACATGTGACAAATGTAATATTATGTATCATATCCAATAAAATTCTGAATTCTTCACATGGAGAGTTCAATTCTCTTCTTATATTTTCGCCGGTTTTGATTTTATCTGAGAAGTCTGTTATAAATAATACTCTTGTCACTAACCTCCACGATTCATTCATATAATATACCGTTACAGCGTAATCGGATAGAAGTACAAATACTATGTCGAACTGCGTCCATAATTCCTGGCAAAATCGTTTTCTTGGCTCTTGCTATTTCCAAAACTTTTCGCGATACCTACCGTGAGATAGAAAATTTTCTACGAGCACACATCTGTACTTACAGTCGAAATTAGTTTTTTCGGCAATTTTTGAAATCCTGACCGCTTATGACATATGCTATTAAAAGAACACAGATCGTGACTGCAACACGTAACGCAGCCACTGAGTATTTCTTGTCTTCTGATGAATTGGAAATATCATTTGTAAATGGTACTTCATTTATGTTTAATTGCAATATTCTATGTTTATCTGTTTTTTATTTTGTAGTAGTATATATGCTGTGTAATATTATTTTTATGTTATACTTACCTACATTAAAAGTTTTTATGTTTATCTGCGGTATTGGAAGTTTTGTTACTTTCCCGTTAGTTGATAATTATAATAACAATAAAATATTGACTAGATTTAAGTTACCGTCCGTCTGTGACAATGAGTGACAGGGAACATTGGATGAAGAGCGGATAAGAGCGAGTATAGCGAGCAGCGCACATATAAGCGGGTATAGCGTGGTTAAGGACGGGTAACGGGCGGGTTACCCCGTGATATTCTCTCATTGCAGACCTCTGCCACATAGTCTCACAAATACTTAATGCCGCAGTTTCTAACAATTAGCTAGGGAACAGACCTTGCACATATCTGTATGTTGGCAAACATAACTCAATACATTCAGCGTTTCGCTGGTGCCGAGTGTGTAAGGAACCGAGCTAGGCCGCTGCCAAATTTTTATTTTTGTAGAAAATTTATTATTTCCTTTTGGTGAATGTTTAATAAATTTATTTATTAAACTATAATTGTAAGATAATATGTATATTGATATAAATTGGTTTGATATCCGTTCTTTAAGTCGTTAACTATGCACTCTATTCCGCAATCCGTCTGATTCGCAACGAGGATTCTTAGCAACTGCCGTTTTTCTGTTGTTCTCGCCCAATCGCTATTTTCGCTCCGGTTCGCATCGGTACGCGTCGGTTTGGCGTCGTGCCGATTGCCAGCTTGAGCGCGAACTTCAAACTCTCTAAACACATTCATTCCTACATTTTTCCCTTTCTATTATAATTCTTGTTCCTTTCTAATATATCATATTATATTAGCAGTAAGATACTGTATTGCGTACGCGAGCCCCCGTGTAGGGATCCCGTAAAGGTTACCGACGCTCCACCAGAGGGCCACGTGGCGCGAGATCTTCTTCTATATATATATAGTGTTGCGAGCACCGGGTATAGGCATGTGCATGGCCTGCTAGTGCTCGCAGCCGAAGAAAGAAGAAGGTCGGCCTCCGTCAAGAGGACGATCAGGAGGCCGACAAGAAAAGAGTCTCGTACCGAACGTCGCGGCGTTCGGACGTACGTGTCATACCGTCGTGTACCAAATATAGTAAATGGTTATACAATGTGTGTGCTCGTGTATTTATTCTACCCGTTGCGTCGGGGTGGCCTGTGGTAGAAACGCCCCGACGCAACATTGGTGTCAGAAGTGGGATCTGTAGCCACGAATCCCGAAGAAACGCAAGGAGCTGATGCGTGCGATACGCAAGGAGCCGTTGCGTACGACGCGAGTTCCTCTTTGAGGACAGCGCAGGATGCAGCATCCAGCAAAAGCAGCTGACCAGCGAGGGACTGACGGAGCGGCGACGGCGGTCGAGGCTCGCCGACACCGAGGGACAGACGCGAGAATAACGGAGCAGCGACGGCGGTCGAGGCCCGCCGACATCAAGGGATAAACGCAGGGAATGGCGACGGCGGTCGAAAACCGCCGACATCAGAGCGGCTTCGAGGCCTGGGCGACGAGGCTGCTGAAAAGGAGGAGACCATGGCTGGGTCGGCTCCGGAAGCTCGAGAAGCCGACCAACGAAAAGGAATCCGGATTTTGGTTGTATGGTTCGCATCGGGTAACGTAGAAAACTCTAGAGGAGGCGGGGTATTGATTGCTGTCAGTAAGTCCTTCCAGTGCTCACGTATTCATGTTTCTTGCGATCTCGTTGAACAGGTTTTCGTCAGAATCAGTGCAGCGCTTCTTTCTGTTATATTGGGTGCTGTTTACATTCCTCCGGCATCTAGACCATTTAAATACTCTGAGCACTGCGCCAGCGTCGATGAGGTGCTAAGACAATTCCCGCTTGAAAATATACTATTGTTTGGTGACTACAACCTTCCTAGATGTGTCTGGGATGACCTATCCTCGGTGGAAACGTCTGTTAGTCTCCCGCGCGCTGTATCTGGAGACGAATTGTCACCTCACGAGTACATCAAGGAAATCTGTTGTATACATAATCTCCGTCAAATCAACTCGTGTCCTAATTCCCGCGGGGATCTCCTTGATATAATATTCTCCAATTTTAATGGAGTCTCACTGACGCTGGTTTCCGATCACCTCTTACCACTCGATCCCTACCATCCTGCTCTTCTCGCTGATCTTCAGCTCAGTGCTACTCAGTCTGCCGGTCGCTCTGTGTCCAGCAGATTTGACTTTAAAAACGGAGACTACCCGCGAATCGTAGAGTACTTTAATACGGTCGACTGGGACGGCTGCCTGAATAGCTTATCAACGGAGGAGTCCGTCACCTTCCTCTACAATCATATTTTCCACGCGATACAATCCTTCGTTCCAGTAACGAGAGCTTACTTTGCTAATTACCCGAGCTGGTTTTCTAAGGAACTAATTTCGCGTATCAAGGCTAAAAAGGCAGCTCACCTTACCTATAAGAAAAGTAACGACTGGCATGATTACCTAACTTTTTGCCATCTAAGGTCCGAATGCAAGTCTCTTTCCAGGTCGTGTTATAGGAGATACGTAGCATCCACGGAGGCCTCTATCCCGCTAAATATTAAAACTTTTTGGAAATTTATTAATTCTAAGCGCTCCGCCCATGGTCTTCCTGGATCTATGTACCTTGGTGACACGACCTCTTCTGATAACTCAGAAATTGCCGATCTGTTCGCGAGTTTTTTCGAGTCGGTTTATTTGGCAACACATCCAAATTACGTCGCTTCCGCCGGTACAGACTCGCCGCTTGATCTGTCTGATCTGAGTGTCAGCATAGGCGAAGTACTCGAAGAAATTGACAACCTCAGCATTTATAAAGGTCCTGGTGAGGATGGAATCCCTCCAATCTTTATAAAGAACTGCAAGTTTATACTGTCTCGTCCGCTTTGGTTAATTTTCAACCGATCTCTAATCGATGGGCACTTCCCGTCAGCGTGGAAAGTCAGCAATATCACTCCAGGCCACAAGGCCGGCGCGAAGTCTGACATTTCAAATTACAGACCTATTTCGATGCTTAATATTATGAGCAAGCTGCTAGAAGCTATCGTCACTAGGAAAATTAGTGGCCTGGTCAGGAGCGCTTTATCTGATGAGCAGCACGGGTTTTTATCGGGTAGATCCACCGTCACCAACTTGGCCGTCTTCTGTAACTTCGTGGCCAGGAGACTGGACAAAAAGTTGCAGGTGGACGTCATCTATACGGATTTCAAGAAGGCCTTTGATAGGGTTGACCATTTCTTACTCATCGACAAACTCTCCGCCATCGGGTTTAAAGGTCAACTGTTAAGGTGGCTCTTTTCGTACTTGACTGGGCGTGTCCAACGGGTTAGAGTCGGTGAGGTCCTATCTCGGAAGATCTTTGCCACATCAGGAGTCCCCCAGGGATCCCATCTCGGCCCTTTACTGTTCCTGCTGTTCGTCGATGACATTCGCCAGATCATTTTAGGTAGCGAGTACTTGCTGTTCGCGGACGACCTAAAAATATATAAATCCATCTCGTGCCCTTCTGATTCCCTAAGTCTTCAATCGGACCTAGATAGGCTTTCCGAATGGTGTCTGTCGAACCACATGGAGCTGAATATTAGTAAGTGCCACATCTTAAGGATATCTCGCTGCAACAACCCATCGCGTTATCCCTACCAAATAGCGGGAGTCCAGCTCTCAAGTGTAGACGGTGCTCGCGACCTCGGAGTCTATATCGACTCTTCCTTCTCATTTACCCGGCACATTCAACACATCGTTGCGGTCTCAAATAAAGCCCTTGGGTTTGTATCCAGGAATAGCGCTGACTTCGCGGATCCTTCCACGCTGCGCTACCTGTATATAACCCTAGTGCTGCCTCACCTCGAATATGCAAGCGTTATCTGGGCGCCGCGTTGGGAGAAATACAGGACTCAACTCGAGAGGGTCCAGCACAGATTCTTGCGCCTTTTAGCCTATAAAACTGGCCAGCCTCTTGCTCGTTTTGATCACAACTACGGCCCTATCATGAGCAGAGCTAACATTCGGAGCTTGGAGCATAGGAGGAGAGTTACGGACCTGGCTTTTCTGTACAGAATACTGAATGGGATGGTTGATAACCCTCGTGTTTTGGCGTTAGTCAATTTTAATGTACCTGTACGCGCTTCTAGGCATACACTCCTCTTTAAATCTCTGGACTACTCCTCCTGGGTTGGGCATGCTGATCCTCTGCATAGATTAAGTGGTCTCGCAAACAGGTATCACGGGGATATTGACTTCTTTGCTGACACCTTCTCGAGTTTTAAATCTAACGTTCGAATAGCCTTGTTCTCGGATGGCTTAATATAGCTTTATATTGATTTATCCTAGACCTACACGGTGTTTCCTCTGTTCACTTTTATGCCGTCTTTATCTTTATTGTTATTGTTCGAGTCGGTTGGCTGTTCTGTCTGTTATAATTATTGTATTGATATACTTTGTCTTAATGGGCTTGTCCCGTGAAGAAATATTATTATTATTATTAAAAAACGATTACCGATAAACGCGAAATGACAGCGCGCACTGAAGTTGGCTCCTTCGCGAGTATCGAGCAACTTTGACGTTTTGTCACATTGACGTTTGACATTGACGTTTCGGATTCTCCTGTGACCGAGAGAACGGTTTTCCGTGAGGGCAGTGTGAGTCGTCGAACGCCATCCGGATACAACGCTCAACAATGCCGATTCGACTTGGAGCTGCAAGAAGAATCGAGGGGCTCGACGGAGCTGGGGAATCGTCATAAAAAAAAAAGGTCGAATCAGGACGCTATAGAGGGAGCGTTGGAGAGTTGGTGGTGGAGGGTGCGACTCCGACAGGGACGCAGGGACGTCCAGGAGTGCACGGACCACACCAAGGATTGGTGGATGTAAGGCTCTGGGTGACAGCCAGGGATCCATGCAATTATGTTGCTGGCGAGCGGCGTCCCCAAGAGCGCGGACACCACCGGAGCAACGTGGAGGCGCCGGTAGTGCGCGGAGTTGCTGCTAAGCTGCGACGAAGGGAGTTCGGGGACGAACATCGTCGCAGGGAGGCCGAGTGGGATATAAGTCGCGACGGAGGGAGTTCGAGGACGAATACCGTCGCGCGACCACTGAAAACCCACGAAGACAGAGCCCGAGAGCTGAGCCGTTCGATCGAGATAGACCGTTCGTCGACTGAAAGACGACGCTAGCAAGAGAAACACTTCTTACAGTCAGGGAGAAAGAAACAGAGCGTAGCCAGGAAGATTAGTTTTTAAGCTAATCAGTGGACTGGGCTGCGGAGGCTACCTTCGTAGCCCGGCCCCCTTTCTTTGAGATATTTCAGAGAACACGATACCCCACGCCGAGGGACAAGGTGTCGGGGGACTGCTGGCACGGCTTGGATACGGCCCCGAATTCCCCGAATGTGCCACAATAGCGTGGTAGTCCGCAGCGGGGTGCGGACATACGTGGAACCACCCCGCTACCCTCCTGGTCGGGATCCTGGCCGGGTACTGTCTATTGAAGGGTCCCCCCCCTACGAGGTGGACAGCGGACGGGAAATGGTGTCCCCAACCACCGGGCGGACGTGCGACAGATCAGTCGGAGGGGGCATCGCGGAAATGGGGCCGTTGACGAGCTGCAGCGAGACGGTCCCCTGGAACAGCACCAGATGCCACGAAGAGGAATGGGGCCATCAGGAAGTCAATCCTCAGACGGTTGGAGGAGGGGACGGTGGCGGGCGCTGTGCGTCGCCTCCAGGTCCCCGATCCATCAAGGGAAGAGGGACAACCTTGCGGCCACCTCCAGGTTTGACTGTCAGGGGGAGCGCGGCCTCCTCGAGGCCATGCGGCGGGACCGCGACCGTCTTGCCGTGGAGTTGGCGGCCGTCAACGAGAGGGCGGCGGACATGGCAGCTCAGCGGGATGAGGCGATGGGTCTCGGCGCGGAGCGGGTGGTGGCGCTGCGCGCAGAGTTGGACCAGGTTCGGGCCGAGTCGGATGCGGCCGCTTACAAGCCGGCGCGCTCCGTTTCCGCCGTTTCGGGAGCAGCCGGCGCGCCGTTGGAGCGCTCGGGGCTTCCGGACGCGCCGGGCGACCGCTTCGCGGAATTCGCAGAGATGGTCGCCGAGCGGTTTGGGCGCCTGTGCGAGGCGGTGGTGGCGCTGGACGAGCGGCTCGCCGCTCTGGAGGAGGGCCGCGTCTCCGCGGCCATGTGGACCGCATCGGTGTGCCCGGGGGATTCGAGGGGTGTGGAGCCCCTCCCTGTGCCCACTCCCACCGGGGGAGTGAAGGGGAGGAAGCGGGAGGCGCGGGATGCGTCTCCGTTGGAGGAGCCCGGGACCAGTGGTTCCGGGGGAGAGGCCGGTGGGCCGACCGGGCCGAGTGCCCCGACTACCCCTGCCCCGCAGACGTGGGCCCAGGTCGTCGGCCGACGTGGGAGGAGGACCGCGGGAAGGACCCCCCCCCCCGCTAGCCCGTTGCCCCCCCCCCCCCCCAACCGGTACGCCAGCCGTGCCGAAGAAGGGAGCCCGGCAGCCGCCGCAGGGGGCAGCGAAGCCGCGTTTGCAGCGTTTACCGCGAGGCGCGGCTATCGGCCTTCTGGCGGAGCCGGGTAAGAAGGCGGAGTTCGCCTCCACCGTCGCGGAGACGATGCGGGCTATAAGCCTCAAGTCCCTGGGCATCCCGGCGCTTCGCCCGAGGCGAACCGCCACCGGGGCCCTGATCCTGGCCATCCCAGGACAGGGCTCCGCGGAGAAGGCCGACGCCTTTAGCGTCGGCCCATAGGACGGCCACTGAGGGCAAAGGGGTGGGGATTACCCGCCCCCAGAGCTGGAGCGAGGCGCGTGTCCGGGGGCTCACGGAGCTCGCAACCCCCGTGATGGTGCAGGGAGCCTTGGCGTTGGCGGCTGACTGTCCCGCCGACGATGTCCGCGAGGCGCCAGTATAGACGGGTGATCAATACAATGTCGCTCGGCTCGGACCTCGCGCGGCATCGATCAAAGGCTCTCGCGAGTCTCGAGGCTCGCCAAGGTTAGTCGAGCTTCAATCGACGAAATTACGATTGAATACGAGAACACTGTTCATTCAATCATGATTGAATCCCCGTGATTGAAGGTAATTCAACCATGACTGACGATTGAATCCCCATGATTTCAATCATGAGCGCTTCGATTAAAAATTGACTCGGGTTAATCTTATTCATAAGTCTCGAATAAAATTTTCGTCTTATAATCGAACTCAATTTTTTATTTGAAATAATTTTTTGCCCATCTCTGGTTATGCGTAGACCAATACGAGATGAAGGTATTGAGAAATTTTTTCAGACCTAACGCACACCTATTCTGATGCATGTATTTCTACGCTAAGAACTCGGTTTGTCCTACACGTCTCTTGTTTTGCGAAGGCGAGAGCGAGATGGAATGAAAGCGTGTCAGAGGGACTGAAAGCAAGCGAGGAACGGTACGAGGCAGATGACGCGTTGATACCTTCTTTCATTCCACCTCGCTCTCGCCTTCGGCAAGAAAGAAGCGAGAAACAACTGCTCGGAATCGTGTCCCCTCTATGTACTCAAAGTGGCGAAGATGCGTCGCTGCGTGTGTACATATCTCACGGACACCAATGCCTACCGCGCGACGACCAGGCGTAGCCCGAGAGAGAGTGAGAACGTAGAGAAAAGGAGCACCGAGGCAGGCAAGCGGTGGGGTGGGAGAATACCCCTCACGAAACTCACCGACCAACATCTGAACACGACCTTAGCTCCTCGACTTCCATCTGGGGATGCCTTAACCGGCTACCTGGCTACCATCTGAGGCAGCTTTCACTAGCCCCTCGGCTTCCATCCTAGGCCGCTTTAACGAGCCACGTGGGCCACGTGGTATCTACAACTGAGGCCGCTTTTAATCCAGCCCCTCAGCTCCCATCCTAGACAACGTGGATCAGCTTCTAGGCAACAGGAAGGCACTCCAATCCAGGGAGAAAGAATTCTCTTTACTCCCAACTTAAACATTCTACATCGACCGAAGCATCATTGTCTATTCTTTCGACTTAGCGTCGTAACTTTATGTTCATACTTTCAATTCAGCGTCGTATCGAAATTCTTATCGACTACAGCGTCATTTCCGTTATTTAACTTTTCGTTCTATCGCGGGACGAACATCCCTCTCAGTTATTCTTTCTTTTTCTCTCTCTTACTCTACTATCTCTCTCTTGTTATCATCTCCTCTACTCTCTCTCTCTCTCTCTCTTGCTATCTTCTCCTCTACACTCTCTCTCTCTCTCTCTTGCTATCTCCTACTCTGCTCTGTTTCCGCGGTTACAAAAACTGTAAGGCGCTCTCGGAGAGAGTCGTCAGGCTACGGGTGGTACTCTCTGTATATTCAACAAACGAACACCTGCTGGTGAAATCTCAAGTGAAATAACGTCGAAATCAAATAAACAAAGGTTTTCACTCTTTCTAAGACGATCTTTCTGATCCCATCACACACGTTCCATTATACTGACTTAGCGTCGTAACCGAAATTGAGCAATATTCTGTTATACCCACCTATGCGTCACTACATAATTATTTTATGTTCTATTATACCGATTTAGTGTCGTAAATCTCACGACTCCGCGTCGTATCTTATGTTCTATTTTCAAATCTGTTACGTTTTCGAATGAAACAGCACTCTTAACAGTTAGTAACAGTTTATTCAGCGAAAAACCTCCGGATAATTCACCGCTTACAAAAGAAGCTTTAATCGCGACGGACAACGTACAACGAGAGCGCGCGCACCGCGCGTGATCGGTAACAAAGGATCCTACATCGATCGGTCGATAATCGATCGTTCGTCGATACATGAAAATATCCTTTTTGAATAAAGTATTTTTGTAATTTATGGTTAAAAGAAGGTCTCTCGTTCTTGAAATTAATTTCTTAATCGCACACCACCCGATCCAATCCCACAATTCCACGAGTAATCCGCTCTACTTGTGGATATCCCCTGTAACACGCGGGAACGCCTCGCTCGGGAAGGTTACAGGTGTGGTTACACTGTCGATGGGCATCACGTTGAACATTTGTAACATAAACAATAAATTCACATACCATCCTAACACTGTCTTAGAATTTGAAAACTTTTTAGGTGTTCAAGATCATCTGAAGGTCATAACTCAGGCTTGCTCAAATACATTTTTTCATCCTCTACAAGATGCAATCGAAAGAATATATGCTTTCCAGCAAAAAATACCGATTACCTTGAAAAAATCTCCGTAAAAGGAGCTTAAAATAGACCTTAAAAACCATTTTGAAAAACAATTTTTCTTCCACAGTATTCCTCCTTAGAAACCATTCAAATTATGCTTTAAACATTTCTCGTATCACTAAAAAGAAAGGAGGTATTTTGGTGGTCTCCTTCAGCTGGGACGCCCTGTATATTTTCAATACATTAATTCATTTAATTAAATATATGCGGGGTGTTTGGCAACAAGTGTTAGTAAGTGACGCGAGGGACTTACAATTAGAGTACTGCCGACACACGGAAGTCAGATCAGGCACGGCGCGACTAGTGCCGTAGCTACCGTGAAAGACCCACATGCGTGGGGTCGTGCCACCACTACAAATACGAGGTACATAAGTAGGTCTGCATGGGTGGCTATAGGCTATGGCCCTGCCCTTGCTGTACCTGACCTGGCTAGCGCGAACCGGCAGTAGTCTAATTGTAAGTTCCTCGCGTCAGACTTTTTTTACGCGTCTGTTCAACATTTAATAACTCAAAAACGAAGTCCCAAACGCAATTACGTTATTCTTGATTTTCGTCTTATTTTGGCATGTAGAATCACACCTTAAAATCGTTCATATCCGCTGCTGATCACCTGTACAGGGTGTCCGCGCGTAGAGTGAACAGCTGGATATCTCCTAAACTATTGGAGATAAAAATATAAAAAAATATGTAATTAAATGGTTCGATGGGGCTACTTAATTAGCCGCGACGGATTTTTTTTTCGATTATTATTTTAAAAGATACGATGGTCAAGTTCGGTTTTTCAAATGGCACTAACTTTTTTGAAGTCCTGGGTTGATAGTGCGTTCCAATACGAATTCAATAAGCTTTAATGTATTGTGACCTCGCTCCGGAGAGGTTAGCTACCGGACGGCGGGTGGAGGTTGTCGAGTGAATGAGGCGGTGTGATTTGGGTGGACGGTCTTTATTCTTATTACTACTGTACAGGGTTACCCGGCCAGGTCTGTGCTGGCTAACAGGGTCTGTGCGGCTTATACCAAGGCTTAACCTAACCCGTCAGTAATCGGCGGCGGAGGCGCGGCGGGTCGCGGACGCGTTCGTAGTCGGCGTAGCGCGGTCGCGGTCGCGGTGCGCGGGTCGGTGCGTTGCGGCGGCGGAGGTAGGAGGGGTTAGTGGTCGTTCTGGTGCCCTGGCTGTTATCTCCACCAATGGCCCTGACCGGGAAGCCTTGAGCCCGACCGTCCAGTGGGTAAAACCCGCGGACGATACGGAGACTGTAGGATGTCCTCCGGGGCAGACAAAGTCTGTCCCTAAGATTGACGGTGGATGTCGACCTGCGTCCAAAGGTAAGCGAACTCGCTGTCCTTTGGGAGCCGTGGAGGTAATAGGAATCAAAAATGCACAGCGATGCAGCTTGTGGTATGCAAGAGATCGTTGGGAGAGGCGCAACCGTTAGCTCGTACCGCTCGTGGCTGACTCTGCCTAATGGGCCCATCGCGCCAGCTTATAGGCGGTCGCGCGCGAACTTCGCGAGCGAGAGCGTCGCTCGGCGCACGGCCATCTAGCGGCCGCGCTCGGTAGCGGCGGGCCGCGCTAGGCGCGCGTGGTGGGGGAAGACCCGCGTCCCACCGGTTCTAACTCGTTACAGTATAAACTTGATTTCCACTGGTTTTTGAGATATTGCGCTTGCAAATTTGCTGATTTTCACTTGAAAAAACCTCTGGAATAGCAAGGACCGGGGACGGTCGTGCTGGCCCCACGGGTGGCATTGCCTGTTGTAACAGATACCTACCTGCCAAAGGTCTACGCCAGCCCAAAAGTTGGACAATTCTTTTCCGTCAGAAATGCTACTTTGGTAGGTACATCTGCGGTATCGAGAAGCACACCGTTACTTTTATTTCGCACTTACTTCTACGCTCGGATGGCCGGTTATTTTGGGAGGGGTGCAAGTTCGATTGGTTAGGTTAGGAGGTGTGAAAGTTGCTAGACTAAATTTCAACCATAGGGAGCAGATTGTATTAGAACCAATCGGATTTGCATCCCTCACAAACGGCTGCTCTCTTGAAGAGGCCCTCTTCACAGCAATGCCCACCTTCAATCGCACGGAATACGTTAACGCATGCTATTGTTTTGATATTGAAGCTCGTGTTTATACTCGAGAGGACCACGCGTCGACAGCGGGCTACCCCTTTTCTTCCTGTGTCTCTCCACGAGGAGTATTGCCGGTGGATTGTAGGAGCGTGGATGTCTGGATACCAGTTATTGAATTCAGGAGACGATAGAAACATTTTATTACAAAACACACATGTACTATAATTAAAGTAAATCGTATTCCTCTCGGGCAGGAGTACTGATAATGATCGAATTTGCGCCCCACTTCGCGCAGACCGATTACGCGGAGGATAGTCGGGTGTCACACACTGCACAAATGATACAGGGTAATTCTGGAGCAACGCCCGTCAAGGAGATGCGGCCTGGTACCCCGTGACGAGGACAGTCCTTCGCAGTGCCTCGCCCGATTTTTATGGCTTTTTTCGGAAAAAGGTACGAATCCTGGGCCGAACGTAACGAATTGAAGGTTTTCGACCCTCGAAGGGTTTGGAATATCATTAAGAAGTGAAAAATGTACAGGATTTCAAATGTTTGCTTCTTTTCTTCATCGTATCCAGAAGGAAGTGACGCCAATGGATTCCTTATGCTTTTCCGATGAAACTGATACCAAGAACGACGTAATTCGGAAAATAATGAAGCAAATGAACAATTCATTTCCATAACCTCAAGCTAATTTCGTTAATAATAGGCCGATTTACGTGAAATTTTGTATGATTTTCATCAGAAAAACATAAGGAATCCATTGGCGTCACTTCCTTCTGGATACGATGAAGAAAAGAAGCAAACATTTGAAATCCTGTACATTTTTCACTTCTTAATGATATTCCAAACCCTTCTAGGGTCGAAACCCTTCAATTCGTTACGTTCGGCCCAGGATCCGTACCTTTTTACGAAAAAAGCCATAAAAATCGGGCGAGTCACTGCGAAGGACTGTCCTCGTCACGGGGTACCAGGCCGCATCTCCTTGACGGGCGTTGCTCCAGAATTACCCTGTATCATTTGTGCAGTGTGTGACACCCGACTATCCTCCGCGTAATCGGTCTGCGCGAAGTGGGGCGCAAATTCGATCATTATCAGTACTCCTGCCCGAGAGGAATACGATTTACTTTAATTATAGTACATGTGTGTTTTGTAATAAAATGTTTCTATCGTCTCCTGAATTCAATAACTGATATCCAGACATCCACGCTCCTACAATCCACCGGCAATACTCCTCGTGGAAAGACACAGGAAGAAAAGGGGTAGCCCGCTGTCGACGCGTGGTCCTCTCGAGTATAAACACGAGCTTCAATATCAAAACAATAGCATGCGTTAACGTATTCCGTGCGATTGAAGGTGGGCATTGCTGTGAAGAGGGCCTCTTCAAGATTGCAGCCGTTTGTTAGGGATGCAAATCCGATTGGTTCTAATACAATCTGCTCCCTATGGTTGAAATTTAGTCTAGCAACTTTCACACCTCCTAACCTAACCAATCGAACTTGCACCCCTCCCAAAATAACCGGCCATCCGAGCGTAGAAGTAAGTGCGAAATAAAAGTAACGGTGTGCTTCTCGATACCGCAGATGTACCTACCAAAGTAGCATTTCTGACGGAAAAGAATTGTCCAACTTTTGGGCTGGCGTAGACCTTTGGCAGGTAGGTATCTGTTACAACAGGCAATGCCACCCGTGGGGCCAGCACGACCGTCCCCGGTCCTTGCTGTTCCAGAGGTTTTTTTCAAGTGAAAATCAGCAAATTTGCAAGCGCAATATCTCAAAAACCAGTGGAAATCAAGTGTATACATTAAAGCTTATTGAATTCGTATTGGAACGCACTATCAACCCAGGACTTCAAAAAAGTTAGTGCCATTTGAAAAACCGAACTTGACCATCGTATCTTTTAAAATAATAATCGAAAAAAAATCCGTCGCGGCTAATTAAGTAGCCCCATCGAACCATTTAATTACATATTTTTTTTATATTTTTATCTCCAATAGTTTAGGAGATATCCAGCTGTTCACTCTACTCGCGGACACCCTGTATATCAATGCGGAAAAATAACTGTGTAACTATTTGGGAAGAGGTCTTATAAGTCTGGTTAGTAAGCAGATTTTTTTAATTATTAACGTGCATTTATGTTATAACGCCGCGCTATCCAAGCCAAGGATCGCGAGCCCTGCGGGTTCCTCCCATTCCCGCCTGAGTTGTCAGGGCGTGACGTAACGACAATGTAATTATACTAGAAATAAGAAAATCCTTGGTTTTTTTATTTCAGAGAAGAATGGGGGCTTCAAAATAATCGCAAACTTGCAACTCCGGCGCGCGAGTCCCTACGAACGTGTTCATATATCTCAATTTCTACCGAACACTTTGTAACGAAAAAATTAATTTTTATTGTTTGAATGTGAACAAAAATACCCCGAAAATTTGGAAAAGATCCGCTTAACAGTTTCTTAGAAAAAATTCCCAAGATTCACCTTATTCCTTATTCCTAGCATCCTAAATAGGGCTCCCCCTTTAAGGGGGGGTCCCATTTTATAGTCTAAAAACGTAGCAAAATTTTGAATTTTTTTTAAGAAACTAGCAATTCGGTTCATCTGAAATTTGGATAATGTTTTTATGCATCCTTGAAGAAGTTACAGTTTTTTATTCATTTTTAATAATGAATATAGGAGTTATGCATCACGCCGTGAAAAACTCGTCGTCCGGTGGTGTGCATGATATTTACCTTCCCGATAATGTGAAACAGATAACTGAAAGGGCGTTTTACTTTATACATATACAGCTTCAAATTGATGAACCAACAAAATACAAAAAAATTTATTGAGTTTAATTATCATGCTGACACCAGCGGACGACGAGTTTTGCGGGGCGTGATGCAGAACTCCTATATTAATTATTAAAAATGAATCAAAAGAACTGCAACTTCTTCAAGAATGCATAAAAACATGATCCAAATGTCAGATGATTCGAATTACTACATTCTGAAAAAAATCCAGATTTTGCTATGTGTTTATCCCAAAAATACGATTCCCTCTTAACGACGGAGATGTCAGCCTATCATGGTCG
The DNA here is from genome assembly GCA_946251845.1 of Andrena fulva. NCBI lineage: Eukaryota > Metazoa > Arthropoda > Insecta > Hymenoptera > Andrenidae > Andrena > Andrena fulva. The sequence continues at coordinate 13,222,349 of OX276333.1, forward strand.
GCTCTTTAGTGTCGCATGGTTTTCTTGACGACAAAGCGAAATAATGGTTGGAAGGGGAAGCAGGCGCGTGAGGGCTGTTATAAAGTATAAGAGCAATAAAGATAAGAGTAATAAAGATACGAACCAGTACACGGAACCTTAAAAGGTGATCCTACGATGTGATATCCATTGTACTTGATGCTGATGTAGTAATCACCATGCACTAAGGGAGTATATCGAACCTTGTAACCGTCCTCGACTTCCGTGCAGTCCATTGCGACTTTACTTGGCCCATCGACAATTACGCTAAGCGCTCCGCTTCCAGCGTTGCAGGTATCGATGATAAAATCAGTTTTCTGACCGGTTTTGATATCTTTTAGGCCATTTCCATAAGCATGTAATGCGGCGGGATCTGCATCTACCTTGCCAACCTTAATGCGATACGGACTCCCGGTTATATGAACACCATTCAATTTTATGTGTATACTGTGGATACCATTTTCGCGGGGCATAAATCGTACGGAGGACGTATCAGAATCGATGACTTCAATAAAGCAGTCATCTTCTACACCACTGGGAGAGACGATCTGTGGAAAGAGACAAATCCTTTCGTTAACGCAAGTTTTGCTATCTGTACCTCGCAGGATACTTTGTACTTGTTTTAATAATCAAATTGTAAAGTTAAACATATTTATGGTTGTGATTTCAATTTTTAAGAAACACTATACAATTTCCAAATGAGAGTGTATTCGGGAGACTACTATTAATGGATTCATGGAAAATGAGTCCAAATGCAAACTTACAGGGGTTATTTTTAATTACAGTAATGATTTGATGAACATAACGAAATAGCTACCCATGTACACTGCCGTACAATATACGTGTAAATCCCACTCCTGCCTAACGAGAAATGCTATGGGAAACGGCATTTCCATCTATAAGACGAGAGTCTGTGGCACGTACCACAGCACCATAGACATATATAGACGGAGCGTAAAGGTCTGCGCACACATATCAGTTTCGTGTCCGCTCGGTGTCCGTGCAGTATCACTGATTTCACTGACAAGTGTGTAGGAGGCCTGTTCTAGCCCGGCCTGCAGTCCCCAATAGGGCCCTTTACACGGACGTTCCGGCGCGTCACACGCCGCGCGGCACGCAAAAGTACGTGAACGCCGGAGCGACGCTCCTTCGTGCACGCCAGAAGGTTATACTCGCTACTACTTAGAGACAGCGAATTCGGCCTCATATTTCTACGTCGACTCCATCCACATGTTTTTTACACGATCCACCGCAGTGTAGTTTCGATGTATATTATCGATCATTGAAACGATTGGCAAGACACGATCGCGATATAAGTTCGCGAAAAGTATACGAATTCCTCGATATACCTGGCTAATAGAGGATATCATAAATGCTGTTACTGTAGGGCACACTGTAACATCTGGTTTTACGAAGCTCCATTTGGTTGACCTGGAGGTGCTACAAATTATGGAAATGGTTTATGACTCAGTTATAACGACTGTAAAATTTTACAAGGGTACATTAAAAGATGTCCAAATGTTTCCCCGGCAATGCGGCGGCAAATGAAATTGCAGTTAACACATTCACTGTTGTAACGATCATAATATTATTACTATTGACGGCAATAATTACCATGTCATTGCTTGTTTTAATATAAAAACTAATATTGATAGACAATAAATACATATAGGTATGCAAGTAATGTTATATCTAAGATAAATGATGAAGAGATGTAATATGCAAGATGTTTTGAAGAAGGGGGTGGTCTTCTGATTGCTCGTGATGCGGGTCAAATTTTTCACCCACGTGTTTTTGCCCACATAATTATATCACGTTCATCATTTTCATTGCAAAAACTCCAGCAATCCATTGGTGGCACTTGTATGGAGATCTAATATTAATTATTAAAAACTCCTATTTTCATTACTGAGTGGCCTATTGCTGTCCTCGTCTTTATGACTCTAGGGTAGGGCTGTTCGAGTACTCGAATATTCGAGTAGCTTGAAATTCGGACCGAGCCGAGCAACTCGAATAGAACCGAGAACTCGAATTTTTTCGAGCGGCTCGAAGGAAACCGAGCGCGCCGAAAGTACCCTGTGGGCCGAAAGTACCGAACAGTCCGGTGTGTCGAGTAGTTTGAAGCTTGAATGTTTCGAATATTTTAGAATATGTTTATATACTGAGTAATGGTTCGTAATTATTATTATTATTATTTCGACCTCATTACTCGTTAAACAGAAAATATAGTACATAAGGAGAAAGTAAGATACGAGTAAAGGCAAGGTCGCAATAATAATGTGAGTAATTAAAATGTAAAATTCAAATGAAAATATTCAGTAACTATTGAAAATAATTATTTATTTATTTATTTATTTGACATTAACAGTCGAAACCATTTCGTATAATACGTGAGCAAAACAATGACGTAAGGTAGAGACAACAATGATACAGGACAAGACGATGAAACGCCAATACCTAGCTGCGGTGCAGGAGTTCTCGGTATGCATTGGCTCTAAACACGCAAGTGGAACCCGAAAAAAAATCCAGGTTTCTAAAGAGTGCGTTGCCCAGGACGCAGATCCTATGCAGCGAGTCGCTAGTGCTAAATCTCGAGGTATACTGACGCGGGTTAAACAATAGTGGACCTCTGGTAGGGTAGCCTGGCGCGTTAAACCGAATTAAACTCGTAATGGGCGGGTTATCTACTATACCATTAATAATCTTAAATAAAAATAACAAGTCCGCCACGACCCTCCGAATCTCAAGAGTAGCCAATCCCAGTCGCCTCATTATCGGAGCATAGTCGTGGTCAAAACGAGCAAGCGGCTGTCCCATTTTATAAGCAAGGAAACGCAGAAACTTATGCTGCACCTTCTCCAAGCTGTACTTATCCTTGGCCGTACTGGGAGTCCAGATAACCGAGGCATACTCCAGGTGAGGAAGCACAAGCGCGGAGTACAGCATGAGCAAGGTACGCAGGTTATCGAAGTTAAAACATGACCTGCGTAAGAAACCCAGAGCCTTATTGGCGGCAGCGACGACATTAACACGGTGCGTGGAGAACGTGAGCGCGGCATCGACGTAAACACCCAGATCCCGCGCGACATATCTAGTCGACAGTACGTTGTCCGCTATGGCGTACGGAAACTGAGAAACACTCTTGCTGCGCGAGAACCTCATAACAAAGCATTTATCTACATTCAGCTCCATACGGTTCCGCAAACACCAGGCCTCTAGACCTCCCAGGTCCGATTGTAAATCAATTGCGTCGGAACCAGCAGATATGGTTTTAAACAGTTTGAGGTCGTCAGCATATAACAAGAACCTACTACCAGTAATAACGTATCTAATATCATCTATGAATAATAGAAATAGCATCGGACCAAGGTGTGAACCCTGAGGCACGCCTGAAGGGACGCAGATTTGCCTCGAAAGGGAAAGCCCAACCTTGACCCTCTGCGAGCGACCCGTGATATAAGAGTATAACCAGCACAAAAAGCTGTCTCTAAATCCATAGCTCGCGAGCTTGTCAATCAGCAAGGCATGATTCACCCTGTCGAAAGCTTTAGAGAAGTCAGTGTATATGCAGTCCACTTGACAGTTGTCATCTAGAGCTCTGGACACAAAGTTACAAAACGAGGAAAGATTAGAAACCGTAGATCTACCCGGCAAAAACCCATGCTGCTCGTCTGAGACTGTTCTGCTGACAAGTGCACCAAGTTTCTTGGTTACAATACCCTCAAAGATCTTACCAAAAATATTTAAAAGTGAAATCGGCCTGTAGTTGGAAATGTCAGACTTATCCCCAGATTTGTATACGGGAGTAATTAAGCCCCGTTTCCACCTCCGAGGAAAGCACCCCGTGGTCAGAGATCGATTGAAAATTATCAACAGAGGCCGAGAGAGAATGAACTTACAATTTTTTATAAACAGAGCAGGGATCCCATCTTCTCCCGGGCTCTTGTTGTTTGCCAAACCCTCGATTTCAGTAAGGATATCGCTTATACTAATGACCAAATGAAGGAAGTCGAAGGACGCTTGCATGCCATCCTCCAGGTGGAAGCCCGAGTTATCCCCGGCATCATAAACTGATTCAAAATACTCCGCGAACATGTTGGCGATCTCAGAGCGGCAAGAAGACACGACTCCATTACGCCCTAGGGAAGGCGGCAGCCCACCCGAGGACCGATTTACGTTAACAAAGTTCCAGAAAGCTTTAATATTATCCGGGATATTAGATTCCACCCTGCGAACATAGTTACCATAGCACGATCTCGAGAGAGTTTTACAGAGTGATCTGAGATGACTAAATGTCAAGTAGTCATCGTAGCGATGCGAATTATGAACCATTACCGAGTATATAAATATATTCTAAAATATTCGAAACACTCGGTACTTTCGGCCCGCTCGGTTTCCTTCGAGCCGCTCGAAAAAATTCGAGTTCTCGGTTCTATTCGAGTTGCTCGAAAAAAACTGAGTTGCTCGAAAAAATTCGACTTCTTGGTTCTATTCGAGTTGCTCGGTTCTATTCGAGTACTCGGCTCGGTTCGGTTCTTCGAGCCGAGTCAGGCTCGGCTCGCTTTTTTCGAGTACTCGAACAGCTCTACTCTAGGGCTTAGGACCCTCGAAGCGCGTGGTTTGAGAGCTTCGATCCGAGAACCTTTCACGGTCATAAAAAAAAGGTCGTCCCTTTCAAGTCATTTCAGTACTCCGTCAGTGCAAATACCCAAATATCGTTGACAACCAAATTTTAGTTTCACTGAACGGATACGGGTTCCACACTGACATCTGCTGACATCCCTGATACGGACAAGTCTGCGCTGCTCCATTGTAAAGCCCGCAAACGATATTTAACACTGATACTGACGGCCCGGAACTGACGTGTACGGAGAGACAGTCAAATTTCACTGGTCGGATACGGAACTGACAAGTGTGCTCTGCTCCATACCAAACAAACAACCGACACCTTTTACGACCACGACGATGGCACGGAACTGACACGGAACTGATATGTATACGCAGCCCTTAAGCGGCGATTATAGATGAGGGAAACGTAGAATGAGAGAGGAAAAGGCAGAGGTTCCGTACGGGCGGGTCGATTAGCTTCGGATGCATTCGGCTCGTATCGACTCGTTAATAAAGGCTGTGTTCCGAACATAACCATTGAGTTACTCAATTTACCCGTTCTCACCCCCGTGCTGCGAATCTTACCACCCTCCTCAGTTACGCCCCATCTATAACAGCGGTCTCCAGCGTAGGGGCCCCTCACGCGCCTGCTCCCCCTTCCAATCTTTCTTTCGCGTAGCGTGCCTTCCGTTGTTAAGGAGTCCGCGCGAACAGTGATGCCGAAATCGTGGGACGTGGGACAAATGCTTACTCCCACTATGACCTACCGTCGTCCCCCACTTTCTTCACCATCGCACTACACATAAGCATATCCCTACTCCTGTCCGTGTGTTCGGCAGCCCAACAGGCAGGTCACACGGACAGGAGTAGAAATGCTTGTGTACAGTGTCATGGGAGGAAAGTGGGGGACGACGGTAGGTCATAGTGGGGGTAAGCATTTGTCCCACGTCCCACGATTCTGGCATCACTGCGCGCGAAGGCTACCATGACGGCCTAGCCGGGCTAGCGGATTCGCGGTTAGCGTCACGCGGTATACCTGACAACGCGGGCGAGAGTGGGAGAACCCCAAGCTTGTTTATAATATGTGGGACAATATTTCAGGGTCAGTTCTACTCGTCATGATAATAAGAAAAGTTGGTATACGCATGCGTCCGATAATGCTTAGTTTTACAGTTATGTATAAGCATTTTTATATTCCGTAAAATACCGGCCCGAAATGTCTATTAAAAGGCAACCGGCAGACAGGCGCGTTCGTCAGTCCTTTCCTTCCCACCTTTAAAAAAACAAAGACGAAATGATAATCAGTATATTGATTCGCAGAAACACAGCTGGGCTTTTAAATGCCACTTTAGTAGGTGTTTCGAATCCATGTTTTACGAAATATAACAAGGCTTATAACTGCAAAACTAAGCATTATCGGACATATGCGTATACCAACTTTTCTTATTATCTTGATGAGTAGAACAGACCCTGAAATATTGTGCCACGTATTTATAAACACCCTGTATACATATGTCTATGCACGCGGCCGTGGCCGTTCTGTGAGTAATTGACTTGTTTGAATTTCTGACTTCTATTGTAACAAAATTTCTTAAACTTTTACACTGCTAATAATGCCTATGCGGAAATGATACTAATGTGAATGTAATATTACGGACTATATTCATATACTACGAATAAATAGCGCTGCGGAATGCCTTTTCTAGCACGCATTCGTCTCTTTATTGCAATAATAAAAATAGTTTTTGTATTACCTTGTAGAGCACCTCGTACAATTATTCTATTGTTATTTGCATTCCGAAGTTCATATATATATATTTATATTATTATATATTACATATATATATATAAAATATCTGAAGAACAAAACTTTTTCGAAAAAGTTTATTTCTTCAGATATTTTTCATTTTAAACTCTTTTCAAAATTTTGTTAACGCAAGTTTTCAGCGCTTATTGTACAATTAAACTTTAGTTTGAGACATTTCTTTCTGTCTGTTGTACTTTGAGAGTTATACGCGAAAAAGTAGAAGTGCCAATTTGACTTTGAGATTAGTTTTCACCCCCTTAAAGGGCGATATAGTCCAAATGAAACACACCGTTGTTCTTGTTTTGAGTCACTCTAAAAACCCACAAAGTTGCGTTCCAATCGGTGAGTCCGGGTTCGCGGTGTTCCCTTGTCAGTGGTCCGCGCTACGGACCCTTGTGTCATAGATGAGAATGCCGTTTTTCGTAGCGTGTCTCGAAAGGCAGGAGTGAGGTATGACAAGTATTTTGCACAGAAGTCTTTCCTCGAGGACAGCATATTATTTTGCCCGTCATCAGTATACGAAAAAGCCAGAGGGATAATCGAATCGTCACCCTCTAACTCGAAAAATCTCATGCTGATTTTCGCGTAATTTTTTCTGCCACTCTATCGTCTCATCATTCGAAAGAAATACAGGGTGTTCAAAAAATGCTGCGGTTCCTTAAAGGGGGTGACTCGGGGGGTGATGGCAAACAACTTTTTCCTTTGCGGAAATGCTCTCCGAGGTTTCGTTAACGAGATATTAACAAAAAGCACCGACCAATCAGAGCGCGAGTCTGGCGGCCGCTGCGACTGCGAAGAAGCAACTCGGCATGCATCGAAGGAAATTGCGTAGAATGGCAAGTGAGAAAGACGTAACAAATAAAATCGAACATTTTGTCATGGTTTGTTTGTCATTTAAAGTGAATAATGAATAAAGGATAAATGGAAGAAAATTATGTGTAACGTAAACAGACGAATACACAGTTTTTTTTACCGAAGAATCGAAAATAATATGTATGTATGTATTTATTTTAATTGTTCCCCTTAGGGTTACAATGGCGTCCGTTTACATGTATCTTAACCTAACTTAACTTAACTTAACCTAATTCCCCCTCCCTCTCACATATCTTTCCCTCTCTCTCTCGCTCCTTACCCTATCCTTACTCTATTTCTTATCCGATTACCCTCTACTTCTTACTTTCTCCCCTCCTCCCCCCTCCGATTTTCCTCCGTGCTCCCTTTTCTTCTTTCCTCCATCTTTTTCATCCACCCTTCCCCTTCTCCCCCTTCCCCTAATATCATTCTTATCTTTTCCTGTCTTCCCCCGCCCCTTTCCTCCTCTCCACTGCACCTTTCCAAAACGTGCTCCCACCTTTCCAAAACGTGCTCCCACCTTTCCAAAACGTGCTCCCACGTTTCCTCTTCTCCCCCGCATACCCTACAGATCCTTTCTTCTTCTTCTTCCCAGTACCTCGCTTCCCTCAATTCGTTTCCCACCCTCCATCTCGCAATCCTCTTCCATCTCGCTTCCTTCCACCCTTTCCTCAGGTACTTTGGAATACCTTCCACTCTCACCTCCCTGTACACCTTGTTGTACCTGGCCTCTCTCAACCTCTCTTCCATTTCTCCTTCTTGCTTTTCCCTATCTTTTCTTTCCACTTCCCTCCATTCCATTTTTCCTTCTCTCCTTTCCCTCTCCACCATACTCTGCTCCCATCCCCTTTCCTCGAAGTACTTCCTTCTGCCTACCTCCCATCTCGACACTCTCCCTCCCCCCTCCGCTCTTCTCGTTACTTCCTTCCAGCAAACCCTGACCAACTCCCCGCCTTTTCCTTCCCTTAGCCTCTCCTCGAAACTTCACGCTCTTTTCGCCGCCTTCGTTCTCAGTTTGCTCCTCTTCACTTCATCCCTGATTATGTACCCTGGCGTCCTCCAGTCCACCCCCATCGTCCATCTTAAAAATCTCTCCTGCGTCCTCTCCATCTTCTCCCTTTCCTCCCACCCAAAAATCTCCACTCCGTATGAGATTACTGTCCATACTAGCGCGTCAAACATCCATATATTTCTTTCCCATTCTCCTCCGAACACCCTCTTTCCCATTCCCCACACTTGCCTCATTACTCTCCCTGCCTTCCTTACTCTCTCCTCTACATGCGCTTCCATCCCTCCATTGCCTTTCAGCTTGAAGCCCAGGTACGTCATTTCCTTTACCTCTTCTATCCTTTTCCCCTTCCATTCCCATTTCTCTTCACTTTTCCTCCCCCCTGCTGCCCTGAACCTCATAATTTTCGTCTTTTCCGTGTTGACCGTCAATCCCTTTTTCTCCGTGTATCCTTCCAATTTCCTCAGCATTGCCCTCATATTTCTTTCGTCTTCCGCCAACACCACCACATGATCCGCGTACATGAGAGAGCAAATCCGCCTCCCTGCTATCCTCACTCCCCCTTCTACCACCCTACTTAACGCTTCCTCCATATCCGATGTCAGAATATTAAATAGCAGGGGACTGAGTGGGCATCCCTGCCTCACTTCCCTCGCCGTCCAAAAATCTTCCCCCTCCTCTCCCCCAATCTTTACTTTGCTCCTTGTCTCTATGTATATTTCCCCTACCCTTTCCCTGAGTCCTTCCCTTACCCTTCTCTCTCTCATCGTCTCTCTCAGTATCCCCCTGTCCACCGAATCGAACGCTGCCTTGAAGTCGACAAACAGCGCTACTAATTTCCCCTTCTCCTTCGCTATATATCTGCTGAGGACGTAATTTAGCACGTATATATTGTCTATTGTGCCCATCCCCTTTCTAAAGCCCGTTTGATTCGGTGGCACTATCCTTTTCTCTTCCACTTCCTTCTCCAATCTGTTTGCCAGCACCATTGTGTAAACCTTGTACAGCGTGGGCATTAGCGTTACCCCTCTATATTCTCCTACCTTCCCTCCCTCCCCTTTCTTTACTATAGGTATTATAACCCCCTCTTTCCAACTCTGCCCTTCCCCCCTCCACACTCTCCTGCATATCTCCCATGCTCTCCTCTTCACCTCCTCTCCTCTATATTTCCACGCCTCATTTGGCACTCCGTCAATTCCCGTCGCCTTTCTGTCCCTTAGTTTCCTTATTACCTTTTCCACCTCTTCCCTTGTCCCATCCTCTTCCTTCTCTTCCCCCTCCTCTTTGACTCTTCTCTCCCCCCCGCTTACCACTTTCTCCTCCACTCCTCCTAACAGCTCCATAAAATGCTCCTTCCACTATTCCTCCCCTATCTCTTTGTTCACTCTTGTCCCTCTGTTTATTATATCCCACACCTTCACCTCCGTCTTGGCTTCTCCTACCTCCTTCATAAATCTTACTTTCTCTTCTTCTTTCTTTCTCTCGCAAAACTCCCTATACTTCCTTTTCTCCTCCCTGTATTCTCTACCCTCTCCCCCTTCCTCCTCCATCTCCTTAGCTACCTTCTCACTTTCTTTTTCTCTTCCCTGCACTCCTTATCCCACCATCCTCTCCTCTCTACTTTTTTATTTTCTTTCCCCATCGCCTCTCTTATTTTCTCTCCTAGTTCTCCTACCAGCTCCTTCAACTCCCCTCCTACCATCCTCAACTTTTCCGTTCTCTTTCCATACTCCCTTATCCCTTCCTCCGTCCAGTCTCCTTTCCTTCTTCCCTTCTCTCTCTCTCTTCCCTTCTTTCCCTTTCTCCTCCTCCCCCCTTCTTCTCCAGCACTATCGGGTGGTGATCCGACTCCACTCTGTCCTCCACCTTCATGCATTCTATTTCTTCTCTTTCCTCTTCCCCCGTTATCATATAGTCTATTACCGACTCTCCTCTTCCACCTGTATATGTATATTCCCCCTCTTCGTCCCCCTTCATGTTTCCATTCAGTATCGCCCATCCTATCTCCCCGGTTGCCTCTAGCAGTTTTCTTCCTTCCCTATTCACCTTCTTATCCTTTGACTTTCTCTTCGTCTCCTCCTACTCTTCCCCCCTTGTCACCGATCCTCGCATTAAAGTCTCCTCCTACTAGCACGCCTATTCCTTCTCCTCCCCCTTCCCCCCACTCCCTAATCCTGTCCCACTTTTTCTCCATATCTCCATTAACATACACCCCCACCACTCTCCACTTCCTCTCTCCTGCTTTCACTACCCCCATCATTATTCCTTCCTGCTCCTTTCTTTGCTCATTCTCGTCCTCTTCCTTTATTAACCACCTTTTCCTTCCCATTAGCATCCCTCCCATGGCTCTTCCTTTCTTGTTTCTCTTCTTTGCCCACTGCGCCTCCCATTTAAATTCCTCTGGTAGCCGATCTCTTATCCTTTTCCATCCCTCCTCCCTCCTCCATTATCCATGTTTCCATCATTACTACGACATCCCATTCCCTTATCTACTCCCAGAATTCCCTATCCTTATTCATTATCCCAGCCACGTTCCAAAACGCAATCTTCCACCCCTTCTTTTCCCTCTCCCCCTCCATTCTCCGCTTCCTTCCCCCTTCCTTCTTTCCTACCCCACCGCCATTCCCTCCTCCTTTCGCTCTTCCCCCTGGCCTCCCTCCTTCTTCTCTCCTCCACCCCATACCCTCCCTCTCCCATCCTTTAGCTTCTCCTCTCTCTCTTCCCATCTCCATAACTCCTCGTCTATCCATATTCTCCCATACCCCAGCCTCACTCTTCTTCCTCTTCTTCTTTCTTCTTCCGCGATTTGTCCTATTCTCCACTGCCTCTTCCTGTCCTCCCATGTCCAATCCTCTTCTATTCTCTCCCTTCTCCCTTTTAGCACCATTTTCTTCTCCAACACCCTTCTTTTCTGCTCGATGCTTCCCAGCTTTACTATTACCATTTCCCCCTTGTTCTCTTCTCTTCCTCCCACTATCCTCACACCTCTTATCTCTACCTCCGTCTTTAACTCGCCCATCAATTCTCTCACTCTCTCCTCCACACTTGTATCTCCTTTCTTCAATCCTTTAATTATTATATTCTCTCTTCTTTCCTCCCTTTCTTTCCTTTCCAACTTTCTCTCTATCTCTCTCACCTTCCGGCTCACTTCCTGTTCTCCAACTCCTTTCTCCTCCCCCTTATCTCTCCCTTCTTTCCTTTACTTCTCCATTTTCCTAATCTTTTCTTGCATGATTTTTATTCCCCCTCCCCCCTTTTGCTCTCTCTCTATCTTTTCCAGCTTCTTCCCCATCTCCTCTATACCTTTCCATAACTCTTTCCTTTCTGCTTCCCATATTTCCTCTCTCTTCTTCAGCTCTTGCTTTAGCTTTTCCATTTCCTCTCTAATCACTTTTCCCTGCTTCCTTACTTCCTTCCCCCCCTCTCTCATCTCCTCCCTCATTCCTTTCAACATCTCTTTTATGCTTCCCTCCTCTCCTTCTTCCTCTCTTTTCTCCGGGGACCTAGCAGTTTTTTTACTTTCCTTAAATATTCCCTCGCTCTCTTTCTCTTCCCTTTTTCTTTTCCACATTTCGTCTAGCCTTCCCTCGCTTGTACTCCTTTCCCTCGTCAGTCTAACTCTACTAATTGCCCCCCCCCTTTTTCTTCTCCTCTGCCGATCCCTTCTCTATCTCTCCTTCCTCCATTTCTGTAATCCCTCATTTACCGACTGACCTTCTTTCCTTTCTCTACTTTCTCTACTTTCCGTAGACGCCCTCTCCGCCGCCTCCGTTCCCGCTTTCTTTCTTCTGTCTCGTCTGCCTTCAATCCCCTAACCTCCAAACTGCTCCCGTTCTGCACTGGTTTCCTCTCACTTTCTCTCTTCCACCCTTTCTTTTCCCCTGCAGGTCTCCTACCTCCCCCCCTCTCTCCTCTGCACTCCACTTATCTCCTCTCCTGTTACTTTTCCACTGAACTTCCTTTATCTTCTGTCCGCTCACTTTCCTCACTCTCCTCACGTGCGCTCCGTAACCGGAAGTCTCCGAATCGAAAATAATAATTATTTGAAGTGGGAGGATAAGGAATACGTAAATTTCCTTGTGTTAACAACGTAGCCACGAAAAGGTAATGTAACAGGAAATGAACGAAAAGTGATCGCAGTTCGTTATTTTTATGAAAATCCGTAATTCAATAACGCCCCATGCTGTGGCTGATAACGAATAAGTCTGTGAAACAGTCCGAAGAAATATTTACGTACAAAAATTTTGAGAATTACCGCCGGAAAGAAGCCATAGCCTGCGTTAAATTTAAAAAACAATAGTCACCTATAATGTAACTACAACTCACCCTTGTCGGAAATTCACCTGCAGCTTGAAAACCTGTGTCACTGGGTCACTGAACCGATCCTGGTCATCGATGGACAAGCCCAGTGCACAGCTGGTCCCAGGTATACGACACTACCCAAAGTTAAGGGTCGCAATGTCAACTGGGTCCAGGTTAATGTACCGAATATTCACTTCACTGCACGGCTACTAACACTGATCACTTAATTTATTTTTCATGGACGTGTTGTTCCTACGTATTAAAAATTGGTGGCCCCGAAATTGTTGTCAATTCAAGAACTGCTCCACGTGGCCACCGCCATTGTCGATGCATGCTTCAGCGCGGAGATTCTAGCGCAAATTCTCGCGCAGCAGCACTTGCGTCTCCGTTGTTCGAGACGTACACCCAGAACATCGCATAATATTATTGGGCCGTGGACATTTCTGCGACGTGATTGCTCGCTGACTGACAGGATTTTTCGTTCCATTATGAGTTAACTCTCACCAGGACAAGAGGCTTTAGGTAAAAAGAAGCCAGCACACTTTCGAAATACATGTGCTTTGCAGAAGTGCAACGAACGAACCATCGTACACTTTCACAAAAGCCCGCGCTCCGTCCTTTTACTGCCAATGTACCCATTGCTTCGAGATATGTAGAATGCAGACACCACGTGTATCGGTTCGAAAGGGTCCGAAAGGAAGAGAAACAGAAAGTCTTCTAGTTGCTATAAAGAAGAAAATTCATACCTTTCCTGTTTCACTTTTCCGGTACCCTGAGTCGCGTCTGCTACGAGGCGGAACCAGCTAAGCCATAAATTACCCAAAACTGTAAGAAACCGTTCTCTACCGCCGACTCGCGGGACAATACGGTCATAAACCGTGACCCTGGCGAAATGCTCTGGCCGATCAGCCCGATTAAATTTGTAGAACTAGAAATTAAAAAGTATTATCCAACACCAATACGCCTCACAGAGAGACACAGGAAGGAAGAGAGTACGTAGTTCGCTGACTGCGCCTAGTCCCGCCTGTTTCGTCCTTCCTTCAAATTAAGGACTTATCCCTTATCTCTCGAGTATAAACACGCGCTCGAATTTCAAAACAAAAGCACGCGTTGACGTATTCCGTGCGAGAGAAAGTGGGCTTGAAGTCCGATTGGTCCTAATCTAACCAATCTGCCCTGCATCTCTCCCAAACGGCAACTGTCTTGAAGAAGCCCTCTTCACAGCAATATCTCCTCCCCAAGGCCCACCTTCTCTCGCACGGAACTTTTTAATTTCAAGTTCTCCAAATTTAATCCGGCTGATCGGCCAGAGCATTTCGCCAGGGTCGCGGTTTATGATCGTATTCTCCCGCGAGTCGGCGGGAGAGAACGGTTTCCTACTATTTTGGGCAATTTATGGCTTAGCTGGTTCCGCCTCGTAGCAGACGTGACTCAGGGTACCGGAAAAGTGAAACAGGAAAGGTATGCATTTTCTTCTTTATAGCAACTCGAAGACTTTCTGTTTCTCTTCGCTTCGGACCCTTTCGAACCGATACACGTGGTGTCTACATTCTTCATATCTCGAAGCAATGGGTACATTGGCAGTAAAAGGACGGAGCGCGGGCTTTAGTGAAAGTGTACGATGGTTCGTTCGTTGCACTTCTGCAAAGCACATGTGTTTCGAAAGTGTGCTGGCTTCTTTTTACCTAAAGCCTCTTGTCCTGGTGGGGGTTAACTCATAATGGAATGAAAGAAGCTACTTGGGGGTAGAGGAAGTTGCTTGGAAAAAATCCTGTCAGTCAGCTAGCAATCACGTCGCAGAAATGTTCACGGCCCAAGAATATTACGCAATGTTCTGGGTGTACGTCTCGACCAACGGAGACGCAAGTGCTGCTGCGCGAGAATTTGCGCTAGAATCTCCGCGCTGAAGCATGCATCGACAATGGCGGTGGCCACGTGGAGCAGTTCTTGAATTGACAACAATTTCGGGGCCACCAATTTTTAATACGTAGGAACAACACGTCCATGAAAAATAAATTAAGTGATCAGTGTTAGTAGCCGTGCAGTGAAGTGAATATTCGGTACATTAACCTGGACTCAGTCGACATTGCGACCCTTAACTTTGGGTAGTGTCGTATACCTGGGACCAGCTGTGCACTGGGCTTGTCCATCGACGACCAGGATCGGTTCAGTGACCCAGTGACCCAGGTTTTCTAGCTGCAGGTGAATTTCCGACAAGGGTGAGTTTTAGTTACATTATAGGTGACTATTATTTTTTAAATTTAACGCAGGCTATGGCTTATTTCCGACGATAATTCTCAACATTTTCGTACGTAAATATTTCTTCGGACTGTTTAAACAGATTTATTCGTTATCAGCAACAGGGTTGGCCGTTATTGAATTACGGATTTTTATCACAATAACGAACTACGATCACTTTTCGTTCATTTCCTGTTACATTACCTTTTCGTGGCTACGTTATTAACACAAGGATATTTACGTATTCCTTATCCTCCCACTTCAAATAATTATTATTTTCGATTCTTCTAAAAAAAACCTTTGTATTCGTCTGTTTACGTTACACATGATTTTCATCCTTTTATCCTTTCTTCATTATTCACTTTAAATGACAAACAAACCATGACAAAATGTTCGATTTTATTTGTTACGTCTTTTTCACTTGCCATTCTACGCAATTTCCTTCGATGCATGCCGAGTTGCTTGTTCGTAGTCGCAGCGCGGCGCGCGGCCACGCTAGCGCGGGAACTCGGCCGCCAGAATCGGGCTCTGATTGGTCGGTGCTTTTTGTTAACATCTCTTTAACGAAACCTCGGAGAACATTTTCGCAAAGGAAAAAGTTGTTTGCTATTACCCACTGAGTCACCCCCTTCAAGGAACCGCAGCATTTTTGGAACACCCTGTATATTTAAATAGGTAGCATTTAGTGAAGTGTGTATATAGTAGCTTGTAGTGCCGTATGCAGTTTAGTGAAGTAAGAAAAACTGACGACATGGGCCGTAATTCCCTTCGGAGCAAAGACGCCGCCGGCGAGAAGCCGAAGGGAAGACAACATGACTCCGCTTTCGATATCACGATCGAGGAGAGCGTAAGAGAACAGAACGCGCGACTTAGCCGTTTAGAACGATTGATTGAAAAGGACTCGAGCCGCAGTATCGCGTTCACGCTACCGTTCTCCTTTGCGTCTACGCTCGCGTTCTCCCTCGCGGTCACGATCGCGTTCGGCCTCGCACGCCTATACTCCACCCTTGTCCTCACCGAACCCGGTTACGCATCGGTTGGACCGATTGGAGCGGCTGGTGGAAAGGATGCGTCATCGACGCCCTCGTTCAAAGTCGCGAACATCGTTACACGCTAGGGTGGGAGACGAATTAATGATTCCAGTCTACGATCCGGACGAGGATGACCCGACAATCGAACGGTGGACCAGACAAGTGGGCGTATTAGCGGAAAGATATCGGTGGAGTGGCGACACGATCATGCGCTTAATCGTAAGGCGGTTGAAGGGTCACGCTCGAACGTGGTACGACGCGCGACAGGACGTTACCGCTACCTGGCGTGAAACTCAAGACGCCTTAATAAAACAGTTTCACGTTGCGATGTCATTCAACCAACGTTTAGAAACGATCTGTGCGTATAAAGCGAGGCCAGGACAAAAACTAGGAGACTATTGTTTCCGAAAGTTAGAAAAATTGCAGAAGCTAGAGTATACAATTTTTTACGAACATCAAATCGACGTGGTAATCGGTGGTATACCCGACACAAGTATAGCACGCGCCATACGGTCGGCTAATATAAAGGACGTCAACGAACTATACCTGTCCATGCGACGCCTGGGCGACATGCCGACACAAAATGGACGACGAAGGACACCGCCGGAGCCCTCGCGACGGAAGCAACCATTTTCGTCAACAGCATCGCCCAGTCGAAGGCAGAAAATGCGGCTACAGGCACGGCAAAAAGGGACTACCGATAGGGACAGCTCACAGGTCAACTGCTGCAACGCGCGGGACTGCACAAAACCGCGAGTACAAAAGAAGGTATGATGTAAATGATTCAAACTTCGAGATACATTCCCCATTTATACGAATTGAGTATTCATGTAAATGGCCGAAAAGTAGACTATAGTCTCGTGGACACTGGGAGTGCGTGCATGGTAATACATTCGTCGTTAGCGAGAGGGATTGGGTTGACTATAAAAACGGCAAAAGGAACATTGCTTCGTTGATTCGCAGGACAAGTCGTTAGTATTGATAAAATAGCTCGCGTGGCCATTATAATCCAGGGAGTGATTGCTGACGTGGACTTGTACATCGTTCCTGACGAATGCACAGCATATAGGGTAATTGTTCGGTGCGTCGAGACTTTCTATTTCAAGAACATGTCGTGATCGTCAAACGGGGACAAAGATTGACTTTCAACGAAATCTCGGCTATCGAGTATACCACAATTGAACCCGATAGGAACATGTACGTTTGCGATGTTCAGTCAAATATCAAACTACAATTCGGCGACATCGACGAGAAGACGCGTGAGGCATGTACCGCCTTGATCGACGAATTCCGTGAGTGTACATCGTCATCGATGCGCGACCTGGGGAAAACGAACACCACGGCAATAGAAATTAAACGTTTATCCGACACACCAGTCGCGTACCGTCCGTATCGCTTTGAGGACCCGAAGAAAATGATCGTACGCGAAATTATTGCTGAGTGAATCGAGAACAGTATTCGTGAATCATATTCACCCTACGCAAGCCCGATTACACTTGTTACAAAGGCAACAGGTGAGGCTCGGTTGTGCATTGACTTTCGAAAAGTGAACGCAATCGCGATTAAGGACAAATACCCTCTCCCGTTAATCGACGACAAAATCGACCAGCTCGGGGGTAACAAGTATTTCACGGGACTGGACTTGGCATCTGGGTACTACCAAATACCCGTCGCGACAGACTCCATCCCTAAGACAGCGTTAATCACACCAGAAGGCCATTACGAGTTTCTACGAATGCCGTTTGACCTAACCAATGCACTAGCCGTAATCCAACGACTGATGAACAAGGTCTTAGGACTCCTGAAAAATACGATCGCGTTTCCGTACTTAGATGACGTAATAACACCGTCGCGAACAATAGAAGGGGGTATGACAAGCTTGCGTCAAGTACTGAAATTCTTCCCAGAGCACGGATTGACACTGAAGTTATCAAAATAGTCCTTCTTCAAAATGTCTATCGAATACCTCGGCCGAGAAATCAGCGAAGCGGGAGTGGAACCGGGTCGGCGAAAGATTGAAAGTGTTAGAAATGGGAGCACCACAGACGGTCAAGCAGGTACGACAATTTCTCGGGCTTTTTGGTTATTTCCGGAAATTCGTAAAAATTACGTGACAATCGCTGAACCATTAACGCGGCTGATACGGAAAGACGTCACATGGCAATGGTTGGAACCACACAAACAGGCTTTTGACATGCTCAAAGAAAAACTGACATCACGCCCGATATTCGCGATCTTTGACCCCGCGCGGTCGACGAAGTTGCATACCGACGCGAGCTCTCTCGGAGTCGGAGCAATGCTGATACAGCAGCTGGAGGACGGCGGCATGACCGTCGTCGCATACTTCAGCAAACATGCAACGGCGGATCAATGATGCTACCATTCATACGAACTAGAGGCGATGGCGGTAGTACTGGCGTTGCGCCACTTTCAAGTTTATTTGTTACGTCTACAGTTCAAGGTGATAACGGACTGTAATGCCTTACGGACAACATTTTCAAAGAAGGACCTCTTACCTCGAATCGGTCGCTGGTGGTTAGAGGTACAAGAATTTACCTTTGACATCGAATACCGAGCAGGCACGCGGTTGGCTCACGTGGATGCATTGAACCGGAATCCGCAGATAACACTGGAGGTTACGCAAACTGGCATCACGGAAGGTGAGTGGCTTTTGACGGCTCAATTGCAGGATGTACAGTTGGCGCGTATTCGGAGGGTACTCGAGGAAAACAAGAAGACACCGGAAACAAAACATTACTTCGAGGAATACATTCTAAACCACCATAAGCTCTGTCGGCGGTTATCGGGAGAAGAGCGGGCTTGGGTAGTTTCGAGAGGAGCTCGACTACAAATATGCAGACCAGTAACGGGAAACATGGATCGCCTGAACCTATCGGAACTCAGACACAGTATCTCTCAACACATCACCGACGAACAGCGAGCCTAAAAGGAACGCTACGACAAGACATGTAAGGACGCGAGAAAATATACCACCGGGGAACTAGTATTGGTACAAATAACCAGCGAGCCAGCCACAGGAGGAAGCCATAAGCTGCTACCGAAATACAAGGGGCCCTTCGGAGTACGAACCGTGCCCCCCAACGATCGGTATGAAGTGAAGGACCTACGGGAGAAAGGACGGCGATAGAGGACGGTGACAGCACCGGACAAAATGAAACCTTGATTGCGATCCAAGGCAACGATGCCCAAGGATAATTATTATCCGACACTGTTATCCATTCAACAAGCCCGGTGTTCACGAGATATAAATAATATGTATTGTTACACTTTTGTGTACTGGGGGTTGCTCGGTTTGCCATAATAATGATTTAATATAAGAACATAGAATACAAGATAAACAAGAACAATGAACGGAACGTAATGTTTAATATACAGAAATATTGTGATCTCAACCCGTCTGCTTGCAATGGCGTCTGGCTTTCGAATGACACTTTGACAGGCGATCGATCCGATCGCCTTCTTCTTGGATGTCTTCTTATGTCTGTCGCGAGCACCAGCAGGCCGTGGATTCCCATCCATACGGTGCTCGCAACAGTATATTTTATTCATGTCTATCATTTGTGTACAGTGATCGATGATGAGTCGCTAAGGCGCAGCAGCAGGCGGCCGCGCGAACAAGTTCGCGAGCGGCGATGTACACTGCGGACAATGCAACGTGCGCGACAGCAGCAAGCGACGTACGAAACAGCAACACCGTGTAGAGACAACATCAGGCAGCAGTAAGGGGAACAACCGAAAGCGCACTGGGTGCCCTTGGTCCTGGAAGAGTGGTCGAGGGTGGGTACTGGGTACCCTAGATCAGGCTGATATCTGGGTAATACTAGGTATTTCGTCGGGTCAGTGGGAGACGATTGATCAAGGCAAACACAATGGGGTGTTATGTTAAGACAGTCGAAGATGGCCGATGTTGACTAACGCTGGGCGTTTGGTCAACGCAACTGAGACAGCAAACAACATGCAGATGAGGCGCAAAGGGCGCTTCTCCTTCAACAAGCGCAGCAGCGCTTTTCCGTCAGCGGACGGCGTTTTGTAGCAGCGGACGCAGCGCCAACGTGCCATCAGCCAGCGCAGGGGCGTCCAATCTCCGGACAACGAACGGGCACCACGGTGCTTCCACTACAGAATACAGTAGCGCTGACAAGCGCCTAACCAACCACAGAGGAGCTACCGATGAGCGTGTAAACGCTTCTCCCTCAACAAGACACCAACACACACCGCACATACACAGCGCGCGACACAGAAAACAGACAACCATGGTTTCGTTGTTAACAGATAAAATAATCTAATCGAAACTAGCTTGTCCATCACGCTACACAGGATAAGTACCCTTCCCGGACATGTAACTTGCTCGTTAATAGCTTGGCTACCAAATAACTAACACTGTTCGCTTTACAGATTACACGTCTGCGGACAGAATTATTGTCAGGATTGGCCGAATGTAAGAAAATCCGATGGACGCACATTCCAATGGCACCCTGGAACCGCGGCCTACCGCCCGGAAGTCCGAATACACCGCCTGGGACCGTTGCGCTGGAGATTTTGGCAAACGGGAGGTCTTTGGGACAACGGTCTTGTACGGTGTTTGCCATATGGGTCCCTTTCCTAATGCCCAGTACGAAATCGCCAATGGATTAGTGGCCCATGGGGCAAATGCAGGCCCAACACGGCCCTGAAATGAAGGTCATGAGGCACATTTGCCGCCCCAGCCTGCTAGAGTATCGCTTACATCCCTCGGTTTTCCCTCAGGTGCCTACCCGAGGTCCCTCGGGCTGGATGGGATTTTATTACCGATTTCTTTTGTTCAAAACCGCCAAATCTCGAACTTTGGGGCCATTTTTTCGAGGTGACCCCATATAATTTCGAAGTTAAAAAAGGTATCAATCGATTCGTCTTGGCGAGATCTTTCCAACGGTGTATACAGGGTGTCCCAAAAATGTCGGTTTTCCTTGAAAGGGGTGACTCAGGGGGTGATTTGAAACAACTTTTTCCTTAGCGAAAATATTGTCCGAAGCTTCGTTAAGGAGATATTAACCAAAAACCCCGACCAATCAGAGCGCGCGCCTTCCGCCCGAGTTCCCGCGGTAGCGTTGGCTACGCGGTAGGCGACCGCGCTTGTGCTACGAACGTACGAACAAGCAAGTCGGCATGCATCGAAAGAAACCACGTTACACAGTTTTTTTTTTAAAGCAGAATCTTAAATAAGAATAATTTGAAGTGAGAGGACAAGAAGTACGTAAATTTCGTTTCTAAATAAGGCATAAACGAAAAGGTAACGTAACAGAAAATGTACGACAAGTGATCGTAATTCGTTATTGAGGTAAAAATCCGTAGTTTAACAACGGCCAACACAACTAAATTTAAAAAATAATATTAGGTGTATGAATAAACTCTTTCCGACTGGAATTTCTATCGCGGTGGTAATCAGAAGCTGCCAGAAAAATGGCAAAAGGTAATTAACAATAATGGAAATTATTTCGATGATCGAGTTGTTTTCATATTTTTTAAATCAAACTGTTATTGTACCCTAAAATCGGAATGAATTTATTTCTACGCCTAATAATCACCAATAAATTAAACAAAACTCACCCTTTCGGACATTCCTTTCCTTGCTTTCCTTCCCTTTTCGGAAACCTGGCCACTGTACCGATCCTGGTCATCGGCGTCCAGTGCTCAGCTGATCGCAGGGTCAATGTACCGAATATTCACTTCACTGCACGGCTACTAACACTGATCACTGATTTTATTTTTCACGGAACGTGTTGTTCCTACGTTATAAAAATTTGTGGCCGCGAAAGGGGCCGATTACTGTTAATTACTGGGACGAGATTACTACTATTACCCGGCGAAAAGAAAACTCGTGGCAGACTGTCTCGGGCTGTGCAGTCCGCTGCTGTGCAGCGATCAGATACGGATCCGACCGACGATCGTCAAAACAAAAGCGTAGGCTACGCTTGGTCAAATCGCTCTATCCCACTCAATCTCGTGTTTCGTTCGATCTCTTCGTCGCGCGGTGTGACAATGTATATGGCAACTTCAGCCAATAACCAAAATACGTGTGCCCCGTCTTTAAAAGTGTGCCCAAATAGGTGACTCGACCAATCGTCACAGCAGCGGACTGCACAGCCCGAGACAGTCTGCCACGAGTTTTCTTTTCGCCGGGTAATAGTAGTAATCTCGTCCCAGTAATTAATTGTAATCGGCCCTTTTCGCAGCCACCAATTTTTATAACGTAGGAACAACACGTTCCGTGAAAAATAAATTCAGTGATCAGTGTTAGTAGCCGTGCAGTGAAGTGAATATTCGGTACATTAACCCGGACGCAGTGTGATCAGCTGAGCACTGGGCGCTACCCAACCATAAATCTTTTCGTCCACCGATAACCAGGATCGGTACAGTGACCCAGTGACACAGGTTTCCGAAAAGGGAAGGAAAGCAAGGAAAGGAATGTCTGAAAGGGTGAGTTTTATTTAATTTATTGGTGATTATTAGGTGTGAAAATAAATTCTTTCCGATTTTAGGGTACAATAACAGTTCGATTTAAAAAATATGAAAACAACTCGATCATCGAAACAATTTCCATTATTGTTAATTACCTTTTGCCATTTTTCTGGCAGCTTCTGAATACCACCGCGATAGAAATTCCAGTCGGAAAGAATTTATTCATACACCTAATATTAGTTTTTAAATTTAGTTGTGTTGGCCGTTGTTAAACTACGGATTTTTACCTCAATAACGAATTACGATCACTTGTCGTACATTTTCTGTTACGTTACCTTTTCGTTTATGACTTATTTAAAAACGAAATTTACGTACTTCTTGTCCTCTCACTTCAAATTATTCTTATTTAAGATTCTGCTTTAAAAAAAAACTGTGTAACGCGGTTTCCTTCGATGCATGCCGACTTGCTTGTTCGTACGTTCGTAGCACAAGCGCGGTCGCCTACCGCGTAGCCAACGCTACCGCGGGAACTCGGGCGGAAGGCGCGCGCTCTGATTGGTCGGGGTTTTTGGTTAATATCTCCTTAACGAAGCTTCGGACAATATTTTCGCTAAGGAAAAAGTTGTTTCAAATCACCCCCTGAGTCACCCCTTTCAAGGAAAACCGACATTTTTGGGACACCCTGTAGTATACGCTGTAGGCTCGTGGGTCACTAATCCCCTCTGCGACTTAACATTGTCCTCAATCATTTCTTCCGGGTATATCTTAATTACGTCTTTTTTCCTTCTTACTCTTCGAAACGATGAGATGTAATGGTCCGAAGATATCAAGAGCATATTCGTCAGGTCTTGATTCTGTGCACTTCGAGAAATTTTTCGACTATTATGATATCGGTAATATTTGTATTCTTTATTTTTCGTTTCTTGCGCTTCTTCTGATAAGTCGTCAATTGGCAGTAAATGGTGATTAAAACCTTGTGTAGTGTGGCTGCTGATTTTCGCCAAGGATAATTCTGCGTTAACAATTTTTCTGCATATATACCGAATTTTTCAGCATTCACAAGAAGACCACAAGAAAGAACATTTAATGTTGTCCTATGTTTTTGTAAAATTCCTACATCTATTCTGGTAATTGCTGATGTTATATCGGGATATTCAAAAAATCTGTGTGCAGTGCTGCCATAATTTGTGTTCCCAAAACCTTGTTTAGGTGTGTTAATGATTAATCTAAGCTGATTCCTGAATTCTTTTATCATCCTTAACTTTTCCTCTTACCTCTTCTACTTGTTGTCTGAATTATTTATAACTCCTTCACCCTGAAAGCTTAAATCGTAGCTTACATGTAAAACGTACTCCATAAATCGTATCCTTGCAATGTAGGGATGAACGGCCATACTGGTAATTCTCTTCTATATCTTTCCCTCCAGTAGTAACAAAATGTTTTGGTCCTTTTTGGCAAATGATACACGTGGACTTCGATTCAGTATCTGTTAAATGTTGAGTAACTTTTCCATCTAACATTGTCAAATGTAGTTTATGAGATACTGATATTTCTTTTCTATGGACTAAGCGTTTTGCAACCACTAATGAGTTAATTTAATTTTTTATAAATTCGACTTCAGTTTTAATTAATTCTTTTGTTTCTTTTAAGTATTGAAACTTAATAGGCCTACAAAAGTGGGCGGACGAACGACGAGGATTTTTCCACAGGAGGCTGTCCGTGACACTGCATTGTAAACGAAGAGGAACCATTGACGTTATAAACATATTATTATGTGTTAAGTTTGAACTATTGTCCTCACTAATCTTCTGCTTGTATTCGCTTTGACTTGACGAACCATCACATCCCCATTTGCTCACTAAAACTAGACGGGTATCACTCAAGGCTTTAATTTCATTCTGTGTTTTTAATTGCAAAATTCTGTCTGTTGTGGAATCAAGCAACTTTTGAAGAGAAACTGAAGCAGAAACGATGGTGACCTCCATTTCTGGCAACCATTTTTTTCGGTTGAATAATTTTATTCTAGCTAGGCGTTGTGCTTTCTCTTCTGTAACTCATTTCGAAGCACAATATATTTATCTTTCGAAAGTCCCAAGTCCAAAAACAAAGACAAAGCTTCTTCCGGTGTAAATTTTTGCGGCTGATCTTTTGGAATTAAAATGCTATCCTTAATTTTTTCCAAACGATGTGGACTACCTTTATCAACAGCTTCTACAATGAACGCCTTTTATTATTATTATTATTATTATTATTAAACGTCTTTATTGCAAACAAAACACAACAAATAAAAAACAGAGAGAGTAAACAAGACAAATGCAAAGGCGGAGTTCAGTCATGGACTGTTTTTCAACCCAACCTTTTGGCGTTGTTTTTCGTATTTATATCGTTGACAAAGTGATTGTTTCACCAAATCAGTTGACAGATTTTCGTTGTGTTCTCTCAGCTTCCGTCTTTTGGTGACTTCTGAACAATTGTCCAAAGATTTAGCTGGCCTGCCTTTGTTGGATGAAGTTAAAGGTTTACATGATGCTGAAATTGTAGATACTTTTGTGGTTTTTAAAGTCATTAGTATATCCGGCCATGACTGATATTTATGTTCAAATTTTGCCGCAATTCTGCCAGAACATCCCCACTTTTCTTTAAAAATTCGAAAATAATGCCAGATAGGTGCTTAGTCCACAATTTCTACATTAGAATATCACTTATATTAATAAAACTTAAAGGGCGTAAACTTGCTGTTAAATTGAGCCAAATTTCATTAAAACATCTAGACCAGAACCAAAGTTTTGTCCCACTGTGAGCCGTATGTAACCCCTATTTTACTTTGTTTACAAATATTTAAAAGTAATGGTCAAGTCAGAATAGGTGTGCGTTAGCTCCGAAAAAATTAAGGAGTTTTATTGGTCAGAACATTGATTCTTTCTCGATAGCTTCATCTCGTATTATTGTACGCATAGCTTCGTAATGCACACAACTATTACGCTAAGAACAAATAACAGCCAAACGGGTACGTTCAGGCGGAGCCGAGCAGTGTCCCCGTCACCCCACCATATCCTTCGGTGGCGACGCAACTCCAACTGCCAATCCACGATCGTCAGGTGGTGGCGGCTGATTTTTCCTCGAACGCTGCTCGTGAAAACAAATCCACCGGCCAGTATATCTAAACACTACTTTAGTTACAGAGCGCGCAATATAACTTTCCCTCCGAGCGGCCACTGAGTAGGCCGTGAATCGAAGGCCGTGCGTGCGAGAAAGTCCAACCTTTGGCGTTCTTTTAATTCGTTTCGAAAAACATACGATCGCACACGCATGTGTTACGTTCGGAAACGTAAAATTTTTCTTTTTAGGCGAGGTATGCATCAACAACGCCTAGCATTATGGGAAGTCCCTCGAGATCGTACTCCTGCCTAGTAGTTAATAATAATTTTGTAAAACAATAACCCCTTTCTTTGGAGCGTCGTCGCCTGGACATATTGCCGTGCCGCGGTAGGATAAGGCGGTGCTGACGCAGCGGCGTTCTCACCACAGAGTTGCGCTCGAAAAGACCCAGTGGTTCTCTTGCTGTGCCGAATCCGCTCTGTGTAAGCGGCGGGGGTGCGTTTCAACAATGCCTTGCAGCATTGTGGGAGAACCCTCGTTGAGCGCACCTCTGACCGTCGCGCTAAACATTGTAACATAATCAGTAACGGCTACATCAGGAATGCGCAGACCGGCTTGCTTCTTGGAAGATTGACGGAATTGTATACTCTACATCCGGTCACGGGTGCAGGGAACGGCTCCTTCCCACGGTTTTGTCGCACGTTTCGGAGCATGCGTGGATTGTTAATTAAGGCAGGATACCACCTTTGCTCTTAAAAAAAATTGAAATTTTTTTTTTATCTTAAAGTACTCTTTCAAGTGTATAGAATCGAAATTCATTCATTAGAAAGGTGGCCGAAACCTTTTTCTTGTGTAAAAACCGGTTTGGAGCAGATATATAAATCTATATAAAACTTTAAACGCGTTTTTCTCGAAACGATGTTTTTCAAATCGGCGTATCAGATTACTCTTAAAATTTTCATCGGATTGACTTGAAACTTTGCACAATTTTTCCCCGTGGTATAACCTAATGATGTACGTAGGACTTTTGCTGTAGCGTTGTTATTTTTTTTTTGGTGCACAATTTAATAAACATTTTTAAATTTTTTTACCCTAAAAAATTGACCTTTTTGTTAAAACGACCGCCATTTTCTTAAAAATCGAAATTTCGTAAAATCCCTACGTACAGCATTAAAAAATATTGTTGATAATAGGGACATTCTTTGGCTTTTTTTCTAAGAGCCACGTACAAAGCGGAATTTGACACGCAGTCTAACGATGTTCCTCCAAAGGAGTGTATTTTGGCGCCTCCTACAAGAGATTATTTTTCACTTTTTCAGTTTCAAAAAATGTGTAATTACAGATTAAAGTTACATTAATGAATGACTGAAACCGATTTTGTTTCTGCGCATTCTTTGTATGCAAAAAAAAATTCATGAAAAACGCCTCCAAAATCGCAGTCAAAGGTGGTATCCTGCCTTAATTAGGAATTGTTCTTTTAGATTAGACACTGTTATGTATTTTGAGAACAATGGCTTTTCGATAAGCTGGTGTGGGCAGTAGTGGAGTACGGGGTGGAGGTGTGGGGGTGGAGGGCAAGGGAGAGGGTGGAGGCGCTGCACGAGAGGTATCTGAGGAGGGTACTGGGAGTGGAAAGGTGCACACCGGGATACCTGTTGAGAGAGGAACTGCAGAGGGGAATGTTGAAGGGAAGGGCGGGGATGAGGGCGTGGGGGTTTGAGAAGAAGTTGGAGGAGGGGGGTGGTGGAGAACTGGCCAGGTTGTGCTGGGCGGAGATGAAGGAGAGGGCGAGAAGGGGTAAGGCTTTGGAAGGGTGGGAGGAAGAGAGGAAACAATTCTTCGAGGGGTTGGGGTGGACAGTGGAGGAGGTTGAAAGACAAAGGGAAAGAGGAGAAATGAGGGGGGAGGAGATAGTGGGTAGAGAGAGAAGGTTGCAGGAGGAGCAGAGGTGGGGGATGATTAGGGAGTCGAGGTTTAACAGGTGGTATGGGGCGGTGAAGGGGAAGGGAGTGCCAGGATATTTAAAAAAGGGGTGGGGTGAGAGTAGGTGGAGGAGGGTGGTAAGGTATAGGTTGGGGAACGAGATGAGGGGGGGAGGTATTGGGAAGAGGAGGAAAGAAGGAAGTGTAGAAGATGTGGGTGGGGGTTGGAGTCGTGGGAGCATGTGTGGGAAGTCTGTGGGGGGTGGGGGGTGGATAGAGGATGGCAGGATATGGTGGGGGAGGTACTAGGAGATGACGGGCAGGGGGAGGGGTGGTTAAGGAAAATAGACAAGTGGAGAGGGGGTGTAGAGGTATGTGTGCAAGGAATGGATGAGGGTATGAATGAGGAAAGGGAAGTGGAAGAGGAAACGTGCGGAAGCGGAGGTCCGGAGATAGGGTAGGAGGGTGAGGGGGAGGACGCGTGCGGGCGAGCGTGCGTGCGAGCGTGCGGGCGCCGGAGGACTAGGTTAAGGAGTAGGTTAAGTTATATAGAATAAGTTAGGCTAAGTTAGAATAAGGAATGTTATAAAGGGGAATGTAAGAGCGAAGGTGGAGATTTAGATGTAAGGAGATTGTAACCCTGAGGGGAACAATAAAGAGTATATATATGTATTTTGAGAACATGGGTATGTAAGGAGTGGAACGAAGCAAGTAATGCGTATGTAACTTGTATGGTTACTTGAATTTTATTTCACTTATGAGAATGCACACCGTACCAGACCGTTCTTGCACGCCTTCGTGCTTACTCTGCCGCGCTCTCACGGCGCATGCCCATACCCAACCTTTACACACATATGTGTTGAACACACGCATATCCAACATTTCCCCCTGTAAAAGAAACATTACACTGCGGAGGTCAGTTACGACAAATGCGAGGAACTTCCATAACGTTCGGGCGGTTTAGCATTTCTTTTCGGTCTCCCACCAATAAGCGCATCAGTACTTACACCAGCAGTACTTTCGATTGCAGCCTCATTATCGGTACTGGCGGCAGAACTTTCTTCAATATTAGTCGATGGTACCGTATCGATTGAGGTTTTCCCGACATTCTCAGACGACACTACGATCTCAGAGTTCTTAAATTGAGGCTGTTCATTACCGGGTACATAGTAATCGAGCTTTTGCGTACATTCGTCCTCTCTTACACTACTCGCTGAATCAACTTGATCAGCATGTCGCACCCACACTCTGCCATCATCCAGCAGAATCTCGTAATGTAATTTGCCTTTAATTTTGGCTATTTTTCCGAGAAACCACTTTTGTTTACCCGCGTAGTTTCTAGCAATGACTCTTTGATTTAAACAAAAATGCTTAACTTTAAGATGATTACTTACACTCTCCTTGTCCCTTTCCTTTTTAATAGGTTTTAGCAAATCTAATTTACATCTGGTCTTTCTCCCTAAAAATAATTCGGCTGGGGATTTTCCCGTTGAAAGATGCGGCATGCTTCAATACTGAGCTAAAATTTTATTTACCTCACTCTTAACATTTTTCTCTTCGTTCATCTTTTTTAACGCACTTTTTATCATCTGCACAAATCGCTCTGCTTGCCCATTCCTGGCAGGATGAAATGGTGCCATGAGCTTGTGCTCGATACCGTGACATCTCAAGAATTTCTGAAAAGTATCAGAAACAAAAGTCCTACCATTATCGGTTACTAACATTTTTGGTAACCCGAATTGCGCAAAGATCTCTTCACAATTTTCAACTGTAGTTTCTGCAAGCATATTTGTAACAATATGTATTTCTGGCCATTTTGAAAAAGCATCAACTAAAATGAAAAAAATTCTATTCTTGAATGGTCCGGCGAAATCTACATGAATTCTCTCAAAAGGATCTGAGGCGGACTCCCACGAATGAATTTGAACTTTCGCAGGATTATTTCTGACTAATGAACAAGATTTACATGATTTAGCAAGGTTTTCAATGTCCTTGTCAATTTTCGACCACCAACAATAACCTCTCGCCAAACCCTTCATTTTAACGACACCAAAATGGCCCACATGCAATTCGTTTAAAACCCATGTTTTTAATTTTTCCGGAATTACAACTCTATGTGATTTTACTAACAATCCGTTTTCAATAGAAAATTCTCTTGGATCAATGTTCCATGTGTCTTTACTACTCAACTTTTTACCAACATTAATCGCATTGATAATTCTACGTAACCTTTCATCCTGCTATACAAATTCACGTATGTGTGAGATATCAACGTTTAGTAAGTCTAAAGTTTCAATGTAAAATACATCAACTACATCAATGTTATTTTCACATTCTGGCAAAGGAAGTCTGGAAAGACAATCCGCGTTACCATTTTGTTCCGATTGCCGGTATTTTATATCATAATTAAATCCTGTAAATTGGTAGTGTTTTATCGGGACTGAAAATTTGAACTAACGGACGATTATCCGAAATTAATGTGAATTTATGACCATATAAGTACTGATGCAATTTCTTTATTGCAAAAACGATAGCATAAGCTTCCCGATCAATTTGACTATACTTTCTTTGAACTTGATTTAAAGTTTGAGAAATAAACTGTATAGGACGTTCGGAACCGTCCTCATAAGTATGCGACAAAACGGCCCCAACTCCGACAGGGCTAGCGTCCGTAGCTAAAACTAACGGTCTTTTGGGATCGAAAAAGGCTAAACACTTATCCTGTGTAAACACCCCTTTCGCAGTTTCGAAAGCATACTGACATTCGTTCGACCAAACAAACTTGACTTTCTCACTCAACAATTCGTAAAGAGGATACAATATACAGCTAATATTTTTCATGAAACGATTATAGTAAGTAATCATGCCAATAAATGAACGTAATTCACTGACGTTTTTCGGTGGCGGCATTTTTAACACTGCTTCAAATTTAGCAGGGTCTTTATGAATACCCTTAGAATCGATAATAAAACCCATGCCCATACCCAACCTTTACACACATATGTGTCGAACACACGCATATCCAACAGACACCTATCACAATTTCTGACAGTCAACCGACTGTGGGATTCCCCTAGTCAGCAATTGTGTATATAAATTTATGAATGATGAGAAAAAGGCCCTCATCTGTGTGAAATTGTATGGTTTTCGATATGTGTGATGTCATGGTTTCCCGTGCGTACGTATGTTCCGTAAAGATCGAGTATATATTTGAATCAAGAGTCCGACGCGTGGGCATGAGCCCTCACACACCGCCTCACTAAGTTGAGGGGCCCATGGTAACGCCTTCGAGCGATAAAATGCAGCGTAAGCATTATCAGCGCAGACCCACTCTGGCCGCTGCCGAAAGCGTAAGGCTGCGACACTCTGTCACGGTAAATCGTGAGGTGCGTGTCATTGGGTCCGCGAAGTGTTTTAGAAATAGAGTTTCCGGTCTATTGTGTAGCCGCGTGGAAAGACTCAACTTTGCGAAACAACTTATTCCGATAACTTTGAAGCATTAATTATATTAACTTTGCGAAACAACTTATTCCAATAACTTTGAAACATTAATTATATTAACTTTGAAAAATTAATTATATTAACTTTGAAACAACAATTCTATTAACTAACAAAATAATCAATTCTGTTAAATGATTTATTCTAACTTCTCAGTACATTCTCATTGCACTTGCTCAGTTAAATTGATTATTATTTCGTTTCCATATTATAGTTCAATTCGTGTGTATTTCATCCTATAATCAAGTGTGTGCGTGTTCGCGTCTTATTCCTCTTTCTGATTCAGGTGTACCAGTGACTCAGAATTATCCAAACTCCAAAAAGGAAATCAAAATATATTGTCATTTACATTATTGTGACTGTCTGGTGAGTTGCACCCCTTATCTCTTTCTGTATGTTTCATCTGTTATAATTTAACACGTTTTTAACGATAATTTCTGACAGTCAATCGACTGTGGGATTCCCCTAGTCAGGAGTTATGTGCGATTATATGTATATTTTGTGAAACGTTTGATTGACCTTTTATATATTTTATTCTGTTGTGATCTTTTGCTTCCATCCAATATTTCAACATTAAAGCTTTGTTAATCATTCAATTCTACTCTTTCATTACTTATCTGATTCCATTGTAAAGACCCGTATGGGACTAGAGCGCCAACTATCCCCAAATATACTCCTTATTCTTCTGATAAGGTACTTACGAGCACGGCGAGCTTCCTTACTCATTTTAAAAATATACCCAGTACATCAATTTCTGATAGTCTAAGGACTGTCGGATAGCCCTGATCGGAAATTGCGTGTACAAATCGTGCCGCTCGAACACTAAAGGCCACGACACGTAACACGTGAGTATCACGCTAACCTGTTACTTTGCATGATACTCGTCCATGTGTGATCGCATGTTTTTCGAAACGAGCACGGCCGAACACTCTCCTACACACGGCGTACTCAGTGGCCGCTCGGAGGCAAAGTTATATTGCGCGGTCTGGAACTCCGAGTTCCTGCAGTTCCTGCGCGCCTCATGCACCGCAAGTGAGACAAATTCTAGGAAATCGTACGATGCCACCAATACTGCACCAATATGATGCCACCAATTTCATAGGCTCAGTGCGCGAATCTGAACAGATCCATAGTCTTTCGAAGGTGATACAAGTAATAAAGAAATGAACGATGCAGATTTCTTCGTAGTCAAATTTCCTAAAAAAAAAAACATTAGTGCACTACATTAGTAATGTTGTAACAGTAATGCAACCGGCGGTCGAATACGAAATTAAATTTCTTCGACGGCGAGGAATGGATTATCCTACAAAAGAAGTCAAGGCAGTTCTTACATTTGAAGACATTTGCCAAAAAGTTCCCCTGTAATGGGTCAGGAGAGGACAGCATTATTTTGAAGCAAAAAGGTTAAATAGTTCCTAGACCTACGTTAGATGCGGTGCATTTTATATTGTAAGCCAGTTGGCGCCAGTTGGGCCATTAAGGAGCCCGAGCTCCATGATGTTTACCAGAGCTGCGCAGAAAGGGAGCTCGAAAGCCAATGATAACGTGGGCGTGCAACGGATAGGGAAAAATGTAGTAGTGTGCGGTGTAGGCTCATAACCCATAGGATAGGCTTGAATTGCTCGGATTCTTAGCTGCCTCAGTGTTTGCTGCCACTAGGGCTCCCAAGAGGGCCAGTTATTTCAGCCGATGGGCACGAGCCTGCGCCGTATACTACAACTTACACTCTTACAGTTTCTCATCATTGGCATCGAATTCCTCTTCCGCGCGGCTCTGGAAAACACAATGGTGGTCGGGTTCTTTAATGATCCAACGGCCCCCAACTGTTGTAAGCAACCCTTCTAAAGTATTGAAATTCATTATTTCTTACCCATTTGACATTTTAAATAAATTATACTCTAATTAGATTATTCATTATCATTTTTTCCCATCTATCAAAACTATCCCCGGCTATGTCCAATGTAACCCTACCTATGGAGATAGTTTGGACAATATGCATCTTTGAACTTTCTTCATCTCAAAATAATACAAGGGAATGTGAAATAATACTAAAATAATACTCATTCTCCGCTCCAAAACTGATTCCTCTGTCACTTTTTATACTTGACATTCCATTATTGGCCACAAATCAATTCAGTGCTCAGATTTTCAGCTTCGGTTTTAAGGAATTAGGAAACTTTTTTAATCACCTTACCACGATCGCCTCTCTGTTAGGAATGAATCAATACCGCCAAGGTATCGATACTTTGACTCATTACTAGTATCGAATGAAAGTATCGGTACTTACTCGGTATCGAAACAAAAGTATCGATACCTACTTGTATCAAATCGCAGTGAATACTTTTTTATTCATATACAGGGTGTCCGCGGGAAGACTGGACAGCTGAATATCTCCTAAAGTATTGGAGATAAAAAATTAAAAAAAATATGTAAATTAATGGTTCGATGGGGCTGCTTAATTCGCCGCGACGGATTTTTTTTTCGATTATTATTTTAAAAGATACGATGGTCAAGTTCGGTTCTTCAAATGGCACCAACTTTTCTGAAGTCCTGAGTTGATAGTGCGTTCCAAGACGAATTCAATAAGCTTTAATGTATACACTTGATTTCCACTAGTTTTTGAGATATTGCGCTTGCAAATTTGCTGATTTTCACTTGAAAAAAACCTCTGGAATAGCAAGGACCGGGGTCGGTCTTGCTGGCCCCACGGGTGGCAGTGCCTGCTGAAATAGATACCTACCTGCCAAAGGTCTACGCAGACCCAGGCTGGACAATTCTTTTCCGTCAGAAATGCTACTTAGGTAGGTACATCTGCGGTATCGAGAAGCGCACCGTTATTTTTATTTCGCACTTGCTTCTACGCTCGGATGGCCGGTTATTTTGGGAGGGGTGCAAGTTCGATTGGTTAGGTTAGGAGGTGTGAAAGTTGCTAGACTAAATTTCAACCATAGGGAGCAGATTGTATTAGAACCAATCGGATTTGCATCCCTCACAAACGGCTGCTCTCTTGAAGAGGCCCTCTTCACAGCAATGCCCACCTTCAATCGCACGGAATACGTCAACGCATGCTTTAGGTTTTGATATTGAAGCTCGTGTTTATACTCGAGAGGACCACGCGTCGACAGCGGGCTACCCCTTTTCTTCCTGTGTCTCCCCACGAGGAGTATTGCCGATGGATTGTAGGAGCGTGGATGTCTGGATGCCAGTTATTGAATTCAGGAGACGATAGAAACACTTTATTACAAAACACACACGTACTATAATTAAAGTAAATCGTATTCCTCTCGGGCAGGAGTACTGATAATGATCGAACTTGCGCCCCACTTCGCGCAGACCGATTACGCGGAGGGTAGTCGGGTGTCACACACTGCACAATTGATACAGGGTAACAATTCTGGAGCAACGCCCGTCAAGGAGATGCGGCCTGGTACCCCGTGACGAGGATAGCCCTTCGCAGTGCCTCGCCCGATTTTTATGGCTTTTTTTCGGAAAAAGGTATGAATCCTGGGCCGAACGTAACGAATTGAAGGGTTTCGACCCTCGAAGGGTTTGGAATATCATTAAGAAGTGAAAAATGTACAGGATTTCAAATGTTTGCTTCTTTTCTTCATCGTATCGAGAAGGAAGTGACGCCAATGGATTCCTTATGCTTTTCCGAAGAAACTGACACCAAGAACGACGTGATTTGGAAAATAATGAAGGAAATGAACAATTCATTTCCATAACCTCAAGCTAATTTCGTTAATAATAGCCCGATTTACGCGAAATTTGGTATGATTTTCATCGGAAAAACATAAGGAATCCAGTGGTGCCACTATCATATCGATACGATAAAGAATAAAGAATTAGTTTATTTCCTAAACAGATACAGGGTAATTCTGGAGGTACGCCCGTCACCCCATGGCGAGGACAACACCCCCCAGTGCCCATCGAATTTTATGGCTTTTTCCGGAAAAAGGTACGAATCCTGGGCCCAACGTAACGAATTGGGGTCGAGTCTCCGCAGTCGAGGGTGAAATATCCATTACAGCGTATTAAGAAATTCTTTTCTTCATCGTGTCGAAAGGGAAGTGACGCCAATGGATTCCTTATGTTTTTCTGATGAAAATCATACCAAATATCACGCTAATCGGATTACTTTGACACAAGCTATTTGTATTCCATATGCAAAAGTTGCCCGATTTACACGACATTTGTAATGATTTTCATCGGAAAACTCCAAGGAATCCATCGGCGACACTCCCATATCCATACGATAAAGAATAAAGAATTAGTTTATATCTTAAACAGATAATTCTGGAGCTACGCCCGTCACCCCGTGGCGGGGACAACACCTCGCTGTGCTCATCGAATTTTATGGCTTTTTCCGGAAAAAGGTACGAATCCTGGGCCGAACGTAACGAATTGAAGGGTTTCGACCCTCGAAGGGTTTGGAATATCATTAAGAAGTGAAAAATGTACAGGATTTCAAATGTTTGCTTCTTTTCTTCATCGTATCGAGAAGGAAGTGACGCCAATGGATTCCTTATGCTTTTCCGATGAAACTGACACCAAGAACGACGTAATTCGGAAAATAATGAAGGAAATGAACAATTCATTTCCATAACCTCAAGCTAATTTCGTTAATAATAGCCCGATTTACGTGAAATTTGGTATGATTTTCATCGGAAAAGCATAAGGAATCCATTGGCGTCACTTCCTTCTCGATACGATGAAGAAAAGAAGCAAACATTTGAAATCCTGTACATTTTTCACTTCTTAATGATATTCCAAACCCTTCGAGGGTCGAAACCCTTCAATTCGTTACGTTCGGCCCAGGATTCGTACCTTTTTCCGAAAAAAAGCCATAAAAATCGGGCGAGGCACTGCGAAGGGCTATCCTCGCCACGGGGTACCAGGCCGCATCTCCTTGACGGGCGTTGCTCCAGAATTGTTACCCTGTATCAATTGTGCAGTGTGTGACACCCGACTACCCTCCGCGTAATCGGTCTGCGCGAAGTGGGGCGCAAGTTCGATCATTATCAGTACTCCTGCCCGAGAGGAATACGATTTACTTTAATTATAGTACGTGTGTGTTTTGTAATAAAGTGTTTCTATCGTCTCCTGAATTCAATAACTGGCATCCAGACATCCACGCTCCTACAATCCATCGGCAATACTCCTCGTGGGGAGACACAGGAAGAAAAGGGGTAGCCCGCTGTCGACGCGTGGTCCTCTCGAGTATAAACACGAGCTTCAATATCAAAACAATAGCATGCGTTAACGTATTCCGTGCGATTGAAGGTGGGCATTGCTGTGAAGAGGGCCTCTTCAAGAGAGCAGCCGTTTGTGAGGGATGCAAATCGGATTGGTTCTAATACAATCTGCTCCCTATGGTTGAAATTTAGTCTAGCAACTTTCACACCTCCTAACCTAACCAATCGAACTTGCACCCCTCCCAAAATAACCGGCCATCCGAGCGTAGAAGTAAGTGCGAAATAAAAGTAACGGTGTGCTTCTCGATACCGCAGATGTATCTACCTAAGTAGCATTTCTGACGGAAAAGTATTGTCCAGCCTGGGTCTGCGTAGACCTTTGGCAGGTAGGTATCTATTTCAGCAGGCACTGCCACCCGTGGCGCTAGCAAGACCGACCCCGGTCCTTGCTATTCCAGAGGTTTTTTTCAAGTGAAAATCAGCAAATTTGCAAGCGCAATATCTCAAAAACCAGTGGAAATCAAGTGTATACATTAAAGCTTATTGAATTCGTCTTGGAACGCACTATCAACTCAGGACTTCAGAAAAGTTAGTGCCATTTGAAGAACCGAACTTGACCATCGTATCTTTTAAAATAATAATCGAAAAAAAAATCCGTCGCGGCTAATTAAGCAGCCCCATCGTACCATTAATTTACATATTTTTTTAAATTTTTTATCTCCAATACTTTAGGAGATATTCAGCTGTCCAGTCTTCCCGCGGACACCCTGTATATGTAGACTCGATGACTTTTTTGTACTATGCAGGGTTGTCACATGGCATTCCATCATCTCAGCTATACAAAAAATCAAGTTGGATAACCCTTCCTTTTTTCTGCCACCAAGAAGGTATCGCAACCGAAAACAGTGCTGCATTCATGATGATAAATCCTGCGTCATGATGTAAATCCTTACGTTATGATGTAAATCCTTACATCATGCTCTGTATCGAGCATCTGGAGTAGGTAGTTGGAACGATATTTTTGGGCCAAGTGTATCTATGTTTGCTTTCATCTTTCATGTAGAATATCGATACTCTCCCCATTCGGTACGAGTACTTTTTTTCGATACTTACATGGTATCGCAATCCTAGGTATCGATACTAAAATTACCTGGTATCGAAACGAAAGTATCGAGTATATACTCGTATTTACTTGTATCGATTCATCCCTACTCTCTGTACAGTATGTCTGTTGACTTATTCCGACACAACCCTTTCTACTTTCCAACTCGTCCCGGGTATTAGTATTGGTTGGGGATAGATCAGTGCGAGAAGCGCGCGCCCGCTTGGGGCGCGTAAATCATGGTAGCGAACCGATGTGAGTTTGGGGATGCTAAAAATGAGACTGCAAACAATTACGTTTTAGAACCAGAGTCATTCTAATATCCGGCGGCGCCGGCGCCGCCGAACATAGTCGGGATGTCGACGGAACCCCCCACACACCTAACAGGTGCTCTGGAAAGCACCCTCTTTCTAGCGAAAAAATTATGTTTTAGTTGAACTCACATCGGTTCGCCACCATGCTTTACGTGCCCGCAAGCGGGCGCACGGCCCCCGCACTAATCTAGCCCCAACCAATACTAATACCCGGGATAAGTTGGAAAGTGGAATGCGTTGTGTCGGAATAAGTCAATAGAAATACTGTACAGAGAGGCGATCGTGGTAAGGTGATTAAAACAATTCCCATCAAATCCATGAGGAAAAGTTTACCAAGGCTTTTTGCGCATATCTTAGAAAGTAAGGCCGACCGACGGTTACATGTATAGGAAAAAGTTGGTCAGAATCATTCCCCCTACAACATATTTCATGGTCATCGAAATCGGTGATGGTCATGCTAATCGACAAGTTTACCTATATTTCCATTTGCAGTTAATCTTTTAATTATTCACATTATTAAAAAACATTATTTAGATTCCAGCAGATAAATATTTGCGAAAATATTCGAAACATTCGTACTACTAGATACATTCCAGCTTCAAGCTACTCGACACAGTCGGACTACTTGAAAAATTCGATCTGCTCGAAGTAGTACATTCAGGCCGCTCGAAACAATTCAAGCTGCTTGGTTCTATCACTTCTAACCAAGCCGCTCGGTTGTTTCGGGTACCCGGCTGGGCTCGGTTTTTCGGGCCAAGTTAGGCTGGGCTTGATTTTTCTGGTACTTGAACAGTCCTACTCTCTGTCCCAAACCTTAGAAATACGATAGGTATGTCATGTCTAGGGAATTCAATCCCGGGATTCGGGATCCCGACTGTTTTTTTATATCAAAAAACCCGGGATTTGATATCACTAATCCCGAGATTTTCAGGATTTTTTAAAAATGCGAATTACTTTATGAACAACTGAAAACTATAAAAATAATAGAATAAATCAACATAGTCATTTCATAATAATAAGGAAAATAATAATAATGATTTATTTAAATAAAAATATTATTTAAATAATAATTTCTTTTAAATACGTTGGCTGAGAAAAAAAATATATTAGGTGACAAAATGATGACAGCATTGTTACAGCGCATCGAGCAAAGACGACGCATGGAGTTATCTGGTGTATTAAATTATCTCCAGAATCATAGACGTATTAATGAGGATTCGGCAACTTTAAGAGGAATATTTTTAAGCCCTAGTCAAACTGTAATTAGAAAATAATTGTGACGAAGTCACGCGCCGTGCGAGCGTACGGCGCCGAGTTTATAAGTCGAGTTCGCGCCGCGGCCGCGAAACCGCGAGCCGTCTCGCTAGAGCACTAAAGAGGTGAGTATGCGCATCCGCCATATTGGGTCCACTGGAGAGAGAAGATTATTGAGTACCCGCCTTTTTGAGTATTGTCAGATTCACTTTATAAACAAAATATGCGTTGTTGATATTGATACATGGTAGCGCGACACATTATTAGAGTATTTTATTACATTTTAGTTTATATTTGGTTTATAAATCGAATTTGACAATACGCAAAAAGGCGGGTACTCAATAATATTCTTTCTCCAGAGGACCCAAGATGGCGGATGCGCATACTCACCTCTTTAGTGCTCTAGTCTCGCGAGTGAAGATTCGCGGCCTCACAATATAAAGGCCGCGGCAAGCGAAACTGACAGCTCTTGTCCCGCACGCATTAGCCGCTTACGCTGCCGTACCGTACGTTCAAGACGCTCGCATTTTTGGATATCCGTGAGGGGTGTACGCGTCGACCATAGTCACGCCGTGCCAAAAACCAACCTCGTTCCGAAATAGGCCGAGATTTATCTTGCGCCCTACCTACGTCGAAGAGGTATCTCTGCGCCCACTAGGCCGGAGACCTATTGCGCGCCGAAACGCCGCACAGTGGTTTAAAGGCGGAAAAAACCTAAAAAAATCATGTCACAATTTCGTATTGTTTTTTTAGGTATGTTTTTTATCGGTTATGTATTGGTCATTTCCTGTCACTTAGCCTCTAAAACCGATTACAAGTGCGGAAAAACTCGCACTAAAGAAGTATGGCCAAAATTTCTACATATCACTAAGTGGACCTGTTTTTTCCGGAGTAGTTTTATTACTCATTTTTACATAGTGTAGGACAAAAAGAGGCAGAATTGAAACTGTTGTCAGAATATAACAATATCTCAAAGAATATCGAGGTGTTTTAGAAATCACCATTTTTTTCAGGTATCTCCGTCTACCTCCGCAACGACACTTGAAAGGTTTGAAAGTACATATTTTGAGGTACAATTCTCATTAAAAATTTTCACCGTCCATCACCGTCTGTACTGTATGCAAAATGTTTATTGAAGAATTAAAACGATCAATATACGTACTTTGTTTCGACAAATTTGTCTAAACATTGTACAAGAACAAATTCCGTTCAAAAAAACGAATATTGTAAGTTAGAAATAAATTAAAAAATTAAAAAAAAAATTAAAAAAAAAATTTAAAAAAAACGCATATTTTAATTCTCTACAACTTTTCTATTGGACAAAATTACATTGAGGCAGAATATAAAACAAAACTAATTAAAAAATATTGAGAAATGCTGAAGTTATGAGTTTTTTCCACTTTCTCCTCTATGCGTCGGACCGCTGTGCGCCGTAGCTCTTCCGACGCGATCGGAATCCATGTACAAACAAAACTGACAACCACACTTTTGTGAATAAACACCACTATTTATTCAAACCATAGCTGTGCTGATTCGCCGAACCCTGCCTTACCGACTGAGTCGGCAACCAATCCCTTCTCCGTCCTACCGGTAATCGTTCCGCAACCAAACACGATTACACAATTAATGATGCTCATTGAAAGATTGAGCTACACTACAGACGAAAGTGGAGATGAAGAAAACATATTAACTGTGGCATATCAGCCCATTCAAACACAGGAACATAGTCAGCTAACGTTACAGGAAAAGTTAGAAAAAGAAATCGAACAGAGTATGAAGCGTGCGGAACCTGAAAAAACCCAAAAAAACTGATCTGTTGTCAAGTATAAAAAAAGAGATGAGTCTCTTTGAGGGTGGTGGAATCCGTGGGGGTCATCTAGAACAAGCATATAAATATTTGTTATCAATTCCTCCGACAAGCATCGAAGCAGAGCGAGCTTTTTCAGAGGCCGGTTATATAGGAAATAAAATAAGAAGTTGGGTAGGAGATGATACATTAGATGCTTTGCTATTTCTTCGTGTACATTTTCAAAACGCTTCATTATTGTTTACTAATATTACCTATACTTATTCAGACTAGTAGTAAGAATATGGGGATTCTAACGCAGGCCCTCTGAGGGGGGGTGCGGGGCGGGGGGAAGTGACGGTGCGGGGGGAGCGGGGAGTGGGAGACCGGTTGCGCGCGCATGAGCCGCGGAGTGGGGGAAGCCGGAATCGTGGAGGGGATCAGTCCGGACCGAGCCACCGCGGAGACCTCTCAAGACCGGACCCACCCACGGAAATTTCCGCAGAGGGTCGTCCCCTCCCTCTAAAAATTTTTGGGGCCGGATCTTGTATGAAAAAATCTTTTTCAGACTCGATCCGACCCCAAATATTTTTCTAAACCACTATATAGAGAAATAATTTATTTTATGCCGGAAAGATCGGGGAAGATCGGCTTTTTACAAACCAATATGCGGCGGAAATTCCCCCCAACGCAGAGAAATAATTTTTAATCAACGTAGAATCTTAAAATTAGGTGGCGAGAGAAGGAGGGTGAAGAAAAAAAAAATTTATGCATTAAAAAATTGATTATATTTTATTTATGCAATTCTCTCTGGTGTTTAGACCACCAGTTGAATATTTTAAATAAATTTTGCAACGCAAATGCTTCGCGTGTCTGCCACATCGCAGAGTATTAACTACCTTTAGCTTATTTAGAGATTTGATATCCTCATAGTCAATGTCCAGCGTCTCGATGATCACATCCGCTTTCGTATTTTCATCGAGGAAATCTGCAAGCCAGTCGCGTTTCTGCAACTCTTTAACGTATACGATATGGGATGCGTCATCTTCTTCATCGATCGCATCAGCTATAGCTTTCGTAATTAGCTGTTTAGCCATACTGTACGGAACGTCTCCATCTCCCCACCGTAGTCCATGATGATTTACCACCAACCACCGAATGCTTGATTTGTCGGATTTTGTAAGAAGATATTGCGGCATCGAACTCCCAAAAATATAGTGCGAGAGAATTGTTCCTATTCGTAGGACAGCCACTTCCTTAACAACAAATCTTCCGTCGACGATGAACCCTTGCAGGTCAACAAATGTTGGTACGACCATTGTCGATATAATTTTAGAGGTCTGCTCGCTTCCAAGACAGATGGGAGCATGCAGTCTTTTTGTAAAGCATCTCGATTTTTACGATGAAATTTTTGTATGAATTTGACACAGGAGAGGGCGGGCAAGTAGCGTGACAATTTAATTTATTTTGCGCACCACGTTTGTCAGCGGATTGTATTCAACCACCCGATCGTATAGAATCAGACAGTAGGCTGTAGTATTTGCGGGTACATTCTCTTTACACTCGAATTCTATGCGCACGTCCACGGTGCCATTCTTGATCGTCTCATTTTGTCGCGAACAATCAATCACCACGAGAGGACCAAATTGTAAAAATTCAGCCACGGTGACTAATGCCTCGTTGCAACTATGTCC
Source organism: Andrena fulva (assembly GCA_946251845.1). Lineage (NCBI taxonomy): Eukaryota > Metazoa > Arthropoda > Insecta > Hymenoptera > Andrenidae > Andrena > Andrena fulva. Next base: position 13,264,537 of record OX276333.1, read on the forward strand.
ATAATACGATTTACGGAAATGTGTATACATGTTAAACAAGATGGCATGTCTATTCTTGTCAAGGTCCAAGTTCATATCATCGTATGGGTAAAATTCCGAGTTGAGAAAAAGTTTTGCGTTGGTCAATTTACAGTTGTTAAACTTAGTAACATCTTCGCTCATCATATTCTTTCGAGCAGTCTGTAGAGCAAAGATAATATATCGTGGTTTCTCCAACTGTGTAGCCGCCTTCACAGCCCACGAATGCTTGGTCGTGCTCTGCAAGAGAGAATATTCATACAGATCCCAGGAGCGAAAACTAATGCTTAGGTTTTGTCCACTTTCCAAAGCATGTAGCAACGATAGCTTATTAACTTCGTTCAGCGTCACATGAGGCATTCGCCATTGCACTTTAAGTAATTCAATTTCTGGTTCCAACATCGGCGATCCTATTAGAGAATTGTTATCGTTGCGCGATCGTATTAAAATCAATTCGTGACGCGCATTAATAATCATGCGTTTGTAGTCCTCGCAAAATCCCAGCAAATATTTGAGCGGGATACAAAAATTGAAATGATTTTTCACTATTTGCCCATCGCGTCGTTTCATGCCCCATCCGGCATTCTCCATATTTTTGTCTTCGTCAGATGTCAGTGATACATAGTTTTTAAGCGTGTTAGTTATTCCAACGTTTCTGTTGCGATCAATCTCCACACCATTCAGCTCGTATCGAATCTCGTCAAATAAGAACGCCACACAATTATTTCCCAACATCACCGTTAACGCATCATTTGGCTAATTTATCATCAATTTCCCCTCCACGTAGAGGAAACTTTCACACGGCAATGTGTATAAATCCTGCTGCTGTATCGGTATTCTTATCTCATCGCTGTATCCAAACGTCGTGTTGACGTATGGGTTGTATGTGTGAGTCTCGAGCTTGACAATGCTATCATCAAACGTCGGCTTCCCTCCAATGCTTAGAATGTCAGCCATTTTTTCAACTTATATGTGTACAATGAATCCCAATGATTTCAAAAATGCAATGTTCGCAGCACTGAGCCTCTTCTTTTTAGCGTAATCAGAGCTATTGCAGTTGCTGTTGTTGTTGTTGTTGTTGTTGTTGTTGTTGTTGTTGTTGTTGTTGTTGTTGTTGTTACAAACAATTTCACTTGGAAGAAACGGGTTTCTGGAGTCGTTCAACACAAGCATCTCATTCGTTCGCACCGCGCGTATTATCGCCGTCGTTGCATGTGCAGTCTGATGGTAATCTCTTCACCTCGAAAATCGAGCAACCGTCCATCTTGATCCACAACGCGTATCGTTAGATCCGTAATGACCCGTGCGGTGATTGGAAGGTAAATGATCTGCGCGGGCGTTTCCGATATCTTATATACTGGAGGGACTCTCGGCGAAAATTCATGTATCGTATGTACGCGCCTCCCATTGTTGTACCCGCCAGTGGTCACGCTACATTCTATGCGAATAATTTTCACGTTCATGATATTAATTGGATCGTCCGATTCGTGCCACCGCCCTGGTTCTAATACCCGATTCATCGAGAATCCCAGTAGCGATCCAATGTTATTGCGCTTCGTAAAATCTACGATGAACGAGCAGTACAGCTCGCTTTTCATGGTGTTGTTGTTGGGACGCAACACTATAGGATACACATCGTTGTCACCATCATCCTTATTGTCATCGAGATTTTTAGGATACCGCTCGAGTAATCGCTGCCTCAAATACTTGGCAATGGCGTCTAGTTCGTACGAGCTGTGTGGAATCCTAATAGTTTCAGGAGTGGTGTCAACACTGATGTTTTTGATGCCATAGTTTGAGGTGAAGTAGAAATTATCGTTGCTCCAGTCGATGTTCGGTATTGTATGATAAGTTTCAAAGGTTGTTAGACCAAGCTTGTAATCATCACCGCTCAAATCTATGGGTGGAAAGTAGCTCACCGCGAGGGTGCTACTCTTACCGGTTAGAGTGAATGTTAACGACATATTCCGCTGAAACTGTTCGACTAGTACTGAATCAGAGTGGTGGAAGTCAATCCTTAAATTTGGTGCCAATCGTTTGTTGAAAGCGTAGACATAGTTGTCCGCAATTGCTCTGATTGTACTTCTGATACGACGTTCGATTGTATTCGATTTTCACAGCATCTTTATCCAGATATTGTACCAATTCTCTAGGCGGTCGAAGATTCCCAAAGCTGTCGAAATATATAGCTTGACACCCTCTCTTCGCATACGCCACCCAATGAAGCCCCGGTCCCTCGACATTGTCCAAATTTTTGATACCGCTTTCGTTTCGATGTACTCCTCCGACAGGTAGCACATTGCGCATGAAAACACCTCTAAAGAATGGAATACGCATACGTTTTGCCAAGTCCTCTAATTGCGCATCGGTAGTTACGCCCGCCGGCATTTTTATTATCTTTTCGACGTTTTTTTTCGTTTTGATATTCCCTGTTCACGCTTGTACGGTGTGATATAAAGTCCACGACCTTCCATGGAGCGATTGTTATCGTTTACCACCTTGGCGATCCCCGCCGCTCCACCAGCTAACGATCCGAGAACACCTAGCAGCGGGAGAAGTGGTAATATACCGCCACGTTTTGCTATCGGAAGAATCCGCTTTTTCGGTGCTCTCTTTGGAGTTCTTTTGCGAGTTTTTGTTTTCATTCCCATTCCGATTTTCGTCTTGGTCTTCATAGCTGCCCAAATAGCTGTAGCAGCACCTCTTTCACCCAGAGTCGAGTCTCGCGCAACGATGCGTTTTCGCGCTTTGTTAGCGAGAACGTTATCTGCCGCGTGCCCTTCACCGTGGTCGTTACTACGCGAATATGCAATATCGTGTTCGCGACACGATGCATCCAACGGATTGATGCATTGATCACCTCTAGCCAATCGTTTTATCAGATGAGTTCCTGGGCCGCAAAACTGGTAACCCGGGATATGTAATTCGATAGGTAGCGCGTTTATCGCCCGATTTAACAAACCACAACCTTTCTTTACTCTCGTCGACGACATTCGTCACAGTTTTTAATCAATGGTGCTGGACCGTCGATATGCGTTCGCTGCCAAGGGTGATTATAATGTTCCAGACACCGACGATACTGCCGAACCTCAGAATCGACTTTTATATGCTCGGGGAGTCTGTTCCACAACTGATCAATATGTCTGCTAAACTCTCACAGTAGAATAATCTTTGGTATATATTTCAACTGCTCAGAGGTTAAGTCTCGAATATCGCAATTATCCGACAGGATCAGAAGCATTTTGAATACTGAGCTGTTTTGCTTCGGCACGGAACTATAAATAGGGCGCGTCGCCGCTTCGACGTATCAAAATCATTTTTCGCAGTTCGCGGAGAGGATGCGAATCGTGCGACAACCTGTAACGATACGCGTGACAAATTTTGACGATAAATCGCAAATGATGTCCTCGAAAACAAGAAGCAGGCATGGTAGCATGCTACCAAACACTATACGCTGTCTCATTTGTGGTCCATCAAATTGTGGAAAGACCAACGTGCTGATGAGCTTGTTGGAAAGTCCACACGGCGTTCGCTTCGAGAACGTGTACGTGTATTCCAGGTCGTTGCAACAGCCGAAATATCAGTATTTGGAGAATTTATTGACTCCGATAGATGAAATTGGCTACTTTACGTTTTGGAATAACAGTGACGTCATCCCACCGAGCGAATCGCTTTCGAATTCTATTTTTATCTTTGATGACGTTGCATGTGACACGCAAGATACGATAAGGGAATACTTTGCAATGGGGCGCCACTCGAACGTCGACTGCTTCTATCTCTGTCAGACGTATGCAAAGATTCCCAAACATCTTATACGCGACAATGCGAATCTATTGATTCTGTTTAAGCAGGATGTTGGCAACGGGAGTATGGTTTCGTGGTAATAGACAAGGATAGCACGATGTCCAATGGACGTTATAGAAAGGGATTTAACGAGTTGGCCATACCATGAGATGTTCAGTTGTCGTCGGCCCGTCGCACAGTGGGCCGGATTCACTTATGTTGCGCCATTTGGGTCTTTTTTTAACACATCGGAATGCCATTGATACCAAAAAATAGGAAAAAATTATTCCTTTCTAATGATGTATAATATAATATTTTTGACATTTATTTATTTATTTATTTTTCATTTTTTTAAACAAAATTTTGAAAAAAAATTTTGAAAACTATTCATTTGGTACTTTATTTAATGCCCTTTTCAGTGATTATAGGGAATGTTGGGGAAACTTTTCGTTTTCAAGTTATAAGTAAAAGTCGAAAAATAAAGGAATGCGGTCAAATATCGTTTTGTTTAAATTGAAGGCGAATCCTTTGCGCTAAACATCATCTTCTATTAGTAATTAATGTAAACAATTTATTAAAAAATAATTCTGAAAACAGTCAGTAAAATTGCGACATTTCTTAAAATTGACAAGGAATATCTTTCAAGTCCCAACGAGTCCCGTATTTTTACAAGGGGGAATCTTTTCAGTGCACCTTCCTCTACACAATCACGCAAGAATCACTTCCACCTTCGTCCGGTTTCGAGAAATATTTCGGTTTGAACTCATCAGCGTCGCGTCCTTTTCTTCACGTTCGTGCGTTGCATCCTTCTTCGAAGGAATTGTTTAGATTATCGGCACTTGAAGCGTTTATGCTATGATGTAGATAAACCTTCGACTTGGTCCTGTATTTTCCATTTCCAATCAGTTGAAACTGAACCAGCAGAGACTGCACAGTGACGTTTTCAAACCATTTCCAACAGATTTGAAAGTTGCATTCTAATTTTTATAAGTTTTTATCACTTTAAATTTTATCTTGTTCAGTTTGTGTTTAATATATTATATATGTGTATATATCTTAGTGTGTTTAGTGTATATTAATGCGTTAGTGTATAGTACGCATTAATATACATATCAATATATTATATATGTGTATATATCTTAGTGTGTTTAGTGTATATTAATGCGTTAGTGTATAGTACGCATTAATATACACTAAACACACTAAGATATATACACATATATAATATATTAAACACAAACGTTAGTGTATAGTACGCATTAATATACACTAAACACACTAAGATATTGTTAGATACCCCATCATATATTTTTCGCCACCCAGTATATTTTAAGAACGTAGGCTAGGTTGAAACTTTTACCATGTTATTTCGTTCCATGCGACGTATCGAAGTACGGCCGATTTTGTCAAGGTCCTCAAGGACCTCGGGTTTTTCCCACACCCCCACAGTCAAGGCTTTTCCTAACGGTCAACGAGACAGCGTTCCTCACTTCGTATTCCGACACTCAAGCGAAAGCATCTCTCCAACGTTATACTATACTTTAATTTACTTTACGCAATAAATAATATTTAAGAATATTAAGAAGATCGTTATCTGCACTTCTCCCGGGTACACGACACAAAATTGGCGCAGTCGGTAGGACTCGTCAGCAGTTAAAGAATAGTGAAACTTTATTTAAAGTGTTCTTCGCTGTGGATTTTTAATCCTTCGTGACGGGAAATAACAGTGTCAATCCTGAGAGGAAAAGTCTACGGATCCAGATATCCACTGCAGAGAAGGAAGTTAACCATTGGCACGCTCAAGGATCCTTTCACTGGTAGACGGCAGGTACATTTTTTTTTATTTCGTTGCTTCGTAATCACCTTAGTACTCAGTATCCTTCATAATGAGCAATCCGGAGTCTTCTAACAATCCAAACCCCTCCGATGACTCTTCTCAAATGGAACTTCCTATAGAATTTTTAACTGAATTAATTCCAAAAGAATTCTCCGGTAATCGTTTCGAACTTGGACAATTTATAGCTAATTGCAATAATGCGGATAGTCTCACGACTGATCGACAGAAAATTCCGTTGTTGTATTTCATTTTATCGAAAATTTCGGGACATGCCAAAGAGCAGCTTACTTTTCAAAAGTTTAATACTTGGTCTGAGTTGAAAGAACAATTGAAAAGGTTATATCAGGATAAAAAACATTATTGTCAAGTAATGGAAGAACTAAATAGTTGTAAGCAATCACAGTCTGAAAGTATTAGTTCCTTTTATCAGAGATTGCAAAAGCTTTCTTCGAGAGCTCTAAGTGCCATTCAGCAGTATTCGAATGATCCTTTAGAAATTCCCGGAAAGAAAAAGGCTGTAGAAGAAATTACATTAAATCGATTTATGTATCACAGCTCTTCACAAATCTCTCAGATGCTTAGATGGAAGGATTTTGATAATTTGAACTCCGCATATACTGCAGCTGTTTCGGAAGAGCGCGCTTTGAATATACATAAATATCAAAAATAAAAATCTTCTAATATCTGTGGCAAGACTAATCATGATACCTCACAATGTCGATTTAAATCATCAAATCCTGATCAGTCCAGAGTCGTTAATAATATTCAAACTCCAAATCAGAGTCACACTAATGATAACCAGCAGCGCCATTATCAACCCCCTATCCAACAGCACCGATATCAGCATCCACGTCAAAGTCAAGGTCAGGGTCCGTCCCACCAAAGCACACATTCTTATCAGAATAAAATTTGTAGTTATTGCAAAAAACCAGGCCATCTTATTTCGGAATGTAGGAAGAGATTATATGTTAATAGTCAGCGGGAACAACAATTTAATCCAGCACGTAACATGCAACAATCTAATAACGCAACCGTTCATTTAAACTCGAACGAGTCCCCCGTGACGAACACCACAACGGAGGACCGAATATCTCAATTAATGGTGTTCGAGAGTTAAATGTTTCAATATCTAATGCTAATCTTGATTCTATTCAAGTTTTTTCTCAAAATTCAAAAAATTCCGAGAACGCTTTCAAATTCTTAATTGATACGGGCGCGAATGTGTCTCTCATTAAGGCTTGTAAATTACACCCAGATACTGTGTTTGATTCGAAGGATAAGCTAGTACTACACGGTCTTAGTGCGAATAACCCCGTAGAAACCGTTGGAAGTTGCCGTATACCTGTGCGGTTTTATGATGATTCCATTGAAATTAAATTCTATATCCTAAATGAAGCAACAAACGTCCCATTTGACGGCTTGTTAGGGAAAGATTTTTTGCAAAAAGAGTTAGCGACAATTGATTATGAGTCACATACTTTAACCCTTAGGTCGGTAACGATTCCAATTCCATTAAATTGCGGAAATTCTGGGCACGAAGAAGTTCATTTAATTAATCTTAAGGCTAGAACAGAAACACTTATTGAAATCCAGGTAGAAAATCCTGAAATTAAAGAGGGCATTATTCCGCGAATACAATTAAGGAGAGGAGTTTATTTGTCTAAAGCTATTACTAAAGTTAACGAAAATAACAAAGCCTATGCTACAATTTTGAATACAAGGATAATAGATCAACAGATATTGCCTATCTCAGTATGTTTGGAACCACTTCCACGAGATTCCGTAATTCTATCGTTGGGTAATTCAAATACTGGTCCGGTAAGCCGTATAAATCTTCTGCGAAAGAATTTAAGATTAGATCATTTAAACGCCGAGGAAAAGAAGGCAGTATTAGACATATGTACCACATATAATGTGTTTGCGATTCGAGCAGTAGTTCCTCTCACCACCGCTCTCATCTCACCGCAGCACCTCACGGGCAGCGGAGCACGACGGCAGATCTACAATCGATCACCGAATCAGATCTGGCCGCCGGTGCGATCACCCAATAGGACCAGTCGTCCGCGCGTTCACCCAATCAAAGCTCACTTCCGCTTGGCGCGTCTTCCAGAAGCTTCTGGAAGACACCAAGGCGGAAGCTGGCTTCGGGCCATTGCTCACTCTTGTTCAAAACGTGCTTTGAATAGCATCGCGCTCAAGCTAGTTGTTCAGAATTACTCGCTCAATTTTCTCAACACTCGCTCTCACGCTCACTACTTCGGTATTAAGCTCATTGTCTCTCATCCGTCGCTCATCTTTGTATTTTAATAAACGACGCACCACATTTTTACCAGTCACCGTGCTTTGTATCGACTCCAACAACCTAACCTAAAATTCTGGCACGCGAACTGACATCCATTCGCGAACATTTTGGTCCTTCGACCCGGAGTTTGTGTGACGTGCTTCAAAGTGCAGTGACCGTCCAGCTCACCCGCTCACCTGCTCATCACTCATCGCTCAGAGATGGAAAATAAAGCGACCACCTCATCGGCGTCGTCGAGGTCAACGTCGCCCACGCCGACGCCCACGACGGCGGTGCTCACGCTCACCATTCCAGACGAAAAGCCTGGGACCTCAGCACCGGCCGCCGTGAAACAGTCGAGGGACACAAGGGCCACATCACCGTCAATCATTCCGGCAGAGCTCCTAATGAAGGCGAGAACTCAGGTGGGTCGGTTCAACTCGCTCAATGATTTTCAATCAGAAATACCCACACTCGCTCACACCACCTCTCTTGACGAAGTACGCGTGCTAAGCTCACACGTCGAAGATCTCCATCAGGCCTTTATAAGGGAGCACGCATATTTTGAAATCACCTGGCCAGTGAAGTGCCTCGATCACGAATACTTCACCTCAGAGCTCGTCAATAAGGAGAGGCAGCTCCACCTCAAACTCAAACTCAGGCTCAACCGCCTACGTGAAGACGTGGCGGCGATAGCTCAAGCAAAGGTCACCGTCTCACCCGCTCAACCACTATCTCGAGCGTCGAAGCTGCCCGAGATTGCGCTGCCGACCTTCTCAGGCAGCTACGTGGATTGGCCAGCGTACAGCGAACTTTTCACCTCGCTCATTATTCAGGATACGCAGCTCATGGACATCGACAGGTTGCACTATTTGAGATCCAGTGTGACTGGCGAGCCAGCAAGGCATGTGAATGCCTACCCGCTCACTGGCGCCTCATTTCAAGCATGCTGGGAGTACCTGACGAAGCGCTTCTCCAACAAGCGCGTGCTCATTCAGGAGCAGCTGAACAAGTTGTTCAGTTTGCCAGCGATACAGACTCGCAGCTCAACCGCTCTGGACAACCTACGCTCATCCATCACCGAGGTGACCAAGACGCTCAAGGCGTTGGGTGCGGCAGAGGACATGCTCAACTGTGTACTCATACATCTCGCCACCAACTGTCTCGACAAGCACACCCGAGAGGCATGGGAAACCTCGGTAGGCTCAGCCAACGAATATCCAAGGTACGAGCAGTTGGAATCGTTTATTGACAACAAGATTGTCGCCTTGGAACAGCTGGAGGCCGCCGCACAAAAGCAAGCTCAACAGAAGAAGGCTCAACCTCCCTCTGCCGCACCCAGTCGCCCATCTCACCGCTCAGCTACCTCTCACGCAGCGACACATTCGCACAACAGCTCAAAGTTCTTCCTCTCAGCGAACAACTACCCGTGCGATTGCTGCCAAGGACCGCATTTCGTGGTAATGTGTCCGGAGTTCCGCGAAATGTCGGTGGAAGCTAGGCGCAAGCTCATCACCAGATACGAGCTGTGTCGTAACTGTTGCGGAAGACACAACACAGAAGTGTGCAAATCTCACCTCAAGTGCAAGACGTGTGGGGCTCGACATCACACGATGCTGCACTTGAAGGGGACCAACGCTCAGCCAGCTCAAACCTCAGCTCCAGCTCAATCCACATCTCAAGGCTCAGCTCAATGAGAAATTGGTGCAGTCGTCGCACCCCGCTCAAGCTCAACAAACCAGTCTCAAAGCTCACGCTCAAAGGGTTTTCCACTTTACCCGCTAGCGGTTCGCTCATCATTCTCAACCACGTCACTCTTGGCCACGGCCAACGCACAGCTCACTCCAGTATCATTCTCTCCAGTTCGGCTTCTCATCGACTCAGGCTCCGAGCTCACCTTTATCAAGGAGGAGGTCATCACCCAGCTCAACATTCCACGTGTGCAATCATCCATTTCAATCAGTGGCCTTGGAGGCGCCAGATCTATCCAGACGAGAGGAATCGCACTGCTCACACTGCGCTCGAATTACGAGTCGACAACGATACAGGTTCAAGCTCATGTACTCAAAGCATTAACCTCCAATCTGCCATCGGTCGAAGCGCCTCGACAGGAGTGGCCACATCTCAACGGCCTCATGCTGGCTGATCCCGACTTTCTCACGCCGAGGCCTATTGACATGGTCATCGGCGCAGACACATACGGACAGATCATCAAACCTAACCTCATCAAGGCAGACCCGTCAATGCCAATTGCTCAATTTTCAATGTTTGGGTGGCTCATTCTTGGACCAATCACCATCCACAATTCACAGATTGCAACATCTCATCACTCTGCTGTGGTACAGCATAGCAACAATGATCTCCAAGAATTGTTGACGAGGTTTTGGATTCAAGAAGAGCTTCCCGGTGATACCCCCACTCAGCTCACGCATGAAGAAGAGGAGTGCGAGGAGCACTTTCGAGCGACTCACTCGCGTGACTCAACAGGAAGATACATCGTCCGCATCCCGCTCAAGTTATCTCCAAAGCTCCTGGGCAATTCATACAACACGGCTCACGCATGCTTGATGCGTACACGCAACAGACTCAAGAAGGACGCTGGACTTCGTGAACTCTATGAAGGGTTCATGAACGAGTACAAAGATCTCCAGCACATGGTAAGAGCATCATCAATCTCTCCTAACGCTCATTCTATTTTCTATTTGCCACACCATGGAGTGCTCAAGCCCGACAGCCAGTCAACCAAGCTCAGGGTCGTCTTCAATGGCTCAAGCCCTTCGGGCTCCGGACACTCAATCAACGATCTCATGCACACCGGCAAAAATCTCCTGCTCAATGTCACCGACGTGCTGCTGTGGATACGTCAGCACAAATTCATATTTGCCACGGACGTGACGAAGATGTACCGTCAAGTCCAGGTGCATGAAGCCGATCAGGACCTGCAAAGGGTGCTGTGGTTCGACGGCAATCAGAAGGAGGTGCCATACAAGCTCACCACCGTCACATACGGATTGAAGGCTGCTCCATTCTTGGCTGTCAGGGCTCTACTTCAACTCGTGGAAGACGAAGGCCATCGCTTCCCACTGGCAGTGCCATCGCTCACTCAAGCCAGATACGTCGACGACATATTCGGCGGAGCCGACACAGGTGAGAAACTCATTGAAATCGCTCAACAATTAAAAGACCTGTGCAACGCGGGAGGCTTTCCACTTGCCAAATGGCATGCAACCCACCCACCGTTGCTTGATTCAATCTCCCCTACTCAGAGAGCCCTCGGCTCAATACTTTCACTAGACGACTGCAAAACCAAAGTTCTCGGATTACATTGGAACGTGCTCAAGGATAGCTTTTCATTCTCAGCCAAACCGGCAACGAGCTCAAAATTCACCAAACGCCTCATTCTCTCAGAAGTAGCTCAAATATTTGATCCGCTCGGCTTTTTGTCACCAGTCATCATTCAAGCAAAGATACTTTTACAAGAATTATGGCTGCACAAGCTCAACTGGGATGATCCACTGCCATCCCAGGTCACGTCAAAATGGCTCACCATCAGAGAAAATCTTCAATGCCTGGCCAGGCTCTCAGTTCCTAGGTGGTTCACCACCTACAGCTACTCAACAGTGGAATTACATGGTTTCTCTGATGGTTCTCAACTCGCCATGGCGGCGGTAGTTTATATTACCGTCTTTTCACCGTCCACAAATCACAAGGTGTCGACACTAGTGTGCTCCAAAACGAAGGTAGCACCCCTCAAAAAGCTCACCATCCCAAGGCTCGAGCTTACAGCATCATTGATGCTTGCAAAGCTCACAAAATATGTTCAAGCAATTCTCAAGCTCAATGTAGCTGCTACTCATCTGTGGACGGACTCTCAAGTGACACTTATATGGATCAAATCTCATGCATCACGCTGGAAGGACTATGTGAGGAATCGTGTCTCCCAGATTCAAGAATTCACTCAACACGCACAATGGAGACACGTTCCAGGGACCTCAAATCCAGCGGACTGCGCCTCTCGAGGCGTAACTACATCTCAGCTTGAACAACACAAGCTGTGGTGGATGGGACCACCATGGCTCACTCAGCCCAGTGACTCATGGCCATCTCAAACGGAATTGAAGGGCGACTCCAGTGCACAGGAGGCTCGTCCGGGAGTTTCAACCCTACTCAACGTTCAAAAGATCGAATATCACTGGGATCTCATTTATAAATATTCTTCTCTCAACAAACTCATTCGCATCACCTCAGCTTGTTTCAGAATTCTTGACAAGCTAAGGAGAGCTCCGATTTCACTACCACTCATCTCACACTCACCAGAGGACTTAGAAAGAGCCCGAATCTTCTGGATCAAGGCAACGCAAGCTCTCTATTTCAACCAGGAGCTCAAAACACTCAGCCTTAATTCCAAGTTGCCATCATCTCACGCCTTCAATCGACTCACTGCGTTTGTCGATGAGCAAGGAGTGATTCGAGTTGGAGGTCGACTCAACAACGCTCACTTGGATCACGGAAGTAAGCATCCTGTGATTCTACCTCGCAATTCACGCCTTTCTCATCTGATCATAGATAATGCTCACAAAAACACCCTTCATGGAGGGACCCAGCTCACGCTCTCTCACATTCGCCAACGGTATTGGATTCTCGGAGGCAGAGCTCCAGTCAAAACTCACGTTCTTCGCTGTGTGGTGTGTGCTCGGCATAGGGGGATCCGTGCCCGTCAGCTGATGGGCCAACTACCTCTTGCGCGAGTCACACCCTCACAGCCGTTCACCCGCACTGGACTGGACTACGCCGGACCAATTTCACTCAAAGCATGGAAGGGGCGAGGCTCCAAAACTCACAAAGGCTGGATTTGCGTTTTCACCTGTCTCACCACCTCAGCAGTTCATCTAGAGTTGGTGACTGACTACTCGACAGAAGGATTCATCGCTACTTACCGCAGATTCATCTCAAGACGAGGAATACCTCAATCACTCCATTCTGACTGCGGCACCAACTTCATCGGTGCAGACGCCGCGCTCAAGAGGTTATTCACTCAAGGCACAAAAGAACATCACTCAGTGTCGCAGCTCTTTGTCAACGACAACACCAAATGGCTCTTCAACCCCCCTGCAGCACCTCACATGGGTGGAAAGTGGGAGGCGGTCGTGAAATCAATTAAATATCACCTCAGGCGCACCGTAAGTGACACTGTACTCACTTACGAGGAATTCATGACTCTTCTCACACAGATTGAAGCGATGCTCAATTCACGACCGCTAGAGCCACTCAGCGACGACTCTGAAGATGTCACTCCACTCACCCCTGCTCACTTCCTCATCGGACAGCCACTATCAACGCTGCCCGAACCATCAGCAGACCACTCAACAATCTCACCATCTGCGAGGTGGCAGCTCATTCAACAAAAGGCTCAGCGATTCTGGACTCAATGGTCTTCGCAGTACCTTCAACGTCAACTCTCAATCTCGAAATGGCTTCACCCGTCCAACGACATCAAAATCGGCTCCCTGGTGCTCATCACTGACGAGCGATTTCCACCGAGCAAGTGGCCACTTGCTCGGGTTCTCACCACTCATCCAGGGAAGGACGGACTCACCAGGGTCGCAACGCTCAAGACCGCCACCACTGTTCTAAAAAGACCAATTGCAAAATTGGCACCTTTGAATGTTTCAGGCTCATCATCAACACCATCTGCAAGCTGTTGATGGCGGGAGAATGTTTGCGATTCGAGCAGTAGTTCCTCTCACCACCGCTCTCATCTCACCGCAGCACCTCACGGGCAGCGGAGCACGACGGCAGATCTACAATCGATCACCGAATCAGATCTGGCCGCCGGTGCGATCACCCAATAGGACCAGTCGTCCGCGCGTTCACCCAATCAAAGCTCACTTCCGCTTGGCGCGTCTTCCAGAAGCTTCTGGAAGACACCAAGGCGGAAGCTGGCTTCGGGCCATTGCTCACTCTTGTTCAAAACGTGCTTTGAATAGCATCGCGCTCAAGCTAGTTGTTCAGAATTACTCGCTCAATTTTCTCAACACTCGCTCTCACGCTCACTACTTCGGTATTAAGCTCATTGTCTCTCATCCGTCGCTCATCTTTGTATTTTAATAAACGACGCACCACATTTTTACCAGTCACCGTGCTTTGTATCGACTCCAACAACCTAACCTAAAATTCCGGCACGCGAACTGACATCCATTCGCGAACATAATGATATTTTCTATTTTTCTGACGATGCATTCACAACGACGAGCACTATTCAACATGAAATTAGCGTTACAAATCCTGCTCCTATCCATACTAAGACTTACAGATATCCTGAAGTTCACAATGCTGAGGTTAACAAACAGATAGAAAAAATGCTCAAGCAAGGTATTATAGTACCCTGTATTTCTCCGTGGTCATCCCCTTTGTGGATAGTTCCAAAAAAACTTGATGCTTCCGGGAAGAAAAAGTGGAGAATTGTTATCGATTTTAGAAAATTAAATGACGTTACAGTCGGTGATGCATATCCGTTACCAAATATTACTGATATTTTAGATCAATTGGGCCATTCTAAATATTTTACTACTTTAGACCTAGCATCAGGGTTCCATCAGATCCCCATGCATGACCGTGATCGAGAGAAAACGGCTTTTACAACACCCTTAGGCCATTATGAGTTTACGATAATGCCGTTTGGACTCAAGAACGCTCCAGCGACATTTCAGAGACTGATGAATACCATTCTATCTGGTTTACAAGGGCTTCAATGTTTCGTATATCTTGACGATATCGTTATTTATGCATCATCCATAGAGGAACATTCTAAAAAATGAATATCTATTTTCGATCGACTTAGGAGTAACAATTTAAAACTACAACCTGAAAAATGTGAGTTCATGCGACGAGAAGTTGCATATTTGGGCCACATAATATCTGATAAAGGTGTTCAGCCGAATCCGAAGAAAACTGAGGCAATAAAAAATTTTCCAACTCCTAAAAATCAACAGGATATTAAGAGTTTCTTAGGACTTGTTGGTTATTATAGAAAATTTATAGAAGGTTTTGCTGGAATAGCTAAGTCCCTGACAATCTTGTTAAAAAACGATATACCATTTGAGTGGACTAGTGATCAACAAGAATCTTTTGACAAGTTTCGTAATATATTAACAACTCAGCCGATTCTTCAGTATCCCGACTTTAACAAGGAATTCCTTCTTACTACGGACGCTTCTAACTACGCTATAGGTTCAGTATTGAGTCAGGGTGTGATAGGAAAGGATCTGCCTATTGCATATGCTTCGCGTACATTATGTGGTAGTGAGCAAAATTATAGTACTATAGAAAAGGAATTACTTGCCATAATATGGAGCATTTCAGGCCTTATTTATATGGCAGGAGGTTTATCATAGTAACCGATCATAAACCCTTGATCTGGCTTTTCAATTCTAAAGACCCAGGCAGTCGACTAATACGTTGGCGACTGAAGCTGGAGGAATATGATTATAAAATCGTTCATAAAGCAGGGAAACTTAATTCAAATGCGGATGCGTTATCTCGTCCTCCTTGTGTTAATATTGTACATGGCAATGATTCTTTTGAGAACTTTATACAGTACCATTATAAAACACTCGAAATTCCCAAGGTTAAATCGATGCCGTGCGATAAATTTAAATACTTTCCCAACGTATTGTTTTATTCACGAGATCTTGATGAGAATAATTTATTTTCGGAAGCGATACGAGATCAATATGATTTATCGAATATTAAAGAACCTGATGATTTAAACTCCTTCATTGCACTTGTTAAGAATTCTCAAACTTCCTATCTTTGCATTTGCAAGCAATTCTATTTTGATAAGTTAGATTATAAAGCGATATTTTATTCATTACGCAATTTAAAAACTCATTTGGAAGAAAGGAGTTATTCAGATAATCTTTATATCCATGATGTAACGATAAACAACAAAAATATAAAGAAGGATATGTTTTGCGAAATAGTATATTATATTTTCAAAGATACCAATATTGCACCTACTATTTTAGATACTCAAAGAATCACACCGAAATCGGAAGATGAAATTTTGAAAATTTTACAAGATAACCATGACTCAAAATTAGCTGGTCATTCGGGATTTATCAGAACATATAAACGAATTAAAGAATTTTATAAATGGGAGAAAATAAAGAAAGACATTAAGAGATATATAAAGAAATGTGCATCTTGTCAAGTTAATAAGACAAATTTTAGGCCTTCTAAAGCCCCTATGGAAATTACCTCCACATCTACTATACCCTTCGAAAGGCTTGCGATTGATGTAGTGGGACCTCTTCCGCAGACTATTAATAATAATCGATTTATATTGACCATGCAAGATGACTTAACCAAATTTTCCTATGCTGCTCCTATACCGAACCACGAATCACAGACAATTGCCATGGAATTATCCAAGTTTATTACATTATTTGGGATTCCAAAAACCATACTTTCTGATCAAGGAACCGATTTCACGTCTCGTCTAATGAAAGATTTAACAAAATTATTTAATACGAAACATATACTATCTTCTCCTTATCATCCTCAAACTAATGGCGCTCTGGAAAGGTCTCATTTGACTTTGAAGGACTAACTTAAACATTTTATTAACGACAAACAGACAGATTGGGATGAGTTTATAAGCTTTGCTATGATGGCATATAATACTCACGTCCACAAATCAACTGGGCATACACCGTATGAGGTTCTTTTCGGTAGTAAGCCATACCTGCCCAATAGTATAACTCGGGAACCCTCGTTGAATTACTCATACGATGATTACGTAATTAATTTAAAGCAAAAATTAAATCATACGCAAAAGGTAGCAAGGGATAATATGATCCAATCTAAGTTAAAATCGAAATCTTATTATGATAATAAAATCATTGTTCATTCGTATAAAATTAATGATATGGTATATATTTTGAATAAGCAACATAAAACGGGATTGAATAAGAAGCTTTGTTCAAATTTTAAGGGTCCTTACAAAATAACTCAAATTAATTCTAATAACACCGTTCAAATATTAAAGAATGGAAAACTAGTGACGTATCATACTAATTTGCTGAAACCATCTGTTTCAGGTGATCAGGATGACTGACCGGCATTATTTCCTAGTCACCCTATTCGCAATCTTTACTCTAATTATTCCTACTCATTTCCTGGGAACTACTCAACTTTATTATAAAATATTCCGACTGGGAAATCATGTAGGGTTATATTATAATCATTTAGGCAGTGTACGGTTAACTAATTCAAAATATACCTTATTAACGTACGTTGATCTTGCCACAGCCAATCAACAATATGATCAATTGCTTAGGTCTTATACTAAATCTTTAAATATGTGCACATGGAAGCCGAATCAAACCATAAGTGATGTCAATGCGTATTTTTGTCAGAATTCTTTCCAAACTATAAATTCACGAATCTCAGCGATTAAGGGCAAAATTCAAATTATAAATTTCATGTCAACTAGTAAATCCAATTCAGGGAACAATATCTCTAAGAGGGGATTATTTGCCGGCACCTCTTATGTTTTACATTGGCTATTCGGTATTCCTGATGCCAAAAATGCCAAATTCTATAAAGAAGCAATCGAATCAGTTATCCATGACAATAGGAATGTACAGTTGCTAAGAAACAGCAAATTGCCGTAATAACTAATACGATTCAAAACTTTAATGCATCTATTCAAGGGCTTAAAGCTGACGAAGACAAGCTCAATAGTAATATAAAGCTATTCAATGATTCCGCATTCCTTTATTTTTCGACTTTTACTTATAACTTGAAAACGAAAAGTTTCCCCAACATTCCCTATAATCACTGAAAAGGGCATTAAATAAAGTACCAAATGAATAGTTTTCAAATTTTTTTTTCAAAATTTTGTTTAAAAAAATGAAAAATAAATAAATGTCAAAAATATTATATTATACATCATTAGAAAGGAATAATTTTTTCCTATTTTTTGGTATCAATGGCATTCCGATGTGTTAAAAAAAAGACCCAAATGGCGCAACATAAGTGAATCCGGCCCACTGTGCGTCGGTGGGAAAGCAACGTCTGCGGTACAACGATGATTGATATCGATAGTTTGGAGATTAAGGATCGCGAGAGAATAGTGAAGGAAATTGCAAAAACCAGCGAAGCCATTCGCAAGAAATATCAGGCTTTGAAGACTGGCAAGATGGAGGAAGATATCGCGTTGGAGAGATACTTTAAACCTGTTGTCGAACCCCTAAAACATATCGTGGAAAATACTACTGCGGTAGAAGCTGACGACGCATCACCGCTGATTAGCACAGACGTTGAAGGGAATGAAACATTAACGCCTAAAACAAAGAGGAAACGATTATACATGTTATCGAAAAAATCACACGTAACCTCCAGACCAGTTCAATCGAAGCGGAAACGGCAGAATGTCACGTCAAACGATTCCTCGGTTTCTTCCACACCAATAAATACATTTCTCGCCGTACAGTCGGTCGCAACCAATGATGACGACGTTTTCGAAACTTCTGCCGATGAGTCGTTTGCAACATCTATTAGACATCAACTCCAAACATCCAAGGGACGAGGAACGTTGCGCAACCATTTCGGTCCGCTGGGACAAAAATATATGAGCGCAATCCTAAGTAGTGATAATGATACGACCATGGACTATGTGTATGGCGTATACTTTGGTGATAGTGGAACGATGCTTGGGGATAAAGCTTTCGATATAGACAAGGATGATAATATAATCATCGACGGTGTAAGATACGGAGGAACACCCGGTCTTTACGAACTGATTTGTAAGAGAATTCTCGACGATACCACATACACCGATACCGATAAACAAAAATACAAAAGTATACTGCTGACAACGAATGCCCACAGACGCGGTCACGATGCTCAAAATCCCATTTTGGGTAACAAGGGATACAAGTACAAACATGTAATTGCACCGCTACTCCCCCGTGTATCGGCTAGTATGATAGGGAAAGGTCTATCGACACCGCGAGTCATGGTGGTAAACGATAACAAGATCGATTACGTGCACTGGGACGATCCCAACGAGCTGGTGGATCGATTCCGTTTGCTGGAAGCGTCGCGTCAGGCGGGTAACAACACGCACGATCCCGAAATGCTATCGATTATCGAGGAACTCCGCGAGGTAGGCTTCATTATAAATTAAACCGCACGGCTATGATGTGCACTGTATGCATCGAGATGCCGATCAACAAATTTGGAGTATCGCTCGAGAAGAGTGGAGCAGCTAGAATGGACTACAAATGGAGCGGTTTGCTTCGAAATTATATGCGAGATAACGCTCTTTGCGTGACCGGTGCTGACTTTGATGCAAAATCACGCAAGATACGACGCGTAGCTCAGCCGGTGGCTGACGCCGATGCTGTCAATAAACTATATATGGAAAAGAGCATTAAACTTTTGAGAGAGCAGCAGGAAGAATTAGAGAGGAAGCTAATTGTGTTTCAGAGAGATATGCTAACGTTGCAAAACAGCGTTCAAAAGATATCACATCCATCGAATTCTATTCCGCAGCAACAATGCGAAGGAGAATCATGCGAGACGACTGAACTTGACCAGAATTTCCTCGGGGCGGGTGGGAGCACATAATGCATATGCACGATAATTATCGCACCATTCGTGTCAAAGACACCTCTGCGATCAAACATGCCACCATTATCGAAATCCAAGAGTAAAGAAGAAAACCATGGTCGCAAGAAGCGACAACATGTTGAGGAATTGCATGCTCCAGCTCGAAGACATTTCCCACGGAGGCGCGTCATAGTGCATGGATACGATGATCTGTGGCAAGCTGACGTTGTAGAAATGCGTCCATACTCGCGATTCAACCAAGGTTACCACTACATACTCACCGTCATCGATGTGTTGAGCAAGTATGCATGGGCGTTGCCGCTCAAGACTAGAAGTGGTGCTGAGGTCACTAAAGCGTTTGCAAAGATAATTAGAGATCGATATCCGAAAAATTTGCAAACCGATCAAGGAAAAGAATTTTACAACGCTGATGTGCAGAAACTCTTGACAAAACACAACATTAATCATTATTCGACGTATTCGGTGATGAAGGCCTCCGTCGTAGAACGTTTCAATCGAACTTTGAAGAACGATATGTGGAAACTGTTTACGCTCAATGGAACCTATAGATGGACCGATGCGCTACCGCGTCTTCTTGCAGAGTATAACGCACGAAATCGGGTACGATATGCCGCTTGTCATCGTATGGGCTTAGAGCGATTTTGGATTCGGAAATGGTGTTTCCGATTCAATACACGTTCAGAGTGGTACCATAGACGTTCGATGCACGTTGAAAGTGGTACGATACATGTTCAATACACGTTCAATACATATTCAAAGTGATTCGATACATGTTCAATACACGTTCAGAGTGGTACCATAGACGTTCGATGCACGTTGAAAGTGGTACGATACATGTTCAATACGCGTTCAATACATGTTCAAAGTGGTTCGATACACGTTCAATAGATGTTTAAAGTGGTACGATAGACGCTCAATACATGTTCAGAGTGGTTCGATACACGTTCGATAGATGTTCAGAGTGGTACGATAGACGTTCCATAGATGTTCAGAGTGGTACTGTGGCGGCCTCGAGCAGACGACGCGTGGTAGACTATCTCCACCAGAGGGCCACTTCTCTCGCTGCTACTCTCAGTCGTCCTCCGTTCATATATATACAAGTTTCCGTCCCAGTCCTTCACCCAGCGTCTAAGGCAGGGTCCGCCAGGCAGCCTTACTGACGAGTCCTCTGGCGGACCCGGGACGAAACGCTCCTTCCTTTTCTCCTTTATCGTTGGTGGATAACCTCCACCAAAGTACCATAAACGTACAGAGTGGTACGATAGATGTTCCATAGATGTTCAAAGTGGTTCGATAGATGTTCAAAGTGGTTCGATAGACGTTCAGAGTGGTATAGTCTAGTCGAGTGATGTGTTCAAAGCAGGGCTTGAAAAGGTTCGAAAATAACTGTTTCAAACTGTTATATAAAGGTTCTGACTGAAAGAGTTATGAAGAACCTTTATTCTGAATAACCGTTATAAAGAACCTAAATATCAGACTATATAAGTATAAATTACGGTTCCTATATATCTCTATGACTTTTATTTTTTAGGTTCTATATAAGTTCCAAACGGTTATAGAACCGATTCAATAACTTTTATTTTTTAGGTTCAATATAAGTTCCAAAGCGGTTACAGAACCGATTCTTCTAACGATTGTACAGAATTTTATAGAAAATGAAATGACAACATATTACAACTATAACTACTGTGTATAACCAAATTGTTTAAAAATTATTATAAATAAGTAAGTAAATATATATTATGTACACATTTGTACATACGTATACAATTCTTTTGTAATATACAATTCTGTGTATAACCAAATTGTTTAAAAATTATTATAAATAAGTAAGTAAATATATATTATGTACACATTTGTACATACGTATACAATTCTTTTGTAATATGAAGTGTTCGTTAATATAAATGTTTGGTTGTTATACCGATGAGGGTCTAGCTCCCCGATTTGAATGATATTTTAATATGTTGTCAGAATCATGATCCTGATGGTGAGGTGGCCCCTAATTGAAAAACTGAACTTGACAAATAAATGTTTCGATCTATGGTATTAAATATTTATTGCACTTTTTGTTATAATACAGAATAGATATTATAAATTATAATTTTTCAAGTGCCCGCTTGTGGTTCATATTACAAAAGAATTGTATACGTATGTACAAATGTGTACATAATATATATTTACTTACTTATTTATATTAATTTTTAAACAATTTGGTTATACACGGTAGTCTACAGGGTGTCCCAAAAATGCTGCGGTTCCTTAAAGGGGGTGATTGGGGGGGGTGATTGCAAACAACTTTTTCCTTTGCGAAAATGCCCTCCGAGGTTTCGTTAACGAGATATTAATAAAAAGCACCGACCAATCAGAGCGCGAGCCTTCCGCTGGAGGTGCCGCGCTAGCGTGGCCGCGCGCCGGGCCGCGCTGCGACTACGAACAAGCAAGGCGGCATGCATCGAAGGAAATTGCGTAGAATGGCAAATGAAAAAGACGTAACAAAAAAATCGAACCTTTTGTCATGGTTTGTTTGCCATTTAAAGTGAATAATGAATACAGGATAAATGGATGAAAATCACGTGTAACGTAAAAAGACGAATACACATTTTTTTTAGAAGATTCGAAAATAATAATTATTTGAAGTGGGAGGATAAGGAATACGTCAAATTCCTTGTGTTAATAACATATCCACGAAAAGGTAATGTAACAGGAAATTAACGAAAAGTGATCGTAGTTCGTTATTGTGATAAAAATCCGTAACTCAATAACGGCCAGCACTGTTGCTGATAACGAATAAGTCTGTTTAAAAAGGCCGAATAAATATTTTCGTACGAGAATTTGGAGAATTATCGTCGGAAATAAGCCATAGCTTGCGTTAAATTTAAAAATGAATGATCACCATTAGAGTAACTAAAACTCACCCTTGTAGAAAATTCACCTGCAACTTGAAAACTTGTGTCACTGGGTCACTGAACCGATCCTGGTCATCGATGGACGAGCCCAGTGCACAGCTGATCCCAGGTATACGACACTACCCAAAGTTAAGGGTCGCAATGTCAGGTGCGTCCAGGTCAACGTACCGAATATTCACTTCACTGCACGGCTACTAACACTGATCACTTAATTTACTTTTCATGGAACGTGTTGTTCCTACGTTATAAAAATTGGGGGAAATGAATTTTTACTTGGCATTCGGAGCCGTGGGTAATTCCCGCGCAAATTCTCACGCTGCAGCACTTGCGTCCTCGTTGTTCGGGGGGTACACACAGAACATCGCGTAATACTCTCGAGCAGAGAACATTTGTCTGCGACGCGATTGCTGACTGCTGACTGACAAGATTTTTTCCAAGCGACTTCTTCTACCCCCAAATAGTTTCTCTCGTTCCATTATGAGTTGACCCCCACCAGGCCAAGAGGCTTCAAGTAAAAAGAAGCCAGCACATTTTCGGAACACACGTGTTTTGCAGAAGTGCAACGAAAACTTTCACAAAAGCCCGCGCTCCGTCCTTCTACTGCCAATGTACCCATTGCTTCGAGATAGAAAACAGACACCACGTGTATCGGTTCGACAGGGTCCGAAGGGAAGAGACGCAGAAAGTCTTCGAGTTGCTATAAAGAAGAAAATGCATACCATTCCTGTTTCCCCTTTCTGACACCCTGAGTTCACGTCTGCTACGAGGCGGAACCAAGTAAGTCATAAATTATCCCAAACTGTAGGAAACCGTTCTCTACCGCCGACTTGCGGGACAATACGGTCATAAACCGCGACCCTGGCGAAATGCTCTGGCTGATCAGCCTGATTAATTTTGGAGAACTAGAAATTACAGAGTATTATCCAGCATCAATACGTCTCGCGGAGAAACACAGGAAAAGAAGGGATAGTCCGCTGACTGCGCGTAGTCCCGCCTGCTTCGTCCTACCCTCAAATTAAAGACGGATCCCTTATCTCTCGAGTATAAACATGTGCTCGAATTTCAAAACACAAGCACGCGTCGACGTATTCGGTGCGAGAGACTGTGGGCTTGAGGTCCGATTGGCCCCAAACTA
Organism: Andrena fulva; assembly: GCA_946251845.1. NCBI lineage: Eukaryota > Metazoa > Arthropoda > Insecta > Hymenoptera > Andrenidae > Andrena > Andrena fulva. The sequence continues at coordinate 13,288,140 of OX276333.1, forward strand.
ACCAATCTGCCCTGCATCCCTCCCAAACGGCCACTGTCCTGAAGAGGCCCTCTTCACAGCGATATCTCCTCCACAAGGCCCACCTTCTCTCGCACGGAATACGTCGACGCATGCTTTTGTTTGGAAATTCGAGCGCGTGTTTAGACACGAGAGATAAGTAGGGTCAAATGGTTAGTTCAGGACCAATCGAACTTCAAGCCCGCCTTCTCTCGCATGGAATACGTCAACGCGTATTGTCCCTGAATTGGGGGACAATCCGGGACATGTATTATCCTGATGCCAGAAGACATCGAAATGTCCTTTACCGTTTCACGTCGAGGTCGCGATTGTAATAATCAGAAAAAGTACTACCACATTCGCTGATATGTTTTCTGTAAATTAAGCTTATTTCTAGAGTAATGCAGGTGATATTAACGTCGCAGTAAGCTATTAAAGGCAATGGTGCGCCCCGTCTCAGGTAAAGCAACCGCGCGCGATTACAGTCAGCTGACCGTACCGCTACCACCCCACATTTCTTCAGTGAGGTCAAAAAACAGATCGACAGAATTGCAGGAGAATTTTACTAACCCACTCTTGGCCAATGATACTGTTTTTATAATAATCAGATTTATAAGTTATGAAAACGTTATGATGATCATTTCGTTATAAAATTTAATTTAATTTTAAAAAGTTAATTTTTACGATTGGTCAGAAACAATGTCAAAGAAGTAATACAGAAACGTGGGAAGTCCGGCAATCAAAAGAATTAAGGTACATGGCCGGTCAGTAGTGTTTAAAATTTATGACCGGGCCTCCTCTCCTGATGGAAAAAGCCCACCACCTTCTCGTGGTTTCCGTTGAGCAATGACACTTTTTCAACAAATAATCAAGATAAGGACAAGCTGGAACTTATAAATCTGATTATTATAAAAACAGTATCATTGGCCAAGAGTGGGTTAGTAAAATTCTCCTGCAATTCTGTCGATCTGTTTTTTGACGTCACTGAAGAAATGTGGGGTGGTAGCGGTACGGTCAGCTGACTGTAATCGCGCGCGGTTGCTTTACCTGAGACGGGGCGCACCATTGCCTTTACCATTGCTTACTGCGACGTTAATATCACCTGCATTACTCTAGAAATAAGTTTAATTTACAGAAAACATATCAGCGAATGTGGTAGTACTTTTTCTGATTTTTACAATCGCGACCTCGACGTGAAACGGTAAAGGACATTTCGATGTCTTCTGGCATCAGGATAATACATGTCCCGGATTGTCCCCCAATTCAGGGACAATACGCGTTGACGTATTCCATGCGAGAGAAGGCGGGCTTGAAGTTCGATTGGTCCTGAACTAACCATTTGAGCCTACTTATCTCTCGTGTCTAAACACGCGCTCGAATTTCCAAACAAAAGCATGCGTCGACGTATTCCGTGCGAGAGAAGGTGGGCCTTGTGGAGGAGATATCGCTGTGAAGAGGGCCTCTTCAGGACAGTGGCCGTTTGGGAGGGATGCAGGGCAGATTGGTTAGTTTGGGGCCAATCGGACCTCAAGCCCACAGTCTCTCGCACCGAATACGTCGACGCGTGCTTGTGTTTTGAAATTCGAGCACATGTTTATACTCGAGAGATAAGGGATCCGTCTTTAATTTGAGGGTAGGACGAAGCAGGCGGGACTACGCGCAGTCAGCGGACTATCCCTTCTTTTCCTGTGTCTCTCCGCGAGACGTATTAATGCTGGATAATACTCTGTAATTTCTAGTTCTCCAAAATTAATCAGGCTGATCAGCCAGAGCATTTCGCCAGGGTCGCGGTTTATGACCGTATTGTCCCGCAAGTCGGCGGTAGAGAACGGTTTCCTACAGTTTGGGATAATTTATGACTTACTTGGTTCCGCCTCGTAGCAGACGTGAACTCAGGGTGTCAGAAAGGGGAAACAGGAATGGTATGCATTTTCTTCTTTATAGCAACTCGAAGACTTTCTGCGTCTCTTCCCTTCGGACCCTGTCGAACCGATACACGTGGTGTCTGTTTTCTATCTCGAAGCAATGAGTACATTGGCAGTAGAAGGACGGAGCGCGGGCTTTTGTGAAAGTTTTCGTTGCACTTCTGCAAAACACGTGTGTTCCGAAAATGTGCTGGCTTCTTTTTACCTGAAGCCTCTTGGCCTGGTGGGGGTCAACTCATAATGGAACGAGAGAAACTATTTGGGGGTAGAAGAAGTCGCTTGGAAAAAATCTTGTCAGTCAGCAGTCAGCAATCGCGTCGCAGACAAATGTTCTCTGCTCAAGAGTATTACGCGATGTTCTGGGTGTACCCCCCGAACAACGAGGACGCAAGTGCTGCAGCGTGAGAATTTGCGCGGGAATTACCCACGGCTCCGAACGCGAAGTAAAAATTCATTTCCACCAATTTTTATAACGTAGGAACAACACGTTCCATGAAAAGTAAATTAAGTGATCAGTGTTAGTAGCCGTGCAGTGAAGTGAATATTCGGTACGTTGACCTGGACGCACCTGACATTGCGACCCTTAACTTTGGGTAGTGTCGTATACCTGGGATCAGCTGTGCACTGGGCTCGTCCATCGATGACCAGGATCGGTTCAGTGACCCAGTGACACAAGTTTTCAAGTTGCAGGTGAATTTTCTACAAGGGTGAGTTTTAGTTACTTTAATGGTGATCATTCATTTTTAAATTTAACGCAAGCTATGGCTTATTTCCGGCGCTCATTCTCAAAATTCTCGTACGAAAATATTTATTCGGGCTTTTTAAACAGACTTATTCGTTATCAGCAACAGTGCTGGCCGTTATTGAGTTACGGATTTTTATCACAATAACGAACTACGATCACTTTTCGTTAATTTCCTGTTACATTACCATTTCGTGGATATGTTATTAACACAAGGAATTTTACGTATTCCTTATCCTCCCACTTCAAGTAATTATTATTTTCGAATCTTCTAAAAAAAATGTGTATTCGTCTTTTTACGTTACACGTGATTTTCATCCATTTATCCTTTATTCATTATTCACTTTAAATGGCAAACAAACCATGGCAAAAGGTTCGATTTTTTTGTTACGTCTTTTTTATTTGCCATTCTACGCAATTTCCTCCGATGCATGCCGCCTTGCTTGTTCGTAGTCGCAGCGCGGCCCGGCGCGCGGCCACGCTAGCGCGGGACCTCCAGCGGAAGGCTCGCGCTCTGATTGGTCGGTGCTTTTTATTAATATCTCGTTAACGAAACCACGGAGGGCATTTTCGCAAAGGAAAAAGTTGTTTGCAATCACCCCCCCCCCCCCAATCACCCCCTTTAAGGAACCGCAGCATTTTTGGGACACCCTGTATAGTTGTAATATGTTGTCATTTCATTTTCTATAAAATTCTGTACAATCGTTACAAGAATCGGTTCTGTAACCCCTACAGCACACATTGTTGCAGGAACGTCTCAGTGACGTCGCGCTGCAACATTTGGAACATTGCTCAAAATGTTCCCGAAACGTTTCAAGCAAATTCCTATGTCCGCCTTGTGTAACATTGCAGGAGATATCTCTGGAACATTGTTTCGGAATTTTACAGCAATTTTTCGTGGAACGTTTCGGAGATCTTAGAGGAATTTTTCGTGGAACGTTTCGAAGATTTTACAGGAATTTTTCGTGGAACGTTTCGGAGATCTTAGAGGAATTTTTCGTGGAACGTTTCGGAGATCTTAGAGGAATGGTTACGCAACGTTTCGGGCAGTAGGGCCAAAACTAAAAATAACGATATTCTATTAATTATATATATCGGACGTGTCTCCGAGGGGGGGGGGGGGGGGGGGGCGACGACATGAATGTGTGCAGAACCATAGTAGTATAACGTCCGTGTATCTGTATTAAATAGAAAATTATTTTACCCCAGGGAGGATTCGAACCCGCGACCCGTAGCACCGTAGACGAACACTATACCGCTGCAACTGGAACTGTTGATTGAGAATGTTACTTACGTATTCGAACTTATACTCCTACCGTGCAACACTTTAAACTCAAATTATTTAAAAACAAAGATTTGTTTTGACAAACTCCATTACATCTCCCTAATCGTGGAGTCGGATATTTCACAACAAATTAATTTCGACGTTTGATGTTGTATCACGTTGATTCATATTCTATTATGAAATATCTTGCGTAGTACAACAAAAATTTTTTTTTTTTAGTTTTTAGCGCATTTTTGATACAATTGTTTAACATAAATTTTTTTTATATATTTTTTATTTTCTAGTTTTTAATGTTTGTGGATTTACATTTCACAGATCAGACTTCTTTACAAATATCTTTTATTGCTATATACAATTTAACAGTTTGCAATTGGATTAATTACTTATATCACATATTGTCCGTGTTCACATATATTCCCGTGGAGGTTGCCTGTGAAATATAACACTGTATTTTGTTTGTCGACATGTGTGATATAAGTAATTAATACAATTACTTAATTACCACTGTAGGGTTTAAACAAATTCATAAACCATATGCAGCAACAAAACATATATGTAAAAAAGTGTTACATGTCCCAAGAACTGCCAGTGTCTTTACTATTGCCATTTAATCTATTGTTCGTAACAAAAATGTCCCGCGATGTCGAGTGTAAATTTAGCAGTCCGTATTATTGGCGAACGCTGTAGGAACGGCCCCGTGGGCCGTTCAGGCAATATTCGTACATAAAACGGATTGACGCGGAGCGTTCGTGAAATACAAACACACGGAATACAGTCTTAAATACCACAGGAAACCTCCGGGGGAACATAGGCGACCATGGAAAGTATGTGATATAAATAATTAATAACATTACTTAATTATAACTATACGGTTGAAGCAAAGTGTGAAACTGTAAACAGCGACAAAGGATATTTGTAAAAAAGAAATATTAGATGTCCCAAGTACTGCCAGTGTCTCTACTATTGCCATTTAATCTATTGTTCATAACAAAAACGTCCCGCGATGTCGAGTGTAAATTTAGAAGTCCGTATTATTGGCGAACGCTGTTGGAACGGCCCGGTGGGCTGTCCCAGCAACATTCGTACATAAAACGGATTGACGCGGATCGTTCCTGAAATACAAACACGCGGAATATAGTCTTAAATGACAATAGTAAAGACACTGGCAGTACTTGGGACATCTAATATTTCTTTTTTACAAATATCCTTTGTCGCTGTGAACAGTTTCACACTTTGCTTCAACCGTATGTAGTTATAATTAAGTAATGTTATTAATTATTAATATTACATACTTTCCATGGTCGCCTATGTTACCCCGGAAGTTTCCTGTGGTATTTAAGACGGTATTCCGTGTGTTTGTATTTCACGAACGCTCCGCGTCAATCCGTTTTATGTACGAATGTTGCCTAAACGGCCCACGGGGTCGTTCCTACAGCGTTCGGCAATAATACGGACTTCTAAATTTACACTCGACATCGCGGGACGTTTTTGTTATGAACAATAGATTAAATGGCAATAGTAGGCACAGTGGCAGTAATTGGTACATGAAACACTTTTTTACAAATATCTTTTGTTGCTATATATAGTTTATGAGTTTGTTTAAACTTTATAGTGTTAACTAAGTAATTGTATTAATTACTTATGTCAGATATTGTTCACGGTCGCATATATTCCCCCGGAGGTTTCCTGTGGTATTTAAGACTGTATTCCGTGTGTTTGCATTTCACGAACGCTTTGCGTAGGCGAGGAGTGAAAATATGTAAGTCCATATTCCACGGCAATGTGTGCGCAATATTTCGGGAGTATTGTACTGCAGTATGTGCGCAATATTCCACGCCAATGTGTGCGCAATATTCCGGGAGTATTGTACTGCAGTATGTGCGCAATATTCCACGCCAATGTGTGCGCAATATTCCGGGAGTATTGTACTGCAGTATGTGCGCAATATTCCATGGCAATGTGTGCGCAATATTCCGGGAATATTGTGCGGCAGTATGTACGCAATATTCCACGGCAATGTGTGCGCAATATTCCAGAAACTCCCAGAAAATTTCGTTCGTTCCTTCGTCACACCATGAAAATGACATCATCCTACACGGCTGCTCCAGAGGAGTCAAATTATGCGTTATCGCGCGATACGCTGCGACGTTAAATCGGAACGCTTTAGAATGCTGCATATTTGTTTGAAAAATATGTAACCGCCTCACAGTATCTCCAGGCTTTTGTATGTAACTCCCCCATCATCCTCCTTCTCTCCGCGCCACCTAATATTAAGATTCGACGTTGATTAAAAATTATTTCTCTGCGGTGGGGGGAATTTCCGTCGCATATTGGTTTGAAAAAAAATATTCGCGCGGTGGATTTGGTTTAGAAAAATATTTGGGGTCGGATCGAGTCTGAAAAAGATTTTTTCATACAAGATCCGGCCCCAAAAAATTTTAGAGGGAGGGGACGACCCTCTGCGGAAATTTCCGGGGGTGGGTCCGGTCTTGAGAGGTCTCCGCGGTGGCTGGGTCCGGACTGATCCCCTCCACGATTCCGGCTTCCCCCACTCCGCGGCTCATGCGCGCGCAACCGGCCTTCCACACCCCGCTCCCCCCGCGCCCATGTTTCCCCCCACCGCACCCCCTCAGAGGTCCTGCGTTAGAATCCCCCTATTCTTACTACTCAGACTGTTTTTTTATTCTTAAAAATGATTTTAATTTATGTTTGTTTACTTTAAATAAAGATTTAGAATTCTAACATATAGTAAATCATTTTAATTACTGAATTTTTTTATTACCCAATCCCGGGATTGGGCCCGGAATCCCGGGATAGACTTTAAAAAATCCCGCAATCCCGGGATAGTAAATAATGACCGGGATTGAATTCCCTAGTCACATCTAAGCTATTTTTGCGTGTATCACGGATACAAAAGTCGAACGGCGGTAACATGTACCTATAGGAAAAAGTGGTTCAGAATCATACCTCCGACAACATATTTCAAGGTCATCGAAATCGGTGAGGTGTACCCTCTTCTATATATTCGAGTTCAATCTTTCAAACGGCAAACACCCACTATATCTTTTTTATATCTATTTTGTGTATTATAGTTTTAATATATTGTTAATAATCTGACTAACAATAAGTGTTATTTCTCCTTCCATCAACGAACTAATCTTACGTCGTTATGTTGTCGTAAGACATCCGGATGTGTAGATAGTGTCTTGATCACAAGTAACGGAGGTTACACCTGTTAAATTTGCTAATAAAATCGCGAAACACGCGTCGAAACAGAGTATGGCAGCAGAGGTTTGCCCGTTCGTAGTATTCCGATGACATGCCATATATTCAGCAGTAAACTTTATTTTTTCTCTTTATGTTCCCGAAATCGCTTTATCTATTTGAAATACTGATTTGATATTGAAAATCGCAAAGAAACAACTGGAATTTCTTTCACGTCGTTCCAAGGAATTAGAACAGCTTCGAATCTTAAATAAAAAATTTAACTTACAATGACAATATTTATATTAATAAGATTTCACAAAACTATTTTCGTATCTTCGAATAAACGTCAATGCAAACAATAATTTTGCCCCCTTTACTCTTTCTTTTTTTGAAGTTTTAACGTACAATATTTGAAGAAGCGTTTGATGTCAGAGTCTACACTTAAATTAGTTTCTTAAGGCTATTAATAAATGACCTGAATTTGAAACAAATCTATGAGTGTGATATTAAACTTTGATTCGACGTCACACTAATATCCGAACCGATACGAGTTCAAGTTATGGAACCACTATAACTGATGAACAGTAAAGGTTGATGATTTGAGGCTCAGGAATTGTCGATCATGCTTATCCTAACCCCTAAAATCGATTGTTGTTGTTATTGGCATTGTTGCTGCTATTACCGCTTATTACCGCTACCACTATTATTGTTATTAATAGTAGCTATTTATATAATAAACTTTGTCATCAAATGATCTCAGCGAATAGCAGCGAAGGCTTGCATTTGCTACCCACGCAGTATGATGTAACATCAGCATTTTATACGGTTTAATTATAGAGCGGTTCTCGGAAGAACTACACCGCTAATTGTAAGATAGTGTAAGTTTCTAAGGATGACAGGTGCATTATGTACAAGGTGTAAAACAATTATTTGTCGTGGGTTTCAGGGGTGAATCTACACCCCTGAAACAGCCGCGTATAATGCGCTACTTACAATAGTTACAATTAGCAGTCTTAGCACTCGCGTTGACTGTTGGTGCCGCACAAGATTTATATATATCGCCATATCTTCTACAATTATTTATTAATCAGTGTGAAACTTTGTGAAAATCTTGTCTGAAAAACTGTGTCGCTGCAAGTTATATGTACCTCAAAATTGCCTCGATACTTTTTCTCGGCGAACGTTGAAAAACATGGGTTCTGCCCAGTATTACTTTTTAATGAAATATTATTACATTTTTTAACACAAGGGTTTTGTGCCTACACTTTACCGCTATTGCTAGAATTTTCTGAAGTTATGTTTTAAGTCTCATAACGATCCGTTAAAATTTACCCCAGTTATCGCAATTTATGTTTAAAGAAGTATTGACTTTCGACGGTGAAAAATTTTTGGTTTATAATTTTTAGCTCGAATAGTAATGATTGGATATACAAACTGTAAATAGAAAAAATGTGTGACGTGATGAGCTTTACAACACTATATTTTTTAAAATACAGTTTAACAGCATTTAATTTTCCAATCTTTTTAGCGTTTGGACAATAATTTTTCCCATTTTCGAGCGCTAGTCCCCTTATTGCATCCGACCATTCAAGATTGTGTTGGAAAAAAATTGATCTTTGACTTTGCAGCTAAAATAATTTTTATGGCAAGTTTACCATTTTAACAAATGTCCATCTATCCAGAAGTAAACTCACCCCTGAAAGCCACGACAAACAATTCTTTTACATCTTGTATTTGTATTGCACAGTTTAAACTTAAACGCGTAAATTCGGAAAATTAAAAAAGTCTGTGTACATTGCGTAATAGTTATCACACATAACGTAGGGAAAATAAACAGGAAAACCGTTAAGAGGACTAAAATAAAATTGTTTCCAGATAATGTCACAAGTGTAAAATAAGCCTTCTTTGAAAGAAACATTTTAGTTCACTTCGTAAAGAACCACTTATTTTCACGACTGTTCTAAACTCGTTGTTTATATGTACATACATATTATATTATTTAATAAAATGTGATGTGAAGGATGGGTAATTTTGAATATTAATTCCCTTTAGGTACCGCGATATGGTTATGAATATGCAACATATTTGTATTTTCGTAAATACTAAGTAGACATCTAGAAAAATGTTTTGGTTTTCAGAAAATACAAGTTTTAACATTTTCTAATCAATATATTGTTTTTAAGCATAGGTTAAAATAGAAAGGAATTAGTTTCCTTGTTCCTCAATAAATAAGTCGTTAAGGACTACATCATTGGTTATTAAAAGAATCCATGTAAATGTAAAAAATATTCTACAAAACTGAAAATGCAAAACTAAATATTACCTTCGCGTCCAGTTCACCCTTGGCATCATTTTTCCGAACAAGAAAAACAGCTGGTTTGTCGGGTTGCACGCCGGATTCTGGAAACTGTGCCACTTCGAGTTTATGAGCATCGCCCATTGCCGGTGATACGTAAACTCTGTGTGGAGAATCGGGAATATGTTGGTCGTTGAACTTTATGCCTACCCTGTACTCGCCTGAAAATTCAAATTAGCAAGTTATTTTCATTAATATATTCCCTTGTTTTTACGAATAAATTATATTTGACATTTGACATTTGAATGTAATTTTCTGTGTACAAAAATGTGGAAAACGTAGCCACATTTTCTACGTGTACTAACCATCATTCTCGCAACTTGGGTTGCATGCATTTCCCGAAAGAACTATTTGTGCAGTAGTAACGAAACTACCTACTGCTTGCGTCTGTCTTTCCATTGAAAATCCGTTTCTAATGTAATAGCGGAATAAGAGCAGATATCCCACTTTAAAGATATGCAATATAAAAGGGAGAAATGTGAAGAAGGAATGAGAGGCTGTTTCTATTTCAATGAATGGGAGGAAGGCGGACACTCAACGACTGCGCACACAAACAATGGAACCCAAGAAGAAGGAGACTGACTCGAATAATGAAGAAAGGAATGTACAGCATAAAGAAAAGCGAAGTATATGAAGTGCAAAGTGAGAAATTGAACGCAGCTTAATCCCGAACGACTATTTTCTGTAACCTGATTCTAGCTTCTGATCCCGATTAGTCCACTCTCTCTCTCCCTCAGCTTACCTTATTTCGTGCACGCTATCCAAATATAACAAGCCCGCTAATTTTACATCTCGGAGCCTCAGTCACCAAAATATGACTTCATCGTGGTCACAAATATAAACGAAAATATTTTTAGATAAATCGAAAACAGGCGCTGAAGTCTATTTTCTAAGAATCTCAGTCCACATTTTCTTAATAATTCGATGTATTTATTTACTTATCTTATTATACTTTGATATTTTGAACATTTAGCGACGCAATACTGTACTTGCTTTTTAATTACCTATAGGAATATTTCTGCCGTCTATAATCAACTCGAATATTTTCAATTACTTTACAACTTATTCACTTATTACATTTTGATATAAAATATTCTTTAATATTTCTGTTAATATTTATTCAGTACAAGAGTGAAACTAGTGACTATGTAGTTTAGAATTTAAATGTGGAATTTTTTGGTTTTATTACAAATATTTCGGACATTGTTCATTAGAAACTAGATTTAGAATTAAACAAAATTTGGGAATCTTCCATATTTATTAGGTCATCCTATAATTAATCCGGGTCTTTCGGTACCTACCTATATTTTATGATGGAAATAAACAATTATCATAGAATGAGTCCAATTCAACTTCTGAGCTAAATCTTCAATAATAGTTATTGTTAAATGCAATTTCAAATTAGCATAATTCAACGCTAATATGTAACCGGCGCACAGTGGGGCATTTCGGGTCACTGCGTCCTCTTACAAAAATATCGCCATACTGCAAATTTTTTTTACAAGTAGTTGATTGCACATTTGGGTCATAATGTAGCATGATTATTTTTCACATTCATTAATTTTTAACGCGACTACACGGGTTTGAAGAGCACATCCTCGAAACTCTTCAGAACTAGCATTGTTATTTAGAGTTTTGTTGTTTGCTTAATTCAACTAATTTTTGGTGGGATTAAGTGTTGATGTATGTATTTGAAATGTGCCAAATTTCATTCTCATATCTCTGATATTTTTGGAATTATACCTTACTGAATTTCTCAATTTTCATTGTTTATTTTGAATGGGAGTTCAGTGGAGTTCAGTATTCTTACTGGCCGGATTGAAAAGGACGAAGCCTTACCTTTATCGTACAGAAAAGATTGGCTGCTAGTAGCTGCTACTGGGGTAGTTAGAAGGGTGCGAAGGGTCCAGGACGCGTTTTTTTTTTCAAAAACGCCTTTCCTGCCATTGAAATTCAAAATAAATGAAGTATTTTTACCTGCGAAAGATACGGAGCTTTTTCCTATGTACAGTGTACACGATATTATCCGCAATTTGTACATAGCCAGCGGAGAGTCCTCAGAGTGAAGCTGGTGCGTGTGGTAAATTGTAAGGATCAATTGTAACGAAGTTGGCTTGTAATATTTGTTAAAATTAATTAAAATATGTTTGTTAAATAGTTTTGAAGTAACATAAATAAAGATTTTGTAACTATTAAAAAAACTAAGCGATAAGTATATGATTTCAGTCAGAAAATGTTTTGTGCCGCGTTTCGACCCGAAATGCCCCACTGTCCGGCGTAGCGATCACACTTCCGTATTCACGAGAACCGCGCCAGGTGCACCAGAACGTGCTGCAGAGTTTAAGAGAGAGAGCATGCGAAAGTAAAGAGCAAAGTAAAAGTGAAATCGGCATTCTAAAATTTAATCCAGTATCACTCATACTACACATTTCATCCTTTTCTCAATTAAAACATTATTCTTTATATCATTCAACTTTGTCGGTCTCCACCTACTTCCACGTGCAAGAGGTATAATTGGATTTCATTCAACAGTAACCCGTAAAACGCCTTCATCGAACTCCTCAGGCCTCCCGGCACGAGGTTGACGTTCGAGACTCTGGTTCTCAGCTCGAAATTTCTTAAACCATCTTTGGCACTGCCTTGCACTAATACACTGTCCAACACGATTTTTGGTCTGCAATATCCGCTGGGTGATTCTTGTAAAGTTTTTCGCCCTGAACACGAATCCGCAAGCAGAAATGCTCTATCACACTCAGTTTTTGTGTGAGAAAATCGATTTTGAAAAAAACTACAAATTTTCAAATTTGAACATTTTTTGTGTCGAAACGGTAAGTTATTCGGTTGCTCGTTGCATCAAATTATACTACGAACCCTCCCGAATACAACGATGTAAGTTATTATTGCATTATGATCATTTAAATTTGTTTAAACAACGATCAAAGGGAAAATGACACCCGAAATGCACCCATTTTTGAAGTTATCTTTCAATTTATTTCCAAAACTAAGGGTCTTAGAAAAAATCTGACTACTCCACGCGATGCAGCAGACATTGTTCCTCTGGAAAGCATCAACAGAAGTGGTAAGTCACGTTTTGTTTTCAATACAGAAGCGAAATAGTTTGGCAAAACGCGCGGTGCCAACAGTGGTACTCAGGCGCGTTAAGCGATTGTGTTACGCTGAGCGGCAGAGGACCGCGCGCCACCGTTGACTACCACTGTCGACACCGCGCGTTTTGCCAAACTCTTTCGCTTCTGTATTGAAAACAAAACGTGACTTACCAGTTTTGTTGATGAGTTCCGAAGGAAAAATGTCTGCTGCATCGCGTGGAATGGTCAGATTCTTTCCTAGACTCTTAGTTTTGGAAATAAATTGAAAGATATCTTCAAAAATGGGTGCATTTCGGGTGTCATTTTCCCTTTGATCGTTGTTTAAACAAATTTAAATGATCATAATACAATAATAACTTATATCGTTGTATTCGGGAGGGTTCGTAGTATAATTTGATGCAACGAGCAACCGAATAACTATTACCGTTTCGACACAAAAAATGTTCAAAGTTGAAAATTTGCAGTTTTCTTTCAAAATCGAGTTTCTCAAAAAAAAGAACTGAGTGTGATAGAGCATTTCTGCTTGCGGATTCGTGTTCAGGGAGAAAAACTCTACAAGAATCACCCAGTGGATATTGCGGAACAGAAAAAAAATTTCATTTTGTTGGACTGTGATATCTATCCATACACCTCAAATATCATTTCCGCCGTTGCAGTTGCATTATTTCCTTTGTTAAACTCATATAACATAACATACCGAATATGTTCTTTCGTCACGTGCAGTTTAAACATTTGTAATAACCGCAATATTTGATATACAATCGTGGACTTTTGATAAAACATTGTCTGAAAGTTCTACTTACAGTAATAGAGGAAGTGCAGTATATTTGGAATATCCGTTTGTTTAAGACGAATGAAAAATTACGACAGAGGATGGGAACAAATAAAACTGCGTAATATCATAGGGAAACTAATAAACATTTATATTTCAAAGTGTCAGTAATAATAAAAACCCAAAAGTAGCTGAAACTTTGGTCTAAATGAAAAATTACAGGAAGTATCGATTTCGTTAAGGTGCAGGTAATTTGGAATATCGGCATTTCAATCACTTCACTTTATAAACTTAAAAAAAAAACATGTAGATAATAAATTATTTCCTTTATGATCTAATCAGACTGAAAAATTACAATATAGGAACAATCTTAGGTAAATATAAATGGATAGCGCTGGCCAAACCGACGCGGCGGTAGCCGTTACGCGTGAAACAAACGCATCCCAAATTACCTTCAATTATCTTCTCAAAATGGCGGTTCATCCACAAATGTCATTCGTTAACAGGTCATTAGCCCCTGTTGTCTACGGTGTTACAAATTAGATAACGTTAGTAGTTTATTAGATACTTCGGTATTCCAAATTACCAACAGTATTCCAAATATGCTGCACATCAACTATATTTACCAAACAGATAAGTGACGATCGCGACGAGTTCCATTGGTATCAGAAAAACCGCATTACTTATTATGAGATGACCTTATAAATATGGACGTTCCCCAAATCCAGTTTTAAATATGTTTGCGATATTAATGTTTTAAATAAATGACTAATGTTGTAGTTACAATAAAAAATTAAGCAATTATTTCTAATTTAATGTTGCACAGTTGTTTTTAGTAAATGCTTTAGTTTTATGTTTCATTTTGATAACAATAGCTTCACTCTCTCATTATGCATATCGGAGAAAATATCAGGAAATGATCGGTAATATATGTATTATGTAGGTTATCGGAAGATAGCACATGTATGTAGGTATACAGGGTGTCCCAAAAATGTCGGTTTTCCTTGAAAGGGGTAACTCAGGGGGTGATTTGAAACAACTTTTTCCTTAGCGAAAATATTGTCCGAAGCTTCGTTAAGGAGATATTAACCAAAAACCCCGACCAATCAGAGCGCGCGCCTTCCGCCCGAGTTCCCGCGGTAGCGTTGGCTACGCGGTAGGCGACCGCGCTTGTGCTACGAACGTACGAACAAGCAAGTCGGCATGCATCGAAAGAAACCGCGTTACACAGTTTTTTTTTTAAAGCAGAATCTTAAACAAGAATAATTTGAAGTGAGAGGACAAGAATTACGTAAATTTCGTTTTTAAATAAGGCATAAACGAAAAGGTAACGTAACAGAAAATGTACGACAAGTGATCGTAATTCGTTATTGAAGTAAAAATCCGTAGTTTAACAACGGCCAACACAACTAAATTTAAAAAATAATATTAGGTGTATGAATAAATTCTTTCCGACTGGAATTTCTATCGCGGTGGTATTCAGAAGCTGCCAGAAAAATGGCAAAAGGTAATTAACAATAATGGAAATTATTTCGAAGATCGAGTTGTTTTCATATTTTTTAAATCGAACTGTTATTGTACCCTAAAATCGGAAAGAATTTATTTTCACACCTAATAATCACCAATAAATTAAATAAAACTCACCCTTTCAGACATTCCTTTCCTTGCATTCCTTCCCTTTTCGGAAACCTGTGTCACTAGGCCACTGTACCGATCCTGGTCATCGGCGTCCAGTGCTCAGCTGATCGCAGGGTCAATGTACCGAATATTTACTTCACTGCACGGCTACTAACACTGTTCACTTAATTTATGTTTCACGGAACGTGTTGTTCTTACGTTATAAAAATTGGTGGCCCCGAAAGGGGCCGATTACTGTTAATTACTGGGACGAGATTACTACTATTACCCAGCGAAAAGAAGACTCGTGGCAGACGGTCTCGGGCTGTACAGTCCGCTGCTGTGACGATTGGTCGCGTCACCTATTTGGGCACACTTTTACAGACGAGACACACGTATTTTGGTTATTGGCTGAAGTTGCCACATACATTGTCGCACCGCGCGGCGAAGAGATCGAACGAAACACGAGATCGTGTGGGATAGAGCGATCTGACCGACGATCGTCAAAACAAAACAATAGCGTAGGCTACAGATCGCTCTATCCCACTCGGTCTCGATGTGTTTCGTTCGATCTCTTCGTCGCGGGGTGCGACAATGCATGTGGCAACTTCAGCAAATAACCAAAATACGTGTGCCCCGTCTGTAAAAGTGTGCCTAAATAGGTGACGCGACCAATCGCCACAGCAGCGGACTGCACAGCCCGAGACCGTCTGCCACGAGTCTTCTTTTCACCGGGTAATAGTAGTAATCTCGTCCCAGTAATTAACAGTAATCGGCCACCTTCGGGGCCACCAATTTTTGTAACGTAAGAACAACACGTTCCGTGAAACATAAATTAAGTGAACAGTGTTAGTAGCCGTGCAGTGAAGTGAATATTCAGTACATTGACCCTGCGATCAGCTGAGCACTGGACGCCGATGACCAGGATCGGTACAGTGGCCTAGTGACACAGGTTTCCGAAAAGGGAAGGAAACCAAGGAAAGGAATGTCCGAAAGGGTGAGTTTTATTTAATTTATTGGTGATTATTAGGTGTGAAAATAAATTCTTTCCGATTTTAGGGTACAATAACAGTTCGATTTAAAAAATATGAAAACAACTCGATCATCGCAATAATTTCCATTATTGTTCATTACCTTTTGCCATTTTTCTGGCAGCTTCTGAATACCACCGCGATAGAAATTCCAGTCGGAAAGAAGTTATTCATACACCTAATATTATTTTTTAAATTTAGTTGTGTTGGCCGTTGTTAAACTACGGATTTTTACCTCAATAACGAATTACGATCACTTGTCGTACATTTTCTGTTACGTTACCTTTTCGTTTATGCCTTATTTAAAAACGAAATTTACGTACTTCTTGTCCTTTCACTTCAAATTATTCTTATTTAAGATTCTGCTTTAAAAAAAAAACTGTGTAACGCGGTTTCCTTCGATGCATGCCGACTTGCTTGTTCGTACGTTTGTAGCATATGCGCGGTCGCCTACCGCGTAGCCAACGCTACGGCGGGAACTCGGGCGGAAGGCGCGCGCTCTGATTGGTCGGGGTTTTTGGTTAATATCTCCTTAACGAAGCTTCGGACAATATTTTCGCTAAGGAAAAAGTTGTTTCAAATCACCCCCTGAGTCACCCCTGTCAAGGAAAACCGACATTTTTGGGACACCCTGTATGCGCAGTCAAAGCGTGAATTCAGCGAATGTATACACTCACTAGTCAATGTATGCACACACTGCTGCGATTGGGTAAAGTATTCACAAGAAATGAAATGTATACTTTTACTAAAGTCGTGTTCAGATATATTGGCCGGTGAGTTTCGTGAGGGGTATTCTCCCACCACACCGCTTGCCTGCCTCGGTACTCCTTTTCTCAATGTTCTCACTCTCTCTCGGGCTACGCCTGGTCGTCGTGCGGTGGGGATTGGTGTCCGTGAGGTACGTAAGACGCACCGAAGCATCCCCACCACTTTC
This sequence comes from Andrena fulva, assembly GCA_946251845.1. Taxonomy (NCBI): domain Eukaryota; kingdom Metazoa; phylum Arthropoda; class Insecta; order Hymenoptera; family Andrenidae; genus Andrena; species Andrena fulva. The sequence goes on from OX276333.1 coordinate 13,305,113, forward strand.
TCGCTTCTTTCTTGCCGAAGGCGGGAGCAAGATGGAATGAAAGCGTGTCTAATCGCTCATGCCCGTCGCGCACGCAAAGGACAGAGTATCAGGCGCACGAAAAACGAAGCGAGACAAATATGTATCAATGTCATCTGTCTCGTACCGTTCCTCGCTTGCTTTCAGTCCCTCTGACTCGTTCACGTTCCATCTCGCTCCCGCCTTCGCAGAGCAAGAGTGAGCTAGAAATGGTGGGGATAGCGCCAAGCTCCCGAGCGCGAGGGCGATGCCCAGCGCCGGCGCCGATCCGGCCCCTCAGGACCAACCCCAAAGAGGAGCAGTGCAGGGAAGGGAAGGACCCACGATGGTAGCGTCCGGCGGAGAGACCTCAGGCGCACCCACGGGGGGGGGGGGGGGGCGATCCCCCACGAAGAAGGCCGGCATGCCCACCCGCGGGGGAGCGGGAGACCCCCGAAGGGGCTGGGTAGGGATGGGCTCTCGGCGACCCAGGGAGGAGTCCAAAGGACCACCGGCTCTGGGTCACTGAGGTACCACTTCCTCAAAACTGCCGGGGTGGCGAGTAAGACCACCACGTTAAAGCGAGGGGGGAAATAGAAAAGTGGACTGCAACACGGGACACACAATATCCCCCGGAGCACGTGCGAGAGCGGGCAATATTGCAGTCAAGATGGCTGCAGGATGCATCAGCATCTCGCAGAGTAATCTGCAGCACTGCAAAGCGGCGACGGACTTACTCGATCGCCGCATAGTGGGGCAGCAAACAGATATAGTACTCATACAGGGACCCTGGCTAATCAGGGGTCGAGCAGAAGGACTAAACGCGAAACTGGGCACGGTAATATACAGGCCCGGTGACCCCGGCCCAAGAGCGTGCGTCTACGCGAGTAAAAGACTAAACGCCTTGAGGCTGGGAGAATTCTGCACTAGGGACCTAACAGCTGTCCTAATAGAGCTAAAAATGGGTGGGAACACGGAAAAGATGGTCTGCTCAGCATACCTACCATACAACTCTGAGGAGCCCCCCCCCCCCCCCAAACTCAGACTACTAGTGGAGGCATGTAAAAATAGGGGACTGCAACTGGTGGTGGGATGCGACGCCAATGCCCACCATATCATATGGGGCAGCACCAATATTAACACGAGAGGGACGAGCTTACTTGAATACCTCTCGACCACGGAACTGGAGATCCTTAATCGAGGCTCCAAGCCCACATTCGTTAGCACCAGAAGGCAGGAGGTAATCGATATCACGCTGGGCTCGACGAAGGTGGCTCAGGCTATTGAGGATTGGCAAATGGCGGAAGAGGTAACTCTCTCAGACCACAGGCTAATCGAATTCAGACTGGCGGGAGACGCGAACCACGAACCCACGGGAGTCTACAGGAACCCCAGGGCCACCGACTGGCAACTCTACAAAGAGGAGCTAGGAAGAAGACGGGGGGGGGGGGGCCGAGAACGGGTGGGGGGATCGAGCAGGCGGTTGAGGAACTGCTGGCTGCGATCACCCAATCGTATGAAACGTCATGCCCGGCCAAGCAAAGGAAGAGCAGCAGACGGGTACCCTGGTGGAACCAGGAGCTGAGTAGGCACATGACCAGAACCCGGAAGCTGCTCAACAGAGCCATAAGGCTGAACACGAGGATCGAATGGGAAAACTACAGGGAAGCCCATAGATCCTACAAAAAGCTCATCAGAGCATCAAAAAGGAAGAGCTGGAGGGAATTCTGCCAAGAAGCCGAAGCCCTACCACTAGTGGCCAGGCTCCGAAGGGTATTCGCATCCGGGCCTTCTGAAAAACTGAACGGACTCAGACTCCCGAACGGGAGGTATCTAGAGTACCGGCAACAAATTTTGGAGCACTTGACAGGGGTCCACTTCCCAGGCTCGGGACTTTTTCAGCAGGAACAGCCAACAGAAGAGCTAGAACCTAAGAAAGAGGGACCGAAGGACTGGGGGATGGCCTCCAGAGTGGTAAACCGAGACAGGATCAGAAGGGCCATAAACTCATTTAAGAGATTTAAGAGTCCGGGAGTGGACGGGATCTTCCCCGCTCTTCTACAGGATGGGGGGAGGACCTGATAAAACGACAGGACCTTATCTTCAAATCCTGTCTTGCCTTGGGGTATATACCCACAACATGGAGAACGGCTAGAGTCCCAAACCAGCGAAGAAGGACTACGACTCTGCCAAATCCTTCAGGCCTATCTGCCTAACATCCTTCCTTCTGAAGACGCTGGAAACGCTGGTGGATAGGCACATCAGGGAACATGCGCTGGGGGAAAGACCTGTACAAATCTCCCAACACGCGTATCAGCAGATCCGTGGAGACGGCACTCTACCACCTGGTAGGGGTATAAGGGGCCCTGGAGCGGAAACAGTCGGTCCTGAGCGTATTCTTGGACATCGAAAGAGCGTTCGTTCGAGTCGAAGACTCGATCAGAAGGTGGATCCGCAACATGTTGCGGACTAGAGCCATGATGGCCAGCTGGGAAGGGACCACGATAAGGGCTCGGGCCGACAGGGGCTGCCCGCAGGGGGGAGTTCTCTCCCCACTGCTGTGGACCCTGGTGGTGGACGAGCTACTGCGTGGGCTCGGAGAAGAAGGTGTAATAGTACAGGGCTATGTTGACGACATAGTGATCGCAGTCAGAGGCACGAGCCCGACGTGCATGGCTAGGAGAATGCAGAAGGCGCTCACACTGGTTCAGGAACGGTACCACAACCAAAACCTAAGGGTAAATCCGTGCAAGACGGAGATGGTACTGTTCACGAGGAAGCGGAACCTAAAGTTTAAGGCCCCCTCAATATCTGGGAGTGACCCTGGATAAGAAGCTCACGTGGAAAAGCCACGAAGCAAACCCAGAAGGCGCTGGTCACCTACTGGGCCTGCAGAAGGATGATCGGCAGCACATGGGGGTTAAAATCATGGGTGGTCAAATGGATCTACACAGCCATCCTGGAACCCCAACTGATATACGCCTCAGTGGTATGGTGGACCTCCATGAGGGGGGGCACCCACAGGAGGACATTCAGCAAGTAGTATCGCATGGCACTGCTGGGGATGACGGGTGCGTTCCCCACCACGCCTACCCTGGCGATGGGAGTCTTGCTGGACCTGGCGCCACCGCACTTGACGGCGGTGGCCGGGCAGAGATGGCTGCCCTGAGGATACACTTCGCGGGAAGATGGAAAGGCGCGAGCAACGGGCATCCCGGCGATCCAGCAGGATGTAAGGGACTCGCATGAGGCCCTGGACTGCGGGGGAGACCAATGTGACCCAGCCTATCGCTTCAAACATAACTTTGTCGTTCGCTTCCCAAGCAGGAAGGACTGGGAAGAAAGCGAGAAGGAAATACCCTCTCCGGGGGGGGGGGGGGGTTCACCTGGTATACAGATGGCTCCAAAGCCAAAACCGGAACCGGAGCCGGGATATGGGGGGAGATGCCCAGGGTGGAAAGATCCATCGCCCTGGGCCCACACGTATCGGTTTTTCAGGCGGAGGTGCAGGCTATCAGGACCTGTGCCAGATTGAATCTGGACAGGGGCTATGAGGGCAAGCACATCTATATCTGTAGCGACAGTCGGGCCGCACTTGGATCCCTACACAACGCAGTGGTGAGATCCAGTCTGGTGCTAGACTGCGTGGACACACTGACGCAATTGGCTAATAGCAACCGCGACAGTCTAGTATGGGTTCCGGGGCACGCCGGAGTCAAGGGAAACGAAGGGGCAAACGACAGGGCCCAAGAAGGGGCGCGTAATCCAAATCGGGGCCCGTCCTGCACCGTAGGTGTCTCCATGAGGACTGTGAAGGAGTGGACGAGGTGCTGGATCAGACAGCAACTCGAACAACTCTGGGAACGGACCCAACAGATGGGACTCGCGAAGGCTCTGCTGAAGCGGCCTTCAAAGAAGATAGGGGCGGCACTCAGCCGCCTGGATAGGTGGTCGTGGGGATGGTCACAGGACACTGGCACACGAGGAAGCACCTGGCGCGCCTCGAGTAGCCTAGGCTGGTACTGAAACAGACTCGTGTCGGGCTCCTGCGTCTGGCGCGGATCCGCCGGTCGCAAACGTTTGTAGGAGACCAGATGCATGCTTCCACATTGCACCAGTATACTGCGACTGATCGCTGCTAGGAGATCCCGCCTTAAGTTCGTTAAAAATAGTCTGATTTACATGAAATTTGGTATAATTGTCATTGAAAAAACATAAGAAATCCGTCGGTATCACTTCCATATCGATACGATAAATAATAATGAATGCAGTTTTTCTGAAACAGATATGAATCCTCGGTCGACCGCAGCGAATCGAGGTTGGCGCCCCGCATTCGAGGATGCAATATTCATTTCAGCGTATTGAGAAATTCTTTATTCTTCAACGTATCGATATGAAAATGACACCAGTGGATTCCTGGCGTTCTCCCAATTATAATCATAGCAAATGTCATGCAAATTGGACTACTTTTACACAAGTAACACAAATCACAAAAGGAGTAAGTATTTTTTACCACACTCTATTATTGTAGTGAGCAGGGAAAGGGAAACCACAAAATTGTGGTGCCTATTCCAAATCATATCGCGGGACCCTCGAATATTTCGACAAGGAAAGACAATAGATATGAGGGAAGTACGCGAAAGAAACGTACTAAAATACGAATTTTTTTACCTATTTAAAAATAATATTTTATTTATGATATTATCTTTTAGTCTGTTAGCGTCACCAAATTTAAGGGGGCGGCCGATGGCAGATGGCCTCATGCTGTCCTGCCTTCGAGGATTTTGTGGCAGGGACTTAGCCTGTGTGCGGTCCTGATTGTAGAGGGTACGGGAGACTAAACAGTCCTGGCGACGGGCGATATCTGGTGACCACGTTGGGTCTCCCAGCTATCGGGTGTCGAAGGATTGGTTGTCTAGAGTGAGATAGAGAATATGGGAATGGCAAGCGGCCCGACGCCGTATTGCTAATGAATAGGGACTCTGTTCTTGGAGGATCTGTCCACGGAGTGGGGAAGGCTATGCCTTTTGGTAAGAGGACTGTGATGAACCCCACAGTACTTACCCCACAACTGTCCTGGGACGAGTTTCACTGCAGTCTTAAAGCCGCGCCTAAAAGTAATTTCTGACAAGTCGATTTCTTTTTTTGCTAATTAACTCGCCTGTTTTTGAAAATACTTTTTCCGAAGGTACTGACGTTGCCATTATGCAGAGGTATTCCTTTGCAAGTATTGCCAATATTGGATATTTTAGGCTATTAGTTTTCCAATATGAGACTGGATTCTCATGCCTTGGTAGATATGGTTCCTTCATGTAGTTGGATAATTCTGCGGACACACCACTTGTGCACGCAACCGTATTTTTGGTTAGTACTTGGGTGTCAAATGTTGCCCAAAACGAAGAGGCTTTCTCTGGAACTGTTTTTTGCGACACAGTTTGATGTAGTGTGAATTCTGTTCTTACTATTTCCAACGGATTCGCAATATTAATTATTTGTTTCCTTATTTCATTAACCAATATTTCATTGTCAAAAGATAAATCTCGGAACCGTGGATCCAGCAATGCGGGAATGGAGTATCTTTGGTTGGTTTCGTAATTATGGACATACTTATTTAACTTATTTAACATACTTGTGTACCCGTAATACCTTCGTCTTGAAACATATCAGTAAATATGATTAATCGTTTTTTGTTAAAATAATTTTTTAATACTGACATATTTTTCTGCACTTATTTCTTCGGTGACTAAAAAAATGGTTGCAACATTTGTATGATTTTGGGTAACATATCCCATTCACATTCCGTTAGCTTCTCCATGGTAGTTTTAAGAGAAGACAGGGCTGTTACAATCGATGATTTTAATTTGAGCAATCGGTCAAGCATTTCGTAGGTCGCGTACCACCGAGTCGCTACTTCCGATTTCAATTTGTATTTGGGTAGACCCAACATAATTTGTACTTCGTTGAGTTTATCGGTTGCGAGGGAACTTGATTTAAAATATGTAACTAGTCGTCGACATTTATCACAGAAATTTCTGTTACATTATCCAGAGCATGTTTGACGATGAGGTTTAAAGTGTGTGCGAAGCAGAATATATTATCTGTTGGAAGCTGTTTCACAGCAGCTGTCATATTCGCAGCATTATCAGTCACTACTGCTGTTACTTTATCTTGTATATCCTATGTAAGGAAAATTTCGTCTAAACGATTCGCAATTGCACTAGCTGTATGGCTTCCTGCAAATTTCGCAGTTTCGATAACGTATGTCTGTAATTCGAACTTTTCATTTATGAAATGACAGGTAACTGCTATAAAACTGTTAGTATTTATACTGGTCCACGTATCTGTAGTAATACAAATTTTATCCACAGTGTGCAGTTCTTCTCGCACTCGGTCTTTTTCTTCAAAGTATCTTTTATCCAACATTGTCTTTAATGTTTTCCTACTGGGTAATTTGTACTTGGGATCGAGGAACTTCAATAAATTCTTAAACCCTACATCTTCGACGATCGAAAATGGTTGAAGATCCGTAATTATTAGATCTAAAATTAATTCGTCAATCCTTTCTTTTTTAACGTTGGTTTCTGAAAATAAGTAAACAAATGGTAATGTTGTGTCTCTGCAGTTAATTATCCAATTAATTCAGAACACGTGCACGAGAACAGGCGAATCGACCAAGTAGTCAGTCCCTGTCCTAAAGAAGAAATTGGATTTTGGATGTATCAAGTAGTAAGTACCAACGCTTTGTTCAGGGGCTTTCCGTCGTTTCCCCCTGAGACTAAGGACAAATGTCGAGGAGATTGCCTGAAAAAGGCCATGCAATGAAACTGTTCTTTTAGACACCTAAAATCAACGGTTTCTTCTGGGCTAGATTGTAGAGCCAGTAATAACTTAAATCATTTGCTCTTTTAACAATTCTTTCTTAGGGACATAATACGTATTTTGAAATAAGAATGTTTACAAAATATTAAAAATTAATTAATATACAAGACGTCAAAATGAGTGCTTGACGATTCCGATTGACCGACTCGTCTAAAAGCAAAATCGCTGTATATGAGTATCCTTTAACTCAAAGTCTTCAATGTGGAGCTCGGTCGATAATTTTTAATAAAAATTCACGGAGTTATACAACAAATATCAACTTTGGAGGATTTTACTGAAGTAATTCTACGATAAATGTTGTCTTAAATGTTGTTAAAGTTATGCGATCTTAGTGAACGAGTTCCACATTGTGGAGAAAAGTGTTTTGAAGGTTCAGTTCAAATTTCTACAAAAAATCCATCCGTTCTCGAGTTACGATGTTCACCGTGTTTTCGCCAAGAGCGTTTTTAAATTGCCGGTGCAGGTGGACTCGAGGGAAGAATGACTGGTGAATTCAATGCTCCCTCAAATGGACGACACTGCTTTATTTAGTCACTTCGTGATTCCACAGAGGTCGAGCAGCACACTTGATACAGACGTCGGACACTACAATTTACATCGACGGAGACGGATACGGCACACAAAGTCGTTGGCGCGTGGGCGCGAGGCGACAAAACGGGTCGCTGGTGGATAACTACACGGATACTGTACGGAGCGCAAAATGGGCGCAAGCAGAACTCTCTCGATCGACAATGGTGTTGTTGTCACGGCGGTGCTGTTCTCAGAACTAACGGTCGCCGGGCGAGCGCTCCGCGTTGATCGTAAGCGGTCAAAAACGTTACAAAGGTGCCGCGGCTGACTCGTCAGCTGTTGTGATGAGTCACCGGGCACACATTCGAATCGCGCGGCGCGACGCGTTGCTCGCGGCCGCAACAACCGTTTTCAGAAACACAGTTTTCACAAAAACGGCTTTAACCTTTAGAGGGCCGGGATTTTTTCATTGAAATTGTAAATTTTATTTACTTAAAATTGATGCACATATACCACCAACATGATCAGCAAAGTATCCAAAAGGGCTACTATAGTGACCAGCCCGGCCCTCTAAAGCAGCGCTGTCCAGCGTAGGAGCCCCTCACGCGCCTGCTTCCCCTTCCAATATTTCTCTCGCACAGCGTGCCTTCCGTTGTCAAGGAGACCGCGCGACGCTAAGAAGGCTGCCATGACGGGTTAGCCGGGCTAGCGTCTTCGCGGTTAGCGTCGCGCGGTATCCACGACAACGCTGACGAGATTGAGAAAACCCCAAGTTCCCGCGGGAGCGACCTTGGACAGCGCTGCTCTAAAGGTCAAATGCCGCCGCAGTGCGTTTACCTGCATTGGCCCGTGCGTTACTTTTTACGCTGTAATTCTTACAATTTTTCGAATTTTTCCATGATTTTTTTTTAAAATACTTCTAAGACTTGTGGCTACCATAAACAATGTAAAAAATCGATTTTTTGACCTCGAAATACCCATGTACCCCCTTAAGTAAATAACCCATTATATGGCAAGGTAGAGTAACAATTATTACCTGCATAAGTAGTAAATTCCGAATTCTCTCCAGTATCTTGTGCTGTTGTTTCTTTAAATATACCATGAATCTTCAGGTGTTCAATCATGTTTTTAGCGGACTTGCTAAATTTTAATCGTTTCGTACATTCATTTCACTCCACTGCACAATCTTGGTCGGTATGTTTGAAGTGATCCCAAACCCATGATCTTTTCTGAGACATCTTAGGCGTTGTTGACAAAATCAGGTGGTTGCAATATATGAATGTAGTTTGTCTGCCACCAACACACGCGCGAACTGTCTTTCACTTGTCTCTGGGTTGTCTTGTACCAGTTGTAAAGCCTGATGTTAACCGGGGTATGCAGATAAAACTGACTTTATTGCAGAAAACGTGAGAAAACGTGTTGTTGTCCGTACGGTGACTTCGACGAGAATGATTTTTCACTTTTCCGGTGGTCGCAAGGTAGACGCATCCAGAATTTTGGGAGGTACAAATATCCAATTAGCTGCACTTTTCAAGAAGAGGAGGGACCTCCTTATCGGTGTAGGAGGAATCCTCACTATCCTGACGAAGTGGAGGAAAAGTGCAACCAGCTGATTCCAAAATATTACCGGGGATGATCGGACAGAGCCGCGGGTCTAACCAGGGTCGCGGTTTATGACCGCATTGTACCGCGAGTCAGCAGTGGAATGGTCGGTGCGAGTCCCAGCAATATACGGATTAACTCGGAGCGACTAAATTTTTTAAGACAGCGGATTCTTGATTGCCCCGTAGCAATCAAAGAAGCAGATGTCGAAACGTTCTTCGAAAATACCAAACTGTCGGTCGTACAGGACTAAATTTATTTATTTATGGTTTGGCCCATAAAATTTTTTTTAGCCAGTCTGTACCGTTATGCTCATATAAGGGTATTCGCGACAGCGAACGCACTACCAATCAGCTCGGTGCCAAGAAAGAAATGAAAAGTCAGGTCGCATAAAATATCGTGCGTCTAGAATTACTTTAAACATAACGATGAAGATTGTGATGTGGAGTGATATGCATGTGCAAATTTACTCCCTATACAGGTAATAATTGTTACTCTGCCTTCACATATATGTGGGGATCAGGAACCCCCATAACATAAGAGGCGGATACGGAATACCCAAGAGAGGGAACTCGGCGGTAGCCGAGTAGGCTAAGGCGGCTGATCAGTGTGCAACGAATCTAAAGATCGCGGGTTCGAGTCCCGCGACCGAGGCTTCCTTTTTCCGAATCCTACATATATACACCGACAATATTGCAACAGAGACACAACATTGTCATTTATTTATTTTATTTTCACAAGGAAAAACATTAATGAACTAATTTTAAATGTAATGATTATGAATCTTCAGCCATTTTCGATCGCCGAAGATGTAGAATTTAAAAACTTATTAAATTTTCTCGATGTCAGGTATAAGTTACCTAGTAGGCAATCCGTATTAACCATGAAAGATATATCGAAGAAAAAATGCGAGTGTGAGAAGAAGTGCAAAATATTTATAAAATTTATATTACAACAGATATGTATATGGACTACTCACAAAACTTAAAGGAAATAAATCACAACTTAAAATTCAAGACATATGTTATTGAAACACAAAGATTTACAAAATGTCATACAGTTTCTGTAAAAGCGATGACATATTTCCATCGATACTTTTTAAAAGAAAAATGGCATTAAAGAAATACTTTGTGCGCAGTTAAGATTGCAGCTAAATAAATACTTTCATAATTATGAAGCGAATAAAAAATACACGATTCCAGCATCACTAGATGCACGATTTCGTAACTTATCTTTCGATAGTGAAACATTTGCTAAACAAATATGCAATTAAATAATTAATATAGCGAATCCCTAGGAAACAGTAAGTACGGAATCTAGAGCACATCAAAATGTATTACAAGGAACAGTAACAGCGGAAGCTTCTTCATTTTGGTAAACATTCGACCACACAAGTAATAAAAAAGTGGCGTGTCTCCCAAATTAAATAACTACATGAAAAGACTATACTTACTCAGTGTTCCGTGTTACGGGACAAAAGCGGGCTCAGAGCGAAGCGAAAATTCATTTGTCGTTTTCAGCGGGCGATTTAATATTTTTTGAAGCGCAATTCATTCATTCGTTTACAACTAGGCAATTGCGTGTTTTCGAAGGTTTCGTCGGGAAACATTTGTCAGCCGGATGACGAAAAGGGGCAATCGACATCGTGGCGTTTTTCAGGGATTCCGACTTTCTTCGCTCTGAGTTAATCCGTATATTGCACCATCGGCGGGTTCCACCGTTGACCTGCGGAACAATACGGTCATAAACCGCGACCCTGGCAAAACTCTGGCCGATCAGTCTGGCTAGTTTTGGTAAGCAGATGTCTAATTTTTCTCCTCTATGTTAACAAGAGGGAAAGGTGGGTCCCTCCTGCACCGTCGAACTCACAGAGGGAATGCCCCTCCTTTCCAAGGAACATTTGGCCAATCAGCAAGGTTCTTTGTATCGTTCGAACCACGGAATCCGAGTAGCCCTCATAAAGCAAAGTTTTCACAATTATTTTGATCACCGTACGGATCACAGAGTCTACATCGATCTAATCATGGTTTTGGATAAGTTACACTCTCGTCGGGATTCAGGGTGAGCCAGGAATCCATTGGTGTCACTTCCATATCGATACGATAAGAGAGTGTGGTAAAAAACTGCCTACTCCTTTTATGATTTGTATTGTTTGTGTAAAAGCATTCCGATTTGCATGACATTTTGTATAATTTTAATTGGGAGAAGGCCAGGAATCCACTGGTCTCACTTCCACATCGATACGATGCAGAATAAAGAATTTCTTAATACGCTGCAATGAATATTTCACCGCCGACTGCGAGGCGCCAACCTCCTTTCGCTGCGATCGGCCGAGGATTCATACCTGTTTCAGAAAAACTGTATTCTTTATTCTTTATTGTATCGATATGGAAGTGATACCGATGGATTCCTTATGTTGTTCCAATGAAAATTATACCAAACATCGTGTAAATCGGAATATTTTAAACGAAGTTAGGTGGAGATAATGGAAATCAATTTTTCAAGTAATTTCCTTCATTATGGTCCGAATTACGTCGTTCTTGGTGTTATTTTCATCGGAGAAACATAAGGTACCGATTGGTGTTGATTTCGCAGAGATCTGATGAGAAATGCGGAACTGAAATATTTCTCACTTCTTAATGGGTGGGTATACTAACTGTTGTGCCCAGGCAACGCCCAAGCACACGTATTATACACACTATTATACATTATACATATTATATTACTCTAGAACGTTTCGAGACGTTTATAAGCTAAATCAGTTGCGAGGCGAACACGAATCTACGAAATCAGCAAAAATGCGAGCGCTTCGCTATGACCATATACGGCAACGCGAAACGACGGCACCACGCCCAATAAGCGGAATAAAAACCGATTTGCCGCCGCAAATCGGCAGACTCGAGATCCGACCCTCGACCGGGCAACACGGCTAAAACCTACTTGTACACCTCAGTCTAGTTTAAGTTGTTTCTGAATAAAGACTTAGTCTTTGAGTTTAAACACATTTGGTGCAGTTCACCCGGTGGATTCTCATCCTTTAATCGCTCCCGAACTCACGATTACGCCAGATCCCGTACCAGCCTTGCGAGCCATCACGCAGGGCACAACAAAATTGGTGGCAGCGGTGGGATCTGCATCGTAAAAGTTTTACCGAGCCTTGACGCAACCGATCAATCGACACCGTCTGAGATTGAACTCTCTCAGACAAGATTATTGGATCATCGCAGTCGCATAGGCTGAAACAGGTTATCGTCGCTACCGAGGTAGCACAGAGGACCGAGGAACGGCCTTTGAGAAGACGTTCGACGCAGTCCGAACGACAAGGAACCTAGTAACGAGTAAAATCAGCTCGTGGGTAAACGGGTGAATCAACCATCCACCAAACACCAATTCCATCTACGAGGACGCCACGGATCCGAGGACCGAGGCGCACGAGAGGACTTGGAGACCGAGGAACGTGTAGGAGCCGCAGCTGAAGGACGGACGGAGAGCCGTACGAGGGAAGCAGCCGTCGAGGTACGCAGCGAACAGCTGTACGGATCGACCTTGCTGGGTCCAGTTTCATCTTATCGCCGCCGTTGGTTCACGTACGAGAGGACGTCCGACCGAGCCGACGACATGTGGTTGCGAGCAGCATTGTGAGTAAATGAAGCGTTTACCGAGTCCGAAACAGAAAACGCGAGCGTAAATATTGTAAACCAGAGTCCTAAAGAAATCCAGAGACGGTACATGCATGTCTATAGAAGACGAACGCGCGAATCAATTCAAGCTTCCGGGTCAAAGGAGCTTGTCGAGATCATTCGAATCGTTTTTCAATAAAAAGTTAACCTTCTTACGAGAAGAACTAGACCTTCTACCTTCAATAGACCATCCAAGACCGTCCCGCCAAACACTTCGACCGCCGCCGTTAAAACTAAGCGTAAAGGTGGCCGTTCCAATGGGCGGCTGCAGCCGCCAGCGACCGCGGCTGGCGACTGCGGCTGTAGCCGCGTACACTGGTACAATGGAAAGCATTCATCTCAACTCCTATGGGCGGCTGCGACTGCTGCGGCCGCGCCAGGATTGCTATAGCCTATGCGCGTCTGGTTCATGAGCAGCCTAGGCTACTCGAGACACAACACAATGCTACGAGTGTCTGTTTTCCGCCGTAACGGCAGAATCTCCTAGTCGCACAGCGGCTGCCGCTCTACTCCTCCAGAAGCAGTCTAGCGACTCTAGCCGCTCTGCGACTCTAGCCGCTCTGCTGCGATTCATCGTCACATTCGGACAGATTATCCAGAAATAAGGAAAGAAGTCAGAATTCATAACTTATGGAATTATGTTTTTTTATATACATATTTCTTGTAAACTAATAATATGAGCTCTTATAAAAAAAGGTAAAAATATCATGACGGCTACATCTGATCTGCGTGTAAACACATGTCAAATTTTTTGTTTTGTGCAGAATTTTAAATCGTGTCTTTTAAAGTTTGTTAAAGTAAAGTTAAAGGGGTCAGAAATGATTAGTATCGATTTTGCAAAGTAATAGCAAATAATTCGTTATATACAGTTATTTTTCCATAAGAAACCCATTGAAAAAATATCAGTAATTGTCGGCTTTTTAGTTACCTTCCGCGAACTTGTGTAATCAACATATATTTGTTCTTGCAACTGCGAAAACAAGATTTGACAATATTTTCCAATAATGGAATAATCACCTGTATTCTATATCGTACAGTGGGCCTGAATCCCAAGAAATAGGGGAAAAATGTAACATTCCATCTTTCGCGTTGAAAATGCTGAATATTATTGAGCAAGTTCATAAAAAAAGTGTTAATATACAACTCATAACAAAGTTTGCCGTTATTTAAAAAAATAACGTCAACAATTTCAATAAAAATAAAAAAATTTGATAAATTACTATGGAAAGTGCAGAAATATCTGCAAACCTGTATCCATGTTATTCTGGTACCAATGTAATAGATAGGTACTGTTCACAAAGTGTTAATACATTCTTACGAAATTATACAATATTTGGGTAACCTTCCAATCGGCTAATTGGGTGAAGCGACCTAAGAAGCCAGAAATTAAGATTTTAATAAATATATGAAGAATTGTAAGCTCAAAATATTCTCATTGCAATATAATCTCATTTTATGTATAGGTACAGAAACGGAGTTTCTTTATTTTTCATCGTATCAATATGAAAATGATGCCAATGGATTCCTTGCATTCTCCCGATTAAATTGACAAAAAAATATTTAAATCCCACTACTTTTAACGAAACGGGCTTTCAGTCCATGCAAATTAATTAATTGAGGCAGAGAGCAAACAACGGACTAGACCACATTCTTTTCGAAATTGAGTTAGTACCAATAGCGTATTGCAATAGGCTCTACTAATCATATAAAATAGGCATTATTAGGTCGGTGCATACGTTCGTTCGCTTTATTGATAGAAAGTGTTTATTACAAATATAAATATATTTCATACTTTTCAAGGCTGGCGTTCCAATGTGCGGCCGGCGACTGCGACCGGCGACGGTCCCACTAGTGCAAGGGAGAAACAGATGCATACTTCTCCCTTGCACAAGTGGGACCGTCGCCGGCCGTAGTCGCCGGCCGCACATTGGAACGCCAACCTTGAAAGGAAAACATTTTTCTTCAATATTTATATTTTTTTTGTCACTTTTCTGGCACCTAGATGAACTGGTAAATTGGCCAATTATAACAAAGCGTGTATCAATATATTGATACAAAGTGTTTTCTCAAAATATTGTATAAATATATTTCCAATTATAACAAACCATGTTTTGGAAACACATTCATTTCTTTTACTTTGTGTTTTTTTTAATCCGGTACGTCAATGAATACATTTAAAATTATTTTAACATCAGATACTTCAAATGATAAATTCTGTTATTGTTATTCAATTCGCCTTTTTATGTAGTATAAAAATACAGTAATTCGTCGATATAAACCCGACGATCGGGGCTGGCGGCGGGCGTACGTCGCGATGTGGACACGATTCCGTCCGGCCGAGAAATTCGAAGAGCGAGCGATAGGGAACGAAACGGTTGCCGTCGACTCTTTCGTTCTCTCACTCTCGACTGAAGGATTCCAAGAAATGGTGGGGATAGTGAGCGGGACTATTACGCATGGTAAAAACGGGACAATAACGACGAATTACTGTATATGGAAATTCTTCAAAGGATTGCTTGTTTGAATGAAGAGAGAGTTTAGATACAGCAAGCGGCCTGACGCCGCACAGTGGTTTAAAGGCGGAAAAAACCTAAAAGAATCGTGTCACAATTTCGTATTGTTTTTTAGGTATGTTTTTTTTATCGGTTATGTATTGGTCATTTCCTGTCACTTAGCCTCTAAAACCGATTACAAGTGCGGAGAAACTCGCACTAAAGAAGTATGGCCAAAATTTCTACATAAGTGGACCTGTTTTTTCCGGAGTAGTTTTATTACTCATTTTTACATAGTGTAGGACAAAAAGAGGCAGAATTGAAACTGTTGTCAGAATATAGCAATATCTCAAAGAATACCGAGGTGTTTTAGAAATCACCATTTTTTTCAGGTACCTCCGTCTACCTCCGCAACGACACTTGAAAGGTTTGAAAGTACATATTTTGAGGTACAATTCCCATTAAAAAATTTTACCGTCTATCACCGTCTGTACCGTATGCAAAATGCTTATTGAAGAATTAAAACGATCATTTTACCTACTTTGTTTCGACAACTTTGTCTAAACATTGTACAAGTACAAAATCCGTTCAAAAAACGATTATTGTAAGTTAAAAAATAAATTAAAAAATTCAAAAAAAAATTCAAAAAAATTCAAAAAACACATATTTTAATTCTCTACGACTTTTTTAGTGGACAAAATTACATTGAGGCAGAATATGAAACAGAAATAATGAAAAAATATTGAGAAATGCTGAAGTTATGAGTTTTTTCCACTTTCTCCTTTATGCGTCGGACCACTGTGCGCCGTATTGCCAAAGAATAGGAACTCTCTTATACCTGTAATAAACACTTTGTATCAATAAAGCGAACGAACGTATGCGCCGACCTGATGATCACTTATCTCTCGAGTATAAACACGCGTTGCAATATCAAAACAGAAGCACCCGCTGACGTATTGGGTACTAGAAAAGGTGGGCCATAAGGTGCGTATCGACTTTGCGAGGATTCCTCGCGAGGCACGCCTCGCGGAGTTGGATATCTGGAAATTGCATACCGCGATTATGATCACTTTGCGAAACAGCCTCGCGCTAGGCCGAATTTCCTAGCCGCGCAGCGTTCGGGATCCCACTTGGTTTCGAGCACTTGAAATGGTCTATGTGTGTAGTAGTAGAGCAAAATACAACCTGCTATAATATGCAACTAAGTAAATTTCATACCAAGAAGGGTGTAACTATTATCAAGTCAAAAGGCAATTCCACAAATTATTGAAACATTAAATATTTGACACGTATTTTCTTTTATCCGCAATCATCCATATCTGGAGGTGAAAAACACGTTTGCCCCAATATCTCGGAAAATATGCACCATATAGAATAATCTGTTAGGCGAAACTGATGTACTTTTTTATAACGATTCCAGTCACGCAATCAGATTCGTAATATATAAAATGTTATATATTAAAAATTACTTTTTATGAGTATTTTTTACTCCTTATAAATTGTTGGTCCATTTTGGCGTAAATTTGTCAACGTAAACTAAAGACCAAACCGTGAAATACGGATACGTAGAATTCTTCAATTTCGACTTTTCAGTAAAAACTAAATACACTATATTGAACTCGCTACGCGTAGGGAACCTCAGGTGTAAAATTTTAGTATATTTCGGGTCTAATGGAACCAGATGTTTCCAAAGAACTAGCCAGGTTAATCGGCCAGAGCGTCTCATTAGAGTCGCGGTTTATGATCGTATTGTCCCGCACTTCGACGACGGACAACAGTGCTTACGGACCATTTACCTGTACCTGCCATCCGCTGACAGAGCAATATACGGATTAACGAAAAGGCCGCTTTTTATTATATTTTCAAATTTTATTATATTTTGGACCTTTATATTGTGTTCTGTATTTTGCCTTTATGTTGTGTCCTCAATTATCCAAAAGGAAGCAGCCTCTGGAAGGAGCAGTTGTGAGCGGAGCGAAAATTCATTTATCGTTTATGGCCGGCAATTTGGTATTTTCAAAGACGGCTTCGACAACATCTGGTTGCCAGATATTCAAAGGATAATCAAGAACGTAACTTTGCCGTCTTTAAGAATTCAGATATTATTCGCGGTGAACAAAAGAGTGATTTTTTATTAACCCGCGGGTGTCCGCGGGAACAGTAAACAGCTGGATATTTCCTAACGTATTGCAGATAAAAAAAATTATTTATATGCAATTGCATAGTACATGGGGGCAAATTTACTAGCGCACATGAATTTTTTCTTCGATTATTGTTTTAAGATATATTTCCCCAACATGCGATTTTTGCTCTTGCGGCCGCGAGGCACCTTTGATTATGTCAAAAAAACGACAGTCGCCTCGCACGCAAGGCTGCTTTGAAAAGTCGAGGATGGTTTCCATGGCCGAGGGTAACAGTTTCCTGACTTTCCACGCGGCGAGGCTAGCCTCGCCAGGAGTCCTCGCAAAGTCGAGGGTTAATGTGGTCTCCGAGGGTTAATGAATTACTAATAAAAGATGATTTTTATCGCAAATGACTGATCATTAATTTAAACAAAACGATATTCGGCTACTTCCCTTACTATTCGACTTTTCCTTATAACTTGAAAACCGAATGTTTCCCCAACGTGCGACTTAAAACACTAATAAAGTACCAAACAAACAGTTTTCAATTTTTTATCACGATTGAGTTAAAAAATAGGAAAAACAAATTAATAGATGTAAAAAATATTAAATTATACATCACTAGAAAGGAATAGGTTTATCCTATTTTTTGCCACAAATTTCATTCCTATATCTTAAAAGAAACACCCAAATGTCATTGACTTCTTCAATCCGGCAGATAAACAGAGTACGATGTACATATAAAAAAAGGCTAGTCTTTCACTGTCTTCGACGGTCCTCGAGACCTGATACGACAATAGACCCTTTTTTCAAGTGCTCGAAAAGGTCCTGTGCGGCGCGTCGTTGCACTGGTGGGGCCATGGCGTTGACGCTTAGGTATAGAAAATACCATTTCCGACGACGCCAGTCGCAGTCGCTTGCGGCTGTAGCCGCCAGCCGCGGTCGCTGGCGGCTGCAGCCGCCCATTGGAACGGCCACCTTTAGGCAGAACGACGATTCAAGCGAAGAATCATCACCGGAAAATTTTGTGACACCGAATAGAGACTACCCGATTTTGCTAGCGGACTTTAGTTTGCTGGACAGAGTAAATTCGGAAGGACAAGAAATGTCGTTGCTTGACGGAGCTAACCCCCCCGGACTACCGGACGTAAAAAAATTGTCTACCGCGTTGTCGCTAGTCGATAAATTCGTAGGGAAATCGTCAGACGAGCTTGCAGAATTTTTGAAGTCCTATGCGAGCGCCGCAGAGTTTGTCCCCGCAACGGAGTTACCGCGGTTCTTGAAAACGGTGATAGGAACGAAAATAAAAGGCAAAGCAGCCAAGGTACTAGAATACAAGGAAATAGAGAGTTTCGATAAATTGAAGGACATCTTAACATCCTTATTCGTGGATAAAAGGTCAATAGGAGCAGTTGGAGCGGAGTTTCACGCCTGTCACCAGCGAGATGGCGAGAGTGTAAAACTATTCGCGTGTAGAGTAGAAGAATTAGCAGGAGAGTTATCCGAGCTATCGGTAAAGCCAGGAAACAGCAACGAAGTAAATGACGCGTTAGTAGGATCAGTACAAGAACGCGCCTTAGATGTTTTTACTCTCGGGTTGAATGTAAAATTGAGGACGATTATAAGGTCTCGAAACTACGCAACGTTAAATGCAGCTATAGCCTCAGCAATAGAGGAGGAACAAGCGATGGGTCTAAACACCTGAAGAAATTTTAGAAAGTTCGATGATCAACCCAAGAAAAGGGAAGGGTCAAACGTACCGCGTTGCGAACGCTGTAATAAATTAGGACATTTAGCGAGGAATTGCTATACGCGACTAAGCATGCCGCGAATAAACTATCCGACGCAACAGACGCACATAAAAAGGGAAGTTCAACGCGTCACAGTAGTCTGCCACTATTGTAAAAAACCGGGACACCAAATCAGGGAATGTAGGGCCAGAGAAAGAGCAAATGAACGAGAATATAGACCGCGCTATACAAATACGAATAATAGACGCGACGATTTTAGACAGAATTTTAGCAGAAACCCGAGCCGAGAATCGCCTAGCGGAAACCAAGATTACCCGAACGCGGGCCACGGAACAACCGACGATAGACAAACTAACGCAGGAGCCAGAGTGGATTCGTACCGAGCGAATCTGGTAGTGACTTCCAAGACAGAGAATACCATTGAAATCGAAGCGCCGGAGCTAGTAAAAGAAAAAGCAAATTTGCTGGTCGACACCGGTGCCGATATTACGTTAATAAAGATAGGAAAGGTGTTGGGCGATGTGCACGCCCAAGACGAAGTAGTGTCCCTGCGAGGAATAGCTCCAATGGAAATCAAGACGCTATGTCTAATACAATTAAACATAAGGGTTGGAAATAAACTCGTAACGCATCCTTGTCGGTTAGTGAAAGACGACTTTCCGTTAGAAGCAGACGGAATCCTGGGACAAGATTTTATGACCAAGCACGACGTATGCATCCGAGCAAACCAAGGAATAGAATTGTACGGAATACGGTTCCCTTACTCCGGAAGAGGAAACGTAACACTAAAACCGCGATCAGAAACAATTCTCTTTGCCAGAACGACAAGTATAGGAGAAGGAATAGTAGGACAGCAGATCAAGCCAGGAATACTCATAGGGAACTCATTAACGATAGGCAAAGACGGAAAATGCGTAATAAGCGTAATGAACACCACAGCGGACGAAGTCCTAATCAGTACGCCGACTGTGACGTTAGAACCACTGACGAGTGATGACATTGACCCGACGGACGCGACCTGCGACAAGGAGCGCGACGCGCCGACATATATGGTACACGCCGTGCACGGAAAAAATAGAATGCAAATCTTGCGCGAAAGTCTCAGGACCGAACACCTAAATGGCGAAGAAGAAACAAGCTTACTTGGACTTTGCGAAAAATACAACGAAATATTCGGATTAGAAGGAGACAAACTCGGATACTCCACAAAAGCGGAACATTCAATTACCCTAACCCAAGGTACCAAACCTATATACGTGAAGCCGTATAGATTGCCTCAAGCGCATACGGATGAAGTGGATAGACAAGTTCAAGAAATGGTAAAGGAAGGAATAATTAGACCAAGCGCCAGCCAATGGAACGCTCCGTTGCTAGTAGTCCCGAAAAAACCAGATGCTACAGGTAAACGCAGGCTAAGAGTAGTGGTAGATTTTAGGAAGGTAAACGACGCGACAATAGGCGATTCATACCCCTTACCCAACATAACAGATATTCTAGACCAATTAGGCGGAGCGAAATACTTTTCAACCCTAGATTTGGCGTCAGGATTCCATCATATAGCCATGAAAAAGGAAGACCGCGAAAAAACCGCGTTCTCGACGCCATACGGCCATTTTGAGTATAATAGAATGCCGTTCGGGCTTAAGGCTGCCGTCTCATTTTTATTATAGTCCCAATCGATCGAAGCGCCCCTTGTAAACAGACGGACCCTAATAAAACTAATGCGGCCGGTAAAAAGAACTTCTACAGAGGTGACATCTTTAGGTACTCTGTGTAGACGAATTTTTGACGCATAGTTGCCGCATCTTCTGTTCTCTCTGTCTCCGCCGCGCTGTTGCCAAAGCTCTTTCTATCGAGAAGTCTTGAAGGAATAGGTACGGTACGAGAGCTGTGTCTAGCGTCAGAGCTTCGCTGAACGTAAAAGAGGATAGCAATAATGAAAGATAGAGAGGTTGGGTAGTGAAGTTAGGAAACATGTCAATGAAACAATACTAATTTGCGAATCAATATCCTTTTACTTATACGAAGAAGGATGTAATATCTTGTATAATCAATGTGCAATTTCAAACCATACAATATGAATAAGGGACATCACCGAAGTGTAACACGCCAATCGTAATGAAATTTATGAATAATATAATTCTTCGAAAAACATATGACACTTTCTTTTTTGGCTGCACTTCCGAAAGGGACCGGTGGCCGATCGAGATGAGGTTTTGTGGGAGGGTGGGGAGGGGGTGTGAACCCTAAATCTAAAATTGTAGCTTCGGGTATTTATTGGTTTCCGAAATATTAATAAAAAATTGTTAATTATTTTGGAATTTTTTTGGACGTTGGTGCTGGCCTCCCTACCCGGGAGCCCTTCCGTTACCCTATTTTTTATTTTTGAAATTTTGTAACCACAGTCTCATTTTTAGCATCGCCAAACTCACATCGGTTTGCTACCATGCTTTACGCGCCCGCGCGCCCTCCGCACTAATCTAGCCCCAGCCGGTGGCCGATCGAGATGAAACTTGGTGGGTATTACGAGGGTTATGGACAGACCCGAAATATAAAATTATAGTTTCGGCAATTAATGCGTTCAAAATATACTGGGGTAATTGTGCATAAACGGATACACCTTACCGATTTTTTTTTAATTAATTTACCACGGTGCCCCCTATTAACAATATTTCTGTTGACTTATACCGACACAACGCATTCCACTTCCCAACTTGTCCCGGGTATTAGTATTGGTGGGGGGTAGAGTAGCGCGGGAGGCGCGGGCCCGCTTGCGGGCCCGTAAAGCATGGGTAGCGAACCGAGGTGAGTTTGGTGATGCTAAAAATGAGACTGAGATTACAAAATTTAAAAAATAAAAAATAGCGGGACGGAAGGGCTCACGGGTAGGGAGGCCCGCACCAACGTTCAAAAAAAATTTCTAAAAAAATTAACAATTTTTTATTAATATGTTGGAAACTAATAAATACCCGAAGCTACAATTTTAGGTTTAGGGTTCACACCCCCTCCCCGCCCCTCCCACAAAACCTCATCTCGATCGGCCACCGGTCCCTTTCGGAAGTATATCCTCTTTTTTTATATAGCTATACAGCAAATTATCTTTTCTACCAATAAAAATTATCTGTTGCTTAAATACAAATTTAATAACGTAATCATTTTTTAAACGATTTTATTCAGCTTTGATCCTCTGTTTGTTGTATGTTTGTTTGTCTGGTTCAAATCTGGCAACTCAAATTTAACCCACCCCCTACTATCCAATTGTCTTGAAACTTTGCAGGCGAGCGTGGTTTGGATGACAATACAATATTTTAAAAAAAAAATTAACCCCGAGAGGGTAAAAAAATTACCCAATCATCGATAAATATAACCCATAACCACAAATCCAAACGACTTGAAATCAACCATCTATATCAGCGGTGCACAGGACCCCCAATTCCGGGCGCGGGCGCACATTCGAGCTCGAGTCGAGCTCGAGCTCGAGCTCCGAGCTCATTCCAGGAGAAGCGAGTCCGCCAACGGAGTGGGGAGCGGCCTGAGTAGTGGGAGCGGAGCGTCAAAGGCTGCCGCAGGGGTCTCCAGAGTTTGACGCTCCGAAAATAAGGCACATTTTGGGGAATTTTTGAAAGGAAAGTATTGAGTATTATAATTCCAATCTCTGTACTTTTATTAATTGAAATTTGAAAAATGTGTTCAAATTTTTGTATGCAATAATAGTAATTTGGTTCAAAGTTATAATGGTAGTAGTAAGAGGGGTTTGAAAAAAACGTTTGTTGTTGGCGAGCATAATTTTGGCTGTCGTAATATGTACATCTGAAACAAAAAACGTACAATTTTTCTTAATCTATATGAGTGTGGTTATGGTATGAACTTTAGTTCATGTTGAATGAATAATGTTGAAAAGCACAAAAATTGTTGTATTTCAAATGAAAACATTAATTTTTTGGAAAAGCATATGTTAGTTTTTTGTGTTGCAAAATTGGATTTTTGCAAATAATTCATTCTAGTTCACACGATAACCACACAGATTAAGAAAAATTTTGCGCTTTTTGTTTCCGATGACTGCGACAGCCAGAATCATGTTCGCCAGCTACAAACTTTTTTAAACCTTTGTTACTGCTATCATTATAAATTTGAACAAAATTATTATTATTGCATACAAAAATTTAAACATTTTTCAAATCTCAATTAACCCTCCGTATCCTGTGCCTGAGTCAATTTTAACCCACTGCTTGAGGACGCTACACACACACGGTGATGGAACTGTGTATGTAAGCCGCGGTCAAGCGATTATTTAGCTGACGGAGGTGTCATAAAAGCATAATCTGGGCCTTTCCAGTGACCGTGTTGGGGCAACAATGGGAAGCTCGAGGCAATACCATATTTTCCTTGGAGAAAACAAAATGGGCATACGGCCTCTGCAGTCATAGAATTCTCCACCACGAGACCTTATACCGAGGAGTGGGGAATGAAAATACCACGGTCGAGCTCGAAGGCGCACCGACTGCCCTAGGGCAGACTTAGTGTGTACCCCTGGTGTATTACTTACTTCATACCAAACAACTTTGTACGAAACGTGGCAATTGTCAGAATGTTATTCCGTTTGGGTCCGAATATTTTTGGGGTTGTCACATTTTGCCACATTCAAAATTGTTTTATAAATACAGACCCTCAAAGTACACAACTTTCCTCGATCTTTTGAAAATTATCTTTCGTATTTGGCAAAATGATATTTAAATCCTCCATATTTTCAAATGGACTGTAACATATTTCAATTTGAACAAAATCCCAAGAGTTTATCCAGATATTATCTTTGCCCATCTCTGTTCTCCAGCCGCTTCGCCGTGATTCATTCAAGCCTCCCTGACGACAAAATATTAATAGGGGAAATGCGGCAACAGCGCGATGCGACTCTCCATACGTATCGGCAACTATGTATTTCCTACATTTATCGGCTAGCTTGGACTTCCACCGGTTCTGATGCTACATGGGGCGAATATACCATAAGCGCCGGTGGCGGAGAATCCTTGAAGCCTCATTCTGCCATTTCTCGAGTCTGACTCAGTACACGATTCATAAATTCATTATTATTTCAACGTACGGTGGTCTGGTGCGTTCAAACGCACCAGACCACCCTGCACGAATGTCTACTGGAGGCAACTATATCCGCAAAAACTACCTTTTTGTCGATTCCAGGACGAAAGTTGGTTGAAACGGTTTGTTTTCTACATTGCGTATACGTATGCGCTGGTGCTTCGTGGCTCGACTATACCAGTGGCGCCACCAACGGAGAAGCCTTGAAGCCTCATTCTGTCAGTTTTTCGTTATTATTTCAACGTACGGTGCTTATTAGCATTCAAACGCACCAGACCACCCTGCACTGATGTCTACTGGAGGCAACTATACCCTCAAAAACTTCCTTCTTGCCGATTCCAGGACGAAAGTTGGTTGAAACGGTTTCGCGTATACGTACACGCTTTTCCTAGCTTGTGTGAGCGTACGCACACATTCAACGCCCGGTGAGACGGCAGCCTTAAAAACGCACCCGCGACGTTTCAAAGATTAATGAACACCGTGCTGTCAGGCCTACAAGGAATAAAATGTTTCGTATATTTAGACGATATAGTCGTTTACGGACGCTCGTTAAAGGAGCACCAAGAGCGACTGGAACTCGTGTTTGAACGCATACGAGAGAGTGGCCTAAAACTTCAACCCAACAAGTGTGAATTTCTACGCAAGGAAACAATATACTTAGGACACATAATAACCGAAAACGGCATCAAACCAGACCCGTCAAAATTAGATGCCGTCCGAAACTTCCCAATACCCAAAGGAGTCAAAGACGTACAATCCTTCCTAGGCTTAGCTGGATATTACAGGAGATTTATAGAACATTTCTCACAAATCGCGAAACCACTAACACAACTATTGAAGAAAGACCAAACATTCAGATGGACCGCACAGGAGCAAGAAGCCCTCGAGATTCTAAAGGAAAAATTAACGACAGCACCGATATTACAATATCCAGATTTTTCGAAACCGTTTGTTCTAACAACGGACGCTTCCGGAAAAGCGATAGGAGCGGTACTATCGCAAGGAAAAATAGGACAAGACTTGCCGATAGCATATGCGAGCAGGGTATTAAACAAGGCGGAAGAGAATTACAGCACAATCGAAAAAGAACTGCTAGCTATCGTATGGGCGACGCGACATTTCGGCTCCATATCAAAACTACACAGTACAAAACTACACATGCAATTTAGGACACATCAGAACAGTGCACAGAAAGTAGTGCACATGCAATTTAAAGCACATTCAAATTATAGTGTACATACAATTTAGGACACATGCGATTTAGGACACATACAATTGAGGACACATGCGATTTAGGACACATACAATTTAGGACACATACAATTTAGGACACATGCGATTTAAAACACATGCGATTTGCAGTGCACATACAATTTAGGACACATGCGATTTAGGACACATACAACTTAGGACACATACAATTTAGAACACATGCGATTTAAAACACATCCGATTTGTAGTGCACATACAATTTAGGACACATGCGATTTAAAACACATGGGATTTATAGTGCACATACAATTTAAAACACATGCGACTTAGGACACATGCGATTTAGGACACATACAATTTAGGACACATGCGATTTATCATGGGCATAGCTAGGATTGCATTCGGGGACGGGGGGCCTAAAGCCCCTCTCATTTGGGATGGGGGGGGGGGGGGGGGGAATAACAGACTCCTTCGGCTTCCAATTCGGCCATTTGTGCACTGAATTTTGAATTTATGTACTTATGTAGGAACCAATATAACTGGGGTCGTGTAATGCGGAATTAGGTCACAATTGAATTTATTTCTATTTTATAATAAACTAATTTAATTGTGGATGAGCGTTTAAGTTATTTTTTTTTCGGAAAAACCAATATAACCGGGGTCGTGTAATGCGGAATTAGGTCACAATTGAATTTATTTCTATTTTATAATAAACTAATTTAATTTTGGATGAACGTTTAAGTTATTTTTTTTCCGGAATGATCAGTGTTAGTGTTCAGTGATCAGTGTTAGTAGCCGTGCAGTGAAGTGAATATTCGGTACATTAACCCGGACGCAGTGTGATCAGCTGAGCACTGGGCGCTACCCAACCATAAATCTTTTCGTCCACCGATAACCAGGATCGGTACAGTGGCCTAGTGACACAGGTTTCCGAAAAGGGAAGGAAAGCAAGG
The DNA here is from genome assembly GCA_946251845.1 of Andrena fulva. Lineage (NCBI taxonomy): Eukaryota > Metazoa > Arthropoda > Insecta > Hymenoptera > Andrenidae > Andrena > Andrena fulva. The sequence goes on from OX276333.1 coordinate 13,331,403, forward strand.
AAAGGAATGTCCGAAAGGGTGAGTTTTCTTTAATTTATTGGTGATTATTAGGTGTGAAAATAAATTCTTTCCGATTTTAGGGTACAATAACAGTTCGATTTAAAAAATATGAAAACAACTCGATCATCGCAATAATTTCCATTATTGTTCATTACCTTTTGCCATTTTTCTGGCAGTTTCTGAATACCACCGCGATAGAAATTTCAGTCGGAGAGAATTTATTCATACACCTAATATTATTTTTTAAATTTAGTTGTGTTGGCCGTTCTTAAACTACGGATTTTTACCTCAATAACGAATTACGATCACTTGTCGTACATTTTCTGTTACGTTAGCTTTTCGTTTATGCCTTATTTAAAAACGAAATTTACGTACTTCTTGTCCTCTCACTTCAAATTATTCTTATTTAAGATTCTGCTTTAAAAAAAAAATGTGTAACGCGGTTTCCTTCGATGCATGCCGACTTGCTTGATCGTACGTTCGTAGCACAAGCGCGGTCGCCTACCTCGTAGCCAACGCTACCGCGGGAACTCAGGCGGAAGGCGTGCGCTCTGATTGGTCGGGGTTTTTGCTTAATATCTCCTTAACGAAGCTTCGGACAATATTTTCGCTAAGGAAAAAGTTGTTTCAAATCACCCCCTGAGTCACCCCTTTCAAGGAAACGCGACATTTTTGGGACACCCTGTATAACCTCGAGAATGAGGAAGTAACAAAACAGACAGGGAAGACCTTCAAAGCAAGTGTCTTATTACCTGCTCTACACGACACAAAGCCCATTTACAAGGTTTTTAAAAACTTAAAAATTATTCTGTTTCTTGTTTTCATATATTATGCAAAATATCACAGTTTATAGTTTAATGTTCACAGATTTCTATAAAAAAAAGAGTTTTCAAAAGTATGTATACTTATTTTTATAAAAGATGCTAATGCATTGTAAAGACGAAGTTTGAGAACAGATGAATGTGTAGACTAAACTACCGCTTAACGGAACGTACAAGTAGACCCTACCCTACGCGGCGGGCGCAGCATGGGCCTGAGTGGCGAACGTCTTAATAATGATTTTGACTTTTTTCTGTTTCGGGCAAATTCGGGCAGCTGAAATTGATGTTAATATAAAGTTTAATGTTTCCTAAATTAATATACAAAAAATCACGGAGGTACTTTTTGGTACTTTTTTTAAAAGACCCCTCGAGGTTGATAAACATTTAACACAAAAAATTCGTACAAATTGTTAGTATTGTAAGAAACTGACTTGGCAGTTTTGAAGATATGACAGTATTAAACACAACTTTTGCAAAGGACAATGTTAAGTCCCAGAGGGGATTACTGATCTATGAGCGTACAGCTATTGTTATACACCATTGGAATGATATCGCCAAGAATAAGCAAATGATACCAATTTTGAATTTGAAATTTGATTGGATCACCTCGAAACATACCCTCAAATCCCATTTGGCCCGAGTGACCTCGGGTAGGCACTTAAGGGGTTAGGCCACCTTGGACGGAGCAAAATTGCAGTCATTTTCGGCATTTTTTTTAGGAAGATAATAAAATAAACAGAAAATTTAATATGAAGCCTGTTATTATACAACTCTCGCCGGAAAAAAATCGTATTTTTTTCTTACAAAATGGCGGCGGTAGAGCCGTGATACGCAAGATCTTGTGGAGCGACGTTTTCCACGGTGTTCAATCTCACGGCTATACCGTTTGACTTAGAACAAAAAACCAAAAAGCTTTATTTTCTGCATGCCTAAAGCTATGGAAGTACGTAGCGGTTTTGCGATATCTTGAATATGTTCTGTGCAATTGACACTTTTACAAAAAAAAAATGTACTTTTTCTCTCCATGGTCACCATTTCGAGCCAAATTAATGTTTCTGGATTTCCCTACGTACTTCCATAGTTTTAGGCATGCAGAAAATAAAGCTTTTTGGTTTTTTGTTCTAAGTCAATCGGTATAGCCGTGAGATTGAACACCGTGGAAAACGTTGCTCCACAAGATCTTGCGTATCACGGCTCTACCGCCGCCATTTTGTAAGAAAAAAAATACGATTTTTTTCCGGCGAGAGTTGTATAATAACAGGCTTCATATTAAATATTCTGTTTATTTTATTATCTTCCTAAAAAAAATGCCGAAAATGACTGCAATTTTGCTCCGTCCAAGGTGGCCTAACCCCTTAAGGAAAACCGAGGTAAGTGTCTATGTAAGCGATACTCTAGCAAATTGGGGTGGCAAATGTGTCCCATGACCTTCATTTCAGGGCCGTGTTGGGCCTGCGTTTGCCGCATTGGCCTCTTTCCTAATGCCAAATACGAAATCGGTAATGGATCAGTGGCCCATGTGGCAAACACAGGCCCAACTAAAATGAAGGTTATGAGGCGCATTTGCCGCCCCAACTCGCGTCGTGGTGAATACTGCCACTGGACTAAGAGCCGAACGCAGGGGCAAATATACTGCCCACTTAGGTATCCACTAGAGAAAGAAGATTACCCCAGGCCCTTCCAAACACTGGGAGATCAGTTTATAATTGGGTGAGACGTTAATGCTAAACATATCTACTGAGGATCTAGACTTATTAATACTAAAGGCAAACAATTATATGAAGCATATGTAAGTAAATGTTTTCATCAACACAGTGGTGTCAGTGGTTGAATAAAAATAACAATCATTATACGCACTAGAAGTTAACATCGCTAAGTAAACATTGTCGGTGAAATGTCTGTCGGTGAGATGATTATCGGTGTTCTAAACGTGTCGGTGAGTAAATACTGTCGGCGGAATTCGGTGTCGATGAAATCGTTTCGGTGAGATGATTGTCGATGAAATGATTGTCGGTGAGGTAAAGGTAACCCGTTCGGGCGGGGAAGGAACCCGACGAGATCGTCGGTCACAATTTCTCAGGAGCACGGTAACGGGTATCGTGTACATTTGGCCGACCGGAGCCTGCTGCAGTACTTTATATTGCACGCACTTGATACAGCGCTTCCACTTATTTGGCTATGTCTCGGAATATGCCGGGCCAATAATATTGTTCAGCCAGTTTTTCGACTGATTTTGCGATCCCCAGGTCTCCTGCGGTGGGAGCGTCATACGTTTCATAGAGGACGGTTGCTCACAGAGGTCGGGGCACGCATCGTTTCCACTCGGTGTCCCCTAATACGGTTGCTTTAGAATGCAGTGAAATCCGGGAAATGGCGTTACAATTGCCCCTCGTGGATACGCTGCATGCCGCTGCGATTATTTTTCCACAACGTCATCCACTGTGTTAACGTTTTCTGGTTGTCGAGGGGCAGGGTGCTAAACCCCTTCCTATATTGAATCTGGAAGTCATACTGCTGTAATTCGAGACTCCAGTGAGCGAGTCGGCCGGCCGGATTTTCCATTGTCTATACCCATTTCAGGGTCAGTTAGAACCGTGAATCCTCGAGGTACGGCTGCATTTTCCGGATGCCCCACACGACGGCGAGGCACTCCTTTCTGTTCCGTTCAGGGTTCAACTGGCGTACCTGAGGACTTATTCTCCTTCGCCGGTTTCCTGGGTGAGGACCGCTCCCAACCGTCCTGACTAGCATCCGTCTGTAACGTGAAGGATTTCACGAAGCCCGAACAGGTTAGGATTGGTGCAATCGTCATGGCGCGCCAGTTGCTCTCGCAGTTTGTCGAACGTCTTATATTCGTCGTCGCTTCAGAACCACTTTCGTTTCTTTTGGAACAGTCGTATTAGGGAGACCGCGATGTCGGAAAGGTGTGCGATAAAACGGCAATACCACGACGTAATTCCCAAGAAGCGGCGTAAGCCTTGTACGTTGGTGAGCGCCAGGGTCCCCAAAATGACCCGCACCTTCGCCGGGTCGGTCTTTACTCCCTGCCGGGTTACCATATGTCCGAAGTACTTGACCTCTGTCGGGCAAAAGTCCCATTTCTCTCGGTTGATCCGTAGATTTACTTCGCACCGGCGCTGCATGACTTACCTGAGGTTCTGGGAGTGCTCTTCGAACGTCCGGCCCAGTACTATGATGTCATCTAAATACGCGAATGCCCCGGGTTCCAGTTTCTTTCCGAAGACGCTGTCCAGATATCGCTACCGGAAGATGACGGGCATCGAGTGGAGGCCGAAGGACATGACCCTGAATTGTCCCCTCCCCGGTGCGATGAAGGTCGTAATCGGCTGCTTTTGGGGGCTAAGAGTACTTGCTAGTACCCGTTTACGAGGTCGATCGTGGAGATGAACTGCGCCTCTCTCAGTTTGCTGAGCGTCGCTCCGACCTGGGGTAACCAGTACTATTGCACGATGAGAAAAAGAAGATGTACCCACAAGCTGAAATGTCAGAGGAGCAAGGGGAACCGCCCGCTCGCTCCACCTTACCCCCTCCAAGAAGTCCTACTTTTCGGTTCTTAACGGCTGTCCATATCGGCGGGCTGTCGCGATTTGTTTCGTTCGCGTTCTTCGTTACGCGGCGAACTTTGTTGGAGGGGATAAGGTGGAGCGAGCGGGCGATTGCCCTTGCCCCTGTGGCATTTCAGCTTGTGGGTAGACCTTCTTCTTCTCATCGTGCAATAGTAGGTGCGCATCCTCCACGGTCACCTGATTTACGCGGCGAAAATCGACAAAAAATCGTCTTTTCTCGGCTTCATTGCGTGCGAGAAGCACGGGCGAGCTCCAGGGGATCTGGGAAGGTTCTATGATCCATTCGGTGAGGATTTTGTTCACTTCCTCATCTATCACTTCCTGCATTGGCAGATTTCCGGGCGTGTATCTCTGCTTGAGTGGCTCTGTCGATTTAAGCAGAATCTTGTACTCCGCCAGCAGCATTCAATTCTTGATCGTTTCAAATTATGGGAGCTCCTCAGCGAGCATTTGTTGTAATCTTTCGGCTTGCTTCGGTGTGCATCTCGTAACGTGGTTAATTGGTTATGGTGGTGATCCATTGGCAGTTTCCGATGGATGCGGACGCGCAGTTTTTCCAGGGCGTCCATCCCCAGAATTGCGGCCTGCACCAGGGTGGGCTAGACCAAGTAAGGGTGACATAGTTTTTGGTCGCTCACGCTGGCGGAAATGGTCACTTCCCCACCGAGAGCGACCTCGGTGCCGTTGGCTACCTTGACCCGTTGACTAGCGAGTAGGGTGGGCCGAAAAAATCTAATTTTCGAAACTCAAACCAGCCTAAGGTCGGGGCCAGATATATTGGCCGGTGAATTCGTTCTCGCGAGCAACGATTGAGGAGAAATCAACCACCACCATCTGACGATCGTGGATTTGTCAGTTGGAGTTGCGTGGTCGTCGCAGGGTATGGTGGGGTAACGAGAACGCTGCTCGGCTCCGCCTGAATCTAGCCGTTTGGCTGTTATTTATTCTTAGCGTAATAATTGTGTGCGTGACGAAGCTATTCGTAGACCAATACGAGATGAAGCTAACGAGAAGGAATCAATGTTCTGACCAATAAAGCTCCTGAATTTTTTCGAAGCTAACGCACACCTATTCTGATGTGTGTATTTCTACGTTGACAGCTCGGTTTGACCTACACGCCAGAAGCTTGGCACTATCCCCACCACTTCTGGCTCACTCATGTTCTGCGAAGGCGAGAGTGAGTAAGAAAACGTTGAGAAAAGGAGCACCGAGGCAGACAAACGGTGTGGTGGGAGAATACCCCTCACGAAACTGACCGGCTAATATATCTGGCCCCGACCTTAGTGCGAAAAAGTTGCGCCTCGGGAAGACAAATGAAGGCAAAAATTTTTTTTGAAATCGGGCAATATGTGACCGGGCCCAAACGGGGTCAAAGTTTTTCTGCATTTTCTTATAAAATTTGCATATTTCCCTGTTGAGCATTAGAAAATAGTATTTAAGCACATAAACACGTGAAATAGTGTTTTAAATATTGTCGCGAAGCGGAGTATCTATGTTTCTATTTTTGGACGTAACGCGGTTGTAGTGAAAGAGGAACGTATTTCATTGATTCAAGAGCCATTTTGATCTATAACATTTAATAGCCATTTCTTATAGTTTTTGTGCGCTGAAGATGAATCCGTAAACCGTTTGTCGCCATCATCTTCTGTTTTCGAGAAATTTGATTTCGAAAAAAAAAGTAAATTTTCAACTTTGGACATCTTGTGAGTTCAAACTGCATTAGTTATTCGGTTGCCCCTTCCATAAAATTATTATATGATCCCTCGCGAATACAACGATATAAGTTATTATTGCATTATTAACATTTAAATATATTCAAACAACGTTCAAATGTAAAAGGACACCCGAAATGCAACAATTTTTGCAGATATCTCTCTATATATTTCTAAAGCTAAGAGTCTAGGGGAAAATCTGGCAACTCCACGCGATGCAGCAGACTTTTTTCCTTCGTAAAACAACAACAAAAGTGGTAAATCACGTTTTGTTTTCAATACCGTAGCGAAAGAGTTTGGCAAAACGTGCGGCGCCGACAGTGGTAGTCGCGTGCGTTTAAGGGGGGAGCCTGGTGTAACCAGCTGAAAATCGAGGCATTTTTCGGGAATTTTTTTTAAAGAAAGTATTTCATCGATCTTTCTGAAACTTTCAGGATATTGTACTATCAGGTTAAGGTAGATAAAAAAAATTTTATTAAAAATGAGCGGCAAATAACAAAGTTATAACGGCTTATGCCCAGTCCGTTGGCGACGCAATTGTTGCACTGCGGGCAACGTAGCGTCTTTTGGTTTCATCTGAAACCAAAAATCTAACAATTTTCGTTTAGTTTATGAGTGTACGCACAGATCGTATAAATTCATAACTTAAAAGATGCAAAATTGAACAAATGGCGGCCTCTTGAAAAAAAAAATCACTTTTCCAACGAAATTTTGCCTTAAATGTATAAAAAAAGTTATTTATTTAAACAATATCATTATACCAATAACTTAGCCCTATGAAGAAAATGTTCACAAATATCCGTGTATAAGGCCAAGTCGATTGGTTGAATATTTTTGGAGTTACATTGCCCGCAGATTGTAAAACTGTCGTTTCGAGAAAAACGCATTTAAAGTTTTCTCGTAACCTGGCGCTCCGTAGCAAAACCGGCCATATCCGCTTTAATTTTTCGAATTTCGGTTTGCGGCTTTGGGAACATATTATTGTGATGTTCAACTATTGATTTATGCAACAAAAAAAAAATCGATTTCTTCGACCCGCTACACCAGGCTCCCCCCTTAAGCGATTCTGTCGCTGTGCGGCAGTGGGTACGCCCGCCGCTTTTGGCTTCTGTATTGAAAACAAACCGTGTCTAACCACTTCCGTTGATCGTTTCCGAGGGAAAAATGTCTGCTGCATCGCGTGGAGTAGTCAGATTTTCTCCTAGACCCTTAGTTTTTGAAATACAGGGTGTCCCAAAAATGCTGCGGTTCCTTAAAGGGGGTGATTCGGGGGGTGATTGCAAACAACTTTTTCCTTTGCGAAAATGCCCTCCGAGGTTTCGTTAACGAGATATTAATAAAAAGCACCGACCAATCAGAGCGCGAGCCTTCCGCTGGAGGTCCCGCGCTAGCGTGGCCGCGCGCCGGGCCGCGCTGCGACTACGAACAAGCAAGGCGGCATGCATCGAAGGAAATTGCGTAGAATGGCAAATGAAAAAGACGTAACAAAAAATCCAACCTTTTGCCATGGTTTGTTTGCCATTTAAAGTGAATAATGAATAAAGGATAAATGGATGAAAATCACGTGTAACGTAAAAAGACGAATACACATTTTTTTTAGAAGTTTCGAAAATAATAATTATTTGAAGTGGGAGGATAAGGAATACGTAAAATTCCTTGTGTTAATAACATATCCACGAAAAGGTAATGTAACAGGAAATTAACGAAAAGTGATCGTAGTTCGTTATTGTGATAAAAATCCGTAACTCAATAACGGCCAGCACTGTTGCTGATAACGAATAAGTCTGTTTAAAAAGCCCGAATAAATATTTTCGTACGAGAATTTTGAGAATTATCGCCGGAAATAAGCCATAGCTTGCGTTAAATTTAAAAATGAATGATCACCATTAAAGTAACTAAAACTCACCCTTGTCGAAAATTCACCTGCAACTTGAAAACTTGTGTCACTGGGTCACTGAACCGATCCTGGTCATCGATGGACGAGCCCAGTGCACAGCTGATCCCAGGTATACGACACTACCCAAAGTTAAGGGTCGCAATGTCAGGTGCGTCCAGGTCAACGTACCGAATATTTACTTCACTGCACGGCTACTAACACTGATCACTTTATTTACTTTTTATGGAACGTGTTGTTCCTACGTTTTAAAGCCGCGACGCTAACCGACGAAACGTATCCTCGCTTGGTGTTTCGATATTGGGATATTCTAGCGCAAATGCTCGCGGAGCAACACTTGCGTTCCCGTCGTTCCGGGCGTAGACCCAGAACATACGGTAGTATTCCTGGGCTGTGAACATTTCTGCAACGCGATTTCTAGCTGACTGACAGGATTTTTTCCAAGCAACTTCCGCTACCCCCAAGTAGCTTCTCTGGTTCCATTATGAGTTAACTCCCACCAAGCCAAGAGGTTTTAGGTAAAAAGAAGCCAGCACATTTTCGGAACACACGTGTTTTGCAGAAGTGCAACGAAAACTTTCACAAAAGCCCGCGCTCCGTCCTTCTACTGCCAATGTACCCATTGCTTCGAGATAGAAAACAGACACCACGTGTATCGGTTGGAAAGGGTCCGAAGGGAAGAGACGCAGAAAGTCTCCGAGTTGCTATAAAGAAGAAAATGCATACCATTCCTGTTTCCCCTTTTTGACACCCTGAGTTCACGTCTGCTACGAGGCGGAACCAATTAAGTCATAAATTATCCGAAACTGTAGGAAACCGTTCTCTACCGCCGACTTGCGGGACAATACGATCATAAACCGCGACCCTGGCGAAATGCTCTGGCTGATCAGCCTGATTAATTTTGGAGAACTAGAAATTACAGAGTATTATCCAGCATCAATACGTCTCGCGGAGAGACACAGGAAAAGAAGGGATAGTCCGCTGACTGCGCGTAGTCCCGCCTGCTTCGTCCTACCCTCAAATTAAAGACGGATCCCTTATCTCTCGTGTCTAAACACGCGCTCGAATTTTCAAACAAAAGCACGCGTCGACGTATTCCGTTGGAGAGAAGGCGGGTTTGAAGTTCGATTGGTCCTGAACTAACCAATCGGGCCTGCTTATCTCTCGTGTCTAAACACGCGCTCGAATTTCCAAACAAAAGCATGCGTCGACGTATTCCGTGCGAGAGAAGGTGGGCCTTGTGGAGGAGATATCGCTGTGAAGAGGGCCTCTTCAGGACAGTGGCCGTTTGGGAGGGATGCAGGGCAGATTGGTTAGTTTGGGGCCAATCGGACCTCAAGCCCACAGTCTCTCGCACCGAATACGTCGACGGGTGCTTGTGTTTTGAAATTCGAGCACGTGTTTATACTCGAGAGATAAGGGATCCGTCTTTAATTTGAGGGTGCGACGAAGCAGGCGGGACTACGCGCAGTCAGCGGACTATCCCTTCTTTTCCTGTGTCTCTCCGCGAGACGTATTGATGCTGGATAATACTCTGTAATTTCTAGTTCTCCAAAATTAATCAGGCTGATCAGCCAGAGCATTTCGCCAGGGTCGCGGTTTATGACCGTATTGTCCCGCAAGTCGGCGGTAGAGAACGGTTTCCTACAGTTTCGGATAATTTATGACTTACTTGGTTCCGCCTCGTAGCAGACGTGAACTCAGGGTGTCAAAAAGGGGAAACAGGAATGGTATGCATTTTCTTCTTTATAGCAACTCGAAGACTTTCTGCGTCTCTTCCCTTCGGACCCTTTCCAACCGATACACGTGGTGTCTGTTTTCTATCTCGAAGCAATGGGTACATTGGCAGTAGAAGGACGGAGCGCGGGCTTTTGTGAAAGTTTTCGTTGCACTTCTGCAAAACACGTGTGTTCCGAAAATGTGCTGGCTTCTTTTTACCTGAAGCCTCTTGGCCTGGTGGGGGTCAACTCATAATGGAACGAGAGAAACTAGTTGGGGGTAGAAGAAGTCGCTTGGAAAAAATCCTGTCAGTCAGCAGTCAGCAATCGCGTCGCAGACAAATGTTCTCTGCTCAAGAGTATTACGCGATGTTCTGTGTGTACCCCCCGAACAACGAGGACGCAAGTGCTGCAGCGTGAGAATTTGCGCGGGAATTACCCACGGCTCCGAACGCCAAGTAAAAATTCATTTCCACCAATTTTTAGAACGTAGCAACAACACGTTCCATGAAAAATAAATTAAGTGACCAGTGTTAGTAGCCGTGCAGTGAAGTGAATATTCGGTACGTTGACCTGGACGCACCTGACATTGCGACCCTTAACTTTGGGTAGTGTCGTATACCTGGGATCAGCTGTGCACTGGGCTCGTCCATCGATGACCAGGATCGGTTCAGTGACCCAGTGACACAAGTTTTCAAGTTGCAGGTGAATTTTCTACAAGGGTGAGATTTAGTTACTTTAATGGTGATCATTCATTTTTAAATTTAACGCAAGCTATGGCTTATTTCCGGCGATAATTCTCAAAATTCTCGTACGAAAATATTTATTCGGGCTTTTTAAACAGACTTATTCGTTATCAGCAACAGTGCTGGCCGTTATTGAGTTACGGATTTTTATCACAATAACGAACTACGATCACTTTCCGTTAATTTCCTGTTACATTACCTTTTCGTGGATATGTTATTAACACAAGGAATTTTACGTATTCCTTATCCTCCCACTTCAAATAATTATTATTTTCAAAACTTCTAAAAAAAATGTGTATTCGTCTTTTTACGTTACACGTGATTTTCATCAATTTATCCTTTATTCATTATTCACTTTAAATGGCAAACAAACCATGGCAAAAGGTTGGATTTTTTTGTTACGTCTTTTTCATTTGCCATTCTACGCAATTTCCATCGATGCATGCCGCCTTGCTTGTTCGTAGTCGCAGCGCGGCCCGGCGCGCGGCCACGCTAGCGCGGGACCTCCAGCGGAAGGCTCGCGCTCTGATTGGTCGGTGCTTTTTATTAATATCTCGTTAACGAAACCTCGGAGGGCATTTTCGCAAAGGAAAATGTTGTTTGCAATCACCCCCCGAATCACCCCCTTTAAGGAACCGCAGCATTTTTGGGACACCCTGTATATACAAAGATATCTGCAAAAATTGGTGCATTTCCGGTGTCCTTTTCCCTTTGATCGTTGTTTAAACATATTTAAATGTTTATAATTCAATAATAACTTATATCGTTGTGTTCGCGAGGGTTCATAGAATAATTTGGAGGAACTAGAAACCGAATATCTATTACTGTTTGATCTCAAAGGATGTTCAATGTTGAAAATTTGCAATTTTTTTTCAAAATCGAATTTCTCGAAAACAAAAGGTGATGGCAACAAACGGTTTGCGGATTCGCCCTCAGCGCACAAAGATCTATAAGAAATGTTTATTGAATGTTACAGATCAAAATGGCTGTTGGACCGGCTCTTGAATCAATGAAATATGTTCCTCTTTCACTACAACCGCGTTACGTCCAAAAATAGAAACACATAGATACTCCGCTTCGCGACAATATACAGGGTGTACACGGTATACGTATCGATATTTTAGGGGGTGGTAGGGGAGGTCCAATGAAATATAAAAGTCCTATGACATAGTGTCCGGTCTGTCTCCATTTTACAGTAATAATGCCTTAAAGTTTGCACCATGCGTTTGAAACGGATAGTAGCTCGCGCAAATTGGTGAGACTAACACATTGAAATAGGGTGTTGACCTTTGACCTTTCATGCAATTCCTAAAGTGGTGTATTTTTCGGAAGGAAAGACTCTTAAGGGTGATCCTCTAGCGACTTGACTCAAGGAGATGCCGCCTGGTACCCCGAAGCGAAGAGAATACCCCGCGAACAGATCCTCAATGGGACCGCTACTGTAAGGGGTCCGTACTTTCTCGGTTACTGGGTTATCTTGAACAGCTCACAATGGGCGGTTTTTGTGCTACGGCTCATCTGTGTGCGTGTAGCGACGATCATTTCCACAAACATCTCCGATGTATAAACCTTTTGTTTGCGATTCGAGCAGTAGTTACTTTCACCGCCGCTCTCATCTCACCGCAGCACCTCACGGGCAGCGGAACACGAATCAGATCTTGCCGTCCGCGCGATCACCCAATCAGAGCTCACTTCCGTTTGGCGCGTCGAGAAGCTTCTGGAAGACGCCAAGGCGGAAACGATCATCGGGCCATTGTGCTCTCTTGTTCACATTGCTTGCATAGTCAGACGTGTCGCGTGCGATTTCATCCGTGCTATCAGCGTGTGAATTCTCAACCGTCTCAAAGCTCTGATCGTGCAATCGTGCATTAAACGTGATCTTTCTCGCTTACATTCACGCTCAATAAAGTGTTTTCTCAGCGCTCATCGATTGTAAATCGCCGTGTGTGAAGCACGTGTCGGTGCAATCGCGAGAACTACAACTACGCGTCTCAAGCTCACCACGGAACTGTTTTAAATAAACGACGCATTTATTTTCAATCGTGCTGTGCTTTGTCTCAACTTCACTAACCATAACCAATACCGGCGTATTTTTACATCCACTCGCGAACACCTTTATAACAGCTAAAGTATACGACATACAACAAAATGTATTCAGACCATTTTACTCTACTGGTGGTCTCAAATGTATTTGCAAAATTATGGAATCCTGCGGCTATTAGTTTAGCGTATAGACATGTTAACTTTGAGGCATTATTACCGTAAAATTGAGACAGATCGGACACTATGTCATAGAACTTTCAGGTTCAATTGGGCCTCCCCTACCACCCCCTAAAATATCGCTACGTATACCGTTTACACCCTGTATGTTTTCTGAAGGTGTACGAAAGAGATGGACCAGGTTGGACCACTAGAAGTTGAGGAATCGTGTGTACCGTCATGAAAAACACCGTTTTGAGAAAAACCCAAATCTCCATTAATTATTATTATGTCTGACTGAAATTTTTTTTTTACAACTTACTGAAATGTTAGTAAATACATGTGTAGTAAAACAAAATTGAGTAGTTTTTTGTGGGTCGTCCCTAAAGAGAATAGAGGATCTCGTTCCTCTAGACGAGAATACCCCCTTCAGGGGAGAAGACCGTATAAATCGAACGAAAAATAGAAACAAAAATTTTTCCATAAATCGCTTCCACAACATTTACAAAATATATTCTTAAAGTTATAGGCCGAAATTCAACTTCGTATTGACAATATAGCCTGGTGAGTCAGCGCGTGTTGCAGCTGAAATCCAGCGCTCAGCTGTTACGCGGATTTAAATGTGCGTGCGAGAGCCTGTCAGCACGGTGACCCACCGTTCGTCAAGACGGTTACGCGCGTCACCCGTTTTTGCACGGCTCGAGCGTCCGCCTTCCGGGAATTCGACCGTTAGTAGCTCGAACACCTGATCAAGATCAATACGGTCTCGCACGCACCAAGCGATCTTTCTTTGTCGCCCCGCGACCCACAATTTTTGACTACTTTTAAAACGGCCCTTCGAGCCATCGCGCCCAGCGCCTTGTACATAGTTTTGTACATATCTCTGTTTCGTGTTCATTGCGTGTTTTGTGAGTCGTGTTTGTTCGTGCTATATTTCTGCGGAGTGCTCGTGTTTGTTGTAACGACGCCCACCTTGGCCAATAACCGTGCCGTCAACGAAAAGTGGAGTGCATCCCTTCCCTGGCCATTCCCAGTGGCGATCCAAATCGCCTTCCCAAGGCAATAGTTTAAACAGCGCGCCTCTGAGCGCCGAGCATACCTAACACATTTTAAACGCGTTTTTCTCGAAACCACGTTTTCAAATTTGGCGCCGAGGATAACTCAAATCTATTTGACCAATCAACTTCAAATTTTGCACACTTTTAGTTTATAATATTTCTCAGAATATGAACCACAAGGTTTAACCAAATTATTGCATTTAACTACTGTTTTTAAACAAATAAAACGCGAATTTTGGGCGAAAATCATACCTAATTGTGTGATGTTCCGCCATTTTTAAAATATGCAATTTTTTTACACTATTTGTGGTTCATATTCTTACAATTGGCACCTAAATTGAAAAAAAAAATTTATTGGTCTGTTTTACATAACTGCCAGAGACGCTACAACCGGCGCCGTTTTGCATCTCGAAAAAAGCTTATTTCAGATACTGCTCTATTTCTTTTGTATTTATTATAATTTTACTATTATAAAAATTGTGAGATATAAATGATATTTAATATAAACAGGAAAGATATACGAAACAAGATTGAACGAAATTAAAACTAATACATACAGGGTGTCCGCGGGAAGACTGGACAGCTGAATATCTCCTAAAGTATTTGAGATAAAAAATTAAAAAAAATATGTAAATTAATGGTTCGATGGGGCTGCTTAATTCGCCGCGACGGATTTTTTTTCGATTATTATTTTAAAAGATACGATGGTCAAGTTCGGTTCTTCAAATGGCACTAACTTTTCTGAAGTCCTGAGTTGATAGTGCGTTCCAAGACGAATTCAATAAGCTTTAATGTATACACTTGATTTCCACTGGTTTTTGAGATATTGCGCTTGCAAATTTGCTGATTTTCACTTGAAAAAAACCTCTGGAATAGCAAGGACCGGGGTCGGTCTTGCTGGCCCCACGGGTGGCAGTGCCTGCTGAAATAGATACCTACCTGCCAAAGGTCTACGCAGACCCAGGCTGGACAATTCTTTTTCGTCAGAAATGCTACTTAGGTAGGTACATCTGCGGTATCGAGAAGCGCACCGTTACTTTTATTTCGCACTTGCTTCTACGCTCGGATGGCCGGTTATTTTGGGAGGGGTGCAAGTTCGATTGGTTAGGTTAGGAGGTGTGAAAGTTGCTAGACTAAATTTCAACCATAGGGAGCAGATTGTATTAGAACCAATCGGATTTGCATCCCTCACAAACGGCTGCTCTCTTGAAGAGGCCCTCTTCACAGCAATGCTCACCTTCAATCGCACGGAATACGTCAACGCATGCTTTAGGTTTTGATATTGAAGCTCGTGTTTATATTCGAGAGGACCACGCGTCGACAGCGGGCTACCCCTTTTCTTCCTGTGTCTCCCCACGAGGAGTATTGCCGATGGATTGTAGGAGCGTAGATGTCTGGATGCCAGTTATTGAATTCAGGAGACGATAGAAACACTTTATTACAAAACACACATGTACTACAATTAAAGTAAATCGTATTCCTCTCGGGCAGGAGTACTGATAATGATCGAACTTGCGCCCCACTTCGCGCAGACCGATTACGCGGAGGGTAGTCGGGTGTCACACACTGCACAATTGATACAGGGTAACAATTCTGGAGCAACGCCCGTCAAGGAGATGCGGCCTGGTACCCCGTGACGAGGATAGCCCTTCGCAGTGCCTCGCCCGATTTTTATGGCTTTTTTCGGAAAAAGGTACGAATCCTGGGCCGAAAGTAACGAATTGAAGGGTTTCGACCCTCGAAGGGTTTGGAATATCATTAAGAAGTGAAAAATGTACAGGATTTCAAATGTTTGCTTCTTTTCTTCATCGTATCGAGAAGGAAGTGACGCCAATGGATTCCTTATGCTTTTCCGATGAAACTGACACCAAGAACGACGTAATTCGGAAAATAATGAAGGAAATGAACAATTCATTTCCATAACCTCAAGCTAATTTCGTTAATAATAGCCCGATTTACGTGAAATTTGGTATGATTTTCATCGGAAAAGCATAAGGAATCCAGTGGTGCCACTATCATATCGATACGATGAAGAAAAGAAGCAAACATTTGAAATCCTGTACATTTTTCACTTCTTAATGATATTCCAAACCCTTCGAGGGTCGAAACCCTTCAATTCGTTACGTTCGGCCCAGGATTCGTACCTTTTTCCGAGAAAAAGCCATAAAAATCGGGCGAGGCACTGCGAAGGGCTATCCTCGTCACAGGGTACCAGGCCGCATCTCCTTGACGGGCGTTGCTCCAGAATTGTTACCCTGTATCAATTGTGCAGTGTGTAACACCCGACTACCCTCCGCGTAATCGGTCTGCGCGAAGTGGGGCGCAAGTTCGATCATTATCAGTACTCCTGCCCGAGAGGAATACGATTTACTTTAATTATAGTACATGTGTGTTTTGTAATAAAGTGTTTCTATCGTCTCCTGAATTCAATAACTGGCATCCAGACATCTACGCTCCTACAATCCATCGGCAATACTCCTCGTGGGGAGACACAGGAAGAAAAGGGGTAGCCCGCTGTCGACGCGTGGTCCTCTCGAATATAAACACGAGCTTCAATATCAAAACCTAAAGCATGCGTTGACGTATTCCGTGCGATTGAAGGTGAGCATTGCTGTGAAGAGGGCCTCTTCAAGAGAGCAGCCGTTTGTGAGGGATGCAAATCCGATTGGTTCTAATACAATCTGCTCCCTATGGTTGAAATTTAGTCTAGCAACTTTCACACCTCCTAACCTAACCAATCGAACTTGCACCCCTCCCAAAATAACCGGCCATCCGAGCGTAGAAGCAAGTGCGAAATAAAAGTAACGGTGCGCTTCTCGATACCGCAGATGTACCTACCTAAGTAGCATTTCTGACGAAAAAGAATTGTCCAGCCTGGGTCTGCGTAGACCTTTGGCAGGTAGGTATCTATTTCAGCAGGCACTGCCACCCGTGGGGCCAGCAAGACCGACCCCGGTCCTTGCTATTCCAGAGGTTTTTTTCAAGTGAAAATCAGCAAATTTGCAAGCGCAATATCTCAAAAACCAGTGGAAATCAAGTGTATACATTAAAGCTTATTGAATTCGTCTTGGAACGCACTATCAACTCAGGACTTCAGAAAAGTTAGTGCCATTTGAAGAACCGAACTTGACCATCGTATCTTTTAAAATAATAATCGAAAAAAAATCCGTCGCGGCGAATTAAGCAGCCCCATCGAACCATTAATTTACATATTTTTTTTAATTTTTTATCTCAAATACTTTAGGAGATATTCAGCTGTCCAGTCTTCCCGCGGACACCCCGTAGAATAAAGTATTTGAGTTATCGACCGTATTTTTAGAATAAACAATAAGTGGTTTCGGCGCACTGGTTCGGTCAGTTAGATAATTTAAAAGCTAATTTGCAATTTTAAAGATTATAAATTTCCGACGTTTCGGTCTGCGGTTTAGACCTTTTTCAAGGAAAGATATTTATAAAATGTATTGCGTTCGCTTTAGAGTCACACGTTTGATACGACGTGTAACACGCGAGTCGGTTGTAGAGTGACTGAGGTAAACATAACTTGGAGGACTATTTAAAGGTGAAACAAAACTGTGGCTAGAAACGGAGTCAAAAGAAAGACCATTAAATATTAAGAACGAATTTAACAATTATGGACCAAACGAACATTTTCAACCTCACAGCAACTGTCAAAATACCACTAATCGATGTTCATGTGGTAAGGGCCCAAACGCACTAGGATATATGACCAAATGATTACATAATATACTTTTACTATGTATAGATGAACTGGTTAATACTGGCCAAAATTGAAGTGAAGACTCTATTGGAAGAATTACATCATAAAGCCTTATTGCTTTAATAACGTTGCGTAGTACTCTTGTATTTTAGGTGTTTCATACCTAAGGTTTACGCTTGGTTGTTTAATCATATGCAACGTCTCCAACAGAATTCTGCGACTCCAATTGGCCTCTCTATCAATAATTTTAACATTATCGAAGTCAAATCTGTGATCAAATTCCAATGCGTGTTTCGTTAGGGCAGTATGTTGTGGGGGTGGTAGGAAAATGTTCCTTTTGTGTTCGTAGATCCGTCTTTCTAAAAGTCTAGACGTTTGCCCAATGTAAACTTGGTTGCAACCCATTCAAGGGATTGAGTAAATGATGTTAGAATTCTTTAACAAAGGTATTTTATCTTTAATTGGAGGGAACAAGTTTTTAGTATAAACTGGCATTTTAAAAATGGTGTGTATTCCTATTTTCCTGAACATTCTTTTAATATCATTAGAAATGTTATTGCTAAATGGTATGACCGCGGTATTTTTCCAACTAATCGGTCCTATTTTATTGGCTTTTTCCTCCTTACGTTTTTCCATTAATGCCGGATGGTAAATCTCAAAAACGCGGTCACGGATTATTGTTGAGACCATTTCTATGGGATAACCATTACGTTTTAGAGTATCTTTAATGAGGAGTAGATTAGCCGGTCGAAATTCAGGGTCAGAGAGTAAAATTGCGCGATCTATTAATCCCTTTATTAATCCCACTTTGTGTTGCATGGGATGAGCCGAAAAAAAGTTTATGTATCTACCCGACCAACTCGGTTTGTGATACCAATTGGTGCTAAGTTTATTGTTTGATCTAATGACCAATGTATCCAGAAAGTTTAAACAAGAATCTTTTTCAACTTCATAAGTAAACTGGAGTCTATTGTGGAAACTATTAAATGTATCGAGCAATATTGGCAAATCTTCTAATTTAATGCATGTAATAATATCATCAACATATCTTTTATAAAATTTTAATTGAAATGATACCTTCGAGAGAGAGACAGTCTCTAACCTTTCCATCACCAAGTTGGCGATGACAGGGGAAATTGGAGATCCCATGGAACACAGAATCCGAATACAACACAAAACAGTTCGACTCAACACAACGACTCAATTCATCTTCACACTCTGCTGGTTGTTCCAACTCTGCCTTTTCTCCGGAAAGCCAGCCGTTCCGAAAACGACGCTATCCCCCCACCACGCACGCTTTCCAAGTCGACCTCATGCCCAAATATGGACATTCGCCGCGCGCTTTCTCACCCCGACAAACCCTTGTGCTGGACCCGGTGACGGGTTTGGGGAAAATTTTTCCCAACGGCCCTTTCTCCTCAGAGGTTCTCAGCATCAAATACAATAAACCTATTCCGATACAACAATTTTTTTTACTTATAATGTTAAATAAAGTACCCTTAAAGTTACGAAAGGATTAGCGTATTGGCATCTGTTTGGGAATGTGGTATTTCCGCTCGCCGCCACACTCACTCTCACCGCAGCACTTTCCGGAGATTAGCCAATCAGCGCCGCTTCGATCGGTTACTATACTGAATCCATCCTAAGAAAAACCCTAACGCCCATACCGTTTTGCGACCGATCTGCGCAGCCCCCACTACTGCCTACGGGCCCAACGCAGGCGATTGCTCGTGGCACTTTACCTGCCGGTTTCCCTGCCCGTCCAAGGGCAGGACGTGACCGATGTCAATGTAAACACTACAGGTTGCGGAACGGTTGACAAAGAGGTAAGAGGCGGTAAGACGGAGAAAAACGTAGGCGGTTAAGTGGGGAGCCGGACCAATCAGCGCCTTCTCAGAATCATCCCTGCGCGGACAAGGTTTTTCTAAGGATGGATTCACTATAGGACGTTCGAGACGATGCAAAAACGGAACCGGACCTCCATCTTGAACTCACTCTGGTTCGCACAGTGTGTAGAAAAGGACGTGTCGCGTGTCGATTCAAGTTTTCTCACCTTGTGAACTCTCATCGATCATCGTGAATTCTCTAAAGGAATAGAACTCAGAACGCTCACTTCTCAGGTTCACGCTTATATCTTCTCACGCTCAGTTTCGATTGTAGATCACCGCGGGTGACGCGCACGTGGTGGTGCAACGTGCAGTGATTCTATCATCTTCGTGCATTCATACAATCGCGAGACGCTAGAACTCATTGTGCATTCTCATCGACTCACTCTCACTGTATTTGTTCTTTTTAAATAAATCGACGCAACTCGTTTTAAGTGCTGTGTTGTGTGCATCCTTTCAACGCGCTCAACCGCTAGATTCTCAAACAGTATCTTTGCAAAAAGTTCCTAAAAATTGATACAAAAATAAACCGTTTATACGGGCTTCTCCCCTCCAGGGGTCATTCTACTTTGATCGGCCGAAAAGTTAAGCTATATTTAAAGATTTTTCTGAATAAATACGTCATCGTCGATGAATGAAAAACATTTATGCAGAAATTAAATTAAACCATTTTTGCATAAAAACGTCGAAATTTTTCCGTCAAAATTGTAACTTTTTCGTCAAAATCCCTTAAGTCGCCAATTTTAGACATTTTTCTTATTTTTTTAAAATATCGACGATATAAATTCATGTCAATTAAGAAAAACTTCGGCTTTTTTTATTTCGGGCAAGAATTGGATCCGCTAGGATGTACACAATTTGACAACCCCGGCGGCGCGACGCTACGAAGATATATAAATAAAACAATATTAAATGAATTATTATTGAATAAAATTTTTTTTTGTTGTCTGAATATATAGTAAAACTACACCCTTAAAGTTTTGGGAAGATTCTCTTTATATTTGTTGAGAAAATAATTCTTAAAAAATCACCATGTTTTCAGCGTCCTAAACCAGGTTCCCCCTTTAAGGAAGTGAAAACATCTAAACAGAAATGAAATCTATAGGTGAAAGGTATAGGTCGTGTGCAATATTACATATTTTAATCATAGGGTATGACGTGGAAAAATTTAAACAGTAATACTGTTGATAGAAGCAAGAGTTACGTTCTGAAGTGTTTGAAAATAATGATGGTATAACGATCATATGGCACCATTAAAATTAATTATTGTTGTATCCAGTCAAAATCCTATTTGCGCCAAATTGCAATATGGGACAATCATTAGCATTATTTATTTCGCTAAGTAACATAAGATCAGCTGCATGAAGGGACTTAAATAATAAGATTTTTAAACACCTATTGCTACATTAAGAAATGTAATTATAAATAATAACACCATTCCAAAATTAGACATGAGTAACAGAAATATTTATACAATAATTAATGGTAAACGTAAATATACTAAATATAATTTAAGTTTGATAAATTTCGTACATAGAAAATTATAATCAGGTAATTGAATCCTACCAATGCGATTTAAGAGATTATGAAAAATAACAGCGTAATAAGTAAGGAGATAATTCTATAAGTAAAAAATTGTGTTGATGTGTTAGAAAATTCGTTTTTACACGTTTGAATGCGTTTGAAACGATCACCCTCAGAGATATGTGTTGTAAAATCAAAATAAAGAATAAGTGTAGGAGAAATGAAAACTGTAGTTAAAACGAAAAACGTTAAAAGTCAACACACACAGAAAACATATGTTCGTTACTTTTTTTATCACTTACCAGATGTAGGAACAACGTAGCTGACGTAACAACTGCCATCCTTCCGATCTTTGAACTGTATTTGAGCCTTGCTCGGTCCTTCGATGGAAATGGCTAGAGTACCTGCACCAGCTTCCCTGGTCCAGATGTTGAATTCGCAAGGTTCGCCCTGTTCTCCTTGTTCTAGACCAGGACCGCCGGCACTAATCCTATGCGCTCCACTGTCCTGCAAGGGGCCAACAGTGAACTGGAACGGTGATCCGGTTATGTGTATCTCCTTATGGCGAACAGACACTGTATGCACTCCAAGCTCCTTGGGTACGAATGCAACCGCATAGAAACCATCCTCAATTTCCTTAATCTCCGCATCATCGGTTACGCCTCCTGGAGAAATGACGGATGCAGCGAGGTCGAACGATGTGACCTCGGGCATTTTGAATGTAATTTTACATTGGCTGTCAACGTTTGCTATGGGTATAGCTTCCCTGTGCGTCTGAATTTTCTCTCTCTGCCGATTGCTACCATCCCCAGCCACTCTCACGGTGAAGGGTGAACCTTCTACGTGATGGTCAGCGAATTTCAGATTA
Organism: Andrena fulva; assembly: GCA_946251845.1. Lineage (NCBI taxonomy): Eukaryota > Metazoa > Arthropoda > Insecta > Hymenoptera > Andrenidae > Andrena > Andrena fulva. Next base: position 13,353,134 of record OX276333.1, read on the forward strand.
ATTATGTAGTAACCTGGCTCCGTCGGTTTGTAGGAAATATTTAGTGTGCCATCTACGTTATCTTTGCATTGGATTTCTGCTTTACTGGGTCCTTCTATCGATAATGATAGACCACCAAAACCAGCGTTCCTTGTGTCGATCAAAAAATTATTCTCCATGTGTGTCTTTCCCTCCACCAAGCTATCACCCGATACTTTGACTTTCTTTGCGTCGCCAACCTCGCAATCCTTCACGTCAATTTTGAACGGCGAATTGGTTATATGTTTGCCCAGTTTCTTCACGGCTACTGTATGCTTCCCAGCTTCTCGAGGCGTGAAGGAGACGCACATATTGCTATTGGGCAACAGCTTCAAGAAACAAGGCTCCTCGAGGCCACTTGGGGCTGTGATGGAGGCATTTAATGATCTTACGTCGGAATCGGTAACTTTTCCAGGTAATTGAACTTCACTGGTAGAACCGACCGAGATTTGATTCCGCTTGCGCCCATCACCTGAGGAATATCACAACAAGAATAATATAATAGGGATGAGTATATTCAAGAATCATATTCGGTTATGAATAACCCTTTAAGTGGCGATTTTCGTGAAATACTATTTCACTTCTTCTGGAAACATTTTTTCGTGCTCGCTTCGCACTTAAATATACGCTGACCTTGATGAATATGTAAGTTTCTTTATTTTCTATTAGATCGCCATACCAACTGTGTACTACTAATGGATGGATAAGGCTTTTCCTATGAAAACGAGTCCAAATATGACCTCATTTAATCACTTGTGAATATCGTAGAAAAATGGTCATTACATACACTTTAAAATAGTCTGAATAAGGTCGAGTTTGAGCTCATTTTGATTAGGAGAATCTCGCCAGGTCATTAGTAACACTTTCATAAAGATTTAATAGAAAACATAAAGTGTAGTTAATCCTCGGCGTAATGGGTTGCCGCGGTAAAGACGTCCCTCACTAGGTCGAAGCGCAGCGAAGAGAAGCGCGGCGACCACGCATCCCTCTCATGACAGAACAGCAGCAACGAACAATTCGCTTTGGTTGCCGTGCTTCTATTCGCTGCGCTTCGGCCTAGTGAGCGACGGCCTTTATTCGGCGCGAGTCAGCAGGTTGGCGGCATTGTACCGAGGAGAGCAAACGAGTCGGTTACGAACCCACCACCAGGCAACATTCGAATAAACACCACTGACTTTAATTATTCAAACGTGATCGTTTAATTTTCACCACCAAAATTCCCCCCTACAAAAGAAAAATGTTCATTGGTAGATGACTACTAATGAAGAAGGTGTGATAGGAAAGTGAATTTCGGTCGACTACAGAGAAGTCTCTACTACTCCCAGGTTGAAAAGAGGAATCAAATTTCGGGTCCAAAACTTGTAGTTTTACTTGGAGGGAGAACCGCTGCTAATAGTTGTAAGTTTGACAATGAGACTAATTGTAAGACAGATAAAAAGATCCGGGCATACATGATCCTATGTCTTTCCATGTCAGTTCCGTGTCCGTTCTATTGGTAAGACATGAAGCGGATACGAACGCTGTCGTCGCACGGTTCGCAGCACTGTATGGACAGTGTGGTTTCTTTTTTCCTGATCTCGCGGGCCGTACTGCGTTTGTCGCTCATAGCGTCTTTTACCTTCTTATGTAGCACATAATCTGTAAAACCTATCTTGCAAATTATAGTTTTGAAGCGTCTTTTAATAAAAATATTTGTGAATTAATGATACGTGACTTTATAGTACGTAATTCGCAATCAAAAAGAATTACGAACGAAACATGGAAAAAAACGCACTACCAATGGTTCCATGGTTACCTAACCGGCACCAATTATTTGGTTTGGGCGATGAAAATGGAAACGATACTCATAATCAGTCGACAGAAGATAGAAAAGGCAATAAAGGAATATATGCCTGAAGAACCAAGAGAGCATACAATAAAGTGTGAATAGGAAACGAGAAATCAGGAAACAGTGGCGTACATACGCTTACATTTATCAGACGAACAGGCATTACATTTCGTTGCAGAAAATAACGCAAAAGTGTTGTGGTCAAAAACTAAAAGTACCTACATAGGAGCGGCAAAAGACCACAACATAGAAGACAGCAACGATCTGAGATTTCTACGCATGGAAGACAAATTTCTCTACTATACGGCACGGGCAAGAAACAACAAACTTAAAATATTCGTGAAATACTTAAGCCGTAACGTGATAAGTCACTGGACGAAATTCAAGAGATACTTAAGGAACGAGAAAATGAATGTCAACGTCGAGGAGGCTACCATAAGTAAACGGAACGCGTATACGCAATACACAAAAGGGCGACAAACGGTGTAATTCGTGCGATAAAATGGGACAAACGTGCTCTGATATTTCATAAAAGAAGTGCAATTCACAGACTTTTAAAAAAAAATTGTTTTTTACTTTTGACCATGGTTTCGAGCAAATCCGCCACTGTGCCGACGCACAGTGGTTTCAAAGTGACTTTTTGTGGACATATGGGATATGGGAGGTTAAAGAAGTGAAAATTCGTTAACGCGTCAGCCCATACGCTTCGATGCACGAACTTCTATATCAGTCCGATTATTAAAACAATTATTTCTAGGGGTTTTACTAACAACGAATTTGAATATAGATTTACAAAATTCACGAAAAAAATCAGAATCAAGAAATATCAATGTCTGTGTAGTGGGAGCTTTTTTTTAATATATCGTCCACCATGTTTAATCGGCCATTGTGAATTTTGAAAATCTAAGTTCAAATTCGTTGTTAGCAATCAGCAAAACCTCTGGAAATAATTGTTTAAATTATCAGCAGCATCCAGGATGGAAACGTCATGAGTAGTAGTCTGCTCTAAGCTTTCGTGCTGACAGGTTGTTTGTTTTGACTTTGTATACACGTGCGTCCAAAGGCCGTTATCCCAGGTGTCGATATTTCAAGTTTGGTTTTTGACTTGTGGATTGTGCTAAGTGCGGAGGCTTGTGTCCGTCAGTGTTCGTTGACCACCGTCTCCTTCGCAGGCTGTCTTTTTGGCTCTCTTTTGTGTCTTTTATCACGGGGAATAATTGAAATGGCAGGTGGATCGAAGAAATGCAAGGGCTGTGGATCCCCAGTAGCTAGTCCGGTCACTTGCCCTGGCTGTGGGGTAACCAGCCACCCAGGTCCTTCGTGCCTCAGCCGTTCCGGTCATCCCTGGCTCAATGGGAAACTTTTAAATTGTCAGACGGGATCCCCAAAGACTCAAACCGCCGTTGGCCAACCTTCAGCCTCTCGGTCGCAGTCGCAACCAACATTACCAGCATCCACGTTCCAGTCGCTCTCTGCGTTACCCACAGCTGGTGAACTGAGGGACCTTATGAACGATATAATCTCGAAGCAGTTCACGGCATTCCGTGAGGATATAATCTTGGTGATCAGATCCGAGCTGTCTGACATGAGGCTCGAGATCAACTCGCTGTTTCAACGTGTCAGGTCGCTCGAGGACAACCCCAACATCACTTCAGGGGGGCAGCCTGCTCCTGTTACTGACGATATCATCGAGGAAATGAATGACAGGGAAGCAAGGTCTAAAAACCTGATTATTTTTGGTATGCCGGAGTCACGTGATTCTACGCCAGATTTAGCGAGATCTGCGGATGTTATTGGAGCTCAAGCAGTTTTTAATGAGATCTGCCCCCTTGGAACCCAGGAGCTCGTCACCCGTCGTCTGGGAAAGCCGAGCACAACATCTTGTAGACCTCTTGTTGTGCGATTGGACTCGTCAGCTACCGCCAGGTCCATCCTCCAAAATAAACATCGATACAAGGGGCCACTGAAAATTGCAGACGACAAGACTCCGCTTCAACGGGCGACCCTTGCGCAGCTAAGGGTGAAGCTGCGGGACCTTCACGAGCAGGGGGAGACACACATGACTATAAGATATAGCCGTGGGGTGTCGAAAATAGTGTCGGGTAGACCTCGTCAAGAAACGGCGCAAAAAAACTCTTAAGTAACCCTTTAGTTTACTACCAGAACGTCCGTGGTCTGCGCACTAAAACAGTAAAGTTGTCAAATGCTCTCCTCACATCAGTAGAATCGTATGATGTAATAATTTTAGTGGAAACTTGGCTTACACCAGCAATATCGTCGCGCGAACTAGGTTTAGCAAACTACGTAATTTATAGATATGATCGATCCCCGTGTACAAGTAGGTTCTCGAGAGGTGGCGGAGTCCTCATTGCTGTGAAAAATACGATTCCCTCCCGCCCTATCACCGTAAGCTGTGAGGATGTTGAACATCTTTTCATTAGAGTTCACCTCCACAATAACAAATATCTTATATTGGGGGCCACATATTTGCCGCCTGCTTCGCAGTCCTCACTTTTTGCGAGACATGTGGATTGTATCATTGATTTGTACCATAAATATAGCGACGATACCATTGCGCTGTTTGGGGATTATAACCTTCCACATGCTGTCTGGTACAATGCCCCAGGTCTAGCATGCTTTAGGAGGCCGGGTATAACGACTAATGAATCCGCTGCAATTGACCTCCTCCTTGGATGTGCAGCGTACTGCAATCTAGCTCAGCTAAACACTGTGTGTAACGTTTACGATACGACTCTCGACATCATCTTAGTCAACAATGTCAATGTAACTGTTGATCGTGTCCTAGAGCCCCTAATTTAACCAGACGCCTACCACCCGCCTCTTTATTCAAAGTTTTGTGATCTTAGCTATGTGGCCGATGGTACGAGTAGCAATTTAGTTTTTAGAGATTTCAAGAGGGCTGATTTCCCTAGAATAGTGGGTTACTTGAATTCTATAGACTGGGATAATGAGACTGGAAATGTTGAGCCTAATTTAGCTGTCGAGCGGTTGTACTACCATCTTAATCATGCAATTAATGCATTTATCCCTGTTCGGTCTGTGGTGTGCTCCACGTTTCCTCGCTGGTTTTCCCCCAGATTGAAGAACCTTATCCGACGGAAGAAATCAGCGCATAAAAACTTCAAGCGTTCGTGTTCTTATGCTGATTATCTCAGTTTTTCCACTCTCCGATCGCAGTGCAAGGCCTCCCTGTCGCGGGATTACCGTAATTATATTGATGGTGTCGAGAGTACTGTCCAGGATAACATATCATGTTTCTGGAAATATGTAAACACCAAGCGTGGGGGGCATAATATTCCCAGTAATGTACACCTCGATCAAACCTCTGCGTCGACGCACATGTCGGTTGCTGACCTCTTCGCGAAGTTCTTCTGCTCCGTTTACAATCAACCGGCCGTTGCGACGCCTGCCTTGTATCCAGGCCCGTCCTATGATAGCAGAGTAAATATTCATTCGTTGACCGTTCCTATCGCGGAAATATACACCAAGCTTGATTTGCTTGATACGGCCAAAGGACCGGGCTTTGACGGTATTCCGGCGCTGCTTTTGAAAGAATGTCGATTCATTCTATCTAGGCCCCTCTGGCACATCTTTAACTTCTCTCTATCAATGGGTACGTTCCCCACTGCCTGGAAGACCAGCCTGGTTACACCTGTATTCAAGACAGGTGACCACTCAGATGTCCGAAACTATCGACCAATCTGCAAGTTATCCGTACTGCCTAAGATCTTCGAGGAAATAGTTACCGAATATTTAACGCCCCTTCTTGTAGATGTCATAGTTGAGGAACAACATGGATTTGTCCCTAGTCGATCGACGACAACTAATCCGGCGGTATACCACTGCTTCGTCTCAAATGCATTGGATGCTGGTCAACAGGTGGACACTGTGTACACGGACTTCCGGAAAGCCTTCGATACGGTGGACCATAGTTTACTGCGGCAGAAATTGTCCTTGATTGGTTTTGGAGGTTCGCTGAAGTTATGGATTTGCAGTTATCTGGAGGGCCGTATACAAGTTATAAGGGCTCGAGACCAGTTATCCTCCCCTGTTAAAGTACCTTCAGGTGTCCCACAGGGATCGCACCTGGGGCCCCTCCTGTTTCTACTATTCATTAACGACCTTAAGGACGTATTCCGTCATAGTAAGATTCTTTTATATGCCGATGACCTGAAAATATTTCGGACCATTAGTTCAGCAATCGATGCGGAAAAGTTGCAGGAGGACCTCGGTAGGTTTGAGCAGTGGTGTGCCGCCAATAAGTTGGGGCTAAATGCGGCTAAATGTGTAGTCCTCAGAAACCATAGGGCTGTCAGTGGCACGGAAGCGACATATAAGCTGGGTGACACCCCACTAATCGAAGTGGCTGAAGTATTGGACCTTGGAGTTACAATTTCGGCCGGGCTCGATTTCCGTAACCATTATCGGAACATTTCTTGCAAGGCAATGAAAACCCTTGGATTTATAGCTCGAGTTGCTAAACATTTCAGGCAAATCAAAACACTAAGGTTGTTATATGTTGCACTGGTTAGGCCGCAGTTGGAATATGCATCTGTAATCTGGAACCCACGGCATGCGCACTATGTTAGCTTAATCGAAAGGGTCCAACATAAGTTCCTGAGGTTAGCCATGCGGATGACTGGTGGCCCTATGCGTTTCTGCGACCATGATTATAGCCCAGCTCTGCGAAAGTTTAGGCTAGATACACTAACCGATCGCCGTGTCTGTTCCGATCTGCTCTTTTTATACAAAGTAATCCGCGGTCACATTAACTGTCATGAATTAGTTTCTCTGGTCTGTTACCATGCCCCCCAGAGGTCATTGCGTCAGAGACCTCTTTTTGTATCAAAGGTTCCCAACTACAGACACTATACTGCTGATCCTATTAACCGTGCTATGGAAGAGTTGAATCACAACACCGATGACATAGACTTGTTCTCTGTCTCGCTCGACTCGTTCCGTGATCTTTTGTTTAGGCGACTTCTAACATGACCTAACTTATTCCCGCAAGAATTGAATATTACGTTGTATAGTCAGACTGTTATGTTTTCATGTATTATGTATTATGTTTTATGTTATATATTTTATGTTTTCTTTTTGGTTATGCACCGATAACTCTTTATTTTAAGTTTCTTCATGTTATTTCAAGCTCTAAATCGTTCTACTTGTACTAAAGGGTTTTCCCGTCCATATAATAAATAGTAATAATAATAATGATAGATATCGGATAAGTAAGTGGAAAACGCAGATCGGATTTTAAAACTTCCATTTTTTCTCTTGAGGCAGAACAAAACCACTTTTCAAAAATTTCTTGGTTTTACCGCGTTCAACGTGTTTCTATGAAAATGGCTAGAGTAGGCGTAGGTAAAAGTTGGCAGCGGGTAAAAGTTCGCACCATGCGAATTTCATTGTTTCAGTTGCCAATAGTGATTGACATTCAATTGTCAATCAAGGTAGAGTCACCAGTGTCGAATTGTGTAGCTGTGCTTCGTTTTCGTACAATGAGGCAAGTACTGAATTCGTTAGTTCTGATGTAATATTCTCACTTTTAGGAAGCCATATTATTCCTATAAGTTTATCAGTAAATATTTTAATTGATATGTTTTCTGAATGAGCTGAAATTCTTCTATTCAAAAGTACTAATAGATGGTTTCAGTTCTCCTCACAGATAGCAAGATTACTTAAAAAATGGAAAAGTAGCTGTGGGGGCAAGAGTTTGCACATTGCAGTAGGGCAAGAGTTCGCACAATGCAGTGGGGCAAGAGTTCGAATGCAAACTCCCCATTTAAAAATCAGCTTGCAGTAAATGAAGCAATGAAAAGAAAATCTGAATGCGAACGTGCAAAGAAATAATTGGAAAAGCAAAAAATCAAAAAAATATCATCTACTTCACTGTTCGAGTACTCGGAAAAAGCGAGCCGAGCCTGACTCGGCTCGAAGAACCGAACCGAGCCGAGTACTCGAATAGAATCGAGCAACTCGAATCGAACCGAGAACTCGAATTTTTTCGAGCAACTCGAATAGAACCGAGAAAAAACCGAGCGGGCCGAAAGTACCGAGTAGGCCGAAAGTACCAAACAGTCCGGTGTGTCGAGTAGTTTGAAGCTTGAATGTTTCGAATATTTTAGAATATGTTTGTATACTGGGTAATAATAATATTTATTTTACGGGACAAGCCCATTACAACAAGTATGTGCAGTACAGTAATTTGCACAGACAATATAAGAACAAACACCGTGTTCGAATCAGCAAAAAAAAACAAGTAAAAAAATATATTTTTATAAGCAGTATAAAGAGTTCGACATGTCGATCAGGCGTAGGTCTGGACTGTAGGTCTGGGTTACTCTAAATAATGCCATCAAGAACCAAGGCTTTCTGAACGTTCGTCTTAAAACTAGAGAGGGAATCGGCAAAAAAATCGATGTTCCCATGATACCTGTTCGCGAGATCGCATATTCTGTGTAGGGGATCCGTGTGTCCGACCCAGGAGGAGTAGCCAGGGGAGTATGCCTTGTAGCACGTACAGGCACGCTGTAGTTGACCAGCGTCAGAACATAACTGGGATATCAACCAATCCGTTTAGTATCCTGTACAAGACGGACAGGTCAGTGACTCTCCTCCTGTGCTCCAGAGACCGGATACCCATTCTGCTCATAATGGGGCCATAGTCATGGGGCCAGTTTTGTAAGCCAATAAGCGCAAGAACCTATGCTGAACCCTCTCAAGTTGTACTATGTATTTGTTCCAATGCGGCGTCCAGATCACCGAAGCGTATTCGAGGTGAGGCATCACTAGGGTATTATAAAGATATCGCAGTGTGGAAGGGTTTGCAAAGTCCGCGCTACTTCTGGATATAAACCCTAGGGCTTTGTTTGAGATCGCAACGATATTTTGAATATGCGGTATGAACGAGAATGATGAATTGATAAGAACTCCGAGGTCACGCACAATATCAACGCTAGATAGCTGGACACCAGCGATTTGATAAGGATACAGTAACGGATTCTTGCAGCGAGACAATCTCAAAATGTGACATTTGCTGACATTTAGCTCCATTTGGTTCGACAAGCACCACTCCGAGAGTCTATCAAGGTCCGATTGGAGTCTTAAGGAGTCGGAAGGGCACGAGATGCATTTGTAGATTTTGAGTTCGCCCGCGAACAGCAGGAACTCACTACATGAGATAATCTGGCGAATATCATTTATGAAAAGCGCAAATAGTAAAGGTCCGAGATGGGATCCCTGGGGAACTCCTGACGTGACAGAAATCTTACGAGACAGAACGTCCCCGACTCTAACCCGCTGGACACGCCCGGTTAAATACGAGAAGAGCCATGCCAGCAGTGGACCCCTAATCCCAAAGGCCGAGAGTTTGTCAATAAGCAAAAAGTGGTCCACCCTGTCAAAGGCCTTCCTGAAGTCGGTGTAGATGACATCAACCTGCAAATTCCTGCCCAGACCCCTGGCCACGAAGCCGCAGAAGACGGTCAAGTTGGTGACGGTAGACCTACCAGACAAAAATCCGTGCTGCTCGTCAGATAAAAAGTTCCTTGTCAGGGCACTAATTTTCTTAGTGGCGATAGCCTCGAATATCTTGCCCATAACATTAAGCATCGAGATTGGCCTATAGTTAGAGATGTCGGACTTCGCGCCAGCCTTGTGGATTGGAGTGATAATGCCGGATCTCCAGACTGAGGGAAAGTGACCATCGGACACAGATCGGTTGTAGATCAACCAGAGCGGTCTAGACAAGATAAATCTACAATTTTTCAGAAAGATCAGAGGGATACCATCGTCGCCGGGACCTTTATAAATACTCAAGTTGTTAATTTCATCCATGACATCGCCTATGCTAATACTAAGACCAGCGATGTCCAGCGGCGTGTTAGAGCCGGTGGATGCAGTATAGCCAGGATGTGCTGACGAGTATACGGACTCGAAAAACCTCGAAAACAGGTCTGCAGTCTCCGAGTTATCGGATGAGTTCGTGTTGTCAAGGTACATTGATCCAGGAAGACCTTGGGCGGAGCGCTTAGAGTTGATAAATTTCCAAAAAACTTTGATATTTAATGGAATAGCTGCTTCCGTGGATGCAACGTATCCCCGATAACACGATCTGGAAAGCGATTTACATTCGGACCTCAGATGACAAAAGGTTAGGTAATCGTGCCAGTCGTTGCTTCTCTTGTAAGCGAGGTGCGCTGCCTTTTTAGCCTTGATACGCGAAATAAGCTCCTTGGAGTAGGCTCTCGTTACTGGCACAAAGGATCGTATAGCGTGGAAGATGTGCTCGTAGAGAAAGGCGACAGATTGCTCCGTAGACAAACTATACAGGCCGCCGTCCCAGTCAACCGCATTAAGATACTGGACGATTCGCGGGTAGTCCCCGTTTGAAAAGTTAAGCCTGCTGGACACGGAACGGCTGGCAGCCTGAGTAGCACAAATCTGGAGATTATCGAGTAGGGCAGGATGAAAGGGATCGAATGGTAGGAGGTGATCTGGAGCCACTAACAGCGTGACTTCATTAAAATTAGAGAAAACAATATCAAGGAAATCACCGCGAGAATTTGGACACGAATTAATCTGCCGATGATTATGTACGTAACAGATTTCCTTGATATGCTCGTGCGCAGACAATTCCTCGCCAGATAACGCACGCGGTAGACCCGCAGGCGCTAACTCCGGGGATAGGTCATCCCAGACACGTCTGGGAAGGTTATAATCGCCAAATAGTAGGGTTTTGGCCAGCGGAAATTGTCTTAACACCTCGTCGACACTGGCACAGTGCTCGGAGTACTTTAAAGGTCTCGATCCTGGGGGAATGTAAACAGCTCCCAATATAATAGACAGAGGCGATGCACTGACTCTGACAAAGACTTGTTCAACTAGATCGCAGGAAGTATAAATACGCGAGCACTGGAAGGATTTCCTAACAGCAATCAGTACCCCGCCTCCTCTATAGCAATCACAAGACCTCAAGTTTCTGTCAAAACAGAAAACAGAATAGTCAGTTAAACCGAGTTCCTCACAGAATATTGCTATTTAACCACGTCTCGACTAGAATAATTACGTCATACTGGGAGCCACCACACGCCACGGCCTGAGACAGGTCATTCAACTTGGTACGAAGACCACGCACATTTTGAAAATAAATATTAAGATTATGTAGGAAAGTTAGTTTTTTGAACGATGCGTAGAGGAGGTCGAAACAATCCTAGGGACACCGTTGACGTAACGGATAGTCTTGTTTGTGTCACCGTTTGCGTGAAGCTCGCTGAGATTCTCCCTGAGCCGCTTCAGACTCGAACGTTGCAGAGGGGTCTTATCGTCTGCAAATTTTAGCGGACCAGAGTAGGAGGATTTATTCCTCAACACTTCCTTTACCAAAACTGCTGAGCCGAGTGTCACGCACAGCGGCCTAGGAGATGCTCCATTTGGTCTTCCGATCCTGCGTGTCTTGATACCGTTGAAATTCGAGGGATGAATTTGGGTGAGGACCGTACGAACGGCCTCAGCATCCTTAGGAGCCGCTAGGTGCGCCGGCGAACTGGAGTCTTCCGTCAGCCCATGTACAATTAGGTTGGCGGACCTTCTCTCTCTTTCAGCCAACTCCGCCACAACGTCGTCAGTACAAGAGCCCGCGTCAGAAGGCGTGTTGGCCGAGGATGTGAAGCGATCTTCTATACTCCGCATACGCTCCGTTAAAACGGATACCGAATTCCGAACCTCGTTGATATCAGATCTGATTTCGGTCAACATTTCTTTCCGCAGGACGGCAAATTCGCTCGGGATGAGGTCTCTGATGTCACTCAGCGATGGTAAAGCAGGAGCACCGGGGCTGTACCGCAACAACGGCGAGTTCGAGGCGATAGATGGCATGATGGGTGATTTGCAATTCAGTAGCTGACCGTTATGCCAGGGGTGTCCCGAGCGGCCCAGGCAAGAGTCCGCGTGGTGGGTGGTAGCACCGCAATCAGGACACTTGAGCGGGTTCGCTACCATCACCTTACACCCTTTGCACTTCACAGACATGGCCAAGGAATTCAGGTTATGCAGAAAGCTACGAGGACCTTGCAGGAAAACCACGATGCAATAACGCAATACGCACCGGTGAACACTCGAAAAAAGCCCGAAAACACACGAAAACAGTGTGCCGCAACGGCCAGCGACTCGGACTAGCACTCGACACTTGCGGGAACCAAAAAACAACAACAGAAATCGTCTAAAATGAAAATAACGTCACAGCCGACTAATCCCAACGATCAGATTTAAAGTGCGATGAGTGTAAACAAACGCGTCCGAACTCTTCGGAGGATAACAGCTGACTGAAAATATAGTACATCAGGAGAAAGTAAGATACGAGTAAAGGCGAGGCCGTATTTATTAATAATAAATATTATTAAATCATACATACGCGAAAAATTATTTTCAATAGTTAGAGACTCTCATTTGCAGTTTACATTTTAATTACTCACATTATTACTGCGGCCTCGCCTTTACTCGTATGTTACTTTCTCCTTATGTACTATATTTTCTGTTTAACGAGTAATAAGGTCGAAATAATAATAATAATAATTACGAACCATTATCCAGTATATAAACATATTCTAAAATATTTGAAACATTCAAGCTTCAAACTACTCGACACACCGGACTGTTCGGTACTTTCGGCCCACTCGGTTATTTCGGCCCGCTCGGTTTTCTTCGAGCCGCTCGAAAAAATTCGAGTTCTCGGTTCGATTCGAGTTGCTCGAAAAAATTCGAGTCCTCGGTTCTATTCGAGTTGCTCGGTTCTATTCGAGTACTCGGCTCGGCTCGGAAACCGAGTGTCGGCTCGGCCCGAATTTCAAGCTACTCGAATATTCGAGTACCCGACCAGCCCTACTTCGAAGCGCTTCGAATCTATATATATGACGAAAACTTCGAAGCGCTTCGAACATGATTTGAAGCTCTTGAAAAGTCTTGATCGGCTTCGAAGTCTCGAAACTCTTGGCTCGAACCTTGGTAGGTACTCCGTGGCGAGGACAACACTCCATAATGCCTCACCAAATTTTATGGCTTTCGACCCTCGAAAGGGTTTGAATACCATTAAAACGTGAGAAGTGTCTAGGGCCGGTATTCGTAGTCGCTACTTATTCTTAAGCAAATGCTTAAGCATTCGGCATCCTTTACTAGCTACTAGGTTACAGTGGATACCACTGACAAAAAAAAAACGCATCGATAATAGTACCCCATGGGTATGTGGTGATGTGGAAACCTATTGATACGGGTGTCGCCCCAATGCGCCACGCGCGGTTCATACGGCACGGGCCTGAGGCGCTCGAGGCTTCTGGGCCGCCGCGGGGGCCAAGACGCGCGGCGGGAGAAAGGAGGCGTCGCCTCTGAAACTCGGCCGAAAAGATCACTTAATTCCCAAGCCTGTTTTAAAGAAATGTTGAGATTGAGACAGTTGAACAATGCTTGAAGAATGCATGTATATAAAAATACGTATAGGGAGAAAAGTTACACGACAATTTACAAACGAATTTCCGGTTTTTGCTGGTACTGGGTGAGCACTAACCTCGTACTCTTCGGCGACAAAATGGGACCACCGCACACTAATACCCTTTCGAATAAAAAAAGGTTCATATAAATCGGTCCATCCAAACAGAAGTTATGCGCGAACATACATAAAAAAAAGAACATACGAGGCAAACGTAGAACCTCCTACTTTTTGAAGTCGGTGGCTAAAGGAACAAATTTGTAATCAAATCCTTTATTTTATGTGATTCTCAATCTAGATTCCTTCAGGACTTCATTATTTACGATCTCTGTCTAATGTTAGATGCGAAATTGCAAATATTGGGAAATCTGGGAATATTGTTGTACAGCTATTAAGACCTTATTTAGACAAAGGCCATACACTATACGTAGACAACTGGTACACAAGTCCAGCTCTGTTCACTTTTTACAAGAAAATGGTATCAACCCTGGTCCTCGCCAGAAGATTGCCCTCCTGTTATTTCCCGTAAATCGAGCTCGAATGCGAGAACAAGATATTTAACTTGGACCCCTAGTACGTAAGCTGTACGGAACCGATCGTACAGAGAATATTGTAAAACATTAGCGTAGAAATCTAAATAAGAATTAATGTAAAATTCTAGCTATCGACGCTGCTGAGAGTCAAGTAAAACAATGCGCATTATTCGCGTTCTAGGCTAGTAAACAAAACTCTCAGATAGCGCGATGGGAAGATTCTTCCTGGAAGATACCAGGCAGATGCTGTGGGATGGGGTCTCCCACCGTTGAGAAGGATTGACCCGTTGCCCTATAAAAAGGGACCGACCACCCGCGAGCGCATTAATCATCGTTCTTCTACTTGAATTATGTAATTAATTAATTATTCATACACCACAATCTAATATCAACAAGTATACCTTCATACTCGCACCCAGTAAAAGGATTTAAGTGTACAAGTGTAAAACACTAAAGTGGAAAATAAGAAGTGGTTGTTAACAATATAAAAGTGGGTGAAGTTTTACCTTCGAAATCTTTATCCTTAACTCGGGTATTATCACCTTTTTCTATAAATGATTTTATTTATCGAGAAATTATAATTAAACCAATCGTGATTTGCGCCCATCAATGGTGACACTTAAAAGCGGACAGCTGCCCACGGTGTCACCGAGGATTAGACGTGAATCATAACCACGGGGAATAAAATAAACTCAACAAAACCCCATTTATAGAAGGTGGTAATGCCTGAAGGCTATTGCGCCGGTATAAAGAACCAATTGCGTTGATTAGCATTACGCTACAGAAGTGAGCCAGCTGAAATTTCCACTCTTTTGGTAGCAACCAACACCCCCCGCGTCCGCGTCAGAAACACCATCACCCCGAACCTGCACGGGATCGTGGTGACACCCGGCGATTGGGCCCCACCGAAATCCAACCACGCAGAGGAAATCGACGCGGTGCATAGGGTTTCTAGTGATCTGGCGTTTAATACCCATCGATTTATAAAAAGGTAACCATGTTTAATGTATCGCGTTAATTAACACCCAACGAGTTCTCAAGTATCCCAGAGTGATAAGTCCCAAGACTAGCTCAACAGCGGAGCATAAACCTTTAATGTTATGTAAATCGCGTTAACCCCCATACACCGCGGAGAAATAGGAAGTAGAGACGTGAAATTTACGCCTAAAAATAGGAAAAAATTATTCCTTTCTAATGATGTATAATTTAATATCTTTTACATTTATTTATTTATTTATTTTAATTTTTTTAACTTATTTGTGTTAAAAAAAAATTTAATTCTGTTTATTTGGTACCTTATTTAAAGCCCTTTACAGTGGTTTGAGCAAAATGTTTCGTGAAACTTTTCGTTTCCAAGTTATAAGGAAAATTCGAATAATAAAGAAAAGTAGCAACAAATCGGTTTGTTTAAATTAAAGACCAGACTTTTGCGATAAATATTTTCTTTTATTAGTAACTAATAAAAACAACCCATTAAAAAATATTTTTATATGCATCAACGAAAATAGCGACATTTTTCAAATTTGATTAGGAATATCTTCCAAACCCCAAAAAGTTCCACTTTTGGACCAATTGCAATATTTTCACCACACTCTTCTCTAAATAATGACGTAACGATCATTTCCCCCCTCGTCCCACTGCTCAAATTATTAGCGTTTAAAGTTATCAACGTTCGGTCAGTCCGTAGGATAA
Organism: Andrena fulva; assembly: GCA_946251845.1. Lineage (NCBI taxonomy): Eukaryota > Metazoa > Arthropoda > Insecta > Hymenoptera > Andrenidae > Andrena > Andrena fulva. The sequence continues at coordinate 13,368,708 of OX276333.1, forward strand.
AGGTGGGATAGTTAAACAGAAGGGATACATGGTCACAGAGGTGTTATTATTAATATATTTGCAATATGCCCCTATTGTCGGGTTGTTATTTTAGCGTGTGCAATATTAATTCCTCAGCTTCAAGGTATAAACTCTGAATTTTTTTGGTACATGATCTCATTCGCAGAAAACAACGCAAAGAAAGTAACAAAGACTTTCATATTATACTTCAGGTAATTTTCTTCTCAACAAATAGATGTAGAAAATTTATAACTACTTATATGACATGTTTTATACGTACTTGTTCTCGGTATCAAGTACATTTTGAAAAGCCGGGTTTATTGTAATATTAATCAAAAGTTCCTATTCCTTATTACAGGTAATTTCTTCCCCCTATGCAATAAACATTGAAAAATTTCGGCAATATACTCAAGCAACAGCAAAGCATTACGTACAATATTACGACTGGTACTATATGCCGGCGTCTGTGCATAAATTATTAATACATGGGGCAGAAATAGTACAATATGCATTGCTTCCAATTGGGCAGCTTTCTGAGGAAGCTCAGGAAACGCGTCATAAAGATTTTAAAAGAATCAGATGTGAAAATACCCGAAAATGTTCCCGATTAGCAACAAACGAAGACATACTATATAAATTACTTTTAACGTCCGATCCTTATATATCTAGTATGCGAATGAAATCATGTACCAAACAAATTCAGAGTTTAGACCTTGAAGCTGAGGAATTAATATTGCACACGCTAAAATAACAACCCGATAATAGCGGCATATTGCAAATATATTAATAATAACACCTCTGTGACCATGTATCCCTTCTGTTTAACTATCCCACCTTTACCCTACGGACTGCCCGAACGTTGATAACTTTAAACGCTAATAATTTGAGCAGTGGGACGAGGGGGGAAATGATCGTTACGTCATTATTTAGAGGAGAGTGTGGTAAAAATATTGCAATTGGTCCGAAAGTGGAACTTTTTGGCGTTTGGAAGATATTCCTAATCAAATTTGAAAAATGTCGCTATTTTCGTTAATGCATATAAAAATATTTTTTAATGGGTTGTTTTTATTAGTTACTAATAAAAGAAAATATTTATCGCAAAAGTCTGGTCTTTAATTTAAACAAACCGATTTGTTGCTACTTTTCTTTATTATTCGAATTTTCCTTATAACTTGGAAACGAAAAGTGTCACGAAACATTTTGCTTAAACCACTGTAAAGGGCTTTAAATAAGGTACCAAATAAACAGAATTAAATTTTTTTTAACACAAATAAGTTAAAAAAATTAAAAAATAAATAAATAAATGTAAAAGATATTAAATTATACATCATTAGAAAGGAATAATTTTTTCCTATTTTTAGGCGTAAATTTCATTCCGATATCTTAAGAAGAAGACCCGAAAGGCGGGAAATTTTAAATCCGGCCCACTGTGCGCCACCCCCCAAAAAATCCAATCGGCTCAATTTCGATTGAGCCTTCAGTTTTGAGCGTAGGACTACGACTTGCAGATCGGAGAGTTGAAGTGAGCTAGTCGAGTATGGTTTCGAAGCGTTTATTTAATTTGTTATAACCAACACAGGTCTACGATATGAAATATATCTTACATAATTTTTACAAATAATGCTGGATACATTTTTTGAAACCATATTCAACTAGCTCATTTCAACTCTCTGATCTGCAAGTCGTAGTCTTACGCTCAAAACTGACGGCTCAATCAAAATTGAGCCTAACGGATTTTTTTCATTTATTTACAAATAAATAAATTGAAGCTGAGACATGTTCTTCGACAAAAAGTTTGTTAACATCATAAGCTTTAAAAAAACATTTTGTTTAGTCAAAAATATGCATTATATATGACGCAGCAAGATGGATTATGAAAGAGGCTTTTTAAAATAGTTTCTTTGGTTTTGCAATGATAACTTAAAAGCGGAGATTCCACTCAATTCAAATCAAATTCGGGCATATTCACAAAATGTGTACTTTCGGACTGAACCTAAATTGAATTTAATAAAAACTTTTATTCTTTATGAAAATAAAGTAAAACCTTATCTTTATTTAACGAAAAATGCACTTTTTTTAAAAAATCGCCATTTCGTAGGTATAATTTTTATAACTTTGCTACTTTTATATGTTCAGTGCAGAACCAAAGGTATTCTGAAGTAAAATTTACAAGCAGGTTGTTGAATTTCGATTCGTTTCTTTTAAATCGCTGCAAAATAAAAGAAACTTTTTTAAAAACCCTTTTAATGATCCATTTGTAGCGTCATCTATAATGCATATTTTTGGCAAAACAAACATAGTTTTTAAAGTTTATGATGTTAATAAACATTGTGTCAAAGACCAAGCTTCATAAGATACTGGGGGCCAGGCCCAAATGAGTGACAGGACTAAAAAGGCTAACGCTACCACGAAATACATATGGCAAATCAACGATTCTTCAGGTATGGCTTTAGGAAGCGAATATATGTAATGAGCGTTTAACTTTAAAACAAATATGATTTTATGTTTGCAGTATTTAAGGATGATAGGTTTTAAATAAAAATGAAAACTACATAAATCAATTTTTAAGTGGCTAATGCTTAGATTATAGCTGTAACTGCATAGGTGTAACTGCCATATTTTTGTATTAGTTATGTTTTCAGTTAAATCTGGATTGCACAATGGATACAAAAGTAAATGTATATTAGTTACAACTAACTGTGCATAATATGAATTATAGTAATGGTGCATGTACCTGTAATTTTAGCGACGTATGGGCTACCATTAATATGCTTGTCACCAAACTTCACGGTAATTTTGTATTCTCCTGAGGCGGTTGGTAAGTAAGAAACTGACACGGTTCCATCGTTGTTATCATGACACGAGATTTCAGCTTTGCTAGGTCCCTCGACTGCTAACGCGAGACCACCAGCTCCTGCTCCTTTCGTGGAAATAGTGAAGTTCCCAGGTTCACCGCAAACACCATTGATTAAACCAGGTCCATACGCCGTGACATAACCACTTGCCAATGAATCCACATGAAATTTAAACGGTGAACCTAATCAAATAAAAACAAATTATTTGGGGATTTTTGATTATTTGCACAATAAAGATACTGTATGTGAGATTAAGGATAGAAAGGACGAAGAAATGGATATGCAGGATCGGAAAGAAACGTGCACAGCCGCTTTCCTGGCGACCTCAGAGCAGTATGATTTATTCAATTTCTCTGTTTTCCGAATCACGTGTGGTTTTCAGAGCAACCAAATATATAGCAATATGGCCCTTGAGGCGCTTAACGTAAAACTATGAATACCGACAAATAACGTACACCAGGCATGTCCAATCTAAGCTCGGGAGCTGTGGTTCCTTCTTCCACTCTATCGCGTTATCATGGTACAACTACGTTAGCTACTGCCGCACGGTACGATGCCCGGCCAATGTAGACATCTCCCGCGAAAATTAATGTATCATCTTTTGTTTTATGACGAAATGTCCCAAGAAACCGGGACCGCGTATCAGAAGTATGAAGGCTTATCTGCTGCTTTTGATCAGGTAAAAAGATGAAAAGTTTGCCTGAATACGCTGCCACTACCACTGGAGTTTCAAGTCAAAATATGATTGCTACCCGCGAAACGCCGTTGACTCATTCGTTTTACGGCAGCGGTACGTGGAAGGGGAACAAGGCACGTGAGGAGCCCCACCCCTGGACCTGCCTGTCTTACACTGTACATATTTCGTATAACTATACTGTAAGTCTTAGAGCGCATACGTATATCGTGATGCTCAAAAGTTCTTGGTGGAACAGATTTTTTTGCTGGGGTTAAACGAATTGTAACTAATATTCAGTGCGATGGTGCTGAAGGATAAAGAAAACGTAACAAAGACACATTTTAATGAGAGGAATAGATGCTACAGGGTCATCAGTTAATCTTGCAACCCTCGCTCGCGCGAACAGGTAAAACATCGACAGCGCCTCACGCACGCATTCCACTACAACCATGCACCGAAGCTTCTGCCATCTGTAAGCTGATGATGAAAGTGTACGATCTCTTAGATGCCAGTATGGAGAGTATGGTGTTTTTGGTTTTCGCCAGAGGATATTAAATTTGACTTAGCGGATGGGGATGAAAACAGTAGCCATTTTAAGAGTGCCATCGCATCGATCCCGTTCCGCGTGCGGAATATCTACCTATGCCACGGACCAGCTGTGGTTTTCGACCACATTGACGCGTTAGTGGCCCGAGTTGAAAAATTTTGGGCCTTTTTCGTATAACTTATGAAGTATAAAAGATATCGGAATGCAATTTGTGTCGAAAAATGGAGAAAAATTATCCCTTCTTAATAATGGATACTTCAACATTTTTTACGTTTACTTAATTTTTCTTTTATCAATATTTTAATCATAAATGTAGTGAAAAGATTTTGCAAACGTGTATTTGATACTTCATTTAATGCTCTTTTTAAAATTCAAGGTGTTGATAAACAATAGGCTAGTTGTTTCTGAACCCTGCCTCAAGAAGCTTAAACTTATACAGGGTGTCCCAAAAATGGTGGAGTTCCTTGAAAGGAGTGACTCAGGGGCAGATTTGAAACAACTTTTTCCTTAGCGAAAATATTGTCCGAAGCTTCGTTAACGAGATATTAACAAAAAACACCGACCAATCACAGCGCGCGCCTTTCGCCCGAGCTCCCGCGGTAGCGTTGGCTACGTGGTAGGCGGTTGC